>CM023481.1:114338061-114938061 GCA_013339685.2 Hyalomma asiaticum | reverse complement strand
TTATGAAGAGCAGACAACCTATGTTATGAGTCTACTTGCAAATGTCAGTAGTTTCGCACAGAAATGAATTATCTAGCAGTGGTGTGGATAGATATGGAGCACAGTAAAATAGCACTTTGTCATTTTCAGGACCTCGCCATGGAAAATCGAATGAATTCTACAGCTGACGTTATTATCAAAGTCAATGATGTCCAGGATCAGCCACCAGTGTTTGTGGCAGATTCGTATTCAGTAACTGTTGCCGAAAATAGCCCCGAGGTAAACAAATTTTATCATGATAAAATAGTTGCATTTTGTAAAAACAAATGTGTGTAATTACATAACCTGTGTTTGGAACCACCTATTAAATTTTGTTGTCTATTCTAGCAAGGTTATATACTTGATGAATTTGAGATTGCTTACAGCTATTACCTGGAAAGCGTACCTGGGAAACACTTAAATCCTTCGGTATAGTAAGCTGCTATGGCTTATAGTATAGTAATTAAACCTTTAACAACGTGCCAACTTTTGAATATTATGCAACTTAAAAAAAAATGTCCATTGCTTATAGAGGGTGCTGTCTAATTACAAATGCCTTCTGCCTCGAGACAGTGCCTGCATCCTTTTAGAGTGGTTAAACACCATTTGGTGGATGTCATAACCAAAGCCTTGTCAGGAATGGATGAACTTTCGGTTACATTGATCTAGTAAGGTTTTCCGAAGCCACAAAAGTAGGCTTAGAAATGTGTAATAAGATTGCTTTAGAATTCAGTCTTTGCTAAATTTGACTAAGCTAAACTTAATTTTTGCACACTTACATGCAAGGAAACCTTTACAGGTGTATTTGTTTAGCTCTAGGACTGAAAAGGATTAAATGTAATGGGAACATTTTAATTGGCCAACTTTAAAAACTTAATATTAATTACATCATAAATTGCTGAGGACATGGCAGGAAACCTTTTGTAACCATGGTAAAAATACATCTTGTACTTCCTAATGGCAGGGCACATCAGTTCTCCTGGCATCAGCCCATGATGCAGATGCTGGCTTTAGGAGGCTTTTGTCTTTCAAGTTGATTAATGGTATGTTGAGCTCCATTTCTTCCTCTTTATTTAATAGTCACGATATAGCTTGCCAAGCTGCATGCATTTCATTGTTTATCTGATTGTTCAAAGTTGAAAACAACTTTGCTCTGAATTTAAGGAACTGATAATTGTGAACTTAGTAGTGTCAAACTTCATTCACCTGCTGTTTCGCTGTGGCTGCATCTGCATGCTATGTATATGTGCTGTGTATACACCTGACCATGGCTGCATGGATTCGCTGACATGTTGCATGCAGGGAGTTAGGTGCTATAGCTAAAGTGCTGTAGATGTATTTGTTTAATGAAGCTAAATATGACAGATTACCCAAGAGACATTTGCTTGGTTTATCTCCGTTAAACCACTAATGTATCAACAGAAAATGTCCTCTTGAGACTAGAGTCGATTGTTTGGCTTAGAACAGTGACTATGTTTTATGTTTAGCTTTTATTAGGATCGATATCATTTATTTAGAAGATGTAAATTTTACTGGCATGTTCTGCTTGGCAGGTCTTAGCTTTTTTAAGTGAACGAGCATGCAGTGTTGTTATTCCAGTCGCTTGTCTGTCCGCAGGTGAACCCTTGTAACAGATGTAGGGCATTCTCACCATTTTATTTTGTGATTGCACCATGAGTATGCTAAAGGTTTATTTTGGGGGTGGGAAGGACAGCTCATGTGTGTATATGTGCTTGTCAACTGCACTTTTCCTTGTGTGAGTTTTTTTTTTATTTGGCATTTTCATTTTACTGTATGTAGATTTTGTGCTATCTTTACCTTAAGCTATCATTATGAATTCCACATCCCATGATACCATTTCTTTTATCCTTTTGTGTGGAATCTTTTCTATAATTCTTCTGGGCAAATATAGATTGATGGTAAATAAACTGCTAGGTGCTGAAGCATCAGGCCCATGTAGTGTTTGTAAAAATCCATACAAGGTGCCTTATTTTTATTCTTCACTGGAGCATTGTTGGTAGAACTGCCTTTTAGGTGAAACCTAAAAATGTTTTAGGTTTCACTTAAATGGTATGATACAGACGGGCTCAGGACTCTCTCTGCTGTAGTTTAAATAGTTTCAATAAATACTATTTAAAATTAAATTTACAGTTGCATGGAATTGCTCTGCTGCTCATGATGATACATGAATATTATAATGGTTATGTAGCAGTCATACTCACCTACAATGCCTAGGCTTGTGCATGTTTGTAGTACAATGGGCTTTTTTACATATGTGCCCCATGGTGGAATGTTGCAGCACAGTTTCATTGTCGTTTACGGTGGTGTTTAAAGTAAGTAATAATCATACATAAGCCATTCTTCAGATACAGTACACTATAGTAAAAGTTGCTATGTTCTTAACACCTGAGCAAATGTACTGAAGGAGTTTGATAAGGCATCCGCAGCCAGAATGTGACATTGGCATAAGATTGTTCTATATATGCATACACATTCATGATTACAATGATTGAATCTTTTATTTGTGTGAGATTGTGCTGAAATCATATGTGTAGGCAGGGGGTGTATACCCTTCTCCCTCATTATTTTAGTATAAAATTGCACATCGCAACGTCCACCTACCCTTTCTCCCAGTCAGGTGCAAACCCCCTGCCCTGGCAAATTTCCTGACTGTGTTACTGACTGAAATTGTATCTTGTTCATATCGATTCCTTTCTGGACATGATGGTGAGCAGAAGCACACAAAACAGACACTGGTTATGTATGTTTCTGCTTGACCTTATCTGCAATGGTGTTCCACAGCAACTTATTTTCTGTACATTGCTGATTTCCTGTTCTGCTTTTGATGGTTATTTAAGAATTGCTATATGTATTTCCATAGCATTACCATTTTATATATATGTGCCATCTTTTGAAGAAAGGTTTATCCGGACTCCCTCAGTCAGCCTTTAAGAATGAGCTGTCTTATATTTACATGTACTATTAATCACATTACTGGACATGTATACTAAGTGTCGCCTGTGTTGATACATTCTAGACACCAAGGGGTACTTCAGATTAGGGAAAGTGGACGTTGATGACAATGGCATTCACCACGTTGTAGTGGAGACTTCTGATGTGACAATAGATCGTGAAGATGCTGACATTGAAAAAAGTGGTGGACTCTACAGCTTTCAATTGCAGGTATGTTAAATACACTGCATAAACAAATACTTCTGAGTAGTATATCTATAATGGCTGCTTGACTGCAGCTTGTTAGCATTGATTCTGATTTGACTGTGCAATTCTAAAAAAAAATTGTATACAAGTGAATGGATGAAGACCAATAAGTACTATTGTAAAAGGGCTACCAGAGTGATATTTTCTCTTAAAAAAATGTTTCCTTTGCAGGCAGTTGAAATGATCGATGGCATCCCAAAGGGTGAAACGGCCATCTCGGATGTCAATATTGTGATCACAGATACTGATGATCATGTGCCTGAGTTCAACAGCCACAACTTCAGTATCATCATATCTGAAGACACACCAGAGAACTCTGCCATCCCAGGCCTCAACATGGTTGTCAATGACAATGATGTTGTAAGTTGGTACTTTGTCACTAGGTGCATATTTGTGTTAAAGTGTGTTTCAAAGCTCTTGTCCTTATTTTAGGCAACTGTTGATATCAGGATAAATTCATTGGCTAGCAGGCAGAGTGTACATGTTCCTTTGCAAGTGGTCAGAAATCCAACTGCTGCCACCTCTTCTTTGTGCTGTATGTTGAGGGAGTGTAATAAAAAACCGGGAACAAATGCCATATCACCAGAGCAGTGAATGCTAGTTTCAGCATTTGGTACAGCTATGTGTGATTTGTTTGTGTGAGGTGATTACAGTGTTCGCAGGCTTTTCTTGGAGAGATTTTATGTATAATGAAACACTAGGTGGTACTAAAGTGCTTTGATACTAAGTACGACTAAGGAAGGTGGAAAACATCTTAGATATATACATTAAAAATATCTTATTATTATTATTATTCAATACACACTATATTTCTATTGTATGATATACAATGCATATGCTACTCACTGTATATCCGCTGTTGGGCCTTTTAACTTGTGCATGTTACTCCTGCGGACCTTGTTTTCTTTATAATTTCTACCATTAAGAGGACTGACAACTGGCCAGTACACGGGGTTGGATCCTGGTACAGTTGGAGAAGCCAGGAATCATCGGGACAGAATCAAGCATCCTTTTCACATTTTGAATAGGATTTTTATTTTGAAATTGTGTTTGAAAATAACAGACTGGTTGTCATGCCACCTTGCCAACTATGCTACAGCATAATGTAGTCATTTAGATTGCTGTATGTAGCCTGCTGTTCATGTGCTCATAGTCCTGTGTTTAAAATCGCAATTTATGCATAGAAAGGTGTCCCCACATTTCCGTACTGTGTGGTTGTTACACACCAAAATCGGGACAGTGAAAAGCAGCACTGCCTTCGCCACAACGCACTTGACAGCCATCAGCACCACAGTGCTTTTGCATCTTTTACATTCAGAGCTCTTGCATAACAAGCCACGGAAGCATACAGCAGCAATTACCGTCAATATAACTGAACACGCCGGAAAGCGCATACTGCAGCAATGCAGGCTTGATAAACTCAACATTACTTTCTTTTAAATAGGTCCCCACTTGTTTGCTTTCCTGTTGCCAGCATGTAAATGCTATCTTGCTCACCTACCACTGTTTGCAGCATGTGTTGCTTGTACAACTACATCAGTGCTGAACATAGAAAAAAATTGATAAAATGTTTTTCACGTTTTCTTTCTGCATTGCCGTTTAGCCACGCTTGACGGGTAAGCTTTCCATAACACTTAACAAAATGGGCACCATAAAAATTGGTTGTCAGTCCCCGTAATGTGTAAATTCTTCTTCTGCAATGTTCTCCTAAAAATTATTGCCATTTTTCAACAGTCTATGTACTTCAGTAAGTGCACCATAGCAATACTGTACACTTAAATTTTTCATACCACTCATATAATTTCTAGGAGGTACTACCTTATAAGTCAGCCCCCCAGAGGATAAACCTTTATTTATAAACAAGTTTCGCTCACTTTATATAATGCCGTGATTAATGCTGCAACATGTTGGCAGAAGCAAAAAAGAAATGTGCAGTGGGGAATTGCACAATAACCAATTAAATGCATGTAGCACATTGTACAGGCAGCACCAGTATTGCTGACACATTTACTGTAATGTGTTTTTCATGTTCCCAGTCAGGTGACACAGTGAAATTCTGTGCCTGCAGTAAAAGTGAGAAAAAAAAAATAGCAATTGGCCCTCTGTTAACAGTGAATGTTTAGACTTATGGGTCCAGAGTGGAGTACTTGTTTGATAACCTCGAAGTTGCTGTATATTTGCTTTCAAAATTCCTAATACCCTTGCTTGCATTTGCCTTTATTCCAATACTACATTCTAGGTTTTCCTCTTGCACAATGTTGCAGACAGACAGATCATTCGATCTCAGAGACCATAAAATGTTATGTTACCCACAACATCAGCTTTTTACACAGTAACAGCAAAGTAGCAGGGTAGTTATTTTTGAACAAGGCTGAGGAAAAGAAAGGAAGCAGTAAACAGGGGGAAGCATATATGTATGTAGTAGAAATAGAGAAAGATAATGTTAAAGGCACCTTGTAGCTATTCTTTCAGCATTCTTTCATAAATACAGCTCTGAAATATTACTCTTATAAACAAGCACTAGCAAGTACCAAACGAATGAAAATTATATTTCCTATGCATTTGGGTTGGATGTTGTGATATTAACTCACCTTGTTTATAATGTCAGTCGATTGTCTAATTTTACCTTTGTCAAGCTTTTGATTACATTTTGAAAAGCTTGGAAAATGTTTTATGAGTATAGTATCAGGTGTTTCTCCTTAATCTTAAATATACAGCCTTTTAACTATAGAGCCTAATCTTAAATATAGAGCCTTTTGAATAAGAAAACAATATTTTTAGAAACTGAATTATTGGTAACAGCGATCATACGAAAATAAGTTATGTGTTTTAATTTCTTATTTATATGTCTAATTGACTTACTGCTCTGTTTTAATTAACTTATTTAATTTGTGTAATTACATAGCTACTGGCAATTGAAACAGAAGATGGTCAAAAAAAACAAAGTGGTTTTGTCATGCATGAGCAGACCAGGAAGCATAGGAAGATATCGGCAGGTGACATTCCTTGCATATATGGTTTCCCGTGCTTCTTGAGTGCTCAGTTCCATTTCCTAGCAAAAAAATCTGATAAACTCCCTTGCGCTATAGCTCTAGGAGATGTACTTCTTTGCATGATTTGAAAACTGACACGGTGTCACCTTGGCAGCAGGGATTTATACACCCCTCCTCCTCCCCTCCCCCCAACATTTTACAGTTAACCGTTGACATGGTATCCACACTGCCCCGTGTTCTGGTTACACCATCGTTAACCCCCCCCACCACCACCAAAATCGAAAATTTGGCAGTACCCACGAACTTTTACTTGTCAATAGCCATGTAACTATGTAAATGAAATAAGTTTATTAGTGTATTTTGTTAGTTATGCAAAAAAATATTTTAAAATCCATCGTGTTTTCTGACATCCACATTTCCCAAAAATTCAGTTTCTAAAAAAATTGCATTTCTATCTTAACTACTCTACATTTAGGAATTTTGGCACTTTTCAGAGAAACAGAAGTACAATGCCTCAGTGAATATGTCATGACACAGATACAACTTATGCAAAGTGTACTGTGAAGTTGTACTGGCATGACATTTTCAACTTTGCATTTTATAAATTAAGAGACTTCGCATCCCTAGGAGGAAAACACATATTTGCAAGCCTGAGAGCACCACAACTAATTTACTGTAGTGTCCGTTCTGCTAACCAGCTTCGGTTTTGTTTTTTGCAGGGTGTATGTGTGTAAAAAATAATGGTGTCAAAATCATGACCTCATGCGGGGCACGCAGTAATGGTGGACTCCAAATTAGTTTTTGCAGGTGTTATTCTTTAACGCACATAAATCTAAGCGTACGAGCATTTTTTTCATTGTCCTCTTTGAAATATGGCCACAGTGTTTGGTACTGAACCTGAAAGCCTGAGCTTGGCAGCGCAGTACTATACGTACTAAGCTGCCACAATATATGTTTTACAGTATAACCTCATTACAACAGACCATGATAGTGAAGAATGTTTTGGTCTTTTGTAACAGAAGCATGTAGGTATACTGTTGCAGCAGACTTTTATGTAAACACCAAATGGGTCTGTTATAACACGAGTGGTTACAGATATGGTCAGAGAACAGATTTATTTCTCTCAAAGTTTTCTGGAATAAGTTTGTCAGCTTCAGCTGTGCTGTATGGCAAACAGTTTGGACATTATCCACATCTCCATCATTACAAGGCTGTTCCTGCTGTGTTGGTCTTGCTGGTGCTGCCCCTGTCCTGAAAGATGCCAAGTGACGTTTGAAGTCGGAAGCTGTTGAATTTGGGACGTCTACAGTACAGAAGTCCTCTGTGAGGGAGTGCTCACCAACCTGCTGGTCTTATAATGCAGTCCGTTATATTCAGTGTGTGTTGTATCAGAATCTGTTGTAGAAGAAGCTCAATCCATTGAAGAGATAGGAAGGGTAGCATAACACAACAATTTGCTATGCTGTATCCAAATGTCTGTTGTAAGCAGGTCTGTTGGGATGTGGTTATACTGTATATGTCATGATTGGATGATGTTAAAGGGAGTCATGGAAGCTGAACATTGTGTCATTCTGTAGCTCGTTCAGTTGTCTGTTGCCTTGGCCAATGCAAGCAGTTCTGCTTCTGTGTGACTGTCTTCTGCATAATGACGTTGTGACGAGGTTCTAAATGTTAGTGAAGTTCTGCTTAGGCAAAGCCCGAGTGAGACTACAGATAGCTGTAAAACAGCCGCACATGAGGGCTGCATCAACATGAAAGCAATTAGTGCAAATAAAATTTTTATGCACCCCAAATGGAAACAGGGAATAGGAGCATTACCAGCACATGTGAACATCACTAGGCAAGAAAGTTGTTCAAAGTTTATACAATAAATTAAGACCACTAAGTGTGGTAGGAATAGGTTACGAAGCGTTTTCACCAGCGCCATTCATATTGATTGATGTCTTGTGAGAGGCAGTGTCCAATGTGGCTTGACTACCAAACTAGTTAACCAAGTACATGGTGCTTGCTGGCCACATCCGTGCATACACCATGTAATAATGTCTGAGATACGACTTACACTAGAGGCATTGAAGAGGAGGTTGTGGTTTTTCTGAAGAGAATTACCTCTGTTTGGTTGGAGTCTCGGAGCTTAGGCTTAGAGCCTGACAACTTCCTCCAGCATTATATACTGAACAACCATTTTAGCCCGTCATTATAGTGTTGTTTCTTTTCCATTACTGGTGTTGTCTCTCATGCCATAAGTTGGTGCTGGTCCATACTTTTTTTTTCTTCTTCTCGCCTCTTATTGGCAACTTGCACAACTTTTGTGCACTTCATACATGACAGGCATGTACAAATCTTTAACAGTGAAACCTACACTGCTTTGTAAAAAAGCAATGGTAGTTTTCTTGTTCATAAATTTATCAGTTCTTTTACAGGAAACCAAAAGGGTCAGGGCTAAAGGCGCTAGCGTGCGCATGACCAACTAAGGCCTGGACCCCTATGCAATCTCTGCTCAAGTGGAGCAGAAGACGGGAAGATTTTTAACAGCACATGATCATATGGCAAAATAAGAGGTGTAATTTAAGAAGAACAAGCACAACAACTATAACTATAAAATAAAACATGAGCACACACACTTGATAGCTTGAATGACTAGTAAAAACACAATATTGTAATATAACAGTCAACCTGTAAAAGCATACTTAGTTCATGTGCCTTACATAGGAAAAAAAGAACTACAGTTAATGGTAATAAATTTATCATTAATGAGAATATATACTGCAGAAAAGCACAAAAAAAAAACACACACAACATAACTATATTCACATATGCTTCTTTTACAGAATTGTATAGAAGGCAATTTTTTTTTTCATATGTAGCAGTTTTTTGTTTTCAGAGCTTAAGAAAAGCCTAGGAATTTTGTACTGCAAGCATCGCATCCCGTAATTAATTTGGGTGCCAGAGGCTTGCCAGTATAATTTCTTCTTCAGGTTTTGAGTTAAAGACCTCTATTTATAGAATAAAATGAAGTGTTGGGAATGTCTTATCATCTTAAAACATTATTCAAGTCATGTATTTTCCATACCGCATGACCATTCGATTCCTCACATAAAGTGCTCATGACCTTGAATAACTTAGTGGGAACAAAATTAATGCTACCACTGTAGGACACTCTTTTCTGAAAGTAATTTTTTGCTGACCATATCATAGTAAGGTTGCTCATGAATCTGTAATGAGCATAATTTTGGTTATTGTTGCCATTTGCATTATGAAATTTGAAGGTTTTTTTTCTTTCTCATAATGCAGGGTGAAAATGCAAGATTTGGCCTGGGCTTGCGAAATGTGAACAATTCTGATGGAGTCTTCTCTGTATACCCACCATCAGCAGTTGGTCGAACTCCTGTGCTCATCAAGGTTGCTGATGCCAGCCGGCTTGATTATGAAAATGAAAATGCTCGCACGTTTGTGTTTCAGGTTGGTATGTACTAGGAAATAGGGTCCTGCTGCCATAATGCCTGAAAAACAAGTTGTGTGCCTTATGAGCTCTACTTGATTGCATTGAAATGGACTACAGGTTCGAAGCAGTTAGAGGGCCGAAAAATAAATGTTAAGAACAAGAGTGAGCAGAATGTTTACATTGCTTCTGCAATAATACTTTTCAGTTTCGCAGTCGTGGCTCTTAACGATGTTGCTATTGTTATATATGTTTAAAATGGTCAAGTTTAAATGAGTGTTGATCATGCAGTCACCAAAGTTGGGCAGTTTGTACTTGTATTTGGTGTTTTTTTTATCGCATCCCACTGCTGTGCTCTACTAGTAAAAGAAAAGTGAAAACACTAAATTCATCCTTGTATAGCTTTCACTATTTGCAGTAATTTCAACATGAAATTCAAATACAGTCAATGTCTGCTTTTTTTGGACTCCCTAGGGACTGCTTGAAATTTGAGAAAATAAGGCTGTTCGAAAAAACAGATGCATGTTTTTACTTTGCTGAAGGGGTCAGATTGCCACAGCCATGTCCGAAAGCGCTTTGAAGCCTTGCCATCTGCTTGTACAGTTAACTCTCATGATGATGTACAGTACCTGCCAGAAATGCCGCTGCCAAGTTTGGATCCCCTGATAAATTCCACTGATTAAAATAAATAAATAAATAAACTGCCATGCTTTGGCATAGCCAGTGATAAGAAATTCATCTCTGCCCTTCCCTCGAAATTTTTGCAGTTTGTATGTATAGCACTTAGCAATTGAAAAGAAATACTCAGACTGTGTGGTGGCTGGCAATTTTATGGTATTGGAGTGCGCCTGTTGATCACAGAGGGACGAAGTTGAACCACAATATGTCAGAATAAGCTCGGCACCTGCAGCACAAAGCAGTAACACAGAAGGCATTAGTAGCCATGCTTTACGAGTATCGTATTTGAATTGCAAAGCATTGTACAGAAGCTCCGGGAAGCGGAGGCTTGAATTGAAGAAGAAATGGTTAAAACAATGAAGAACAGGGAGTGTCGCTAGAGCCAATGTTTTGACAAGTGGACCTGTTTTCTTCGAGATGGCAACCGCCTTCTCAAGCCTTAGTTTCAATATGTCTTGCACCCTCTTTCTCGTCCTCGGAAAGGAGGCAAAGAGAGGCAGGTGTGAAAGAAAGAAAAAAAATGAAAGAAAGGAAAAAAAGGGGGATTGGTGTGATTCTATGTGTTAACATGACTAATGTGTTGTCAAAGATGTGTTCTAGAAAAGGAAAAGAAAGGAAAAGAGGAGTATGGTGCCATTGTAGTTTCCATCGAACCGGATGGGTAGTTAGTATTTTTCTCTCCCTGCTGGAGTGGAAATTTGACTGAAGTTATGTAATGTTTGAGTTTTATGACCTGTCATATTAAAATTCTGTGCCACTGCCTTCGGTAAATAATTCACGGTGTCCACACGGTGCACATTTAATATACCATTAATTGGCTATCCAGTTTCACCAATGTATTGCTTCTGACAGAGTGAATATTACAACATGTCAATAACAGTTGAACTAGTGCAAGTAAAACTGGACTTTATATGCAATGGCACCATAGTCTTCTTTTCTTTCCCTTTTCTAGCAAACGCCTTTCACAACACATTAGCTTTTTTTTTTTCTTTCTTTCCTTCGCACCTGCCTGCCTTCTCCTCTCCTTCTGAGGATGAGAAAGAAGGTACAAAGTGTGTAGAAATGAATGCTTGAGAAGGCAGTTTTCATCTTGACTTGTCAAAGTCCACTTGTCAAAACGTTGGCTCTAGTGACATTCCCTGTTCTTCATTGTTTTTGCAATTTGCTATCTCTTCTTCGATTCAAGCACTGTACATGCGTATATATGGACGAACATGCATTAGAGGAAGGTCGGATCACCTACCCCATTATAAATTCCTGGCTACGCTCCTCCTGCCATAATGTAATTGTAATAAATATCATCTGATGTGCCCATTGCAAGGCTTCTTTCATTTTACCAAGGCATGGAAAAGTTGACAGCTTTTTTTGTGTAACTGTGGGATAGTGCATGCTTGTGATATGAAGTAACCTTTCAAAACTTTACTGACGACATGGAAAACAGTGGCTTTGGCTGCACGAAGGTGACTGGATTGTCAGACATGTCTGAAAAATTGTTTGTTGACTAACTAGTATTTGTACTTGGGTGATTCCACGTAAGATCGAACAAAGCATGGCTGGTCACCCTCTTAAATTTATTTCAAAATTTTATATATTGCTGCCCGATGTGTGGAAAGAAGAGATCCACAATTGGTTTTGCTAGAAAAAATTTTGTCGAAGCGCCGGGAGTCAATAATGACGAAGAGGTGGAGTGCCGCGCTTACCTGCTCTTCTGTCTTGGCCAACTTTGGTTAATAATTACACAAGCTATACTAAGGTTAGGTGGCTGAAACTTTTTAAAGTAAATACACGCATGTTTTTACTTGTGATAAATTATTTTTGCTTTTTATGGGGAGTGTACTTATTTTTATAAAAATCCTCAAAATCAGCCCATGAAGCATTTTTCTGTCCACTTTGCGGGCTTATATCTCAAAAAAGGCTTGTGGCAGAGCAGCGAAAATTCAGCATTATGTTCTAAGCATACTCGTTTGTCAAACTGCAAAATCTTATATTTATATGACTTTTCAATAAATAGATACGGGCGGGCGAACTTCAAAAAAACAGCGAACAGTGGAAATTTCTGAGGACAATTAAAAAAAAACCCCATTTTTGATATTTTTTAAACTTTGTGCACTTATTCTCCTCCACGTTGGCTTTCACAATCGCCAAAAACATGTTGCATAATTTTGTTCCACTAGGAGTTACAGGCCGTCAAATTATACCCTTATGGAAGGCTCAGCGAACCATGAACGTCTGATTATTCTGACATTTGTGATCGCGTACGGCCTTCAAATTTTGGCATGATAATGTGCCCGGTCATTTACGTCTGAACGCTGCATATTAGCTGTGAGGAGCACAATACTGAATGATTAGGGGTCAGTTTTGTAGGCGTGGGGTTCTTTGATACGCCGCGGTGTCGTAGCGCAGACAGATATTTTCCGCCTTTACCTCAGCAAAAAGGCAGTAAGAACTCAATGCGTAGCTTAGATTCCCCCCCCCCCCCCTGCCCGGCAAAAAAATGAAAGGTAGGATAAAAATGGAATAAGCAAGGAGCGCTTTCCAAAGAACCTTTAGCAAAATGGAAAATTTGTGGAGGTCAAGAAGAACCGCTTCATTAATTCATGTTTCTGGGCTGAAATCGAGTTTATTCGATTGATTAGACAGTTCAGATTTCTTCTTTCATGTACACGTAACTCCTTCCAAGCAGGCCCGGCTATTCGTGCCACGTACAAACCAGGAGAGGCTTTCGTTGACGTGGATAGCTGTCAGGCATGCCAACACCATGGAACGCGGGTACTCTCATCCACTCTTCCTTCTTTAACTCGCGGAAGGCAACAAGTTCTTTTTCTTCAAGGTGTATTAGATGCAGCCCTTTCAGTTTCTCTGAGAAAATGGTTGCAAAGTCTCTGGCTGTACGAATTGCACTTTCAGGGTTTGTCCTCAAGTTGTTGAGCATTGCCTGATGCTTGAAGGGACCTCCGACTCCATCGCACGCGTTTTTCCCGTGTCCAGTTGCTGAGAATAACCATTGGGTACTGGGACAACAGCTCTTTCCGAACTATCTTTTTTTTTTAAATGACTGGCGGTTTCATCACTCACATATGTCACCTTGGAGTAAACCGGCAGGTTGTCTTCCATCTGAGATAGGTGCGCGCGTCCGGTTACCAATTGTTTTGCTTTTGTTTCCTTTGGCGTTCTATATCTTGCTTTGGCCCTGGAGTGCCACGTTCTTGCGTTATACTGCCCACAAGTGGCGGTGCACTGTTTCTCTGGCGGCGGCGGCAGCTGTCGACCGCGTGCGTGAAGCGAGCGCTCATAGCTACCTGATAGTGTTTTGATCTTGCTTTCATCTCCGCCTTGTTATTAGGGCCTAACTATGGTGCGAAAAAAGACAGAATGGATAGCGAATCTTTAATGCACACGCGTTGAAGTTATCCAAGAAATGTTTCGAACACTTTTGGTTTCAGGAGGCGAAAAGGAGCTGACTGTGCCTCTCTTACAGAGAGCATCTGGGGGCGCGCGCACCTGCTCGGTAGCCCCGCACTCATGGCCGCTCGGGTGACCAAATCATGTCTAAATTGACGTCATCGGTGCCACTGACACCTTTTTTCGGTGCTGCTGGCCTCTTAAGGGCCAGGAATTCAATTCTGTTTTCATTCTATACACTCAGCGGGCAAGAAGCCGGATCAACAACAATTGCCTATCATTGCGTAAGGGTCTAATTTGACGGCCTGTAACTCCTAGTGGAACAAAATTATGCAACATGTTTTTGGTGATTGTGAAAGCCAACGTGAAGGAGAATAAGTGTACAAAGTTTAAAAAATATCAAAAATGGGGTTTTTTTTTAATTGTCTTCAGAAATTTCCACTGTTCGGTATATTTTTGAAGTTCGCCCGCCCGTATCTATTTATTGAAAAGTTATATAAATATAAGCTTTTGCGGTTTGACAAAAGAGTATGCTTAGAACGTAATGATGAATTTTCGCTGCTCTGCCACAAGTCTTTTTTGAGATATAAGCCCGCAAAGTGGACAGAAAAATGCTTCATAGGCTGATTTTGAGGATTTTTATAAAAATAAGTACAATCCCTATAAAAAGCAAAAATAATTTATCACAAGTAAAAACATGCGTGTATTTACTTTAAAATGTTTCAGCCACCTAACCTTAGTATAGCTTGTGTAATTATTAACCAAAGTTGGCCAAAACAGAAGAGCAGGTAAGCGCGGCACTCCACCTCTTCGTCATTATTGACTCCCGGCGCTTCGACAAAACTTTTTCTAGCAAAACCAACTGTGGATCTCTTCTTTCCACACATCGGGCAGCAATATATAAAATTTTGAAATAAATTTGTTTTTAAAGAAATGTACTTAGCATGTTGCTATTGCTGTCATTTACGCATGTATGCTCTCGTTTAAAAATGTTTTGATTCATTCTGTGCAAAATAACCTTTTCTAGTTTCGGTCACTAGGTATTGTGAACTGTGAACTTATTGAGTTTTTGTTTGTCGTTTTCATTCACATTCAAAGAAAAAATTTGTATGCTGCGTACTTGTTGTTTGCTACTTTTGTAAAAGCGGTACAGAGGCCTTTTGTCAGGTATTGCTATACCTTTAGCTTCTGTACCTTTCTTTGTGTAATTCAAGAAAAATAAAACATCTGAATCCCATTAACCTTTGATTTTGGATTACCAAGCTGTGCTGCATTCTCAGTGTAAAGATACTTACAGAGGTGCTGTGTTATGCTTCTGCTTTGTATGCCTTGCAGGTTGTTGCATCACAAAATGGATTTGAAGTTGCCAGTTCCACTGTTACTGTAGCTCTATCTGATGCCAACGATAATGGTCCCATGTTTGAGAATGAGCAGTACCTGATACAGGTACCCGAGAGTGCAAGGAATGGAATGACCATTTTCTCTCTTGAGGTATGAAGGAAGAAAAATGAAGCACCCAACTTTAATAAAACCAAATGTTTCACTTAGCGGAACAGTGTAAAATTGAATGCCTCACTGTATGATTCTGTTTTACTTGTTTCAGGCATATGATGCTGACAGCGGGCCATTTGGAAAACTTTCATACTCTATGAAGGGCTATGGATCGGAAAAGTAGGTTTCTTCATTTACTTCTAGCTTAGGTATAAGTTTACTGCTGTTCATTAAAATGTTACTACATTAGATGAATTCATTAAATATCTGGTGAATATAATTAAAAAAAAATGAATGTAATGCTGTTTAAAATTTTAGTTATTTATTTGCTATAGAACCTGTGCCTGTGCACTTACATTTGTGCCTGCCGAATATGTGATGTAGCATAGCATTTGGTGTGTCCATGTAATTAAGTTCCTCTTCAGCATTGGCCTTTTACAAGAACATCTCACCACTTGTCATGGTAGCATAGCAGCTGTGTCAGTGCGCTGCTAAGCACAAAGTTGCTAGATAAAATCCAATTTGTGACAGCCACATTTCGATGAGCCGAGGTGTTAAAACACCAATTTACTGTGCATTGGGTGTGTGTTCAAGAGCTCCAGGTGGCCATAGTTAATCTAGGATCCCCCAATATGGCATGCCTCATAATCATTGTTAAAGGTTTGGGCACTGCCTTGACAGAGACAAGGGAGAGAGACAACATGAGTGCTTACTTACAGCTGGGGACTTTATTCATCATCATCATCATCAGCCTATTTTAGGTCCACTGCAGGACATAGGCCTCTCCAAACGATTTTCAATCCACCCTACCTGAGCAAGTTGGTTCCACTTTATGCCCGCAAACTTTTTAATTTCATCGCTCCATCTAACCTTTTGCCTGCCTCCGTTGCATTTTCCCTCTCTTGGTATCCATTCCGTCGCTCTTACCGTCATCTGTTATCTTTCCTCCTCATGACATGTCCTGCCCAGGTCCACTTCTTTCTTTTAACTGATATAATAATAGCAGCTGTACTCCTGTCTGTTCCCTTATCCATTCCACTCGTTTTTTATCTGTTAGCATTACGCCTATAATTTTTCTTTCCTTTGCACATTGCGTGCTCCTTAGTTTCATCTCTAGTTCTTTTCATTATCCTTCACGTTTCTGCACAGTACGTTAGTACTGGGAGAATGCAGTGATTGAATACTTTTCGCTTTAGTGACAGCGGCAAGTTTCCAGTCATGATTTCGGAATGCCTTCTGAATACGCTCAAGCCCATCCTTATTCTACGGAGAATTTCTTTTTCATGGGTAGGTGTTCCTCTTAGTAACTGTCCCAGGTATACGTTCACACATTCTAAGGGCTCACTGTTAATTTTAAATTCCTGTTCTTTACCTAGGCTATTGAGCATAACTTTAATCTTTTGCCTATTCATTATTAGTCCAATTTTAATACTTTCCTGGTTCAGGTCATCAATTATGTTTTGTAGTCCGTCTGCATCATTGCTAAAGAGCACAATGTCGTCTGCAAATCTTAAATTGCTGAGATATTCTCCGTCTATTCAAATTCCCTTTTCTTCCCAGTCTAGATGTTTAAACACTTCCTCTAAACATGCAGTGAATAGCATCAGGAAGATCGTGTCTCCTTGTCTGACACCTCTCCTGATCGGGATTTCTTTTCTTTTCTCATGTAGGAGTAGTGTGGCCGTTAATACACTAGCATACACAAACCCAACCACACGTATCCACCACGCATGCGCTCTGTAAGTTAATGCAAACGCAGGTGAAGAAATACGGGCAAGAAAACAAACATACCGCTTTCCATCTTTTATCTGGCCCCTTTCCTAGAGAGGTGACATTCCTTTGATGGAAACAGCGAATAGCAAATCTTTAATGATGAATTGTTACAAACTATCTTGCCATTCTGTCTTGCCATTCTGTCTTGCTCATAATCTGATGGTAGTTTTTGGTATGTAAAACCCAGAATTCCAATTTTTTATTTTTAAGAACATCTCTACTACAGTGAGTGCTGCTGTCTGTGCTTGGAGATACCCTACGATCAAATATCTTACAGAGCTGTATACTTCCACAAACTGCATCCCTGTTGAAAAGTGATCGCACCTTATAACAAGGAACTGCTGTGAATTGATCAAAGATCAGTTCAGGCAGGGCCATTCCTTCACTGACCATGGAGGCTTCTGAAGCCATCTTGTAATGAAGCTTCTTTTAGACCTCTTCCCATTTTGCACCGTTATGTCAAAGCTCTATTGTAAACATGGGCAAAGAAAATGCGGCGACTCCTTTGGACAGACCTTTAGTGTTTTTTTTTGCATATTTGGCAGGGATGTTTCCCTTTCCCCTCTCCATGTTCATTTATTCAGGTTAAGCATAAGCTTTGTATTTTGCAGTTTCTAAATGAATCAAGAAAATATAATGCCTTTCTTTTGCAACAAGATAAATTGTACTTAATTCTAGTCCTTTCCAGCCCTGAAGCTACTAAGCTTTGGTATGCATTTAAAGGAGTAGTGACAGGATCTTGAGGCAGGGTAAAAGGCACACTTTTTATTTCCTTGGCATGCAGTGTTAACGTTTACCACACATTGGAGCTAGGAAGTATATGTAAAATATTTTATTTGATTACAAAATTTTCAATTTTCGTTGCCCAGCATTTGTAAGCCAGCCCCTCCACAATGGGCATCATGGCATGTGGGTGCAGTCATTTAAATTTCAATAATCACTGGCTGGTTTGCTGAACAGCAGTTCATTTGCTGTTGTTCATCTGCGCTATGTGCACCTGACAGCAGCTGAAAGAGCTTCTGCTAGTACGTCACAAGTCACTGTCCCCACATAACTTAGGCGTACATCGGAATGTGTTGGTGCATCACCATAAAACTGCCCAATCAGTATTGAAACTGAAAGTGGGCTTTTAAGGTTGCATATTAAAGGGGCCCTGAAATCAAATTTTACTCACCAGGTTTTGCATTGTAATTGGTTCCTTGTATTGTCCCAAGATAATTGAAAAGAAAAAAAAATTAAGATTGAAGTGGACAAGCAGAAGTTATTTAACTTACAAATTCAATATAAAAGTGAGAAACAGATATCAGGATCCGCTCTCACATTTCACTCGTCCAGAGACGTGTGTTGCTGCTTCTAATGAAAATGCATCTTACATCTTGCTTTACCATAACTGTTCTGCTTATTGTGGCCTTCCTACCACAAACGGTCGCTGTGCTTTTTGGCAGGATCGTTACTATGGGTTGCAGCGACTATGTGGGCCACACAGCGCTCGTTGCATCTGTTACACACAAAATGAAATTGTAATGCACAAATTTATGTCATTTAGTAGCTTTAGCAAGCATAAAACATGTTTTCATATTAAAATAAAATTCCTTATCAATACTTTGTAAGCATGTACGTTAGATATTTTTATTCCCAAATTTTCCCGGCCAGTCAGAACCAACAACATATCAGTATAACAGTGCCACATCTGTTTGCAGAAACTGTTGATGTACAACACTGCAGTCAATGCGGAACTGATTTCAGGCACAAATTATAATATACTACTTTGCTTTGATTTCACCACTTTCAGTGGTGCTATAGTCATCATTGAGTCCTACACCAACCAAACATACAATAAAAGCAGCGTGCATAATTTGTGTTTCAGGGCCCCTTTAAATATATATTAAACACATTCTGATGCTTTGTTTAGTGTTCTTGGTCCCTGTTCTTTTATTTAAAGCAACAATAAGAAAATTTACAAAATTCATGCCTGTACTCCTTTACGCTGAAGTTGTCGATGGATTTGCACTCGCTCTGTAAATCGGCCTCCTGGTTAGCTCAATTGGCAGAGCGCATGCTTTGGACAGGCATTGGTCCCGGGTTTGAACACCGAACCAAGACGAATTTTTCGGCAACTAAGAAGCTTTCGTTTCTCAGAAATCCGCATGGATTTCCTTGCAGCTTTGTGCTACAAATGGGTGGACGCTAACACTCTTTTTCTAAACGTTACTCCAGCTTGCGGGTTTCTGCAGAAGTTGTGTGCCATATTCTTGCCTTTGTGCTTTGGGTTGTCGATAGATTTGCCCTCGCTCTGTCAGTTGCTAGCCTGCTGGTTAGCTTAATTGGCAGAGCTAGCGCCCTGTACAAGCATTGGTCCCGGGTCAAACCCCGAACCAGGAAGAATTTTTCGGCAACTAAGAAGCTTTCGTTTCTGAGGAATCCATATGAATTTCCTTGTAGCTTTGTGCTACAAATGGGTGGATGCTAATTCTCTCTTTATAAATCTTACTCCACCTTGCCTGTTTTCCGCAGAACTCATGTGCCATACCCCTTTAAACGTGTAGCATATTCTTTCATTGCAATAGCAATTATATGGACAGTCTCGACGGGTTTTTGCCGTCGCCATCGCTGCCGCCATCATTTCCTATGCAAAGTCTAAATTGATAACCCCCGCGCATCGTACATTCTACCTGCGGGTAAAAGCATGCGAGCGGGACCACCGGGCACAGCTGAAGCGCAGATCAAATGAGCCCGGCTCATCTCCCTCACTCGGAGAGCGCGTGTGATAACATCACCCGCTTGTGAGGCCTGCATCGAAGCGTTGGGGAAATGTCCCGCCCGTCTTTAACATGCTTGAAAAAGCGCGAGTGGATGAGGGGGGGTTCTCACTCGAGCAGCCACTGTAGACTTTGTACGGTTGATGTCGCTGGCACGCGCTATCTCGGTAGCCATCAGACATGCTGTGTACTGCGTAGCGGCATATAGCACTCACTCGAATGCGTCTACGAGTGCAGGAAGGAGAAACTTGCCGAGAAACTCGAGAAACTTGCCGCTGTGCTGGGCCAAGTTTCTCGATGGTGCAAAGTGCACGCTGCTTAGCGCGGTCACACGGTGTGAATCATGTGCGAGGAGACATCAAAACAGCATGACTTAGCTCGTAGCTCTGCTCGGCCGTTGTCTCTGCCGCTCGACCCTCAAATGGTACTTTAAGCACCTGCATGCTTACTTAATAAACTCACGTTCACTACAATTCAGATTGCCCCTAAAGCTGCTAGTCTTACATAATATATCATATCATGCGTTGCTATTGCATTCATTGCTTCGCCCTTCTGGCAAGACTGGTTTTTTCTAGTTATCATATGGATGATATTTTTGATGTTAGGTTAACCAGAAAAGAAATCTTGTATGTTGCTTCACACTGGGAGACAGTGAAGGAGGTTGTTCAAGTTACAAGTTACAGTAGTATGATATAACTTAATGAGCCAATAGGCAGTCAAGCCCAGGAAAGCATAGGGGAAGTTAATTGTAGTATTGTAATTGTGGAGTAAGTAGAAGGGAATTAAAGTGGATGAAAAGACAAACCTGCCATTGGTGGGAACCGAACCCACGACCTTGGTGCCTACAGGTAGCATGCGAGGGCTTATTGGGCAGCAGCCATCTCATCATAAGATGACATTCTACGTGATGCCTCCTGGCAAGTAAGGGTGTTCCACACTCACCGCCATGGCTACGAGTGGCGCTGCCTAACATTCCCAGGATAAGATGTACACAAATACCCAATAAAGTGGACGGGGCGACGACCGCCTTCATAGCTCAGCGGTAGAGCATCGGACGCATCATCCGAAGGTCGTGGGTTCGGTTCCCACCGAAGGCAGGTTTGTCTTCTCGTCCTCTTTAATTCCCTTCTACTTACTCTACAATTACAATACTACAATTAACTTCCCCTATGCTTTCCTAGGCTTCATTGTCTCTTGACTCATTAAGTTGTTTCTAACAAATAAAAACGAGCCCTTGACCCCTTCCCTTTCGTTAGTATTATGATATAAGAAGTTATAGCTGCTGTAAATAACTCACACCTTTGCAGGCCTTTGTCTTGTAGGGGACATAACATAGCCCAATAATGATGATTATGAGTGTAATCTCTTTGGTCTTTGGCATGCTTCAACATATATATGCCAGCATGCAGCATACCGCTGAATATCTCAGGAGTGCTTATTGCATACCTCAAGAATTTTTTATAAAATAGTGTCTATTTTGCATAAAATGTAGTATATTTCTTTATGTTAGTATTGATGCTTCATTTTTGTGAGGCACATTTGTTTTTCTTGCACAGATTCCTGGTAGAGAAAGATACTGGCCGTATCAAGATCGCGTCCTGCAAAAATGGCTGCCTTGATTATGAGAGTGTTCCCAACTACTCCTTTACCTATGAGGCCCAAGATGGGGGTGGCAAGGTGTCTTCTGTGAACCTCTTTATACAAGTTGTGGACGTAAATGACAATGCACCCAAGTTTACTAAGGACAGCTATCTTGTAGATTTGGGGGAGGATGCTACGGAGTTTGCCTCACCTGTCTTTGTTAAGGTATGTAAAAACGACGGACATTTTGCTGAGCCTCTGAGCACCTGTTGATCTCTCCCTATATGTTATTCTGCCTTCAGTGTTAACTCACTTAAACAAATCACTCTGCTTAGCACAGCAGTTGGTGCTACAGGAGTATAACTTCTCTGAGTATACTAACAGTACTTTCATACCATAGAAGGTCTGGGAAGGTCTTTCTTCCTTGGGAAGGTCTGGTTTGTATTTACTGCTTTTTATTCTCATGCTTTTCTATATGGTATGTCAAACTGTTGTAAAGGACTCTGAGATGGTTTCAGGGTTTGGAAATCATATGAAAACCAGTGGAATTTTCAGATTTGCTTGCTGATGCGCTTTAGAGTAAATACATGAAATTTGAACGGTGCTTTTTAAATTCTCAGTGGTAAAAATTTTGACAGAGGTCTGTCTGGCTGGATGAAAGTATCCCGGAAGCTGAAAATGGCACCAACTACTAGTCTGAGATAAGACTCAACCTTTGGGGCCTGTTTGGTCCCTTCCCCAGAGGTTGAATTTCTCGGTCAATGAAGCAGTGCTGGTTTTTGTCCTTTCATCTTGGTGCCTCCTTTCCATTGCATCACACTGGTGACGTATGTGTACAGTGGGCAAAGTCCTCAATGAGTGGTTGATGTCACCTGGGGTGTCCTGTATATGCCACGATTTCATCATAAGTCTTCTTCTCTTGAAGGAGGTTCCTGCCTTGTATTCAAACTAAAGCACATCAGCAAGCAAGGTCTAGAGATTTTATTTTATTGCACTGTGCAAGAATAAATCAGCCATGCGTAAAACGGTAAAACTCATGATATGTAAAAGAAATTCTTTTGAAGGCTGTTCTCCTAGATCCAGACATTCTTGCAGTTTACGAGCTCATGGCTTAGTGTTGCTGCCCCTTTTACTTGCCTCAGATGTGAATTCTGTGTTCTTGCTGTATCATTAAAATGTTTTGCTGAATAAATGCACATAAACAGCATCACTGCCTTTTTTGCTGCAGGCCACAGATGCTGATGGACCTAATCAAGGCAATGGCCGCGTGCATTACATGATCAAAGCCACTAACCTCACTCACCCTGAGGTGATTTCTATTGATGCCGAGACTGGAGAGCTGTCACTGTTGGGAAGCCTGAACATAACAGCAGCACCATATGGTGCCACACGATTTGAGGTCATTATACAGGCCACTGACTTTGGTGAGCCACGACTTGCATCAGAAATCCCACTCATTATTCGGCTCAAGGTGAGATCCTTTGTTGGTGTCATGTACTTTATACTGTTTTTTAGATTGCAAGTACTTCTGATGGTGACCTGCTTACATTTTCCATGTTAAATTTTCAGAGAAAAAACGAAGGTGCACCTTACTTTTTAAATGCTCCTTACAAAACTAGTGTCAACGAAAATGCTAAGCCAGGTAAGAAAATTGCTTTGTCTTTTTTCTAACATATTAGGAAGGTTTGCAATCAATAATCCTTTGTGTTAATGAGGCTAAACTTTTGGTTTTGTTCATATGTTCGTATCTCTTCATAACACATTAGGAAAGTTTGCAATCAATACTGTGCATTAATGAGGCTAAACATTTGGCCTTATTTATATGTTCGTATGTCTTCATACGTTTGTAGTGATAAACGGTAATTGAAAACGATAGAAAATGAAATGTTGCTAGAGGCAATGTTTTAACAAGTTCACTTGTCGAAGCGTTGGCTTTTGCAACATTCCCCATTTTCATTTGCTTCCACCAATCTTTTCATTACTCCATGTTCCCCTGAACTTCGTTTCTCATTTGAATTTCACAAGTTTGTAGTTAACAGAAAAAAAAAAAAAAAAGGAACGCAAGGACAGGCTGAGAAGAAACATGAGTTTTCTTTCATCACTGGTCCAGTCTCCTTCCTTTCTGATCTTTCTTTTCTTTTGCATAAAGCTGTGAAGAACTGTATTCAGTTAGCTGAAAGCAAGAGAAGTTGTATACTAGTGTTACAATAGCTTGGTAATTTAATTGAGCCATTCAATAAAATGTTAATACAGTTAAACATCAATATGACGGAAGTCTTGATACAATGACGTCCTACTTGTCTTTTTACAAGATGATATCCATTGAACACCGTATAGTTTTTACCTCTATGCAACAAAGCATTTTTATGCACAATTTCAATATAACGAAGTTTCTAACAGCCTATAAATTAAAACTTGCTGCTGGTGCCAGTGGTCAGATAGGCAAGTTGCATACAGTTTTTGTGAGCACATATTTCAATATACACGCTGTGTGACTAAGTGGCGCCGCTGATACGAAGCAGCGCCTCTCCCACCCACGGTTGGGGGATCTGTGTGCTCACGTCCTTACCACCAGAGTTGGGGTAGGGAAGAGCACGCATGAGAACTGTCAGAAAGCCCCATGCTCTACAACCAACATAGTTTTGTATTTCACGTCGCCCATGCCATGGCTTGCTGCCCGGTTTTCATTATCGCTGAGTCAAGTGGCGAAGCATACGTAGCCATAGAAGCAGTAGTGGTGGTAGTACTAAACACAGCGGGCTCTTAATTATCTTGCAAGGGATCGTGATTGCTCAGGAAATGGATGTCACTGACAAGATTTGTAACTAGGTAGTGATTGCGATTGCGGAGAAAACAGGCGTCACTGCTTTTCTCTGGAACCACTGGATATCAACTTTTCTCAGTAGCAAGCAGTGCTGTGAACATGGTACTATCGGCATTGCCCTCTCAATCCTGAAAACACCCAATGTTTTGATAACAAGCCATCATTGCAAAATGGATGCGATAGCTTTGCTTATCACTTCTTATCACAGAGTGCTGTATCTGCGTTTGCTTAGGCTTTACACGTGACTTACGGCCACTGTGACAAGGGCTTCGACATCACATTATCAGGTTGTGATCATTGGATCCCCGATGTAACAAAATTCTTTTGTAAGGGTTATAGAAATTGATTTTGTTTTAAAATCTTGCTGCTGTTATTAAAATGTTCCTGCAGCACATTTCTGTGTAAATAAGTACCATTGAAGGACAATACATAGCCTAAAAGGCCAAATTTCAATTTAACAATGTTTCAACATAATGAAGTGAATCGCCAGTTTTACCAACTTCGTTGATATATCGAGGATTAACTGTATTATACAATAATCTTTGCTAATGATTACCTTTGTTATCTAGTGCACATGTCAGAAAGGGAGTGCCTCATGTATTGTACAGCCATTTACTATTTAGCTGCATACACTATGCCTCTTCTGCCCTTATCGGGGACATTCTTCACATTGTATATCTGCAGCAGGGACCCACAACATCAGTTTTTGTTAAGAGTGAGCTTTTTTGAGCCATACGGAGGCTATGGTTAACAAGTGATTTTGCTGAGATACTTTTCTGAGCAGCTGTGGCTTTGAAGTACAGCGAGTCTCGATCATGTGGTGCTTCTTATATGAATCATGTTGCTGTGCTGTGAAACCTCATGTGTTGAATGTCACCGCAGTAGTATCATATGCCATCCTATGTATTCGAATTGGAGGAGACAAACAAAGGCTGATGTAATCTGCACCACATCAAGTAAGGGTTCAAGGTTAAGAATTCATGTGTTACATCATCTCAGCTCAAGAAAAGCATGAGGGTGTTAATACATACAAGTAAAAATGAAGCTGTTTGTGACAGATGCTATACATAGCCCTATGTATACCTTTTAACTGTCCTCCTCCTCCCCATCTCCCCCCCCCTCCCTTCCTTTTTATTTAAACCTGTTTATTGTCAGCTTGCCTGGCTTTACTGCAAGTTGCAATATAGTGGAAGAAAGATTAAGAAAGGAGCATTTGTTTGGGCCACCCTGTTCTGATGTTTATAATTTGCTTTTGCTGACATGTACAAGCACATTTGGTAATTCACAAATTGCAAGTTTGCTTGTACTTTTCTTTCTAGAGAAATTGCTATTTTATCCTTTACTGTTAAATAGTTCAATTAATCAGAGCTGTCTTGTATTTGTCTTTTGCATTAGGCATTTTCTCATGAGTACCTATGATTGCATCATGTCTGTAATAACTAGGCTATTTCAGAAGATATGAAATTAACATGGCAGTGTGCCACATTTGCTTTGTACCTTTTTTAGTCACCCTATTGTATATTTGCACTAGCGTTTACTTTAGCCAACTGCATTGAATGAATGAATGAATGAATGAATGAATGAATGAATGAATGAATGAATGAATGAAATTCTAGTCCCATTAAGTAGAAATTTCTTTAATGGGATACTGAACAAAAATTTTGCTGCCCAGATTCTTTGGCCCAAACGAAACATTTGGCACAAACAGGCTGACACAACCTCATTTCCAGGTAGAAACCGTCGGAAAATAATGAAATAATAGGTTTGCTGGAAATGGGGGGGGGGGGGGGGGTACCACACCTAGCGACCACTCCGCGAATTAAAGGAAGTGACGTTTCTGTGACGTTTTATGTACCCACTGCTGGTGTTCTTCCGAGTTGGGGAATGCACCCACTCTCCTCTCTCCATAGCGGTCGCCTCTACCCACCAGCATCAACCATCAACGCCCCTGCCGCTGCATGCTCCTCAACTTGCACTGTGAATGCTCGCGCTTTCTCTTCCTCTCTCTTGCGGCTTCCTCTTTCCCTAGCTCACCTCGCCCCTTCCCCCCGCACCTGTGTTTCTTGAGCGGTGCCACAGCAGTGGCCAGTTAGAGTGCCCTCCTTCAATGCTGGGTTCAGAGCCGAATGCCGACAGGAACCCACCTATGTTTGCAAAAGGGGGGAGAGGTACCCTTTCCAGGTGCTCGTTGAAGGTGTTGACAGTTGTCTTGGTTGATGGCAACCCCACCGTGCACTAACACATGCAGGAAGGGGACCACAAATGGAACAGAGTAAAGGAACTCGTGATATGAGCAGCACCAGAAAATACGCATACGCTCATGTGCACGCGTGTACACACACACACACACACACACGCAGCAAAAAAGAAAAAAAGTGAGATAAGCCTTAGCCTCTCTTCACATTGCAATGTGACAAGTGGAGCAGGACAGCAAGGGCAGTGCGGTGCCGTTGCTTGGAACGTGATGGGAGTGTGAAGAACTCGTCAGGCAAGGCACATGGGGTCGCTTCCCGCATCTGTTGCTGCTGCTGCTCGAGCACACATGATCTCATGGCCTCGACATTCATGCCGACGTGCAGCCGCCGTGTGCTCACAATCCGCCAATTATGCAGACATCCAATCAAAAATGCGTGAAATGAACACTGCATACAGGATCATGGGCATTGTTAGAGTCGAATTTCAATGCTTCCGTGATATCTTCAGATTTTTGTTTAGTATCCCTTTAACATTTTGGAAAATAGAGGATGCAAGCAGTGTCCATGTTTTTTTTTGCACCTGTGATATGTATTCAACATACCACACTGGTTTTGTAAGCACATAAAAGAAGAACAAAATAGGCAAAGGCACTTTGTTCGTTTTGTTCTCTTTTCATGATCATTTCCTGAAGTATGTGTGTATAGGTGCATGGTGCATGTTTATGTGTATTGTTGTTTGCATAGTTGTAGATTTTTAAAAGAACACCACATCATAGATCTGCTTAACAATGTGTGAGGAAGCCATAATGAATGTAGTGAATTCCAGTTTTTACTAGAATTATTGAGAAGGTAATGAAAGAAAAGCATTTCATTTATTTTCGTGCCATCACTTTTACATTACTAATTTGTTTTCTGTGTATTGACAATCTGGATGTGCATTGAAAAAATATGTATTCATAAACGTTCAGTTTTCTTATTCAGGCATTTAAAGACCTCATTTGTGGGTGATAAATGAGGTCTTTCACTCGTTTGATGCATACTTGGAACTCACTGATAATTACGAATGAGGATTGTTATGAAGCAGAGGATTAGGAATGTGTCATGAATGTCATTAAAAGATGTGTAAATATCTATAAGCAGCTTTCCACATGCAGTTTAAATGCTATTACTGCATTTACAAACAGAATGTGGCCCAGACAAATGATGCATTCAAATTTGCCTGTTTTCTATTCTTGCAAACTATGCATTAGCCCCAATTTATGTATTTTGTTGTTGATGTCTTATTGTTGCTGTTTCCTCAACATCTGGCTCAAACTCATGAGTAGGATTAGTCACATGGTTTTATTAACATGAAATTATTATACATGAAAAAATGACTGAAGTAAACAAAGCTAAGTGCTAAAATATGAAACCTGATGTATGCATATCATATTGAATTCTTATAGGACTTGTTGAACTGAAGGTGCCAGACTGCTTTCTTGTGTCTTCTTCAGCACCCACCGATGTTCTCTTTCCCATTACATTGGTCTTTTACAAACAGTTTGCGTGTGGCTGAGGAGCAAGTGTGTTCTAAATTACTGACCATTTCTAAGCTTCATTTTATCAGTGAAAAAAAAGGAAAAGAATGTGGTCATAGCAACCGTGGTTGTAAACAGAAATTGTATTGTTGTATGCCATCCAGTTTTGTTTATGTTGATTATTATGTACAAAACAAGCTCTGCTGTTTCAAAGTCCAGGCTCTGAATTGTTCTTTGCTGTGATTTTTTTTTTTCAGTGGCTTTTATTTGTGCATGTCTTTGTTGTGATGCCATCATAGTTGGGGTGATCAGTTTTTCTGCAGCTCATCCCCTCCTTGCATGAATTAACGATCATTTGCTATGCTTGTTATCTGGCAACTACCACTGCGAAAAGAATATGGCAGACACTGTTACTATGCTAAGGCAATCTTCCCACATAAACTGTGGTTGTCCTGGTCTGGGTTGAGTCACTTCTGCGAACACACGACAGATGGACAGGTTTTGATTAGTCAACTACTTATGGTTCAGACCCAGAACTACTCATCTATACTCAGAGCTCTGAGCTGCCGAGTCTTTACCACGAAAGATTCCTCATATTGCTCTCAGGTAGTGTACCATCGGGCTTGTGTTAAGCTTACCTTGCAAGTAGTGGTCAAGAAATGACGATGTGTATACCCACACTATGCAGCATACAAAAGTTGCACAGAGTATGACTGACCCAACATTAACTAAGGTGCACAGGGTGTATCTGTATGGTTATTACGTAAAAAACATCATAGCTTAACAGTCATAACTTATAGGCCAGAGATGCCACAAAACCACTGGATTATGGTCAGCTGCTGTACTGGGCTGATAAGGCAGTATTTAATCAATCTTGAGTAGTCACAAAAATAAAGGTCCTCCTCACAACTCGCAGCTGGTTCTGCTGAAATGCGGCTTACATATGCGGAAAATGTGCTGTGACAGCGCATTGCACAATGGTTGAGAGCTGAGCAATGAGAGCTTCACCTAAGGACATTAACAAGGTGTTCAATGAGCGTACTAGTTCCCAGTGAGTTGTGCTTGCACATGTGGCTCAACCTGCAGCAGAAGAAACATGCAGAAAAGTAGCTCTAGAGTTCTAACTTTATATAACTAGTTCTTGCACTGGATGGCTGTTTCTGGAGAACAGGCCTGAGCAGATGTTAACTGCAAAAAAGCCTTGTGTTTTTCACATTTCTGAAATGAAAATGTGCTCTTAATGGATAATAGACATCATTAATGTTAGCCTGTGCATCAAATTCTTGTATTTCTACCTTTTTTATGTGCATATACTCACAGTTAGATCCTTTATCTCTTCCAAAAGGCTGTCAAAATGCTGCTTTCATTGTAAAGAAAATCATACTTGTTTGGCACTAAGAGCTCCCTTAGGAGATGTTGTAGGAAGCTGTAATTTTGGCATGGTCTTGGAAGTTATATGACAAGCAAGCTTATTGTTTTAGTGTTCTTGATTTCGATTGATACAGAAAAAATTATTTTTGAACATCTAAGGTTTCTTTGTTTGAACCATATTATTCTGTTTTTATTTGGTGAAACATTCATCGTGCTGACCTGTAGGCAGATTCATTTTAGGGTTGTTTCAGTGCAGTACTGTAAAGTGCATTTGTTACTGCTGTTTTTTTCTGATAGGTAACAGAATGGTTATCATAAGAAGTGAAGGCTGTGCAACCAGTGTACAGGAATAATAATAATTGGTGGGGTTTTACGGGCCAAAATCACACAGTCATGAGGCACGCTGTGGTGGAGGGCTAATCTAAGTACATAAATTATTTTTGCATTTTATCCCCATCAAAATGCAGCTGCCATGGCCAGGGTTCAGTCCCATGATCTCAAGCTTAAATTTTGTCACCAATTCTGGATGAATAGACTGGGAAAGGAATGTTTCAATCACATAGTCTCTGTTTCACTGTTTAGGCACCTGCTTATTTATACACAAAACTAAAGTATTTACATACTAAACAATGTCAGACCCTGTGCATGCTGAACCAGAATCCTGTCATGGCTTCAGTAGCTCCCTTTCTTAAGCTCACCTTGAAGAAATAGTTAAAGCATTAATATTTTATTAAAGGAAAACATAGCTATCAGTAGCGCACCCAGGATCTCTGCCAGGGGGGGGGTTCAATTTTTCACGAAGGGCCGGGCATGCGACTACACAGTTGTTGCGTGTGTAAAAAAGGTAAATAAAATGCCAAAAAAAATAACATCAATGATGATGATTATTTTTATTATTTTTTTTCGGCGTTTTGCAGAGATATTAACGCCACATTCTTATAGGAGATAGGAGCAGTTACGGAGTGGGAGGGGGGTTATGTCGGCCTCAGGGGGGTGGGGTTACAACCCCCAAACCCCCCCCCCCCCCCTCAGTGCGCCACTGATAGCTATCATTTATAGCTCCATGATGTGACATTACATATGCCGTCATCACACACACCATCATGCAAGAGGGAGAAAGAGATGGAAAGTTTATTTAGGGCAGGCAAGATGGCTTTACCCCAGGTGGTCAGTTTCTTAACCAAAGAATATCTTCAGAGTTTTGTAGCCAGTAGCATTAAGGCAAAAAAGATAAAGTATAAGTAAAAATAGAAGCCTATTTATCGAAGGTAGGAGTCAACCTGAGCTGTAGTTAGCTCTGGCCTGCTACTCTACACTGGGGAATGGGGTACAGGGAATAACTAGAGGGATAAATGATGATGACAGGACAAGGACGTGTGTATGTACAGCTCCATCATGTTGGGGCCACTCTAAAGTTATGCACTGAATCCTGTGGCTTGAAGGAAGGCTATGGTCACTCCAGTGGTCACGGCTGCACTGTTGGCATCAGGTTAAGGACCTAGCACAAACTCATCAAATAATCATCTTTTATGAACTATTCATATTGAAGAAATGAGGTTCTGTAGTTCATGCTGGGCATGTGCATGATATGTGTCCAAGTGTTTCTGGCACTTGACAGTGATCACAGTTGGGACTAGTGTGACAGCAGCAGCCAATGATATGTCAAAAACCCTTTTGAATGCAACTTCAAGACGAATCCAGTGAATCATACTTATTAGGTTTTGCTTCAGTTTATGAGGCTTGGCCCCCTTTGTGCAGTCACTTGTGTTGTCAATGTCCAGTGCTCTAATGAGAAAATAATTGTTACAGAATAAAGCTTTGCAATGTGTGAGAGCTGTCACATTGCAATAAAGGCAAAGGTTTGGTGAATTGCAGAGAACATGTCTCTGAACGTGGTAATGACCACTTACTTGATCCACAACCTAGTACTCTTATAATACAAGTACTGATGCACTGCTGTATGAATATTTTTTAAAAATTGCACTGCTTATTTCCTAGCAATGCCAAAGAAAGAAAGATGTTAATGAAGTTGGTGCATCCTATTTTTTAATTTCATTTGTACTGTTTAAATCTTTCTTCAGAAAGCATTAAAATCACCAGTACCACAATAGATGAGGCATTCAGGTCTTAAGTGACTTGGTAGGCGGAATATTTTTGCATATTTTTATCAAGTATTTTATGTGCTTGCTTGGACAAAGGCTCTGCAGATTTTTTTAGGATGTATGTAACTCTTGGAGCTGCCCCGCCACGGTGGTCTAGTGACTATGGTACTCTGCTGCTGATCCGAGGGTCGCGGGATCGAATCCCGGCCGCAGCGGCTGCATTTGATGGAGGCGAAATGTTGAGGCCCGTGTGCTGTGTGATGTCAGTGCACGTTAAAGAACCCCAGGTGGTCGAAATTTCCGGAGACCTCCACTACGGCGTCTCTCATAATCACAGCTGGTTTTGGGACGTTAAACCCAACAAATCAAATCAATCAACTCTTGGAGCTGTTTTCCTTGTTGTCATATAATGTCACAGTTAGTGTCACATATAGTGTCACATTTTCATTGCAGGAACTACCGTTATCCAGTTAGTGGCCACTGACCCAGATGGCCCTGATGGTAACATAAGCTACTACATTGATTCTGGTGCCAGGGACAACTTTGTTCTTAACAAACTGACAGGGATCCTCAGTACATCATCAAATGCAAACCTGGACAGGGAGTTGAATGGGGACTCATACCACATTGTGGTAAGTCTTGTGAAGTTGCCAGCTATTTGTCACTTTGTGCATGCACTCTGTGCATACCTGTGAATGCATGCTAAATTGAATGTTGTTGGCTGTTGGGCAGACAACTGCTCATTATTTGACTGGTTTTTTTTTTTGTACACTATTTATTTTGCCTTGAGAGACATGGCTATGTTAATCTTCAAAAAAATAATGCTCCATGATGAAAGCTGGTTGTGTAAAACTGAAAGTTTGCTACCTATAGATGTGCTTACTATAATGAGGTCATTGAGCTGTGATTCTGAAAATATTTCAGTGACACAGAGCACACATGGTGGGGCTTAGTATGCAGGGTTTTCTAGTGGACATGATCCTAGTATACAAAATGTATTACTATATTTAATGAGGTTGACAATTACCATTAAATGATGTGTAGGAGACAGCATGACAATGCTACTCACTACTGTTGGTTCATGGTAAAAAGCTTCCCATAGCATTGACTTTGTACATGTAGTGTTTATCCTGTTGCTGAGCATATGTTAAGGAATTCTGGTCTTGACAGAGGCCACTGCATTCTGATAAGATATGGAATGTAACAGTGCCTGTTCACTGTTGGTTTTCTGTGTTTGTAGTCATTACAGAGCATTTTAATAATCTTGTGGTAGTAAAAGTCAACCTGTGTACTATGGAAATGTCGGTGTAACGGTTCCTCTGGTGCATTAAGCATGCTTAGTTATTATTTTCAAAAGCAGCAAGTACACATTGGCAAGAACAAAACAGCACCTGTTTATTACTTACCTTCGTCTACATTAATGAGTTAAATGAATTAATATATTTACAGATATGCATGACATAGTGCATTTCCGAGTTATGTCAGGCACTGCAAATTGTAATATTGTGTGGGCTAATTCTTTCACGTTAATTGTCATATACAGTGCTCCTCATTTCAAGCTGACTTCGTCTTTAATTTGTCATTACAGAAATATTCATGACTATTATTACGTGAATATCTATCTGTCCACATGATCGTCATGCGTCACCTTCATTATAGACCCTTTTCATAAACTGTAAAGCTAGCTTCTCTGCAATGCAACTTGCCCTACTAATGGCGACAGCTGCCTTTATTTAAATGCTGTTAAAATTCAGGTTGCACATGCTGCGACCCGTTTTTTGGGGATGTTTGTATCAGAAGGGCTGCGTCGACATTTTACATGCTTTATCGCAAGCAAATTGCGCTTGCACACGTTGTTTGCCGGATGGCCAATGCCGCCATTAGTAGGGCAAGCTGCATTGCAGGAAAGCTAGCTTGCAGTTTATGAAAAGGGTCTATAGTGCTGCATTGTTATGATTGTGGTTTCTGTGGTGCAGCAGTTTAATTGGTCTTGTCGTTTTTGGTGGTGCTGAGTTAGTAGGGTGTGAAATGGATGTACTGAAACATTTCTTGTTTGTATATCTGCAGGTGTATGCAGTTGATGGAGGTGTAATCCCACAGAAAGCCTTTACTACAGTAACAGTCTCCGTGCAGGATGTGAACAACAAGCCACCTGTTTTTGCGAAGGACAGCTATGTGCATTGGGTTACTGAAAGTATGTTAACTTCTCTTAGGAAGACGTAATAAGGTGGGACAGTTGGAGATTGTGTAGATTTATTCCCGTGGTGAGGCTGTGGACTTCATGGGTCCATAATGTATTCTGCATGTGAGAGCTGCACAGAATAGGTTAGTGGAGACAGCATGTAGTTCTAACTGCAGCAATGAAAGCTGAGAAGACTTGTTTTAAAAGCATACATGAACAAGAGGATGTGTGAATCAAAGGAAACTTGGCCATTTTCTTGTCAGATTTTCTCATTATTTATTACAAGTTCTGTCAAAGGGGCACTAAAGGCAAATAATAAATTAATTTTGACTGTTAAACCATAGAAACTTTACAACACTTGTTTTATAAGAAGTGATACTTAAGGGGCTTTATAAGCCTTGTTTTATGCAAATTGGCATGCAAGGAACAAAGCAATTTGCAATGGTCCTTTTCATGTCAGAATGCAGCATTATTTACTTCTTTCTTGTCTATAGCGAACTGCAATTTACGTTATATAATGTGCTTGTCATGGGAGTTAGTGTTACTCTATTTTCACAGTGGATCTATCAGTTCTGTTCCGCATTCATGCCATTTTATTATTTATGAAAGCTTTATCCTGGGTAGAAGTGATGCTGCAGATATCTCGAAATGCTAATCTGTCACTTTCGCTTGACTTGGTGTTTGCTTTAGTTGTCATTTCAATTCTGTTTTATTCAGTGTCAGTAGCACAGAAAAGTGTGCTCATAATTTGTTAGGTAGGGAAGCTTTTTTTAATTTATATATATTGCAGCCCCAGTCAGGCTATTTCACCCTGCCACAGTGGTCTAGTGGCTGTGGCACTCGGCTGCTGATCTGAAGGTTGCGGGATTGAATCCTGGCCGGGGTGGCTGCATTTCGTGAAATGTTGAGGTCTGAGTAGTACTGGGCAATGTCAGTGCATGTTAAAGAACCCTAGGTGGTCTATATTTCTGGAGCTCTCCACTACCGCTTCTCTCATAATCATGTCATGGTTTTGTCAATCAGGCTATTTCAGGTGTGGGATGAGCAAACATATGGACATTCATAAGCAAGTTTCCAAGAATTCTTTGAATGGTAGTGAACAGATATACTTCCTGGCAACCAATTACAGGCTTCAACTGCTGACCAAAAAAAGCTATAGCACAGTGAAACCCACTTATAACAATATTGGAATCCATGGAAATTACATTGTTATGACCGATAATTGTCATAACAGGGTTGCATGGAAAAAAGCAAGATTAGGGGTACCAGAGCTGTTTGGTGTTTGTGAGTTGGGGAGGGGGAGGAATGGCTAAAAGCCCCTTCTTACATTTTGTATGCCTCATGGCATGACCAATGAGCGCAGCAGTGGCCAAAGCTAACACCTTAAACCAAACCTAAGCTGCCCTGAAAGGATTCCCCCCCCCCCACGCCTTCTATGGACCCTGCAACAGTTTTTGAACAAAGTCAGATAATGGTGCCAATCAGACCTGGTGGTTCCCGAGAACATCTGAGCCAATTATTATTGTACTGCACGCACCAGGGAATTCACAATTCGGTTTCAAACACGGCTGGAAGGCACCTGCTCTTCTTTCAACAAGTGACGTCACTGGGGGCACTGACTAAGTTGCTTGAGGCAGATATAGTATTGGCTGACCTTAAAAGCAACGAAAGAAGTCAAGTGACATAGTCGGTGCCCCCAGGGACATCATTTGTTGAAAGAACAGTGGCTGCTTCCCAGCTGTGTTTGAAACCAAATTGCGAATTCCCTGGTGCATGCATTTCAATTATATTTTGCTCACATGTGCACAGGAGCCGCCATTATTGATCGGCACCAGTTTTTGACCATGTTTAAGAAGCATTGCAGGACCCCTTTAAGGGCAGGGTCGCTCCTCGCAGATAAAGGTTCGGAGGAAGTCGGGTAGTTATGCGGAGAGCAGCTGCCATGGGAGGACTCTCTTACAAAAAGAAATGATTAGAACAGGGTTGCAGTATTTAGTGATTCAACATATTACAATACCAGAATGAAAGAACATGTTTAAAACTTAAAAAGAAGACATGTAATTGTCTTTAAATAAGTGAATGGGAATGCCAGGGTGGTGCCAGTATAATAATATTAGCAGCATAAAAAAGAAAACACTGAGAAACAAGAGGACAGCAGAGTAGGAAATGTCATTTTAATATTTATACATTGTTATGATAAACATTAACAAATAGGATACAGGGAGTTATCTCACAATTTAATGGCAAAATATGCTGTTCAACTAATTTGATAAAACATGTGTCAAGTCCAGTTGTTTGACTAGCAAGAGCAGCAAGAGCAGAGCAGTGTTAGACTTCCCATAATTAGTCTCTACTTTAGTTAAAAGCAAGTTATAACATTAAGTAAACCTTGCAGCACTAGTATTTACATGACCTTTTAGCACAAAGCTTCTATGAACACCCACGTTTGAAAATTAGCTTATATATTTCCATGGATACTTTGAGTTGAAGAAACTGAAAATGGGGGGGGGGGGGGGGGGGGAGGAATTTCTAGGCATAAATTATGATATGATATCATCAGTGACTAGATATAATATGAAGAGCTTTATTTCTTAAATTTTAATAATTGATTGGATTTTACATGGCAAAACCAGCTATGATTATGAGGCACTCCCTGTAGTGGAGGGCTCTGGGGTAATTTGACCACATGGGGTTGTTTAACGTGCACCTAAATCTAGGTACATATTTTTTCTCTTTTCTCTCTCTCATTTTGCCTTAATTGAAACGCGGTCGTCGCAGCCAGGCTTCAATCCCATGACCTTGAGCTTTGCAAGCTAACACCTAGCCACTAAGCTACCACGGCATGTCATTTTTTTTTTTTTTTCATGTTTTGAGTTTTGAGTAGTGATACATGTATAAGATAACTCAGAAGAAGGAACATTAATTAGGCTAGAAAATAACCCATTTGAACAAGCTGTTCCTATAATGATATGTATTGAATTACTCATGCCCAGCAGGGATGAAGTGCAAAAATCAATGATAAATGCAATCTTTTTAGAGTTCTTTTTGCACCAACTGATTTACTTACCTGCAAATTCAATTTCTGAAAATGGTGCGAGTATTTGTGGCACTCTGATGAGACAGCAAGCAATAGTTTGTAATGTCAGGATTTGTAATTGAAGGTCTTTGCATGCACAAAGCCTGATGTAGAATTATTCAGTATTTCAAAGTAATGAATTTTGTGTATCACATGGTGCAAACACAGGTTCCTGATATGTCACCACTGTTAATATTGTGTCATAAGACGTTTTTATTAACTGAGATTTCACTTAGTTTACAATTTTTTAATAAAACTAAATTACATCTCCATTGTTTGCTCTTCTAGTTTTGTTCCTGCACTCCTAGTTTTGCATGCATTCCCCATCTCAGTGTTAGCCTCGCCACAGTCGTCGAGTGGCTATGGCACTTGGCTGCTGATCTGAAGGTTGCAGGGTCCAATCCTGGCCGCAACGGCTGCATTTCAATGGAGGTGAAGTGTTGAGGCCCATGTACCATGCGGTGTCAGTGCACGTTAAAGAACCCCAGGTGGTCGAAATTTCCAGAGCCCTCCATTACAGCACCTCATAATCATAGCATAGTTTTGGGACATAAAACCTGAGAAATCAATCAATATCAGTGTTATTATTATGATATTCATTTGTTTTACAATGTTTTTCATGTCTGGCTCTGCATCTGTACATCTGGGGCGGTATCTTATGAGGGTTCCAAAAGTGTACTGGTACACTTGCCCGCGCGTGATTGGGTAAAACCGCTCTTGTGTCAGCAAAAGAGCGATTGTGACCAGTAAGGCAAGGCCAAGTGGACCGGTCCACTTCGGGAACCGTTATAAGATATTGCCCCTGTACAATTCTTTCATTGGACATGATTGTGAATACTAACTAGTATAACTATTTCAACTTTCACTTTCATTTTCACTTTTAACTTTCAGTTTCCTAATGTGCTTTTCAATTATGGTAAACATGCCATTCTTTTTTTTGCAGTATAATTTTTCTAGCTTTTACTGTTCAGTCTGCAGTAATGTAATTTGGCATAAAATTTAAGTATTCAGTAAGTAATTACCTAATAAGATTAAAGCCTAAGCTAATGAACTGAACAGTGTGTATGCATTATCTTTTATTTCTGTTCCACTTGTACTCATGTTTTTTTGTACTTTACTCAACATAACTTTTATAGCAGTATAATTTTTGCAATGTTATGGGATGCAGCGTTATATTAATGCCTGCTAAACCTTTTATTTAATTTTTTCTTTGCACAAATTACTTTTAGTTCATTTTTCTGTGATAATTTCTTTCTCGTAAATTTTGTCATGTACTTATTTATATACATTCCCAACTTATTTTCATATTGGTTACATTACTTGTCAGGCTTGCACTGTTTTGTATTTGAATAATGGTAGCAGGTCTCGCTTGCAGTTCTTAGTTTGTAACTTCCTCATAACCATGTGCTTTTGTATTTGTTAGCAATAGTGAAAGTGAAGTAGATTAAAAATGGCATGGGCAAAATTGCCATCATTATTACAATTCAATTTACATTGCAGGCACTGTCATAGAATCATGACATTGTCATTTGCATGGTAGAAATTGTCATATTTACGAAAGGACACTGAGAAACTATTTGTTATTATTCTCATTGTAATCCAGAGTGCAGCCTGGGATTTGCAGTGATTTTGTCATTAACTGCTGGCTTTTATGTGTGTAAATACAGATAAATGCTGTGATATCTGTATGTGTACCAAATATAACAAGCCATTTTTGATATTATGTGTGTAAAGTTGTGCATCACACTGTTTTTTATTGTGTCTAGAAAAAAGAAAAGTTCTAAAAACTTCATTTAAAATGTACTAGGCTTATCTCAGCTTTCATTTCCTTGTTATTCCCACCACCCTCCCCCTTCATTCTTCTCTAGGCCTGCCAGTTGGGCGCGAGGTACTGAATGTGACAGCTGTTGATCCTGATGTTGGAGCTAAGGTGCGGTATGACATTGAAGAACCCATCATAGCAAGGGACAAGACTGGATCCTTAGTCACTTCAACCATCACATATAACTATAAGGTCTGTATAACGAAAGGGAAGGGGTCAAGGGCTCGTTCTTTTTTTGTTAGAAACAACTTAATGAGCAAACAGACAATGAAGCCTAGGAAAGCATAGGGGAAGTTACTTGTGGTATTGTAATTATGAAGAAAGTAGAAAGGAATTAAAGTGGACGAAAAGACAAACCTTGCCTTCGGTGGGAACCGAACCCACGACCTTCGGATGTCGCGTCCGATGCTCTACCAACTGAGCTACGAAGGCGGTCGTCCCCCCATCCACTTTATTGTGTATTTATGTACGTATTATCCTGGGAGTGTTAGGCAGCGCCACTCATGGCCAAGGCGGCGTGCGTGGAACACACTTTTTTGCCAGGAGGCGTCACGTAGAACTTCACTTCACTTCACTTTTATTTCCTTAAAGGCCCCCTCAAGGGGGGTATTACATAAGGGGTGGGTTACATTTGTAGCCAATAATATATATACACAAATATACATACACAAGAATTATACATAAAAATAGTATATGTATTTATACAATAATTTATACAATATACAACACAATAACCACTTAAGCATATAGCTAGCAGCCAAAACATAGGAATAGGTTAGGTGAGTTTTTCAGCAAATGAGGATGGGCAGGTGATATCCGGGCAGGCCGTTCCACTCAGAAGATGAGCGGCAAAAAAAAGACACCGAAAAGGTAGTAGTGCGGCTGCGTGGACGGGTTACTTGTAAATGATGACCAGTACGAAGAGAAATGCGTGGGGGCGGGGCCAAGATGTATGGTGCCTGATGAAGCGGGCTGTAAAAGAACTTGTGGAAAAGGATTAGTGAATCGATGCGGCGCCGGGAGGACAGCGAGTCTAGGCCGGATCGTGACTTCAGTAGTGATACGCTTGTGTGATAAGAGTACGATGAATGAATGAATCCTGCCGCACGATTTTGGACTGATTCGAGTGCATCTTAGATGAGATGGCTGCTGCCCAATAAGCCCTCGCATGCTGCCTAAGGCACCAAGTCTGCCGCAACGAGGCCCAAGCTATGAAATAACGAAAGGGAAGGGGTCAAGGGCTCGTTCTTTTTTGTTAGAAACAACTTAATGAGCAAACAGACAATGAAGCCTAGGAAAGCATAGGGGAAGTTACTTGTGGTATTGTAATTGTGAAGAAAGTAGAAAGGAATTAAAGTGGACGAAAAGACAAACCTTGCTTTCGGTGGGAACCGAACCCACGACCTTCGGATGTCGCGTTCGATGCTCTACCAACTGAGCTACGAAGGCGGTCGTCCCCCCGTCCACTTTATTGTGTATTTATGTACGTATTATCCTGGGAGTGTTAGGCAGCGCCACTCATGGCCAAGGCGGCGTGCGTGGAACACACTTTTTTGCCAGGAGGCGTCACGTAGAACGTGAACTTAGATGAGATGGCTGCTGCCCATTGTCTGTTTGGCTGCTGCCCATTCATTGTCTGTTTGCTCATTAAGTTGTTTATAAGGTCTGTATGTCATACTGCAATTTTTTCAGGTGTGTGCATGTAGTGTCTTTACTGTTTTTGTTGCAAAATACTATGAGGTATTCCAAGTGTAAAACAGCTTGAAATTAGAAGGCGAAAGCTTTTTAAAGTAGTCATGCGACCATATTATTTGGTATTCTGATGTCTTACTTTTTGTTTACTACATGCTAAGGCTGAACCATATATGTGATTCCTGATAATGTTTAAGTTATGATACCAAGAGCTTGCAGAAAACGCACCATGCCTTACTGAATATATTGCAGTTTATTTTATTGCCATAGTTTATATTGTGCAGTAGACTCTCATTAATTCAAACTTCAGGGAATCCTAGACTTTTTTTTTTTAATTATCAGAAGTTTGAATTATCAGATGTGAGCAGAAGTATGGCTTGTTGCAACATACCAGGAAGAGTAGAGATGGCAGTTATCACATGCATTGTTGGCATGTCATTGTTTATTTTTCATTTTTTCTGCTAGTGGTTTTGAATGCTTTGATAAGTGCTGACAGGTGACTGGCTTTATTTCTGGCTGTCAAAAAATATAGGAGCATGAATGTTTACCTAGAAGGAACCAGAGTAGCAGATATTTCTAGTAAGGATAAGCAAAAAGTATGAATTAGCAGGATTAACTAAATGGTGCAGTCTGAATTAAGCAGCATTTAAATAACATTAAAATCATAGCAGGACAACCAAAAATTTTAAATTTGTTTGAATTATTAAGTCTACTTACTTCATTTTGGTGCGTCTCACTGAACATTTTGTATTGTCAGTTATCAACTTTACTCACAACCTTTACCACTTACTTACCACTTATTGACATTTTTATTGGCAATAAATGACATGCAGATTATAGCATACAGCTGGAGTAATTTGGATGCCATCCATATTTCTTTTTACTTTATAGTGTGGCACTGTACTACACTTGTATGGAACTCTGCTGTGCCTTCTGCTCTGTGGCACTGATGGCGAGTTAAAACAACTAGATCAGCTTTTATTTGAGGCTGCCCCACTTTTCTCTTTATGTGCCAATTGGCTGTTTTCCTATCATGGGGAAAATGGCCACTTTTTGTAGGTTACGTAAAGAGTAAACGTGTGCTGGGGCATGGAATAGTCAGTAATAAATTGTGTATGGTAGCACAGAATTTTAATTGTCAATTCTTTAGCTTCCTAAATTTTTCTCATCCTTAAATAAACAAATTCTGAAGACCTGTATACTACTAGCCAGAGCAAATGTGTGTGTGCGTGCGTGCGTGTGTGTGTGTGTGTGTATGTGTATGTGTGTGTGTGTAGTGGGATTTCAATGAATGCCACATATGTAAAATCTAGTAAAATAAATTCAAGCCTTGTAACAGTTTCTTTTGTTTTTGTATCAAGCAACTGTTCTGCCAGATGGCACACACAACTTGCAGCCAGTTATTTTTACTTTCCACAATAAGACAGTGGCTATTGGATGGCTTAACATTATGTATAGTATGCATAATGTTATGTATAATGTTATGCTGTCCAATAACCACTATGTTACAATGGGTGGTCAGAAAGTTGGAAGTTGGCTACAAGTTGTATATGCCATGGGTCAGAAGTTTCTTGATGTAAAAACGCATGGCAACATGAAAGGGCTTGCAGTAAACTTTTTTTTCTTCTGATAAATTTTGAAATATGGTAGCATTTCTTGAAATCCTATTATGGATACATTTTAGCTGGTTAGTGTTGAATGGCTTGAGAAGGTCACTCTCCAAATTGAATTCCAATGAAAAAGCAAGCAGCATTGTCTGACTTAGTGCTGCAAGAGCAATTGTAAAATATTAATGGCAGATATGCAGTTTTATAGTAGTACTTAACTGTAGGCATGGAACTTGTGGAAGTAGTCATTCCACAGACTCCTGCACATTACAAGCTGATAAAATAAATCACCACGTGTGAAAACAGTGAGCTATGTTAATATAGAAAACAAGACAGACCAAAAGTAATTATTATTAATATAGTGTATTTTTTTTTTTTACAGAATGCATTTCGCATCAATGGAGTGACTGGTCAAATCACAGTAAACAGTCCTTTGGATTATAATGCAGCATCAGTGATCACATTTAATGTGGCAGCTGTTGATCAAAATGGGGCCATTCAGCCTCAGAAAACTACAGGTGGGTGCGTGCGAGTGCATGCATCAGTGTTCTCTTTTGAAAGCTTTTCAGAAGCTGGGAAATATAGTTTTTGTTCTTGTTAAGAAAAGCAGTCATTTTGCTTTTGGCTGGCACCATTAGAAGAGAGTTGTGTGTTGTGAAATTTTCTCGTCACTTTGCCAGCTTGCTGAGTTCTAAGGCTTAAAATTTATAAACATTGATCCTTTTTTTTTTCCCAAGTACTCTGTGCTAGTTAGATGTACTCACACAACAGATTGATTTTTGGGGTTTAACATCCCAAAACCAGCTCTGATTATGAGAGACGCCGTAGTGGAGGGCTCCGGAAATTTCAACCACCTGGGGTTCTTTAACGTGCACTGATATCGCACAGCACACAAGCCTCAACATTTCACCTCCATCGAAATGCAGCCCACTAGACCACCATGGCGGGGCTCTCACCCAACAGATATGGCTGTGAATGTATCAGTCATGTGACGTGATGCGATTCGGATCACACCTCAGCTAGCATTCACATTACAGGGGATGGGGCAGACAAGTCAATCCTCTTCTCACAACCACCAGAAGCATGGGTGACTGTGAAAACGTGCCAATGCTCTGTTGTGCTGTGTGAAAGGGAGCTTGTCACATTCTGAGCCGAATTGTGCGAGATCGTGTGAATGTGACATATGCCCGGATGTGATTGCTAAGGAGTACCACTTCAGCTCTTTAAAGGGGTCGTGAAACGTTTTCTGAACACTTTGTACTAAGTGCGTATTGGGGATCCTGACCCTCCAATCAACAATACGCATTATTCCGTTGCACCGCGTGCGTTGATTTAGAGCGATAAAAAACGCAGTTTCGGTTTCAATGCGCGCGTTCCCCTCATCTCTGCAGATGACGTTAGTTAGTAGCCGTCATACCTCCGAGATTGGCGCGCCCTCGGAGGCCATGGGAAAACAAACCGTGCTGCCGCTTTTCTTCCGAATGGTGGCACCGCACGGTTTCCAAGTATTTTCTTCCTTTCTAGCTTTCAAGTAAATCGATTCCTTTAGAGCAAACGCGAGTTCACTGTGCCTTTGAACTTAAAAGTATCTTAACTCAACGTCACCAAATAGTACCACGCCGGCCGGTAGTGTCGCATAGTCGTTTCGGGAGCGCAAGAAAGCTGAGATTTAAAACGGGCGTTATTAAATGTGCACTGAATATTTCGCCGAAATATTTCGGAATCGGCTTGTCGAATGCGTATGGAAGCAGTGAAAATTACAAACCGGCATCTCCAAATTCTTTTCACGACCCCTTTAACATACTTACCTATATATTTCCAAATGGGCTATGCAGAAAGTGCCAAAGATGTACACTTGCGCAGCATCTTGTTTCACCTGCTGCCATTACAGCAGCAGTTTATGTTTGTGATAACTGTCCCAGCATTGATTTTTCATCCTTCAGGCCACTTCATTAGGGTGGCTAGAATTCTAGTCATCCTAGCTTCATGTTGCCTTGGGATTCTGGACGTGGGGAAGAAAATAATAAAAGGACATACCATTGCCGTACGAATGCATTTTGCCGCCAGGATTTTCGCATTGGTTGCCAAAGATCCCAACCAGTCCCGACTGTGATTTGGGCCTCCTCTGTTTCATGAATTGGTCTGCATGGACCTAGTATGTACTGAAGGAGCACTGTGGAAAAGGGTGACATAGGATCACATCATTTGCAATCCGCCGACACAGATTGCGATATGTTCTGTAGTGTGAACACAGCTTTAAAGAAGGATACCGTATTTACCCGCATAATTTGCGCCCTCGCATAATTTGAACACCCCTGACATTTAGCCAGCTTTACAAAAAAAGGAAAAATTCATCGCATATTTTGCGCTCTCCATCCCGCCCGAGCCAGCTCGCCGACGCACGCACAAGGACAGGCTTTGGACAGCCGCGCGGCTGCACTCCTCGCTGTGCAGGTGAGCGCAGTCATATGCAAATAAGGCTGCGAGTGCAATGTCCCTTTTTCCGATTCGTTTCTCCGGAAGCCCCCGGAGCCCAAAGTACGGTCGCTAGAATAAAAGCGTGCAAGTGGGGGCGACGAAAACGGCTGAAGCAGAGATCAGACATCACTCGGAGCCAATAACATCACCCCGATCGGGATGGAGAGGAAGCGAAGAGGAAACGCCCTGCCCATCTTTAACTAGCATGAAAAGATGCGAGGGGGCGGGAGTCTCGCTCGGCTGCCGAGATGGTGCTAGCGCTCGTGCTATCTCGGCAACCATCAGCAGACGGCTCGTGAATTCTTCTATGTGCTGCACTCTCCACACGAAGAGACTGCTAAAAGTGTTCCTGGAGCAGCCGTATTCTCTTACACCAACGTTTTGTAGTGTTACGTGAGATCGTATCCAAAAGGGTTACCGTATACCGCATGCATTACATTATATTACACATTATTTCGAATGTGTTTGCGAAATCTCTGTGTAATTTGCACACCCCTTTTTCGGAGCCCTAAAATCACGAAAGAAAGTGCGCAAATTACGCGAGTAAATACGGTAATAGTTGTGGCAAGAAGTTTATCCTGTTGCAGGTTTGTTGTAGAACAGACAAAGGTATTTTTTCCTGTGCTTCATTGGGTGCATTTTGCATTCCTTTGCAGTGGAGGTCACTGTATACATTCAAGCACATAGTGAGAGTAATCCAATTTTTGCCCCTCCATGGACTCCTGCAAACCCAAAAATTGAGATCACTGTTCCTGAAGAATCTACTGTTGGTTCCACTATATTTACAATCACAGCCCGTGATCCTCTCACTCATGCTGCTGTCACCAATTTTGCAAAGATCCCGGAGTCTGACCAAGGAAGCTTCTTCTCAGTCAGCCCAATATCTGGTAGGTGCAGTGCATCTCTTCAGAGGATTAGTAATCGCATAATGATTTGCAACATGGTGGGTGTCACATTTCAGTGATTGCATTTACATTGGCATAGATTCTAATGCATTCAAACAAAAATAATTCTCCTCAACAGCTTCTGTTCGATTCTAGGTGTCTAGTTATGTCTACTAAAACGTGAATTTTGTGCCTCACCTCAGTTGCTGTTCAAAACAAATCTCGCATGTCAGTTTCTCTCCCTTCGGAAAAAAAAAAAAAGGAAAGAAACAATTTCTTGCTGCTTGTGTTTCATAATACATGTACAATATGTAGGTGCTGTGACACTCAACCAAAGGCTTGACTATGAGGAGTTGCCTGAAAAGGTGTTGGCATTTGATGTGAAAGCCATCATTGGCCAGGACAAAAACAACCAAAAGTCTTCAATTGCCACAGTGATTATTAACGTTCAGGACATTAATGACAACAGTCCAGTTTTCTCACAAAATGTAAGTTTCTTTCTTTCTCTCCTTTCTTTTCTTTCAAAGTGCCTTTGTCCTTACGTTGTAATGTCTTATCTCAGTAAGATGATGATTATGTTGATTAGTAAGTCTGTGTGTGCATTTATGTTTTCAGTCATACGTAACGATGGTATCAGAAGCCACACAATACCCTCATACTATCTTGCTTATCACTGCAACTGACAAGGACACACAACAGGGGTATGGAGTTGTCCAGTATTTCATCTCTGGAGAAGGATCAGATGTGTTCAGCATCAATGAAACAACGGTACGTATTGTGGCTTTATGCATTGTTTCTATTGAATTTAAGCATTAGTATATAGAAATTGCTCTCATGACTGAGCCAGAATTATGGGGGTGTGTTCTTTTTGATGGTGACAGAATTTAAAAACATCACCTGTGACATGTAACACAGGCCTTAATTCTTGCTCTAAGATCTGCTCATTATTTGCTTAAGATTTCAAAATAATTAGTTGGATGATTAACAGTATGAGTAAATTACTCTTGATGTGATCATGGTACACGTTGCAAATTATAATTGTTGTAGCATGAAGGTGATGGCTGCTTTGAGGTAAGCATTCCCAAATTTTGCTATGAAATTTATTTTTATTCCAGCAGTCTTATAGCTTCACTTATAAAAAAATATTTTGCTTAAGAAGGAGTAGGTAGAAAAATGGTGTGTTTTTACTGCAAGTTTGACAGCACTTATCTGAATATGTGGTGCTAGTTTCAAAATTGATTTCAAGTAAACATACTTTCTAAGATCACTGGCTTCAGTTCATGTATTTCTTTGTGTGCTGAAGTGATTAGATACAAAGTTGATAGTTAGAATTTGCTTATATATTTGTGCATTTTGGTTTCCTATGTATATCTGCCCCACTGTGAGTAGTGCAGCTCATTGAGCAGATTTAAGCTTTATGTCACAAATGAATTTTTAAAATTATGTTAGTGTTAAGAAATAAAGCGTGGTATAGGAATTAAGGCGCTGAGCATGTGATTGCATGTCTTAGCCAGACTGTTACAAATGTGTGTTATCACAAGAAGAGCAACAGCATACAAAATTTAATTATGAGGACTATTTCCTATGTGATATTTCAGATAAATTACAATTCACCTCAATAGTGTCTCGCAGTGCTGAAGTTGTGAAGGAATAAAAAAAGTTTGCTACTAGGAAAATTTAGTTGCTATTGAAGAATAGCAGCAACACCACTGTACAAATGCAAGAATGCTTGTTAGTCTTCATTTTTTTAATGCATAACATCATGAATCATGATTTTCTTCTGTAGTGTGAATACAGCTTTAAAGATGGCTAGTGGCTATGGCAGGAAGTTTATCATATTGCAGGTTTATTGTGGAACAGACAAAGATATTTGTTCCTGTGCTTCATTGGATGCATTTTGCATTCCTTTGCAGTGGAGGTCACTATATACATTCAAGCGAATAGTGAGAGTAATATAATTTTTGCCCCTCCATGGACTCTTGCAAACCCAAAAATTGAGATCACTGTTCCCAAAGAATCTACAGTTGGCTCTGTTATATTTACAGTCACAGCCCATGATCCCCTTACTCATGCTGCTGTCACCAATTTTGAACTCAGGTTAAAGTGCAATCATTTAGTACTTCCTTTTGCATAGAAACATATGCTTTGTACTGCTGGTAGATTGGTTGTTTCTGACCCTGTATCTATTACTTGTAGAGCGCACATAAGAGTAAGACAATGAAACGTCCTTGCAGCACTGGAGCCTGAACTGCAACTACTTTTTTCTTTACTTCCTCGCTCTATGCATCAGCCTAGCTCCCAGGGCCACTCGAGGCCTCACCTGACCTTTTCTTCTTTTCTAGTGTGAACGTGACGATGTTGCTGTGGTTATGGTGCTCTCCCCTTAGGGAGCAGCATGGTCTGTGAGCAATATTAACACCGCCACGAAACTCGGCGGATTGAAGTAGCATGAGCGCTGACAAGAAAGGAGATGGCTCCAATTGGATGGCCTGTGTGCCAAGACGGTTGTGGTACCAGCAGATGTCAGGCTGACGTGTTTCACTGTAGCCGTGGTGCTCATGAGATGGGCGGCATTGACTAGATGGGGAACAGTGGTGGGATGGGTACAAGGAGAAATGTTGCTACAAGTGGTAGCAGTCAGGAGCTGCTCCAGTCTATTTCAAAGCTCAACAACGGGCAATCGCGTCGATGTCGAGTTGGATTTGTTTGATGGCGAAAAGCGATTGGCTTGCAACGCAGACATCGGCATCGTAGCTGCAACCAGCGGAAGTGTATTTGAAACTTCAATCACCTTGTCGACCAGTGCCGTGAGCTCAGACAGATCCTATGTCAAAGCCGTGCCCAGCACCATTTGGACTTGCATAGGCAAGTGCTGAAGAAGCAGCTCATGGATGAGGACGTTGTCCATTGTAGAAGCACGCATGCCCAGAAGATTAAGCATTTGGCACTGTAACTGACTTGGATGTTGATTGCCAAGCTGTTTAAATGAGAGTAGCTGCTGAATCCATCAGCGTTCCGGCATAGCTGTATGAACCAGTATAGCGCCTTGATTGCTTCATAAGGCAACAGTGGTAGATCGTCTGCGAAGGATTGCTGATGATCAGAAATTTCATCGATGGCAGCCGCTAGGAGCGTGTCTACCACAAGGAGATACTTGTAGGTCTGCCATGTTACCCACAATAGTTCAAAACGGGCCTTTGCTTGGATGAACCATGCCATCGGGTTCTGTTACCAGAATCCTGGCAGGCAGATGGTGTTGGAGACAACTGCAGCAGTTGAAGAGGGTTCAGTGAATGCAGGGTTGGTCGAGGCTTGTTCGCGCTTGGTGTCATTGTCCGACATGGCTTCATGTCCTTTTTGTGTGGCGCGTTATGTCTAAGAACTAGTTGCAAGTCGATCCAGATGTCCGCGGTCGTCAGTTGTAGAGCACACAGAGAGTAAGACAACGAAACATTCTTGCAGCACCTAAGCCCAAACCTCAACTACCTTTTTCTTTATTTCCTCGCTCCACGTGCCAGCCTAGCTTCCAGCACCACTTGAGGCTTGCCTCACCTGACCTCTTCTTCTTTCCTAGGGCGAACGTGACGATGTTGCTGTCACTACAGTAAAACCTCGTTATAACGAAGTTGAAGGGGGAGCAGTAATTACTTCATTATAACCATTAGTTCGTTATAACCAATATCAGTTTCATCTATAGGAATTTCAAGGGGAATTGCGATTACTTCGTTATATCCGATAGTTCGTTATATCTGGGTTCCTTATAACGAGGTTCTACTGTATATACTTACCAGACCTGTGCTTCTAGGGGAGAATCGCCAGTGAAGCAGCTCTGAAAATTTTATCTACACAGCTGCAGTAGTTGGGGTCCGTGGAATAGAAATTGAGTGTAATCTTGTGGAACATTGTGAGTAGTGTAACTGGAAATGCTATTGAACTGGGAAGTTGTCAATGTCTCCACTTAAGCATGTCATGTTCTGTTGCTTCTTCTCTTACTGTGCAGCACAGCGATATTGCAGTGCAAGTTGGAGCACTGAAAACAAAGTGCATCCATAATTTTATTTTAACGGAGAAACCACCTTCTGCTCACGTTATGGTGACAATCAAACACAAAGATAATTTTTGTTATTGGAAGTGGTGTTGGTGACGTTGCAGCAACATCAGTGACTGTGCATTCTTGTTAGCTTGACACTCCAAGTGGCACGCAGCATTTATGTGGTCCCAACTAGGACACACTGTTGAGCACCAAAAAATTTGAAAAACATTCTTCATACTTCTTGAAATACAATTGGATTTGCCTTTAAATAGCACATTCTGAGAACGTGTGCAACATGACGCTTGGTGTGGTGTGCAACGATTTAAATGGCGAATTCATGATACCTGTGCATGTTGGTCTGGCCATCTAGACTAACCTTTTTTAAGACTGTGCACTAACAAATGTTGGGAGCGTTTGCTAACTTACTCAAGTAGGTTTGAATTCTGGAGACTAATAACGTCAGTTAATGTGCACCAATTAAAGAAATACTTTTTGCATTCATCTTACTACGCCGTACCACACACACTCCAGTGCTACAGAAGGCAGTAAAAAAAACAAAACAATGTAGGACCTCTTTCAGGGGCAAACTTATACTAAGAGGTGAAAGTTCATACCTACAACTACTAATGACAGGTGCAGGCAGTGCTTAGTGCATAGCATTTTTCTTCCCGAACATTTTTAAATGAGCTTCCTGCCTTTATGCATTATGTTGCACATCAAAGTGTGTAGGATGCTCATTATCTAGGAGGGGCTTCTCTTAGGAACACAATACTGTACTCTGCTACTGAGGCCAGCTATGCATACGTGTCCTGAAATCTCTGTAAATGCCTGTGTTTTTTGGGAGCAGGGTAACTGGCTACTGTCTATGTATGAGCTCATGCTTTGGTACAATAAATTTTCCGCAGTGTGTACACTATTACAAGCTGTTCCCTTTGTGCCTCTGTGCACACCAATCTTGAATTTCAGTCTAGCATATATTGTGGAATGATTTTGCACCAGTAACGTGCTTGTGTATGAAGCCACCTCACACTAGAGGGCACCTGCAAAACTTTTTTAACGTAGTCAGAAAACGCTGCCAATCAGTAGTCAAGATGCCTATGAACTTGTGGGCCAAATACTACTGCACTGCACAAAGCGCGGAATTGGCAGTTTCATTTCAAACACAGCTGGAAATCACCTGCTCTTCTCACAACAAATTATGCTATGGAAGGAACTGATTAATACGTCATAAAAGGGATGGACTAGTATTGGCCAATTTCATGATTGCAAGAATTTGCTCAGTTATGCTACACTTATTTTAAGCTCAATAAGGGAAATATATTTGTATGTAACTTCAGAAACCCCAAATAGTGACTCATGCTAGTACATCCAGTCTCAATCAACAGTTGTCTGCTTATTCTTTTCTTTTCTCAAATGTCCATGTGCGGCATCACCTGGAATACTTCACCAGCGCTATTTCAGACACAAGTGCTGAGCTGCTCACTTCTCTCATAATGAGCCCACTACAACAGCAATTACCTATGCATATTATTTTTCCCCAAACCAACATTATGCTTGTTATTGCATGCTTTCTTGTAGCCGTAACACTCTTGTTTGGGCTAGTTGGTACATTCTTGACACAAACTCGGTAGCACAAAAAAAACACAGACAGGCGCAAAACTTTCAACACTCACACCTGCCTCATTTCTAAAAGCCACTTCGCCGTTTTGTTCTATACACTCCTTCACAGCACTGTAAAGCTTGTCATGCGGAATCGAATAAAACAGTTCTTCAGTGTCCACAGAGAATGCTTTCGTGTCGTTTGACATACCTTCTTGTAGGAGACGTACAACCTCCTTTGAGCTTCGTACCAGAAATGGATCGTTGATCTCAAGGGTGCCAAGAACTCTCTGCAGATAACCACCCACAAGGCGCTGCCACGTATCCCTCTCCGATACGATCAAACGCAATGGACCGTCGGGCTTGTGCGTCTTGCAAGAGAAAAATGCTTCCAGGCTTTTCCCTTTTGTGTTTTGAACAGCTTTCCCAAGCTTGACTAAATTCATCTTCAAGAGAATCTTCGTCGCTTCCTTCTGTCTCTTGCCAGGGTCAAATCCAATGGGCATGAAATTTTTCAGCACTGCTTTTTCGGCCTTTTCATTGAACACATCCAGCGGCATGAGAGCAAAGCCACCCTCCTTGTCGGATTGGAGAACAGTGAGGCCTTCTCTTCTTAGGGATCCCACGATCTTCTTGTGAGGAGGCTTCGCACGTTGAGCGCTCGCAGTGCGCAGTAAACATTCAACACCATTTCCTATGGCTCGTGCCTTGTCTTCCTCTGTAACAAGGCCTCCCAATTGCCTCACCATGGCTAGTAGTTCCTTCTTTTTTTCGTCCGTGTTTTTTTGCGCTACCGAGTTCTTGTAGCCCTTTGTGTGCGGTAAAGTTATCACGGCCACAGTCACCATGGCCGCCATGGGATGCTGCTTCATCCCCGGGGCACATAATTTTCCCCAGTAACTACACACTAGTCATCATAATGGGCTCCTATAGCAGTAATTTGGGGACTACTTGGAAAAGTATTGTAAGGCCCTTTTAATAGAAGTTTGGTTTGGGGTTATTGGGGGTATAGTTTCCTACTAAAATACTAGAGGGAAATCTGCTGCTGCGATCATGAAGCTGCCATAGGAATGATGAGTATGACATGGATTTGTCTATCCTTTGTGCCTGCAGCTTCAAACGTTCTGGTGGATTTGTTTCTTCTTGTTTTTAGCTTCAGTGGCATGAGTGACACTACTACACGTTTTCATTATGTGACGAAGGCAGCGGCTGTAGTGTACGCTTTACTGCTAGAGATCGTCAGACTGTCGCATGTACTAAAGTCGTTTGCAATGATGAGGTGCCATGCAGTCTGTTTCCTTGTTGTGTTAAGTTGCTGGATGGTTACACATGTTATATGCAGTGGTATTTTAGCCAACTTTAGAAATATTTACACTGCGTCTTGCGAACCTTATTGATGCGGTCTTGCTGTTTTTTTTTCTTTTTTTTTTGTATCAGATGTGACAGAATCTGTAAGTGTGGGGCCGACTTCACGGCTGACATACATCCCTTGTGACAAGCCTGCTGGTATATCTTGTACTACAGCATTTCAATTCTGATATCTGGTTAATTTAACGCCAACTGAATGCGCCAAGCAGGCACACAGTTGTCGTGCCTAGTAGACGCTGACTGGGCGATAGGCAGACGCACCTGCAGACGACGCTCAAAAAGTCAGCCCAGATCAAGGCTGAGGCGTAGTTTCAGACGGAGTTTAGCCGCTCAGCTATTTATTTACCATCCCGTTTTTGCACAAAACCAACCACCAAGCGATGGCCGATACTGTGCTTCTGCTGCGGCCTCGCACAGCTGCTTGCCCGTACAGTTTGTAAAAATACAACGGAGCACTCACCCTGCACTTAAAGAAGCGAGCGAAAGCTCATTTGTTATAATTAGAAGACGCACCTACCTTTTAAATACTTAAAAACGTTAGCACGTCACTTACAAGAGCAAAAATCTCTATTTTAAGTTCAAACAAGATTATATCTGTAACTTAAACCTTTATGGAAGCTGCCAAATCTGGGCACAAGTAGAGGACGCAACATTGCCATATCACACAGTATTGCTAAATTTCTGAGCATTTATATTTTTCTAACCGCGAAAAAGCAACAACTATGTGCGAACACTCATAATTAACCCACAATCATCCGTTTTAGTGCAATATATCGTCTTAAACAACTTATTTTTTGATGTAGCAAAGCCATGTGAAGCCATAAGAACGAAGACTAGACAAATCCATGTCATACCCATCATTCCTATGCTGGCTGAAGCGCCTTGTTTGAAACTCTCATAGACACTAGTGCCACATTTCCCTCTAGTATTTTAGTAGGAAACTCTATGATTGGGGGGTTATGAAATGTGTTCTTTGAGCATCAGAAAATAAAAACAAAACAATTGGCGTGTCAACGGAGGGGAGGGGCTGGAGGAGAATGTTTTTTTTAGTTGTAACATTCATCGAGATTATGCTTGAGTGCAATTGTGAAAATGTGCCTGACTGACCCGGTTGCAAATATTCAGGGTGCCCTTGGAATCCAAGAAGGTGCAGTTCTTGACAGGGAAAAGCAGCCACTGTACAACCTGCAGGTGACTGCTGTTGACAACCCAGGGGCACCTTCAAACCAGCGCAGAACATCAGTTCTGGTAAATTGCTTACTTGCTTAAAGTGCCTTCTTTAATCACTTTCAGCACTGGAGTCTTGTCCTGTACACTGACCTCAGCCTCTCCGAAAACTGCAATTGTTATGTGCATTGTTAGAGCTGCACAGCACAAGAAGCAAGACAGAGTCACTTATGACAAAGAGCACTAGTGCACTAAATGCATTCGCTTATTTTTGCTTATAAAGAGTTCCTCTGACAGTCATTGAAGTCACTATCTTGCAGTACTGAGAATGCAAATATGTTACATTCAATTAAACTGTTGGTTCTCTTTACAACAGATTCTGATAATCCAATGAAAAAGGTCTGGTGTATTTGAAGTTTGCAATATCTGAAATTTTGGTGCAGTTGCTGGTGAAAAGGTGGATTTTTTATTCATTCAGTATGAGCTTTATTCGAAATGGATGCACTGCTAAAAAGCCGAAAGACTGCTGAATCACCATGGCATGTTTTGACTATCATTAGAACACCTGTGGTTCAGAAAGGGAATAAAAGTTCACATTTTGCAGCTGAACTGTGTAATTTGTGCTAGAGAATATTTGTTTAGATCAATTATCAAAATGGGAGCTTGATTATGTAAAGGAAACTCATCAAAGAAGAAGGATGAGCTCGTGCGCATCTGATGGGCATTCTAAAATCATGACTGGCAGCTTGCTGTGGTTCCTGAAGCAGAAAGTGCACAACCATTTTGAAACATAATTATACCAATGCTAAAGTATATGGCATAAACTTGGAGGATAACAAAGAAAATCAGGAGGAAGTTAACAGTCATGCAGTATGAGATGAAATGAAAAATGACAGGCATAACATTAAGACATGGGAAGAGAGCAGAGTAGATAAGAGAGCAAACAAGGGTAGCTGATGACCTTGTTACCATTGAGATAAGAGGGTAGACCTGGGCAGGCCACACAGTGCATAAGGCAGGTAACTGATGGTCGGTGAGAACAGCGAAATGGGCCCAAGAGATAGAAACACAGCCAATAGTGGCAGAAAGTTAGGTGGGGAGATGAAATTAAGAAATTTGCTTGTACAAATAGCAGTTGGCTCACTTAAGGCTGGGTAAATTGCGGATTGTTGGGAGGGGCATTCATCTTTCAGTGGATGTAGAAGAGGTTGATGATGGTGGTAACCTCTGAATTTCCGAACTGCATTGTGCTGTTAATATGTTGCTTATTCCAAACACCATTTTTCTGAATGGAGGGTTATTGATTGCTTGCTTCAGAGCATTTTCAGCACGGTAATACAGTCGACTCTCGCTACAGCGAAATTGACGGTGCACAAAAAAAACTTCATTGAAGCAAAAAATTTTTTGTCATGAAATCAAAAAAATTAACTGACCTGAGCTGGTAGAACAATGAAACTGTTATATCCCAATCTTGCGCGCGGCATCACGGCAGTAGTTGGAAGGGTTCGGAAACTGCGAGTACCGAAACCATACCTGCCAAGTTTGGAGATACGGAATCCGGGAGATTTGCGTATTTAGTCGATTCTACCGCGCCCTCGATAGTAACGCGCACCCATTTCCTGTGACCAAAAAAAAAAGAGCTGAAACGTTGATTGTAACGCGCACCCAAGAAAAAAAACAAGTCCTTAGTAATCAACTTTCTCACATTCATAAAAACAAATGCCGTACTCGTGTAATGAATGCACTCGCATAATAAACGTACCGCCAGCTTTGGACCTCTGCAGTCCCTCGAATGGCCGCGCTGTGGCTTTCCCTCTTCGCTTGATCCGCGGTGTCTCGAAGGCGTTTGGCGTGCCGATTCATAACTCCTGCGTCCCGACAATACTGCTGCACGTTGACGGGTGTAGCCTCGTGCAAGCGGCGGTAACATCATTTACTCGCAATGCTGCATTCCCCCGTGCTTTCGCAGTTCCCTCACACTTGCTGCCGCATGCTGCCCTGAATGCTGCGCAGGCTGGCGCAGCTAAGCCTAAGCATGATCGGGGCATGGGCTCAGATTGCCGCGACGCAGTCTTAGATGTACGTTGTGCAGTGCGCACGAGTGAGAGGCTCAGGCTCAGCACAGGTATGAGGGAGAAATGCGATGATGAGCTGTTTTGCATGCAGCGATCAGAAACATCTATTCTCCCGTTATGGCCACACGCGAACACTACTGAAAGCTGGTGCGGCCAGGTGTACGATTTCTGGACCCGTTTTATCGGAAAAAAGATGTGCGTTAGATTCAAGTAAATACGGTACGGGGGGGGGGGGGGGGGGGCGTGCTTGGACAATAAAAAAAAAGAAGTTGTTGACCTTGGGGTGGGGGAGTTATTGCGGTAGCAATGATATGGACACTGTTAGCGGGTTTTTGCAGTCGCCGTTTTTCTGTGCTAAGTCCAACTCGATAACACCGCCCATGCATCGTATGTTTTACGCGCGAGCAAAAGCGTGCTAACGCTGGTGACGAACGTGGCTGAAGCAGAGATGACACGACCCGGCCGTCTCCGCCGAGCGAACTGAACAATGCGATAACATTGTACCGTGTGTGATGGCTGCTGTTGCTTGCTTCTCAAGCAGAGAGGAAACGCCTAGCCCTTCTTTTGTCGGGTGAAGGACCAAAAGAGGTGCCGGTGGGAGAGGGGCGGTTGCACGCGCTACCTCGACAGACAGCGGTAGACGGCATCGGTAGACATCGGTAATCAACCACACAGTCAACAGCGGCCGTTTCTGGTGGTGCCAACACGCGATTTCGAGTTTGCAGACATGTTTTTATCTTCTGAAATGCACCAATATGTTCGGAATTGTGTTTACTGTGCAGCAAATCGAAGAATTTTTGAGACTGGAATTGCATCGTCAAATTTTGTTGAAGCGAAATGGCACAAAAAAAAAAAAATGTGTTCGTTTTGGCGAATATATTTATGCATTGACTCCTATGGGGTGCTGACGGGAAACCGAAAATTTTTCGTTGTACCGGAAATTTTGTTGAAGCGGCGTTCATTGTAGCGAGAGTCGACTGTAGCAGTGATGTGTTTCAGGAATGTCACATAGTGATTGAGAGGGCTTCAAGTATTCGAAACAAGAAAACAATATTACAACTCTATAACTGTGGACTGCACAAGTAGTGTAGTAAGCCTTATAATTGGTATAGGGAGTATGCTATTTATTTCCCAAATGTACAGTTAAACATCATTATACAGTGGAACCCCGTTCATACGTTTTTCTGCGGACAGGGGAAAGAAAACGTAACAGCCGGGAAAACGCAAGAGTGAGGAAAGCTCCGAAAACGAATGAGAACAGGGCCGCTTTGACTTCAAACAATTTATTTCAGCAAGGTGAGCCATCAAGGTCGCCGACCGATAATTCGGACAGCCGCGCAGTACCGCCAGTGCCCCCATAGACTTAATGTGTTAAGACGACCGATATTTCGGACGGCTTCTAGCTCTAAATTCGATAATTCGGACTCTGTTTGCGGCTGTCAAGCGCAGTGAATGGGCCGCGAAAGTATGGCCTCAGAGATCGCAATCAAAACTGACCATTGAGGCTTAGTTCCAGCGTGACGCGCCAATTTCGGAGGCAAGTCGCCCCGCCCCGTCACTGCGATCACCGCATCTTGTTCCGGCACCCCGCGCGTGGTTTGCGATTGCGAGTACGGCTGGTCGCGTCGGGTCCGCGATCGCTCGATAGCGCTTTCACGTTCCGTCTTCAGTGCTTGTTTACCGTATTTACCCGCATAATTTGCGCTCCCCTGATATTTAGCCAGCTTTACAAAAAAAAAAAAAGAAGAAGATTCTCGCATATTTTGCGCTCGCCGTCCGACCAGAACCAGCACGCCGGCGCGCGCACGGACAGACTGGACAGCCGCGCGGCCGCGCCCTTCGCTGCGTAGGCGAGCGCAGTCATACGCAAAAGGGGCTGCGAGTGCGAGGTCCCTTTTTCCGATTATTTTCTCCGGAAGCCCCCGGAACCCAAAGTACAGTCGCTAGAATAAAAACACGCGAGTGGGGGCGACGAAAACGGCTGAAGCAAAGATCAAACGAGCCCCGCCCATCTCCTTCGCTCGGACGCGATAACGTCACCCCTATCGGGATGCCTGCCGTCGAAGCAGGGAGGAAACGCCCCGCCCGTCTTTAACAAGCATGTAAAGACGCAAAGGCCAGAGGGGGGGGGGAGTGGAGGGAGTGTCGCTCGGCCGCCGAGCGATCGCATGGCTGCCGAGATAGCGCTGGCGCTATCTCGGCAGCCATCAGCGGGCGGCGATTCCTACAAGCGTAACCAAGACTGCCCAAAGTCAAATCAAAATAGCGGTGCCCGGGCGGGTACGGCGTGCCAGGTTGCGACGCATCATGCGGGAACAGGCCCACAGTTGCGACTTAATTTAACAGCGGGGTTCGCAATACATGGGATCCTATGGGAGCTATGCCGGGACCGATGAAAAACAACGTAACAGCCGAGAAAACGTAGCAATGAGGAACATAACAGCGGGGTCCCACTGTAATAAAATTGAAGGGGCATCAGAATATGCTCATTATAAGCATTAGTTTGTTATACCTGCACTGGGTTGTTATTGCTAATATATGTACTGTACTTACACCCCTCCCCCATGCCCTGCAAAAAATAAATAAATGAATAAATAAATAAATAAATAAATAAATAAATAAATAAATAAATAAATAGCAGCTGAAGTAGTATCTCTCCACATGGTTGCAGAGACAAAAAGCAAAAGTAACACATGTAGTACTTTACTGCAATGCAAAATGCATAACTCGTATTTCAAACAGACAGTTGTAAAGAAGTCCATAACTAGATGTTTGTGCACCGCTCCATACAGTTTTGAACTTCTAAATACACTTAATGGGTTGCGCACCATCTCAAATCCACGTTGCGCTATTGTGGCATTGGCTCAAAATTTTATTTCCTGACAAAATTTCTTCGTTATATCCCTCAAGAGGCAAAATCTACCTCGTTAAAATGAAGTTTTAAATGCATTAGTTTCTATGGGGACTTTCAAGGGGAATTGCAATTTGCTCATTGTATCCATAATTTCATTATAGCCCATCTTGTAACGAGGCTTAACTGCATATTTTAACACTAAATATAATTTTATATTCTAGGATAATCAAATTTGCTATTCATTCATTTATGCAGACTTCGCAATTTTGCTATCTATCACTTCTACTGTTCCTTACGCTCAGTTCATGAATGAAGTAATCTTCCATGCTATCTATGCCATTCATCCGAGGGTTGCGGGATCAAATCTCAGCTGCATTTCGATGGAGGCGAAATGTTGGGGCCCATGTACTGTGTGATGTCAGTGCACGTCAAAGACCCCCAGGTGGTCGGAATTTCCCGAGCCCTCCACTATGGCATCTCTCACAATCATAGCTGATTGTGGGACGTAAAACCCCAGAAATCAATCAATACCTATGCCATTGGAGTTCCCTGTTGCTTCAAAAAATTTAACATTCACATGGAATTCGTCAGTTGAAATATATATGTACATTCGCGCTCAATATGAGTTCCAACGCGTTGACCATGGTTGAAGGAGCCCCAAGCCTGAACGGTTACTCTGGTGAACGTTAAATTGGTTTAGGAGTACTAGTAGCAGAAACAGTGTATGCTTCAGTAGATTTTGCTATGTTGGCGCTTTGCAGTGCTGGCCTCACTTTGAGCTCGGACAACAAGTTGCAACTCATATTGGGCACGACTGTACCTGTGTTGGTAGTTGGAAGACGTCAGTTAGAATTTCATTTTCTTGATTTTCGCTCTTGGTTGCATAGGTATTTTGTCTAAATTCTGGGCTGCCTTGCAAGGGCTTGGCTCTTACACAAGTCCCTGCATTAGTAGTAGATATTTATTATGAAATAGTATGAAAGTTTTGTACCTTTAGAATACTTCTGTACGCAATTTTTTTTCCGCGCATGCATGATCATTTATTTAATGTTTTGTTCACCCATTTTCTCTATCAATCTAGTATGTCCATTTTCATAATCTGATGTCTAAAACCCATGTGCCTTCAGATTGCCCTATCGAAATGTCAGTGTTATAATAAAGAAATTGGAAGAACATTGGTAACTACCGTATTTACCCGCATAATTTGCGCCCTCGCATAATTTGCACACCCATAATATTTAGCCAGCTTTGCAAAAAATAAAAATTTCCTCGCATATTTTGCGCTCCCCGTTCCCAGCTCGCCGACGCACACGCATGGACCGACAGCCGCGCGGCCGCGCCCCTCGCTGTGCATGCGAGCGCAGTCATATGCAAAAGGAGCTGCGAGTGTGATGCCCCTTTTTCCGATTCTTTTCTCTGGAAGCCCCCGAAGCCCAAAGTACGGTCGCTAGAATAAAATCATGCGAGTGGGTCGACAAAAACGGCTGAAGCAGAGATCAAACGAGCCCGGCCTATCTCCGTCACTCGGAGGGCGGATGTGATAACATCACCCCGATCGGGACACCTGCCGTCGATGCGGGGAGGAAAGGCCCCTCCCGTCTTTAACAAGCATGGCAAGACGCGAGGCGGGGTGGGGGGGGGGAGTGTCGCTCGGCTGCCGAGCGATCGCATGGCTGCCGAGATAGCGCTGGCGCACGCGCTATCTTGGCAGCCATCAGCGGGCGGCTCGTAAACACATCTACGTGCTGCGCTCTCAATGCGAAGGGACTGCGGAAAGTGTCCCTGGAGCAGCCGTATCCTCTTACACCAACGTTTTGCAGTGTTACGTGAGATCGTATCCAAAAGAGTTACCGCACTAGTTGCATTATATTACACGTCATTTCAAACGTGTTCGCGAAGTATCCACGTAATTTGCACACCCCCTTTTTGGAGCTCTAAAATCGCAAAAAAAAGTGCGCGAATTACGCGAGTAAATACGGTGCCATGTTTGTAGAGTTATCATGTCTATTTTTTATTGACAATTTTCAAATAAGTTGGAGCATTTTGAGCGTTTTCATTTGCACACTTATTAATTGTGTAAGTAGGCTTTTTTAAAAAACCTGAAGCAAATCTGCCAGCTTCAAGTGACTGTGGTGTGCTGTTCTACTACTGAGTACTGTGAGGGTTTAATGTTTTGTCTCCAGGGGCCATATTCTGAAGTGATTGCTTTCAAGACGGTATCACTTTGTGAGATGTACAGTCTCGCCTCTCGAATGATGAGGCAATGTTGTGCTCACCTTTCCTCAACCAGCCAATCAGCGCCCACTCAAGGCTACGCTTTCACGATATCACCAAAAGCGATCATCTCAGAATATGACTGTAAGGCCACATTCTGGTGGAGGTGGTTGCAAAAAATTATTTTGTGCTGTACTTTGGGTGCATGCTAGACAGCCTCATATGGCGAAAGTTAGTTCAAAGCTCTCTGACTACACTGTCTTTTACAGCCCCTGTGTGTGTGTTCTTTTATTTTTATATTACCTCCAGCAATCAATCGTCAGTCATTCAAAAGTTTCCTACAACTAACCTGCCGTGTAATATTCTGCCATTTTTCAAAAAAGGTGGTGATTAAGATCCAAGATGAGAATGACAATGCACCGGAGTTCAGTCAGTCTGGCTACACAGCTGTTGTGCCAGAAAATGTTCCAACAGGCTTCAGTATTTTGACCGTGAGAGCAAGTGACAAAGATGCTGGTTCCAATGCGGAAATCAGTTATTCCTTTGTGGACGAGCCTGAAGTTGGAGCCATCAGTAAGTAAACATACTTCTATGCTCTTCTTTAAAGAGAAAAGTGTATTTGTGAGTGCTCTGTGTGCATGCGTGGATATGTATCTGTGTTTAATTCTATCAAACTTAAGCTGAGAATGCCAAGCCTGAAGCTTACTTTTTAAACAGAGCTGAAGTGCAGGAACTTATGACAATTTAAAAAATATTAAATTTTTGCTAGCAATAAGTTAGATATAGTTTTTTTTTATATGCATCAAGGTTTAAAATTTTCACAAAGCGTTCACATGCGTATTGGACAACACTGGTTGATATCTTTCTTTCTTTCTTTCTTTCTTTCTTTCTTTCTTTCTTTCTTTCTTTCTTTCTTTCTTTCTTTTTTGTTAATTTGCCATCTTTGTCTAAGAAGCATTCATGTCCCCACCTTTTAACTCTAATGTGGCACTGGATACCTATGATAGGAACTGTAACTTGGTCAGGAGCACCAATAGATAGGGCATCTATTTTTCCCAGGCAATATTGAAGTAGAACATTGCTGTTGAAGTTTAGATTGTTCTGGAATTCTAGATGTATGTGCAAAAAGTAGAATTTGCCACATTGCACATGACTGTGGCCGCTTCACAATGTTATGAACTTGCCCTATAAATAATAGCAGTATGGTTGTGCCTTTAGTGAGCTAAGATGTACATGTAAACACATCATCAGAACTTTTATTTTTGCTTTTTTGACAGCTTTTTTATATGCACCAAAAACTCTACTCTCTCTGCAGAAACCAGTAGTGCTCCATTTCATGATAGTCTTTATGGTGGAAATATACTAGATGGAAACATATCAAAATGTTTTTTTCCTGAAGGAGTTTCAGTGATAAACTTTGTTTTACTTGGAGTACATGTTTCACACAGCTTATTCTTGTTTATATTCAACCAGAGGACGCCTTGGCTACTTTGTAAGGAACTTTAACATTTTCATAAGCTTGTGCAGAAGTTAAGTTGTCCAGTGCACAGTAACTTTTCATTCACTGTTGGGGGAGAAGCTAGTTTGAATTGCTCCAAGGTCTATTTATCTTTTTTTTTTTCTATTTTTCAGCACTTTTTGCAATCAATGACAAGACAGGTGTCATTACAGTGATACAGCCTCTTTCTGGAAGGGGACGGTCAGAGCCATACTTCTTGACAGTACGAGCCACAGATGGTGGCTCCCCTTCGCTTTACACTGATGTCAAAATACTCATCATTATAGGAGATGTGTCCTCTAATGATGGCATACCACGCTTTATTCGACCACGGATGGGTGAAGTAGCCTACGTACATGAGGTGAGGTTAATGCTAAGAGGAATGTTGTGCTGTTAACTACTTAAATGTTTTGGGCATGTGTTTGTAACCATAATAGTGAGTAGTAATCACACACTGTGGCAGCAACCACAGTGCATGGTTATAAGGCTCTAATGCTTGATAGCCCATTATTTGCTTATTTCAAGCTATCAGTACCGTCTTCTTGTCTCTTTCATTCCTGAGTAAGCAGGATACAAGAAATTCTACTCATTCTTGTTCCTTTTGGTTATGGATAAGGGATAATTAATTCTGCTTCAATGAATGGCTGAATACTAGCATTTGTTGATAATACTAAGGATGGGAAAGTCAAGTATGCAATACTATGTTCTACTGAATGCAGTGTAAAAGAAACCGCTATTCATTTCTGTGTTTGAATGCCTTTTTTCTGGCAGAATGTTACCATTGGGGCTTCAGTATTCCAAGTTCAGGCTGTCGACCCAGACAGTGCATTGTCTTCAAATGGCCAGGTGGCATACAAGTTTCTTGACAAACATAGTGCAGTTGGTGAAGATTTAGAATTTGAAATAGACCCTGCATCTGGGCTTGTGAGCACCACTGCTGTCCTGGATCGGGAGAAGCGTGACAATTACACGGTCTGCATACTCTTTATTGCTATCCTTTTTTACATGCATATGTTGATTTGTCATCATTACAGCTCTGCATTAAGCATTGACTGTCGTTCTACATGACACTTTGCTGTGTGAAAGCATGCTATCAGCAAACTTGATGATGCCGATCAACTTCAAGGTTTCTGGCCCCTCTGGCCAGCAATATTTGCTACACACTGGCTGTTGAACAAAAATCATTTGTTCTTGGTGCAGAGAAATGGTTCCAAACACCATTTCTCTGCACCAAGAACAAATGATTTTTCTGCTTCAATGCTGCTTCCAAACAGCTTTTCTCTGGTTGCAAATTATCTTCCGCTTCTTAACTGGCAGGACCACCGCTTTTAATTATGTAAAATTTTACTTGGTGACTACCTGGTAATGGTTGTTATTAGGGTTTCACAAGATGTGTTGGTGCAATGAATAGCAACTTCTATAGCATTTTTGAAACTTATGTGTGTTGTTTGTTTCTGACTGTGGCTGTGCATTTTTGATACTTCTATGTCCAGCTAGTGGTTGTGGCTTATGACATGGGAGTTCCTCCTCAAGAGGCGCACCAGATTCTTAGAGTTGTGGTTCTTGATGTTGATGACAACGAGCCTGAGTTTGAAAGATCACGTGTAAGTGTTTGTTCCCTCCGATTGAACATTTTGGTCACACGCATTAAAAAGTGTCTTCCATTTACAACTTGAACATTATGTCACAGCACATTGACAGTATCCTTGTGATCTATAGTTTCCTCCTTGAACTACTTTTGTCCTTGGACAGCTAGGTGTTAGGTTTTATGTACAGCGCTCACGGAATTAAATGTGGTACCAAAATTTCAGGCCTAATAACTGATACACAAGACAGCTTTAAATAACTGTATCATGCCACTTCTAATCTGGCAGCTAAAGGTGATGTTATCACTGATGTATGTGTACGAGCCAATTACACCGATTTGATACAAACTGAAAACTGGAGACAAAATTATGTGAATAATGTGCCCTAATTTGCATGTTTTGCTCCGTGAGTACTTTGCACCATTTTTAGACATAGCACAGGCAATTTGAAAGAAAAGACAGGAAAGGAAGCAGGCGAGCAGCTATTACCAACTGTTTGGTGGCTTTTGTAAATTTGGGAAGTATGTGAAGAGCTTAATTAAGAAAAAATAAATCAGTCCAGTTCCAAGCCTCAAAGATGATTGGAACAGCAAAGCTGTTCTTTTATCATTAATTGTGAAAAAGCAAAGGTGTCTAGCGGTGTCCCCTTAACTCCAGGGATCAAACCCGCAACTTCAAGCTAAACCCTTTTCTACACATTATCGCACATTGGCCTTATCATAATCACTATCGTGTAGCAGTGGGCTGCTGACAAGAGTAGGTAGGTCAAGCATGTCAGTGGGTAGCAGGTTGAGGGCAAAAGCAGGTCTGCTTCTCCGTTCTGTGTGACGGGCACTAGATTGGATGCTTGGTGTAGCCTTGACCTAGAACAGGTCTGCTGTAAAAGCATTTGCACATCCTCCAATGCACTGCAAAACCTGACGATGAAAGCAATGGTAGTGGTCTGCTGGGAGAGTTGACAGCACAAATGCTCAGCTTATAACTGGGTCGTAACTTGAGCATCTGTATTGTCAGTACTCTACTCCTGTGCTCATGCATTTACAATGTGCAAGGAATGCTTCTTTCACGTTTAGATTCTGGGGAAGGACTCAACAGAAATAAAAATTATCAAGGCATTCTTTATGAAGAACAAAAGGCTCGACTATGTCAGCAATACTTCTATCATGCTACAGTTTTCAAAAATGAACTACCTGAGTACACTCCTGTCACGACTAGGTGAAGGTATGCCACAGTTTTGTGCATAATGTCATGCATCTTTATGGAAAAAAATTGGCCACATATCTGCGTGCTTCGTTGCAAATGTCGTCGAAAGACGATAGTCTTCTGCCGGCCGTACTACGCTGTGTGAGATATGGACACCATCTGGCAGCGCCGTCGGGAAACATGAGCTTGTGCAGAATCCCTGGGCAACTGCCAGGTGGCAGCACCAAATCGTCGACAGAGGCCTTTTTCGTGCATATCACCGCATTTTCAGTGCTACCTAACAAACACTAGGGTCTTTAGAATTACGTATCTATACATTTTCTAGTAAGGGAACACACCACCTAATACTTACATATAGATGTTCCTCAGATATGCATAATATTTGCTGTTTGATCGACAATGTTCACAAGTATGAACGCAGCTGCTACCAGTTCAAGATGGCTGGGCGTAAGGCAAGTGTTTAAACTTTGGCCGGGTGGCTGAATCGTGTGACAGACAGACAAACAGAAAGACAGGCCAAAATTTCTGCGTTCAAGTATCCCAAGAAAGACCGTCATCTTTAAAATTGCACTGTACATGCTGGCATCATTAAGCAACTGGTAGTTGACACTTGTTTGTCTTTCTTTCTGCCCTTCCCTTTGTATTGATATTGGTCTGAAAAATTGATGGGCAGCAGACTAGCAGATTTTCTTTTTGTGTGCATACAGGCCTTTGGTGTAGTTTTTCAGGTGTGTCTACTCAAATTTGTTTTCTAGACGTGCAATTATTTTGATCACTTCCATTAATGCACTTACAGCTGTACAGTACAGCAAGGCAGCCTACACAGTGCCTACTGGCTTATTGCCACTTGAGTGCTTGCCTTTCCCTCTTCTCTGTCTCTGAAGCTTAATTTTTATTTCTGCTGAAAGTGTTCTTTTTTTTTTTTATTGTTACCAGGGAACTGTTTGTTTTCAGCAAGAAATTCAAGAAAACATGTTTTTCTACCAGTTTACAAACTTCATCTTGGAAAAATATTGTGAGGCATTTGTGAATATGTAAACGGATTTATTATTTGTCTGATCACATGGATTTTATTTCTGCTTAAAACACTTCAGTGATCAGAATACTTGAGTGAAAAGGATAAGACAATATTTATTTACTGTGTCACCTCCACTTGGAGGGTGATGCCACTATATCTCACTAAGAAATAATTTTAATGATATTTAGTAAATAGCCCCAATGTTTCTTGCTGAAATCTGTGATCCTTTTGTGCAATGTCTGCCACACTTAGGATTGAAAAATATTTGTTGTATATTCTTCTTTGTGTGCGTGCAAAGAATGTACAGGCACAGATGTGGAGTCGCTGTGGCCCTTGCAAGTTTTCTTTGTTTATTAATTGAGACAGTGCTGTGCCCATATTTCAGCAGGAATTGTTCATTCGCTGATGTTTGTTCTTTATGGAAAAAGCAGACATTCTCCTTGCCCACAGTGTCAGGACCACCATGAGTGTAGATCACGCATTTAGCTTCTAAACTATAAAAAAAGGCATTGTACACTGTAGCTAGTAGGCATACAAGCCACTTATGAAACTGTCAGGGATATTTTATGAGTGAATTTTAATGGAAAATATGTCGTAAGGCAGGTGCATATGTGCCACTGTATATAGTGCTGTTTCATTTGGCTTATCTAGTGACAATGACTTTTGCATTTTGCAATTTAAAAATGTGTTAACACTTACCCTCACTCACAACAATGACCATGTGCCATCATTACAAATAATTTTCTCTCCAGGATGCCGAACCTGTTGTCATGAAGATTAAAGAGGAAGTTCCCATTGGTACTATTGTCGGAAAAGTGAAGGCCTTTGATGCAGACATTGGAACAAATGCCTTTATTGACTATTACATCATAGGTAAGTCATCATCACTGATGCTTTTCTCATGTTCATGTTGTTGAACTTACCTATAACAATATTCAAGACCAATGCAAGTTCCATTGTTAATAGTGATAATTGTTATAACTGTGAACAGGGCATAGCAGAGCTACTGCGGCTGTAATTACAGCGTGGCCAGTGCCCCTCTCCTCCTCCTTGATGCAGGCCTGTTTATCTTAAAAAGTGGCCTTCATTCCATGCATGGCATGTATATACAGCTTTATCCACTGCTATACTTCATTGTTGCCCTGCAGTGGGTGTAGACAAGCTGATGATGATACTCCATTGATGGAAGTCCGAAGTGGATTACGGTTATTGACTTCAATCACGTGCTACAAATGGGAGCGGCAGCCACCTTCCTAAGAGCTCGAGGCCACAAGCTATTTTGGCTTACCCACTCTGTACCCGCCATAGATTGTAAAGGAAGAGACGCCAGCTAACCTGCACAACCCCTCTACCCCCATGCATCCCCCTCTTGCTGCACACCTTCACAAGTTCAGCTCTCCTCCCCATTGGCATGATTCTGCTCGTGTAAAGCCACCATCCTTCCCAGTTCACTCTCGCATGCTTTTTCACTCATCCACAGCTAACAGCTTATGGGGAGCGATTAGGTTACAGAATCTTATCGAACTTGTACTACTTCACACTGAAGGGTTAGATTGAAGGTGGAAGTCAGATATGAGAGGTTTCAAGTGTAGAGAAGGCTGAAAATGATTGGCTTAATTCTGGGAATTATGTAGCATGTTTGTAGAAAGAAGATGGGTGATACAGCTTGCATTGTTCCGTTTGTTCAGGTATTTCGTGTTCCTTTTCCTTTCTACACAGACATTAGAGCATTTTAGTTTGGCGTATTTACAGCACGCTCCGCTCTGAGTAGCCCCGCTAAGGTGCAATAGAGTGGGAGAAGACTGTCGCGTTTTAGTTACATGTTTTTTGTAGCGGAACGTGGCCTTAGAGCTCGCAGCGCCCTCGGGCTGAATGCGGCGTAGTGAAACAAAACTAAAATCGCTTTTTGTCAATTATACTGAGTAAAACAAATAAATACGAGTTACTTCTTTATAAACAAATAGGTATGTGCTTGAATAACGCATTATAGGTGCACCTTAACATGTGAAAAGTAAAGGGTTGGCTTGGTGATAGCCATCAAATGCTGTCCAGATCCATTCCAAGCTTTGTTGACATTTGCCTATGTGCTGAGGACGTTTTCGTGATTTATTTAGCCCATGATTGGGGGGGTCGTTGTATCGGTCTGCACTAGCCACATCGCGGGTCAGGCGCAAATCCTCGTCGATGCGAAATCGTTTTCGGCGCCTGCAATGTGCCGTCGACAATGACGCCGATCCGGCAGTGGTGGAAGGCATGTCACTCGTGGGGGCAGCCATGTTGGATATGAGCGTGGGCGCATAGTGACGCTCCGCTAAACCAGCTCGTAAGCGGAGCCCACCTCCCACTTCGGTAGCCTGCTTGCCTCCTTACCGGAGAGCGCATGCGCAGTTGCACTCGCGCTCCGCTTAGCCGCTGAGCGGAGCGTGAACACGCCAAACTAAAATGCTCTATTCAGTTGCCATATTTAATTTTTATGGTCAATAACGCAGCATGAGGACATTTTAGTAACAGTTTGTTGTGTCTGGCTTTGTGTCTGGCTTAGCCTCAGACACAAAGGAAGCATGCTGAAAGGCAGCTCAAAAAAAAGCACGCAGACGCAGAGCAAAAGCCAGAGAGAGTGCCCCTGTTTATTCATCTCACTTAAATAGGCACTGGGGCACAGTGTAGTGCCCCCTATTGGCGGGTCTACAGGCAGAGCATAGCGCTCTTTAATGGCAGGTCTACAGCGATCCAAAACGAAACTGAACCCAATATACAACTTTAATTCGCCATAAGTGACCCACAAAAGTTCAAGGTACAGCTGCTGCTAATTGCTGTGTCTATTATATTGTTAAAACCGATGTTGTAGCATGTTGGACTGTATACATCTAGCCCATAAGCCTAACAAAACGCGTTGCGGGGCTAGTTGGTCAAACATTGTTGCATGAAATATTCAACGCTACTTTTAGACATGGAAGGGACAGTAAAGAACACATAGGATGGGCACTACTCCAACTATGTTTATTGAAAACCACACATGTAACCCTTTATAACAAATGAAGACAATGAATGCATGCGCCATACCAGTGGAAACATAGTTTAAGGTGCTAAAAATACAACCGTCACCTTTTGCTTAGTGTCCTAACCTAAAAGTCATGCAAAGAAATAGATTTGGTGCTGATGCATGTGTCACATTTCTGCTTGATAAAGTATGCTTCCGACATTTTGCGGGCCAATTGGTTTTTACTGCGACTTAAAATTTTGACTTCCTCAAGTAGTGGTTCACAATCAGTGAAAGTTCAGCAATGGGTGGGTAGGTTTAAGTACTTTGCCGACTCATCTTCTAATGAGCGTTCATGTTCCTTGGCATGCTTGTTAATATTTGCAATATTTGATATAATAGGCAAATTTTCTTTAATTGCACGTTCTTACTTGCACTTAATTGTTCCAGTGTACACATTTGTGCTCGCACAGAGCTGGATTTATTTGGGAGCAATAATGTGGATTCAGCCTTGCATAGTCTTGTCAACTCAAAAATTATCAAAATCCTATTATACCTGAAATGGCTCAGAGTTCCATAGGTTACATTTCATTGGGGTTAACTCAGACTAATATTCACAACCACTTCAACTCTGCTTTAGCCAATCCTACCTCAGAGTCACACATGCCTCACATGGGCTCTCACCTTGACTTTCTGTCTCTCACTTTGACTTATTCTGACCTGGACTCCCACCCACTATGATAATGTTGAAGCTCACTTTCACTATCATCAGCTTTGAATATCATTGAGTCAGATAAGAGTGGATAAACTTATGAGTGGGTTTGCCAGCCTATGATCTAGCCTTTGCTTTGCAAATCCAGAAAGTCCCTTAAAGGGGAACTCCAGCGTTCTTTTTTCATCAAATTTTTATATCGCTGTTTTCCGATGGCACTGATAGTCCTGCACCAGCCAGGGTAGTTCAATATGCTCCGAAACTCGCCAATAATTTTAAATAACCAAATCAACTGTGTTCAAACCGAAACTGAAACAAGTAGATGATTCGTGTAGCATATGTGATGATGTCACAGCCCCCTTGCCATGAGAAACATGGAGCTGACACCCGAAAAGTGAAAGCGGTGATGTCATCCTACAATATATACAGTTACTTTTCTGAACTTGACAGCGACGATTTGAGCATCGAGGTAGTATCACCATTTTGCTCTTGACCGCCCGCCTGCTCGTGTTGGCAGCATCGAAGGAATAGCGTCAAAACACAGGGTGGCCCGCATGGGAATCCGCTAAAAATTTTAAAAATTCATTTTGAGGAAAACTAAATGACTCACAAGTGCACATGTTATTACAGTAATGAGGAGAACATATATTGAAAATTTCACTGAGATCCATGGACACTGAAAAAATGCTGGAGTTGCCTTTTAGAGTTTTTACTTTTCACGTTCTTAACACAGAAAGCCACATTTGCAGCTGTGCTTTCGCATTGACTACGTAGGCACTGCAGTGTTAAAAGGCACGTAGTTAAAAAGCCAGTAGACACACTCAAGGCCAAAGTTTGTGTTGAGGAGATAAGTGTGCGTGCACTTGTATGATGTGAACATGATGCCTCAAGAATTTTGCGGATAAGTGCTATAATAAGGAAGTTATGGGAGATACAACAACCTTTCCATGGCAACTTCACTTCAGCCTGCTTCAGTTTCTCATTCGGCCTCCCTACCCTTTTCCACTGCAGAGAGGGGTAGTAGGTATAGCCTGTTGTGGCTGCACTCACTTTGGCACCAAAGCTGAAGTCAGCAAATCACCGCTACCCACCAGTATGTGCAACAGCTGCGCTGTGCAAAACTGCACCATGACAAGGCCAAGGCACAGTTTTGTAGGGCTGGTTTTTATCATTTGATGAGCTCAGTGCTTCATCAAGTTCCCGATTGGGAAGAGTGATGTCTTTTAGCAGGCAGAGGGGCTGGTCAAGTGCCAAAGAGGTGTGCAGGAATTGCTTTTTTAAGTAGAGCGTTTGTGTGGTACACAGCACTGCGATATCTGCAAGAGGTGATTGCCACAGCCTTTCCTATGAAATTTTTAGGGCCTGTTTACTGGCCCTTTAAAGGGTCGAAGGTACAAGTAAAGTCATATCCCTGAAAAATATATAAACATGGCATAATGAGCATGGTTTTGAGTTCATGCACTGTTAAGGGACACTACAACACTAAATTTTGTACAGAATTTGCATCTTATGTTTGTTTTGCAGGGTGTTCTAGATAGCGATTTCATGAACTTTCTATGAAAATCAACATGCTGTCTGCAAATGAACTCATCTGTGCTTTGTAGAAAAGCTTTGTTCAGCAAAAGTCATCCTTTAGTAGCTAAGTGGTGTAAATGATTAGGTTAGATCATTTGATTACCTCTTCGTATGTTAAATGAGGAGCCCATTTTTATTTTGAATATGTTACCTTTTGTGTACATGACTTTTTTTTACACATTTAGAAGAAAAGGTCTTATGATTTTTCAAACAAAGCTTTCTGAATTTTGCACCCAAATTAGTCCTGATAGTGCTGCTCAGATAAGCTATAAATTAGTGAACACTACTCATTATCCACTTGCACATTAAAATGCTCTTAGCTGTGTGAAAAGGAAATCTATATTTGCTTTAACTGCTTCTTTCATATCATGCAGCAAATAAAAAGCACATGCAGTTATTTACAAGATGCCAGAACACATTAAGTCCACCTATTTAACTCAACTGCTGTGTTATGAGTACATGCTGCTTTAGTTAAATTAACTGGGCAGCAGGTACTATGTGGTTGAAACTCCTTCACCTGTTTCTCATTGTCTTGATAGTTATGTGTGAACTTATTTTGTGCCTTTAACGAATGATTTTACAGGTGGTAACATGGACAACATCTTCACCATTCAGCGTACAGGGAACAATGAGGGCGAGATATTGACTAAGAAGAGGGTTGATCGTGAACAGAAGGACCGTTACCTTCTTACAGTGAAGGTTAGCATGCCATCTAAGCGACTTGAAGAAGTAGATGCCACTTACAATCCTGATGACAAGACCCAACTCATGGTTGATGTAAGGGTTGAAGATATTGATGACAACACACCTGCATTTGAGAAGCCTTCCTATGTTCTTGGTAAGTATAATGATAAGCATCACTCTAAATTTCCGGGGCATGCTATGCTTTATCGTTACTTTATGTGTAGCTTTACATGACACGTACATTTCTCTTGGTTGTTGTGCTGTCACATATTGGGATATGTCATTTTCTCTTAGGCCAGCCTGCCATTCTCTTAGAAAATTCATAAGGATAAGCCTGTTGGCTTGTTTGCTAGAGTGTTAGACCCTCTGAGAAATCTTGCAGCATTTGTTCTATGTCACAAAATAACATGGGTGTAGGCAATATCATGACTGAATAGTCCATACACTTTTACAATCGAAATACTGTACAAACAGTGGGAAATTATAGGTTTTAGTATTTAACAGTACTGAATGTCTCAGTTGTCATGAGTGCTGAGGTACCTGCTGTCAGAGGGCCACTATAAAGATGCCACACTCCTGCACTGGCAGTGTGATGTGCATAATCTAAGAGTTGTGATGTAAACTCCAATAAATTTGCCTAAACTGAATTTATTTCATTCTGCACTGCAATGCAGTCCACTTTTTTTATTATCAGAGGGTGATCCATGTTTACTAGACCCCATGGGAGCTGGGGCCATTATTTCACGCTGGTTTGGCCTGTGTTCACATCTTTTTCTCACCTATATATGCACAGTTCTCGGTGAGGCCATACTATATCCTTTAGGTGTCTTTTTAACAAAGAACTCACTATTTTGTAATTGGTAGCTTTTTGGTGCAGCTTGTACTCATTTAATTAACTTTGATGAGTACATGTTTATTGGATAAGAATCTCACAGCTAGTACTAATTTTAGGATTTTGTTGAGCAAGTGTGCTAGAAGGTATAATTGGCATTGGTGTGCAGTTCTGCTTGCATAAAACACATGGTTGCTGTATGAAAGGAAGGCTTTTGGGAGAATTTGTACATGGAATGCCAATGTAAATACAGTATAGCCTCACTGCGACGCATCTGCTTGCAACAGACATTTGGATACAACATACCAGACAGCGGTGCCACGCTAATCATCCTATCTCTTCCATCATTTCAACTTTTTACAATGGATTCTGATACAACATACATTCAAATATAAAAGACTAAATTAGAAGGCCAGCAGGCTGGTCAGCACTCCTCTGCAGCAGACTTATGTATTGCTACAGTCTCAGCCGGTTAAGGTATGAGCCGGGGTTGGAAGAAAAAGACGACGACCTTAGCTGGTACAGCAGATCAGTGGGATCATATCATCACCAGTACCACCACCATCAATTGATCAATAGCCTCACCTTGTAAATAAACATCGCTCACCGTTCAACCGTAACATTTTTATGGTGGAGCTGCTGGGTATCTGCCAATAACCTGACCGCAGATCTAGTAAAGAAAAGTACTCAACGGAATGCAGGCATTAAACGATGACATCAATTCTTGGAAGTGGGTACACATCCTTTTTGGTGATTCTGTTCAGTTATCTATAATCGACGCAGCACTGCCATGAGCCATGCTTCTTTTTGACTAGGATTACCAGCTAATGTCATCTTCTTTTTCTTCCAACCCCGGCTTATACATTAACTAACTGATACTGTAGCAGTACAATAGCTTCCAACTTCAAACAATGCTTCGCATGCTTTTGAGACTGGTACACCATCAGGGAGATCAACACAGTCAGATACTATGGTGGCAGATGAAGTTAACGGCCTTATGATGGAGACACGCATAGTGTCCAAACTGTTCACCAGACTGCGCAGTTAAAGCAGACAAGCTCCTTTCAGAAAACCTAAAGGAGTACTGACATGATTGTAAGGTGATACAAAAGGTGATAATGACAATGAAATCATTGCTGCTTTTGTGCACCATGTACAATTTACAGTAGCCAACTGAGTTGCTGTGACTCCGTTGCAAGTTGATGTCTCCACGTGACTTAGACTTACGTCTGACTGTGTTGATGCATCACTATGAAACTGCCCCTTTGAAATCTAAACCGAAACTGGTTTTTATGGCAGCCGCATGAAAAATATATTTATTGTGTTCCGAAGCACCACGATACTCTATTTAAGGTTCTCAATATCAGTGCCTTTATTTATAGCAATAATATGACAATGTCTAAAATTCATGTCAGTACTCCTTTAAGGGAAGATTAAATCCATTCTCTTTGATCATGTCTGTGACTTGTAATTCACTCTGGTTATAACAGACTCATTTAGTGTTTACATAAAATCCTGTCGTAACAATATTTGTATTCTACATACTCCTTTTAAAACAGACCAAAATCTTCTTCACTACCAAGGTCTGTTGTAATGAGATTATACTGCAATGCATATTTTGGGAGCAGGTATCTTTTAAATAGTATCTGGCAATTTGACATAGCTTTATAGCTGAGAGATTTCCATCTTTGAACTGTAACATGCACAACATAGTGATCACTTAATGTTTGCTTGTTTTATCTAAGTGCCTAATTTCTGTATAATACCCATATTATCATGGGTTCAGCCACAAATCATAGATTACCTTAAACATTTCTGCCTCAAAAGCACACTAAAAATATTTGGCCTGACAAAAATGCATGGCGCATTAAAAAGCCTAAGTGCTAACATTATATTTCTATATTCTTTGCTTTATGTTAATATATTTTTTTGTGGCATCTCTGATTAATCATCAGTTGTCCTGCTTCTGTTCATGGTTGCATAGCATTGCTGCCTCTAACTGGCTACCTAACATTTTTTAAACACAGCAGCACAGTCTTACACTTATCGATTTACTTTTATCCAAAAACACTGTGTTGTGATATCTGTCGTATTGAAATAATTGTCTTTACAATCTGTCTTACAGGTATACGAATTAATTCAGAGATTAACAGTGAGTTGATCACACTGAAAGCAAGGGACCCGGACAGCTCATCGAACATGATCATGTATTCTATTCGAAATGTTACATACTACAGAGTGAGTACCTCTCTATCTTCTTTTGAATACAGTCGACTCTCGCTACAACGAACGCCGCTTCAACGAAATTTCCGGTACAACGAAAAATTCTCGGATCCCCGTCAGCAGTCCATAGGAGTCAATGCATAAATATGCTCGCCACAACGAACACATTCTTTTGTGCTGTTTCGCTTCAACGAAATTTGACGATGAAATTCCAGTCTCGAAAATTCGATTTGCTATGCAGCAAACACAATCCGAAATATTTTGGTGCATTTCAGAAGATAAAAATACGTCTATAAAGTCGAAATCACCTGTTGGTACCACCAGAAACGGCCGGTTGATTACCGATGTCTACCGATGCCGTCTACCGATGGCTGTCGAGATAGCGCGCGCGACCGCCCCTCTCCCACCGGCGCCCCTCTTGGTCCTTCGGTCGACGAAAGAAGGGCTGGGCGTTTCCTCTCTGCTTGAGAAGCAAGCGATGACAGCTATCACACGCGGTGCGATGTTATCGCATTGTTTAGTTCGTTCGGCGGAGACGGCCGGGTCGTTTCATCTCTGCTTCAGCCGCGTTCGCCCACAGTGTTAGCGCGCTTTTACTCGCGCGTAGAACGTACGATGCGTAGGCGGTGTTATCGAGTTGGACTTCGTACAGAAAAACAGCGACTGCAAAAACTCGCTAACAGTGTCATATCATTGCGATAATTCCTCCACCACGGTCGACAACTTTTTTTTTTTTTTATGCGTTCAAGCAGCCCCTCCCCCCGTTAAGTACCGTATTTACTCGAATCTAACGCGCACCTTTTTTCCGATAAAACGGGTCCAAAATCGTACGCGTGTTAGAATCAAGTGCGAACGAACGACAACGTTACCATATCGCCGTCGGCATCAAAATGAACGCCTCCTACGTGCTTCGGGCACTGTCGAACGGTCACCAGCGAAAAGCGAACTAGCGGTGCGGCGGTCTTTGGCGCGCACAGTTTCTGTAGTTTCTATGTCGTCGCCGGTGCATTTGCGCACATGATGCGTAGGCCGATAATACTCACCGTGCCGGCTTGGCCGTCATGGGGCCAATCGTAGTCACTACGTCGCCGATGCAATCTCTGAGACGCCGAGCCGCAGCAGCTTTCGGTAGCGTTCGCGGGTGGCCAATGGGGAAAAGATGCTTCTCGTCACCGCACGCAAAACGGCTCATCGCGTTTTTCCCTAATATCTGTGCTGAGCCTGAGCCTCTCAGTAGTGCGCGCTCCATGACGTCCGAGACTGCATCGCGGCAATCCCTGAGACCACGCCCCGATCATGCTTAAGCTTAGCTGCGCCAGCCTGCGCAGCACGCGGTAGCGGGCATGAGGGAACTGCGAAAGCACGTAGGAACGCAGCACTCCGAGTAAATGATGTTACCGCCGCTTGCACGCGGCTAGGCCCGCCAACGTGCGGCAGTTTTGTCGGGACGCAGGAGTTGTGAATCGGCACGCCAAACGTCTTCGAGACGCCGCGGATCAAGTGAAGCGAGAAAGCCACAGCGCGGTCGTTCGAGGGACTGCAGGGGTCCAAAGTCGGCGGTCTGTTTATTATGCGAGTGTGTTCATTACGCGAGTACGACATTTGTTTTTATGAATGTGAGAAGGTTGATTACTAAGGGGACTTTTTGTTTTTTTTTCGTCGGTGCGCGTTACAATCGATGTTTCACATTTTCTTTTTTTGTCGCGGGAAACGGGTAAACGTTACTATCTAGGGCGCAGTAGAATCGAGTAAATACGTAAATCTCCCGCATTCTGTTTCTCCAAGCTTGGCAGGTATGGTTTCAGTACTCGCGATTTCTGAACCCTTCCGACTACCGCCGTGATACCGCGTGCCGCGCGCAAGATTGAGGCATAAAAGTTTCATTGTTCTACCAGCTCAGGTCAGCTATATTTTTTCGATTTCACTACAACGAAATTTTCGCTTCAGCGAAAAATTTTCCGCGCACCGTCAATTTCGTTGTAGCGAGAGTCGACTGTATTACTGACTGTATGCTGAAAGAAAGAATGTGCCCAATATATTTTATTACTTTACTTCAAGCTTCCACACTAAACTGCGCTTACAGTAGTAATTGAGCCTCAGAACTAGTACTGAACATCTTAATTGTGCTAGCTATGATTGTGTGGATCTTCAGAGTTTGCTGTGGTATGTACCGAGTGATGTGTAAATAGGAGCACCAGGTATAGATTACTCAGCAAAGCTCATCGATGCTGAAATTTCACACTGACTTAAAATTTTCTGGTTGTTTTATTACTAGTACTGCATTTGTGAGTGCCTTGCTTGCTTGTTTTTGTCCACAATACGTTTGAAGCGTACCTTATGTGTGGTGATTCAATAAATAAACAATATAAATAAATTAACAGATAACAAACTAACAAACAAATGAATGTGAACCAGGGTTGCATTTCAAGCCTTTTATTTGACTTCCGTAAATTAAATTACTGGCTTCGCTTGTAATGTGCATTATATTTTCTATGTGAAGTTGCCAGAACATTGCTGTATACTTAGATTACAGAGTGTCTGCACAACATATGTTTTTATTAATTTATGCTCATTAGCTTTACTGCAGGTTATCTTGAGTTTCACACATGACCTGAATCGTGTCTTGACTGCTTTTCTTGAACTACCTGTTGAAGTTCTGTCTTCTCTCCTGTTCCTTCAATAGGTGCTTGTGTTAATGTGCACTCAGTTCTTGGTTTATCTGTATCACTTCAAATTTCAGAAAGAACTAGACTTTCACTTTTGCTTTCTAATTTTACGCTGTTATGTTATTGTCCTCAAGGGTGCTTTTTAACGCGATAGTGTTAAAGAGCTCGTTTCGCAGAAATTCTGGTGTCAGTGTTGGCGTTGGCACCGTTGGTTGTGAGGGAAAAATCAGTATTGGCCGTGAGTGAAAATTCAAGGTAGATGCAAATAAAGAAATAAGAAAAAAACCTTTGGCAGCAGGGGAATAAAACCAGGGACCCCTCGCTCCGAAGCGCGATGCGCTACGTGCTCTGCCATCCCACATTATAGCCTCCTGCCTTCTTCATCTCGAGGTGGATGCAGCGCTATACGAAACATGGACAAAGACACGTGTCCATAGCACTGCACCCACCTTAAGGTGAACCATTACCAACAAACTCAAGTCTCAATTCTAATGATGCATTTCTTAATCGACGAGTTCTGATGGTGCATCTATGTCAAATGGCACAAGATGACGAGAGAGGCTACGCAAGATTTAGGCTGGGAACGCAGACACCAAAGCTGTCAATTACGTGGCTAGGTGGCTGAAGAGCATGGCAAGCGGAAGAGAGCACTATGAGAATGAGGCCAGGCATCGCTATCGCGTTCAATTCTTAAGGTGAAGCTTGAGGGTCTCATAGTTTTTTGAACTAAGAAATAAGGTATTTTATTATTTTTGTTTAACAGTGTACATGCTTCTGCTAGATAACCTTATTCAAAACTAAACTGAACCTTTTCTGACTAATTTCTTTCAGCCATCATCAAAAGAGTCAATGCCTGTGATGGGCCAATTTGAGCTTGATGCTCACAAAGGCACCCTTAGAAACATCCGAAGCTTGGGTAAATACAGAGATGGGTATTTCGACATAACCATTGAGTGCCAAAGTGCCCCTGGTCCCCAGAATACTGCTATCACACATGTGCGGGTAAGTAACATACCAGATGAAAGGTCTATTTTTTTTTTACTTTGAATCTGTTCTTGGTCGAGGTTTGTGCCATGCATCCGATCTCATACACAGGAGAGAAAAGTGTCCCCGCTGTTGCCCTCAACCCACTGGTACATGGTAATTATTATGCAAAGGCCAGTGAGCAATAATATGTAGAACAGAGTTTAGCTCAAAGTTGCAGGTTTGATCCCTGGAGCTGCGGGGACTCCACTTGGCACCCTTGCCAGTTACATCACGATTAATGGGAAAAGAACAGCTTCGCTGTTCCGACAGTTTTCATGGCGTGGATTTGGCTTGACTTTTTTTCTTTTACATTATTTTGTTGTACTTGAAATATTCTCTTTTGTTATCACACACAAAAACAGAAACTACTTTTGAGTTTCCTTGCAAGAGGTTGAAAAATTATGTGCACTGCAGTGTAGTTTGCACAAGTATGTATTTTCATGAAACTAGAATATTTTGTAAAACTGTATTACTGTCAATTTTTATTTGGTTGTGGAAAATTTAATAGCAAGTACTATTTTAAAAGCTACCCTTAGTGCTTGTATGTTTAATTTAACCTGCCCAGAACGGTGGTATCTTGACTAAAAATGGTGCATTCACTGCTAACAAATGGCCATTTTTTACAAAAAGGCAAATTCTCTTTGACGTGCAGTCATGAAGAAGTGAAACTCAAACAAAAAATTAAGGTAGATTATGTTTTGCAAATGATAACTTGAGAGCCTTATCTCAGACTGCTAATTATGTGATACTTTAGGCTTGAGACTAAGGAGACACTAAAGGCAAATATTAAGCTGAGCAAGATTGAAAGTTCAAGCTTGTATGATAACCGGATTACCATTCCTGGCGAAAACAGGGTGGGAAAACTACAAAATTGAGCAATTGGAGTGGCGCCCTACTTGCCGCAGTGTGGGTACAGTTTTGAAATGATGTCTGCTCATCTATATTGAGTACTTGATTGCTGCTCCAGGTTATAAGTGAAAAATGAATTAGGTAAACATTGACTGTAAATAAACGTGCAGTAGCCACAGTTGTTGCTACATATTATGGCCGTGGGGTTCACTGCACCGTAATGTTGGCATCAGAGAGCATGACGTCAAGTATTCTTTTCAGCCCGGGTGATTCAAATTTAGCGGTGACACGAGACAGTTTTCAATGCAGAAATTTTGTTTCTTGACACGCAGAAAGCAATGTGATAGACTCCAACACAAGTAAAAAATTGATCTAGCCAAACTTAATACAGCTTAGACCGCTTATAACGTAAGTCACCAGAATCGCGAATACCTGCAGTATAAGCTGTACAAGCGCACTATAAGCGGTACAAACAACATTTTTTAAAGTCTACATGTGTAAAATGCATTGCGCAGGCAGCAGTGCGTGTTAGACATTCGAAGCGTGCGACCGGGCTACTTTCACCCACATAAAATTATGAATATTTCAAAGATTTGAGTCCCCAGCCGTGCTGTGCAAAAAAAAGAAAGAAAAAGGTGCTACAGCGACGTCGCCGTTTCTGCAGTCTTCCCACAGAACCGGACTGTGCAGAAACGGGAACCAATTACTGCACGCTATCCTTCGTTCTGTCTAATGCGTGCGCGATGTCAAAGAGCGATCGCAAACCGCCATTCCAATGGTGTACCTGATCCATATGTGCTCACTTCCGTTGTCGAAATCGAAATCATTTGTCCGCATTTTAAATATGGCCGCCATGAACCACAGTCGCTCACGGCACCCTACCTGCAGCCAGCACTGAAGAGGTAGCACTCGTTAGGCCTAGCTCGCATGGTCGCAGGCTGCACGCCTCATGGGAAGCTTGCTCTTGACAACACAGGGATTGGGTGCACAAGAAATCGCGCTCATGGGCTGAACAAAGGGAAATGCGCATGAAATGATTTGAAAAGAAACAAAAAATTAGAGACAATCAGCGGTAAAGCGGACGTCATGCGATAGCGGGCGTGCGTTCAGTACAGAGCGTTCGCACCAACAAACGTCCGTAGCAACAATCTGCCACCTTGGCAATCTTATCAATCCTATCCTCAGTCGCCCGCGACGCTTGGCTGCTGCGGCCGTTCTTTTTTTTTTTTTTCTTCCTTTCACTCTTGTTCATTCATTCCGCGCTTCTTCCTCCTTCGTGGTGATTCGTTACGCTCTTTTCGGGTGGTGCACTTCCTCTGTGAAGCCTGCTCGCTACCTCAGTTGTCTGCAGGATTTCCCAGCAGCCGTATTATAACTGGTCTTTCATCTTAGGGGGCTGCACAGTAAGCGGTATATGCATACACATGAAGTTCTATGGGAGGGTAAATGGGGGTCAGAGAAGATCGCATTATAGTCGATCCTGCACTATAAGTGGTTGTGCTATAAGTTGTCTGATTTGTATTTTCCCTTAGTGTCCCTTTAAGCTTGCATGGCAATATCATGCTGACATTACACATACTTGCGGAGACAGGAATAAAAAAAAAAGGCATTCCAGTTAGCCGCAACTTCCTCATACTTCAATTTTCCATGACTGTACATGTTGCACTGGTCAACTTACCGTTATTCACGTTTTTGTGCTATATCAGCAGTTACAAAGGAAATGACAAGAACACACTCTTGTTAATTCATTAATTACTAATCACTAGGACACTAGGTTTCTGTTTCACTTGAACTGTCAATATGTTAACCTGAATTACATTTATCCAGTATTTCATCTCCTTACACCTTGCTCTACATGTTAGTACTTTATGAAAAATATAGTCTACTGCAACAGAGTAAGTTTTCTAGAGCCAGCATGTTATCTGGACAAAAATTTGAATACACCATAAGTACATAAGACTGAAATGATGTGCTGATGTCTGTTTCATTTGCATGTCTCGTACTGCCTGGCATGCTGCGCAACATGCTGTAGTTTATGCTGTGCTGCACCATGACCCTCAACTGTAACATGGTACAGGGGAGGTGCCACTGTAGTGCAGAGAACCTCTTCACCTCCTGTTTAAATGGTGCAGTCATGGTGCATGGTGTTTTGTATATTTCAACACAACTGGAATAGCCTCAAGCATGTTAAGTTCACTGCAGGCACTATGATGTATACATATATCTATACTAGACTATATATCTGTACTGACCAAACAAGTGTCGATCATGGTGCAGTGTTGCATTAATTGGAGATACAATACAAGGGCAAGAAGCTTCTGTTATGTTGAAAAAGTGGCCTCTCATGCTAGGGCACTGAGCAGCAAGTGGATAGTGTAGTCTGCGTCTCAGCGCTCACTTCAAAAACACGTGTAGTTTGCTGCAGCAGCCTTAGCGGCATCATGTATGTGCAGTGCCAGTACCACTGCAACTTTTTCATAATTAGTGTTGCAAACACTACAGGAATCTAATAAACCGATAATACTGCCCTAGTTGCAACCGCATTTATATTCAGTCACAATTCTAACAGTTTGAGTGGTGAAATGGATTGAGCATTTTTTACATATTTTAATTCATGTGCTTTATTTATATACCAGCTAAACTACTTTTGACCCATGAACCTGATTCAGATACATAATTTTCTGTTTTCATCAAACAAGTCTTGGGTTTTCTGCAGACTTTTGTTAACTAGTATTCAATTCATAGTAGAATCTTAATCACACCTACTTACTTGGGGAAAATGCGAAAAATGCATTAACGTGAGAAAGAATGGACGATTCTTATTTCATCAGTGAACCCTCTTTTTTTCCGTATTCCTTGTGTAGGTTCACATCCTTCACGATTCTGACCTGATGAAGTTTATCTTCTATAAACAGCCACAAGAAATCAGGAAAGTTATCCCACAGTTTGAAAAGTAAGTTGACATTGGTGACCGTGAGCTTTATGAGCACTAACTATTTCAGCATTTAGTGGCGTCCTGTGTTTAGGTAAGTGACAAGCTTGTAAATGCCTTCCCATATGTGCTATTCAGGCATTACCTTTATAACTTGAGAATTGCTGAAACAAGTTGCAAAAATGAACTCAAAATTTTTGTTCTTTTTATTAGTAGCTTGCTGGCTCTGTGTATGGATTGTAAACCTGAGTAACAGTAAACAACCGAGCATGCATTTTTTTATAGAGCCAGGTAGCATAGTAACACTACCTGTTTACTAGAGGTATAGAAATTAAATGTTATTGAATATTACCTTATTGAAATTTCATAGCAAAAGTGAAGCAGAAGAACATGACATGTTGAAGTATATACCTTAACATATAGAGAAGCACTGCAAGGACATGAATGCTTGCACACTCTCATTGTAACAGTAACCTGTGGAGCATGTTATTTTAATGTACAAGCTGTTGGATGAAATGGCTGTGGATTTATATTAAATATTGAAGCTACATTAAATACATATAAACTTTAAAACTTTTGTAGCTTGTATTCCTTTTTAGTTCCCTATAACATTTCTATTGTTCGTCTTTATTCCCTATAAAACTGTTAAAAATGCAAGTTTATAAAAAAAATAAACATAACAGCATTGCAGTTGCTCATACATTGCTCCAAGTAGTGCGCTGTGCTCCTTTGTCTGATGCAAGCATTTCCACAGGGCAGATTTGAGGTAGAAGCATATTGTATACATTGTCAGTTTTGTCAACTCTGCCTTACATAAGCGTGGCTTGTTTGGACACAAGAAATTTGATAATTTTCAAGCCTGCTGTCTTTGACTTTGATCTCTCTTTATTTACTTTAGAAAAACGCAAAACGTAATTTGATGTTTCTTTTTGTAGGGATCTAAACCATGCACTTGCCAGTGCTGTGACTGCCAACATATATGACACTCAGTATTCAACACGAGAAGATGGAAGCCTCGATTTTGAAAGGTGAATTGTCCTTAGATTCTTAAATAGATAAAATAAAAGTAGAGTAACATCATCGCAGTCTTTTGCTATTCAGTGCCTGTTTATCACTTCTCTGTGTTGGGCCTCAAGGATGGTACTACAGTCTAACCCACTTATAACCATCCCAGATAGAACAACCATATTTCGGTGCAGTTATAATTTTCCCATGCCACCTATTGAAGTGCCGTCCAGATATTATGAACATTTTTCAAAGCATCCTGCTTTTACAATGAACACTTCACACGCGACCGTAATGAAAATGTGGAGCATACAAACTGAAAAAAATCTAAATGGGCCTTCGAAGCACGAGATCGGCGTGCACTCGCACATGAGTCGCCTCAATCATACGCTGGTTAAGTGCTGTTACCTCGAAAAATTTTATAATGTGGAGCTAAGAATGGAGTTGCTTGTTTTACAGATTAGATATTCTGTGGTTAAGAAATTCTATCAACAAATGTACTGTTTTACTGTACTGCTAGAGCCTGTTTTTATATATGTGTGCATGGTTTATGATTGCATGCTTGTATCTTTTTTTGCGTCTGGTTTGCTTTAGTTAACTTTTCTTTCTTTTTCTTCTATTCAGTGCCAGCTCTTGCTTCCAACTGCTTGAAAATGGGCTAGTGGTGAGCCCCGATGTCGTGGCTAAAATGTTGGACATGTCAGCATCACAGAAGGTTCAGGCACTATACCACAACTACAGCATTGTGGGAATCGAGGTAAGCATGAGAAGAAGCAAGCTAAGACTGCCATGATTCTGGCCTACCAGTTGCACTTATTCTTTGTTGGCCACAGTTGTAACTCAGTTGCTGTGATATTCTGTGGCTGCACGTGAAGTGGGTGGCCATGAATTTACTGGAATTACATGTTGCATTGTTTCAATACTGGCATTACACGTTGCATTGTTTAAATACCATGCCCACCACTGAACGTTGCCTTGCATGTCTGAACGAGCACTATCTGCCAACACATGAAAAGGAAGACAAAATACTGAGGGTACACTGAAGATACACAGCAGTTGAACTTTTGGGTGTTGCAGCCCCTGTCATGAAGGCTTCTGATGTTGACATAGTGTATGACTCTTATACCAGGCATCCTTGTAAAATGAGCCAACATTACCTTGCAATCAGTAGTTTTGATCCAGAGAAAAAGAATCAAGATGTAGGCTTAGGAGCACCACTTCATATGTGTCTGGTAAGCTTGAATTTGCCATATGCACATGTCTTTCTAACTGTTTCTTTAGAGTGAACAGTCTTTATTATGGTGAGCTGTACCAGTGGTAGGGAGTGATCAATTCAACATGGGTAAAAAGGCTGCTTTAATTTAAGGAAACCTGTGATAAGCTTGAATTGATTTGATGATTGATTGATTTCTGGGGTTCTTCATCCCAAAACTGCAATATGAGTATGAGAGATGGTGAAATCGAGTGCTCTGGAAATTTAGACCCCCTGGGGTTCTGCGATAAGCTTGGAAGTCAATTTGTTTCAGTGCACTGTTTGTGAACAAAATGGCCACAATTGCTTAAATTTCTTGTGTTGGCTTTTTCTTGCATATGACTGACTGCGACTGTTGTAGTGTAATGGTGTAAGATGCTGTTGGCCTGATGATAGTAATTGCTTTTGGTGCGCTAGGGGTTCTGTGTAAATCCATGCACACACATGGCATATGTACAGTCAACCACAAAAGTTTATGGAACATGCGAGCGCTTGGCCAACAGCGTCTTCGTGACAATTCCACCACATCACCTGCGATTGACAGCAGCGCTACATTCAAGAAGCGTCCCTCCTTAAATCTATGGCATGTCTGTTGTCCAGCTGTGCACAAACGTTTTCATCCTTTCTCTTTTTAACGCTACACGCTCCTTGGTAGCCATGGCTACTGGTTTATATCTTGATAGCCCTTCGTGAAACTGATCTCTTTATAGACAGCCCTGTCGATGCAGGCCGTGACGGCCATGATGCCGCTGTCAAGGTAGATATGTGGCACCCTTACCACTGATGAGCGCAGAACGTGGAAACAAAAAACTAAAATGTGTTTTGCGGCACTGAAAAATTGACATGCTAGCGAGTAGCAAAAAAACACATTCCCGGCGGAGCTCTCCGGTCTCCGATAGGCAGCGTACCGTTAGGTGGTGCAAAAGGCCAGATGGGCACGCGCTCGTGTGGTCTGCAAACTTTTGTGGTTGATTGTACATAGACACATCCACATGTCTGAAGTGAGAGGAAAAGAAGCAAACACACGTAAACAACCCATGAATTTTGCTTTTTTAAATATACTAAGGCCTTGTCTTTTTACATGTAAAATTCAGCTACAAATGTAAGTGGAAAGCGAGAACTTGGTGGGCACTGAGTGTAATTTTATACTTACAGTTTCTTTCCAGCACAAAATAAATTGAATGTTGTCAAATGTGGGAAACAAACGTGTAATATGATGTTTATAGAAATAGAAGTGTATAGACTGACATCATTTGTCCTAAAGGGACACTAAAGAGGAAGACGATTTTCCCCGTGTTACTAAATTATCCTTTCACAGTACTAACAGCTCTACTCCTGCCACGAGAAAACGCACAAAAAGAAAATAGAGGTGGCAACACCACCTTCGTGTTCCTGCACCAAGTGGCTGTGACATCATGGATTTGGAAGGCGCCTGTTATGGCACACAATATTATTTTGCACAAAGTATGAATCAAGTTGTGTTGTACATGGGCTAGAGTCTTACCACTGCAAGTTTCATGAAATTTCATTGAACCAAAGAGGCTAAAATACGAAGCGAATACTTTGAAATTCGCAACATCGCGCTTATGTGCACAGCTTTTGGTGCGAAATTCAAACATGAAACTGAAACTTTACCCTTCGTTTTCTCTTCTAATACTGAAACTATAATGGCGAAATCAACGACAATAGGGTTCTCAAATCTATCTATCTAAACGGATTCATTGTTTCTTTTTAGTGTCCCTTTAATCTATGGTGTAGTGAACGGACTTGAAAAATGTCCCACAATTTGCTCGTATTTGGCATCTTGAATATGTTGCATGACGCCTTGTTGGCCATGTTTCCTGTGATGGTCCTCATCTTATTTCTCTGGTCATTCATTTCTTGCTTGTACAGACCACAGAAAACTTTTATTTCCGTTCATGTACACTGCAGGTTATCTTTTGCTTTCTTTCTAGCTGTTGCTGTATCTGAAATGTGTGTTTGGAGCATGAACATACATGAAAGAATGGCTGGGTCATCCATTTGATATATGTGTTCAGTGGCGTATGTTTCCTTATAGCTTTTCTATCTTTCTTTTTTTTATTGCGATAGCAATTATATGGACAGTCTCGGCTGGTTTTTGCCGTCCCTGTCGCCGCCGTCATGAACCGTATATGTATAAAGATGTATATATATATAAACGTCCCAAAGAAAAATAAATCGGATAAATGCTTCCGACGCGCGGGATCGAACCAGGAACCTCTCACTCCGCAGCGCGTGGCGCTAACCACTACGCCACAAAGAGCAGACGCTTCAAGGAGCTTACGGTGAGCCTTATATACACACGCTTTACCGCTGGCAGGACTCAGAGACGGCAGGCGCTTATAGCGTTTCTTCATTACCAGCGAGATGGCGCGAGGAGCGCAACGGGCAGCCGCCTTTGCAACAGGACCGCTGTTCAAACTGAGAGTATCCATTGTGACAGCTTATTCGCGCTCGTTCGGTGTATATCTGTGCGTTCGTTTCGTGCGTGCTTCACTCGATAGTATGCGCTCATCTTCTGTTTGTTCATTTAGCGACCTCCCCTAGCTTTGTATGTGTAGCTTTGTGACACACAACGTATAAAGCCCTTCTTACCAGCACGCGCTGCCCACGGGAGACGCTCACTTAGCAAGTGCATGTTTGCTACAATTAATATTGCTCCTGAAGCTGCGAGCCTCACTTCGTATAGCATTACAGTTTCTTGCTATCGCATTCATTGCTTTGCCCTGGTGGCGAAACTGTGACTTTTTTTTAATTGCCGCACCACAAGAGCTCAAAGTTTTGTTTTTTGTGGTGGTCCGCATTTTAGTCCTTTCCGTTATGCCAGTGATGATGGCCATCATCATCATTGGGCCACCTCCTTTCCAATTTCATCTTAGCCATAGGTTGGAGAAAGAGAATTTTGACCCGCCACCACATCACCACTATGACACAAACTCATGCCCCTCTGGCAATGAGCAATTGCTGTTTGGACCTGCTAATGACTGCACTTTCGTGCTGATTTTATGGTAGCTTATACAGATTTTTCAGCACTCTATGCGAGTTCTGGTGTCTGCTGGAAGAGCTTTTTGCTGCTGTAGTAAATGAGCCAGAGTCAGATCACAAGAACAATCTCTATAGCGATCCTTTCAGTGTTCTCTCTTCTCTGTGTAATTTTTGTACTGTTTAAAAATGATAAATGGAAGGGTGGTAGGCACTGTGGGAGCTTTATTGGTAAAGTGCTGCATTTGTAATGTAAAAGCATCCAGCTGTGAAAAATTTTCTTTTTTTCCCTTTGGTAGTAACTATCAAAATACTAGCCCCTTGAATCCCTTTGTTCTTTCTTATTTACTTACAGAACTCAATGGTTTAGACTGCAGCATACACTGGAGTGTGCTACCTTTTTGTTGTTCTTTATAAAGCTTCTGTGAAGTTACAGAAAACAAAGAAGACAAGAAAATAAAAGAAGTGCTTCATTATGAGCACTAAACCTTTCTTTTTCTGCCTTCTTTCCTGTATGGCTTAAAGTATAGTACTATACACTTGTACATATATTATTATTAGACATCTCAGAAAAACACACCACCCACAAGAAAGGGAAGCCTGCAAGAACAGGAAAGAAAGAAATATTCCTGACTGATCCATATGCAACATTTTATGTGCAGCTACTCGTCTCTATCTATTTAGGATCATGAAGTGGCTCCGTCTGTCCCTGATCAAGGGCAGTCTTGCTCTTTGCCCCTTTGGTTTAACTAGTATTCACATGCAGCAAGCACCAGAGCACCTAGGGATTGTGTCATATCCATGTTACAAGTCTGCCTTCTTTATTTTTTTTCTCCTCTGTTGCTATCTTGCTTCCTGGCACATTCCCAGTGGTTGCATATTGGCTCCCCATTTGATGATGAACTCGTTGCATGCCATGGTCGCTGACATTCTAAACGCTGTGTGCATGTGACCTTTACTGTCACTTGAAGCACAGTTTCCTTGAGAAGAGTTGCATTCTTTCCTCCTTGAATTTTCAACCGTTCCTGCACCACAGAGCCATTTCATGCTTTGGTGGCACGATCACCACCAAGTTACTCATATGACTTTCTTATTTTGTTACACTGCCAAGTCTGACTAGGGAACATTTAAGGTTTCAAGTTTCAAGTTTCAAGTTTATTTAGCATTTCCCTTTTTACAGGAAAAAAAGAAAACGCAAGGGCAAGGAACAAAAAGCTGCAAAACAGCAGCTTGACGAGGTTCCTGCCCCCGTGGTTTGGCAACAAAACATACAGCATATGTACAAATAGAGGGGAAAAAATACATATTCACACGCTTCTAAGTCCACATATCCATGTATACACATCTGACCACTTTCCCATTTATACACACAAAATATCTACATCTACTCACACACAACAGTTTTCATACATACATACAAAAAAAATGTATACAGTAATGTGCACACATATAAACTTAGTCGATACAGGAGTGATTAACGCGCACATGCATAAAAATACTTAAGGGTTTAATATCGAAACTGACACTGATTGGCCGAACAAGACAGGCAAAAAATATAGATACATAAATACACAGATAAAGTAAGGAGTACGAAAAGAAAAAAACTAAAACAAAAGAAGGATAGAAAACATGAATGTGAAATCGGCAAATATTATTCATATAATTGTACCCTTATTTAATAGGTTTGATTTTAACGCCTTTTTTGTGAGAGTGCTCAACTCGGTTTTTGAGGAATACAACACATTTAATACCCAAGGCACTTTGTACTGCAATCGACATGAGCCGTAATTTGTTCGTGAAAATGGCAAAACCCAGTTATTTCGTTTTCTGAATTCATATAGTGGTTCCTGTGATACAACTAGGTTACACAAGTTTAAAAATATCGCATTGTTGCATCGGAAATACTTTTTGATTTTCAAAACAAGGTTATATTCGTAAAAGTGTTCAATGGGCAGTACATTGAGAGCGCGGAATATTTCGTTGGTATGTGCATCAAAAGGAGCAGTGACAATATGCCGAATAGTTTTCTTTTGTAAAGTTTGTAAGCTATGAATGTTTGTTTTTGATGTCGTGCCCCACACTAGATTACAGTAACTGACATGCGATAGGAACAGACTGTTATACAACATAAGTTTTATTTTGGTAGGAAGCATGTATCGTAATCGGCAGATAACACCACATGCTCTGGCTAGTTTAGACGCAATACGTTCAACATGTGCGTCCCAGTTTAAATGATTATTAAAGATAACGCCTAATGTTTTTACGTTGTCAACTAATTCTATCTTGAGCGCATGCACTGATCACTTGAGCTCAAGATTCGGTGACGTTGCGGAGAGCGCGAGCGCCAGACCAGTTCGCCACACTCGCTTTGCATCATAACGTGTGTACAGTGTACGCTTGCGGGACCAACACGGAGAGGAAGCAGAAAAATACGGCTTTTGGCGTGGCCTCCGCGATCGGCTGCGAGAGCCGATCTTGGAGGCCACGCTCGGAGGCCATAGCGCGGCGCGCCCGTGTCTCTCTGTGACGTCACGATATCAACTTACAAGAGTGAAACGTCACAGATGGCCCACAAACTACGTCATACTGGTGACGATGTCGCGAGGTGCCGCAAACCCAGATGAGCATTTCTGGTCACTTTAAATACATATTAAAATATCTTAACGACAACGTTCGCCGTTAATACTTGGCCGCAAGTGCCGTCAGATGTTCGACAACCAAACAACACAAACATATCGGGTTTGAAATTTTGGTGTCATGGGCCCTTTAAGGATGTGTTTGCTACGTTTACGAGATGTACGATGTCAGGAGATTGAAAAAAAAGACTGGTGTCATCCGCGTAGACTACAAACTGAGCAAGTTTCGTTATATTTTGTATGTCATTAACGTAGAGATTGAATAAAACAGGTCCAAGTACGCTACCTTGGGGAACACCTTGTGTTAAGGATCTTGCTGATGAAAGTTTTGATCCAATAGCAACGCACTGTTTTCTGTGTTGAAGATATGATTTGAGAAGTTTGAGTGAGTGTAATGCCGCGAAAGCCGTAATGTTCCAACTTTGAGAACAGGGTTTGATAGTTAATAGAATCGAAAGCTTTCGAAAAGTCAACGAAAATGCCTAGAGTTAATACTTTGTTCTCAAAGTTGTTTAAGATTAATTCTTTTTGCGATAACAGAGCAAGCTCCGTTGACATTCCACTGCGGAATCCATACTGCGTATCTGATAAGATATTATGTTTATCACAAAATGACGTTATTCTTTTACATATGACTTTTTCGAGAACTTTAGAAATTATGGGAAGTACAGAAACTGGCCTATAATTTGTTAATTCATTTGCGTTGCCAGACTTAAATAAAACGATCACTTTCGCATGCTGCATTTTCTCGGGAAAAACGCCATTAGATAAACAAATGTTAAAAATGTGAGTAAGCACATCTACCACAAGGTCAAGCACATATTTAATCGGTCGAATTTGAAGTCCATTTATATCGCGCGATGTACTATTCTTTAACGACATAAAAGTCAGACAAAGGTTCATTTCATGTGCACCCAAAGCTTTCTTTCCTTCGTTCTTTCATATGTAGCTTGCTGATTAAACTCCCTTGAACCTTTCATAGTCATTGTACATTCATCCTTGTTTTTCTCTCCCTCATCTTCGTGCTCAGAAATGTACACCGGGAAGAAACCCCTACCAGATGAAGTGGACTGAAATATGTGTCCTAATTGTGGCCTGTCTCATTGCTGTTATGGGATTCATCTTGACTGTGATACTCTGCTTTGTTCGTGCCAAGTAAGTTCATAGGTCCTAACTTAATTTTAACCTCTGTGATGCCTCAAGTACAGTGCACACCAACCTTAAGGGTACACTCAGACTCAGAGCTGACACTTTAAGGCTACGGCACCCATGAGTGCCTATGGGAGTACTGTTGCCACATTGTGCTGGAGCAAAATAAAGAGCCAGAGTAGACAGTCAGGGCTTGATTCCTGTCATCTGCTACAAAACTACGTGCTTTTAAACCTGCTGCGAAAAAAAATAACAATTTTTCTGTGGCTGCCATTTTCTTAACTGTGGGTTGTGCTGTACAGTTGCAACATTATTTTTTTATATTTATTTCTATTTATTGTACATTTACATTATTTGTTGGTGTCAAATTAAGTGTTGCAGGTTTATTGAACTGGGGTTTTGAATTTAAGACGCTTGACTGTTTCTTTTCAGCTACAAGGCTAACCTGAAGCGCAGGATTAAACGTAAGAAATTTTACTCTTGCTTCATTTTGAAGTTTTCTTCCTTTCTTTTTTCAGAATGAAGTATAATACAGCATTCAATATGTATAAGAACTATAACTATAAGACAGCATTCACAATGTTGATAGTAAATGAATCTTTACAATATAACCACATATACGTGACACAAAACATAGCACTGTTTTGGTGAAACATCACTTTTTGCCAATCCAATTATTTGAGTTAATGTATGTGCAGCTCTTCACCTGAAATAAGCTTCCCACAGACAATGTATAATTTATCACCACAATAAAGTTCACTCATTATTTTTCCCTGAGAATTTCATTAAAGCACTGTGGGAAATGAAAAGCGCTTGTATTAAAGGGACCAGCTACTGGCCAGAACATATGGAGAGACCTTTGTGCGTTTGGAAGGACTCTGAATAATAGCCATGGAATTAACCCTTTCACGATTTGAGTAGGCTTTGTATCTTTAAATTGAGTTGCAAAATTGCAGCCACTGCAATGTGGCATCGCCTTGTGGTAAAGCCTTGGTACTGCGATCTGGAGTCCTTAAAGTGCTGCGCGTCGCCTGCTGCTGTTCATATAACCATAACTCGCCCTTAAAATTACAGTTGGTATATAAAAATGCATGCTTACTCTATTCTTTGCTGCACACACTGTAAAAGGAGTCAACGCAGAGAAGCGACACTGCTCTTACGACAACCGAAAACCTGCGTTTAGCTGCGGAGCATGCATTTGGTGCCTTCCAGGTGTGGCGCATGCACTCCATCTCAGAAGAACCTTGTGCAAACATACCCAATGGCTGTTGGCCACTGTTTGCAAAGTGTTGCATATTAGGTTCTATAGGCGAAAAATTCTGATAAAGAACATTTAATGGCATTTTCCCATTGCCATTGCATGATTAGGCACTCTGACCAGTAAGATTTTCATTAAAATTAGAAAAACAGGTACCTTAAAAGTTGGTTGTCGGTCGCTTTAAGTTTCTGGTGGACTTGCATTGCATGAAGTGTAAATATGCTTGAATGTGTTTAGGTTATCATGGTATTTAATTTTACTTTTGTTTTCAGAGCGGGGTCCAAGACGACTTTGTGAGCAGACGTAAGTTGCTTTTTGATGGTCGTAAGTGTTTATAACTTCTGGACATTTTCAAAACTTCTGATGTACTTCATGCGTTGATGACTTTTGCATAGAGTAAAACAAACTGTAGCAGTATGTGATCACATAGTGTTAGACTGCTAGCAACTGCTATAAAAAAATTCTGAAGCATTCATTCTTTGAGCACCACATTTTTACTCAAATTTGTATTAATGCATTACCCACTAAACTCTGCCAGGATGAATTCCCGTGTATATGTTTTCTCTACATGTGTAAAGGCTTTCAGGAATATGTACGCAAAATGTGCAGTGAAGTACATCTGTGTTCCAGTGCACATTTTTTCTGCACTGCAGGGTGCATCAGCACCTCAATCATTTGTTAGGCTAATTGACTCCTAGACAAAATTTACAACATCCTGAAAATTGTGTTAAGTACCAGTAGCAGACTAAGAGCTCAATGAAAAATAAATTATGCCCATTTTTGGCCAAATATCGACTACAGTTCCGCATTATGGGAGTGTGGCTGCATACTGATCTGATGCTCTGCTGTTGCTTTTTCAGTCCAGCAGTGTCCATGATATCTCTTCCAAGGTATGTTAACTTAAAATACACTAATAGTAGCAATGTGTTATAAATGCCACTCAAACTGGTATGTAAATAGAGGTATAAAATGTGGTGAAACAGAGGCATTGATTTCATGTGGGGATTCTAATGCAGGCTGATGCTTCTCGAAGGACCTGCAAATTATGACATGTACATGAAACAGATAAATGCTCAGGGTGGTTACGACAGTGAAATCCTGCCTCTATTGCTTTAAATACTTCACATTAATTAGCTTGCTGAAAACATTTTGTGTGGGAGCTTTTTCTTTTTTTTCAACAGTGGTTCTGAAGCAGTAATCAGTTTTTTTTTTAATATCCTAAACTTTGTTTGGAGTTTGTTTGCTTAACATCTTCAAGCTTGTTGCTTGTTTTTCATGATGTGCTGCATATAAGCTCATGAATTCAAATTAAGCTGCTCAGGAGTGATGAATCTTCATTTAGGCGTGTAGCTATCTGGCAAAAGCCTGTCAGCATGTCACCTTTTCTGGCTTAAAAAAACAGCGCATTGTTCTCGGTGCTTAAAAGGATGGTGAATGCTTCAAAAAGAACTTGTCAGTCTGTGTCAATACAGGGGCACAAATCCGTAGCATGACCTCTGCAACAATGAATGTTTGCAGACTGCCGGTTCACCTGCTGAGTTTGAGCTTGTTTAGTGCAAAAACATGCGAATGTAAAGACATTGTGTTGTGCTAGAAGCGCATTTAATTTTTTTATTCTAATCTTCAAATCTCACATAGATAGTGAAATGATGTGAGAAACCATATGGATGTTCTTAGGTCAATACAAACATTCCTAACTGCAATTCTGCTGCTTTTATTTAGGCAAAAAAATTCAGGTTATCAGAGGCTAAAGTTATTGCTTGCATATCATGAAGTGCATGTACTGATATGGATTCAGAGGTTCTATGTTGTGTGGTATCTGTGCATAAAATGTTGATGCTGTAGTTACTGTGTCAGCATATTTGTATTGCTCTTTTTTTTTTCATCCTTGCAGCCACCAGCGTATATACGAGTGGCAGGAATCCAACCGGGCTCCTGCACTGGACGCTATGTCATTCAGAAGCTATCCAACAATGAGGTGAAGATGTTCCCTCTCAGTGTGTGTCTTACCAATGTCATAACTGCTTCTTGTATGCTGCATCTCAGAAATAATGATTTAGAACTTGCCAGCACACATGTTACAGAGCAACCACAACATACTTTCATTATATAGTCTGATATTTTGCTGCCTTAATACTATTCAACGCAAACGTAGTAAAATAGGGCCACAGATAGTGAGCTTTATGATATAATTGGTTGTGCATAAATAACCTGGCTTTATTTACTCAAATTTGCATATTTAATAATGCTGAATGCTTCTTGCAGACGTGTGCTTACAGAACAATTTAGAACTAGAAATTGTTCGCTGTGCTTGTTAGGTGTCTATGCACAAACAGCAGTGTTGATGCCATGATGACCTTTATTGGTTAAATGCCATTTGCTACTGCCAAATCTTTCACCTGTTGCATGCATTGCTGGATTAGACATTCTGCAGCATGCATGCCATTTCTTAATGCCAATACCTCTCATCCAAGAGTGCAGTTATATGCAGCTTCACCTGGGCATTTTGTTTTTCTGTAACACACATTGTGCATTGTCCAAGCTGAGATAACTTTATGCAACTAAGAATTTTGTGGTTATGCTTTTCTGTGTAGATGAGCTTGAGCTAAATGTAGCAAAAGTAGTGTCACTGTCACAATGCTGAGTTTTTTCACTGCAACTTGTATGAAATGCTGTGTTTTAAGAACATTTAGCCCTCACAGAAGTGAGAATATGAGGAGTTTCAAGGCAAAATAATTTTTTTGATTTCATCAGTTAAAAAAGAAAACACACTGCAGTAAGTGTTATTTACCATATCAATATATTTGTGGTGCTTTAATTTAATCCCTAGATGGCATACTTCATACCTACTTTATATCCAGCATGTAAACAATTTCATTATTACCGGTACAAGGTTTGTACAAGGGAGATTGGCTTGCTGCTCTTCAGCAGCAGCATGCTGTCCTGTTGCTGATGTGATGATGATGTGATACCACTGATTATGCTTTTTTATATTTGCACCATGTTGGCAGTGAGTAAAATGAAAAGAAAGAGTGCAGATCAAACACCATATTACTTTGTTTCAGGATAGCTGATGTATGCAAGCATATCAGTTGCATCATTGTTTATCACCTGTGGTGATAAACATAAATGCTTTTACCCATTAAATTCTTACCTGATTTATACAAATCAAATTGTGTATAAATATGACCCAAAGTGATAGGTTTCACATAATGTCAAGAAATATGAAAGCGCTTCACTTCTTCATCGGTACAACTATTGAAGTATTCTTTGGCAAAGATCGCCCAAAACTGCATAATTTTGTTTGGGTGCAATGCTAATGTGCTGCCTTTTAAAGGAGCTGCAGTGGCAGTATTCTGGCAAGTATATTATACTGTTAGCAAATGTTGGCCCTACTTACCCTGTTGGGTACACTCATAGTATGTCTAGAGTGATTTACTATTAAGTCCAACTGTAGACATGTGCTTACTATTTAATTTAGTTTTGTAGACTGCATTATAAAATTTGATAGTGCTAAAAATTTAGTGCCTGATGCCACAATAGAAATTTGACACAAATGAACAAGTAATTTTAACAAGAGGAACATGTATAGTACTCGCCTCCATTAATGATCAATGAATGCAACATCACATTTGTGAGGCATGAACAGTCTGTTTTGTGAGCCAGGAACAAAACCACTTTTGCCAGGCAATCACTGCATTTTTTTTTTCTTTTTTCGTCTGTGATGGTAAATGTGTGCACCATTGGATGTTTTGTTCTGGTAGAGTTCACTCGTGACTGGCGCATATCCATCGTGCACTCAAGGTATTGAGGCCGCAGATTTGTTAGAATGTTATTTGATGTATATTAGTGCATTTATAATCAATGACATAAGATGGTATTGATTGAGAGATGGTATTACATCCTAACTTAAAGTTATGACTTGCTTTGTTTGTCATGACTGATATTTCTATTATGGCTGTACAAATAGCAAAATTTTAGGTGTGAAGCAAATTTGAATATTATTGTTTGAGGGTGAATCAAATCCAATGTCCTTTTAATACTTCCGTGTCAAATTGTAGAAGAAATGTACTTCTAGATATAGACGAAAGAACACATTTTTGCATAAATGGTGTGTAAAAAAAAAGAAGAAAAGAACTTTCATATATTTTTATTTCTTCTTTCTTAGGGTGGCAGTTATGTCATACACAGCTCTGAATGATTGCTAGTAAAGCTTTTAAATATCAGTGATCATACCAACACTTGTACTTAAAACATGCGCAAAATTAAGCTTGCGCACAGGGTAAAATGTGCTATGACCCGCAAAAAATAGTTGCCCCCATCCCACACTTAGCACGCTTCACTGCATAACACTTTTGTGCAGCAGCAAAGCTAACTTTGCATCTGCACTGTGATATGTTAGTCCTCGTTTTTTATCAAGATAAATGCCACATGCTGAACACACAAACATGGTGGCCTCCCCTCCCTTAACATCAATGGGTAGAGGGGAGAATCCCATTGTAAGCTGTTGGGATTCCTGAAGGTCAGAAAAATTTTAGAACCACTGTCCCTTGTTATATTCGTTTCACTGCGATGTTAGGGCGATTTATTAGGAGATTTATGGCCATGGCCATGCAATCAAGAACACTGGTCCGAAATCAGGAAAGTTCGCATGTATGCAGGTGTAAGTCAGTGCATTATTATCTGTAATAATAATGAGAAGCTTACAATAATGTATAAATTCCTTCTTGCAATAACTTGCAATAGCTTGCAATAACACATTGCAGTCCTTCTTTTTTGCGGTACTGCAGCACATTCCTAGCATACGACTGCAGTTTTAGGCCCTACAAGCCAGAAACATTGTCTTCGTGCAGAGTGTAGTGAATACAGAAGTTTTACATTTTTTCACAGTGTTAATTGCACCGAGGAATGGGTGTCTTTTAAGATAACTTCACTGCACTGGAGTCTAAAGTGGGACTGGGTCATTTCTCATGGGGTGTAGCACATTTTGTCCCTTAAACACAAACTTCAAATAGTTCAAATAGCAAAGGCCGGGTGCGAATTGAATTGAATCAAATAGCAAACACTATTCAAAAACTATTTGCAAGTCCGAATATTCACACACTCCTCATTTTTATGTAAAATGTAAAAACTGCCTTTACATCATAAGGCTTCAATCAAGCCATGGAGCCAATCACTTAGCTTATCTTTTAGATACATTTTACTGCTGCCAACTGGGCTGAAGAGCTTGAGAAGTGTCAAAGTTTTACATGTAACTGGACTTCATATTAATGGTGTGACTGAGCCATTGCACAAAGGTCATTGGAGGCTACAACTCTGTCAAATGTTGAATGTTTTATGCCATCTTATTTGTGTTTGTTTTGGTATGTTTGTGGATTATTTATATGAAAATATAGCTGTTAGAGAACATGTATGAGAAGACTTTACCTGCTGTTTGCCTGAAGGCCTATATGGCCTTTGGTAAAGATGAATGGTACAATGTTGAAAAGAGCAGAAGATTGTTGTTTAGCAATCATAACTGAAGTAAAAATTGCAAGCTAACAAAAAAAAAAAAAAAACGGCTTTCATATGGTCAAGACATCCTGAGATCTGTGCATCTTTTTTTTTTTTTTTTCTGTCACCCACTGACTCGCCTAGTTGTATGACTAGCTCCCCCACCTTATATGGAATGAACAGTATTCACATTCTTATTTTAACTGCCACCGCTGTTCATATAGAAACCTTAGCTTAACACGTGAACTCACATACTGTATAAAAGTGCCACTGTTGGCAAAGGAAACACAAGTGCCTTTTTGACACTCTTTGTTAGTGGTCATTATGCTGTCTGGCAGCAGTTAACTATTTGATAGCTAAATATTCATATTGTAAGGAACTCTTTTTAAAAGCGTTTTGTGAATCTAAAGCTGTGCAGCTCTCTTTGTCACATTCAGTATTATATGGGACAGTTACAGGGATATATTCAAAGGACATATCATGCCTAAATATTCTACATTTGCTTTGTGCCTCTTTTGTAGAGCAGTTGAGGTTGAGGACTGATTTGTGAAATAATTTTCTTAAACCTCAAGTGGTGTCTTGTTCAATATAAACTGCTGCTTTTGTGAAAGCTAATACTTTGATACTTACAGATTTTATTCACACTCTCTATTGTACGTTTTGATTTATTGTAAAGTTTCTTGGAAAAAGTGTATTACAATCTCTTCAGAGCCTTGTACGGGAGTTCTGTCATAAATTTCTCACCACCCTCCCCTTTTTAATCTATTTACCATGTTGAGAGTGTTCTTAAAATGAGTTGCCATGCCACAAACTTATGTGTTGTTTCTCATTGCAAATAATTTTCACTTGCAGATTGAGTTTCAGATGTAAGCACTATTTGAAATCAAAATTGTGGCTAGCTGGTTACTTTTGCAAGCAGTTTAATGGAGTAAAATGTTATGTTACACAGGGGCCAATTCAGTTCTAATGCCCAATGGGGGGGGTGCCTGTGCATAGATGCCTGCGCTGGTGTGACAGCGTGTTTTTGCACAAAGTGTACCAGCATTCTGTAATGTGAGGTGGAGAGATTGGGTGGAAGGGCATGTGCATGTGACTTGAAATTGGGTATAAATAACTGTATGGCTTACTCTCCCTCGTGTTTCTGTGACTACATGGCATGCTGCGGCTGAGTTGGGTGTGAGGTCATAAGTTGGAATGCAGAAAATGCTTTCATACTTGGAAGTGCCCGTTAAAAGCACCATGTGTGGTCCAATGCACACCTGATAGTCCACAGCATAGCTTTCGTGAAACTTGATTCATTTAATTGGTTATTAACATTATGGCTGCAAGGTATTATGCCAGAACTCCTTCAATGTTGCCAGCAAATAAATGCCTAACGTGATGAAACTTTACACATTCATAACTAGTACCCGACTTTATTGCAGCATTACACTGGTTTATGTGGAAACTTGGTTCCTTTTTTTACATTGCTGCCTCTGGGGATCTCGCACACAGTATTCTCTGCACAAATAAGCATAACGTTATCTTTTTTCTTGACATACAACCATAGAGCAAAAGTAGAGATGAGAAACTCCATGTTATGGCATTGCCAAGTAGTGTCTTACATACACTGAGCAAATGAACCTGTCTCATTCCGACATCATCCGGTGTAAACGGTGCTGGCACATCATAATCTTGTCACTTGTGTTCTATGCTACCAGTTGCTATTTATGTTTTTTTTTTCTTTTTATCATTTTATTATGTGACATCATTTGGTCACCCATTTGTGCTGGCACCATTGGGGACAGTTTCTTCACCTGCATATTCTTGCTCCACGTAATGGTCTAATATGAGTTACATGGATTGTACAATACAATCTTGCATGCACAGTATAAACTTATGCAAGTTTCAGTTTCATAAACATTTGATTGGAATTGTGCATTTGCATGTTTCAAGTTTTTGAACATAAAGCCTGATGTTTTCAAATGTGTAGGACCTTAACATTGGTTGGGGGATCTTCTGAAATTATTAAATTTAACTCAGATTTCTAGTGCCTGCACTTGTCAACAAGCTTCACAAGTGTACATGAATGAGAGCAGTATTAGAATTACTAGAACTAGTGCTGATTACCCAACATGACCAAATGTGGTGCTATAAAAGCACAGTACTATTTCGAGGTTATTTCCTCTGTACGCGGTGCCCCACACTTTAATATGGAGCTTCAATATTTTATTGTTATTGTGTAGTGTAATGCTTTTGTGCTCTTCATATTCTGCTTATTTCATAGACTGGTTTACATGCATGCTTGTGGTCTTGAAGGTACTGGATGGATAAATATGCATTTGCAGAAGGAAGTTACAGGTGTGGTGTGAGCTACAATTGCATTTACATTACTATGCCAGCCTCTCTATCTAATTATTTTTATAAACTTGGCAGACTTTTCAAACCTGGAAGTGAGACATTATGGCCAGTTTGGATTTACAGGTTTGTTTGCATTGAAACTATAAATCTGGATAAGGTAATGTAAATATGGCAAGCCATAATGCTTTAAATGTCAGTTAGAGTGCAGGGCATTCTTCTTTATTATTATTTTTATTATGCTAACACTTTACCAGGAGACATTGTTGCCAAAAATTAGCAATTTTGCATATATAAGTGAATGCAGGCCCATTTGATGTAGGTAATGGAGTTTTTAATGAAGTTGTTGCTCAGTATCCAAAGGTGAAGTCTTCTAGTACATTTGGTTTTAGTTTGGCCTCCCTAGGCATCCTGTGTCTATCTTTAGTACTGTTACATGTCCATAAAAGGTGAGAACATTCACCCTGGAGTGTGAACTAGACTATAGCTTTGTATATCACTGAAGGTGGGCCTGGTATTGTCATTCATGCCTACAAAAGTAGAAGTGAAGTCAAGCGTGGAAGGCACACATATCAAGGCAGATGTTTTGATGACAATGCATTGTGTAATCATGTCCGTGGACCAGTTCTTCCTTAAGCACTAACCACTGGATTAGATATTCAGTGTAGCCCCTTTGTTTACACAGCTCTGATAGTTGCTTAGTTCCAAGAGCCGAAGAGAAAAAGTTTCATTGTGTGAGCATGTGGACGTAAAAGCGTGTGTGTTTGAAGTGAGGTCAGCACTTTTGGTCTTTTATGCTATATGGTCACAGGCCTAGTGTACTGGTTGGCTGTAGTTTCTGCCTCCACTTCTTCAAGGGACCATTCTGTTTTTGTAACTTATAGCTTTTATGTGTGCATTTTGTAAATATGTAAAAAGGGATCTGTGCTTGTATGTGTGACTTGTTTATTACTTGCCATCGGGCTATTCATGCCCCCAGCAGCTATGTACACCAGTGTCACATTGTATGGTGTCTTCAAGTTACTTAAATGCATTATTCAGTATTTATTCTCTAATAATGTATTTTTCCCTTATTAAGCTGTATGTAATTAGCAATGTATCTCAATCATAGGAATGTGATGGAAACAAGTGCCTTAACTGTAATCAAAACATACTTAATAGTGAGCTGTTCTTTGAAGGCTTCACTATGTGTATGCTTTACAGACATTTGTAGTGTATGTATTGTTGCGTGTACTAGTTTATGCTGTCAGAATATTTTGGGGTTGTCTACATTCTTGGCCTCGTCCTATTATGTAATAAGTGTGACTGTATAGTTCTAGATGAGGTGAACATCAAGAAATTAATGCTGCTCTTGTGTTATGATTGCAGATGTTTGCTACCGTGTGTTACCAATGCTTGAGATTTTGTATGTGCCACAAATACACTTCAATACTCTTCTTCTTAGAATCTTGAAGACTGAACACTTTTATTTTACGTTGCAGTAATGTCATTTGTCGTGTTGTGCATACTTCTCATAAAACTGAATAAAACAGCATATATTACTGCCTCATGCTTTAATTCTCTCTCTCACAAAAATTTATGCAATTTGAATATATAGAATGTGAAATCATGATCTGTGGGGGTGTGTGTGCATAGTGAAGAAAAAGTATAAGTTATAGCATCTAGCTTTTTTTATGCTGACTGTGCACTATAACACCTCTACACTTTTTGCAAAAGAACAAGATGTCCGATTCATTTATAATCTCCCACTGCTGTAGTAACTGTGTCCTGATAGTGCACATGCCAACAGCTGAATTCTTTATTTTCATGTTCCTCTTCAGCACACCACATTGACCTGTCAGAGGAGGATGCGACACTAATGTAACGCAGTGACTCTAATGTAGCATGAAGCTTACCATACATATACCAGCATAATTCTCCCATGAAGCCTTATGCTAGATTTTCCCTAATATACTTGTAGGTAATGCTGCCAAAATGTTCATTCAGTGCAGAATTTGAAAACATAGCTATGGATATGTGCTGGTGGTGCTAGGGATACGTATGTGCAGGCTGCAAGCCTACCAAGCCAAACTGGGGCAGCTAGGTTCAATTGCTCACGCCTCATGTGTAGTAGTGGGCTGGATCAGTGGCGAAATGTGAATATTTATGCTTGTACAGGACAAAAAAAAAAGGTGCAGACTAGCTGCTTGTTCATTATCGGGAAACTGAAGAGATATGTGTGTCCAGGACACTACGAATCACTGTGACATACAAGCAGTATATACAGTATCTAGCTTTTGGCAAACCTAGGCTTGCATGAGTGGCTCGCAATTGCTCCACCTCAGCATTTCTGTTTCGATGTGCCTGCTAGCCTGTGGTTGCGTATATCCAAGAACAGAGCCAGTTGCACACCGTCAAGCCTATGCCCTCCCAACTGCCCATTACTCCACACAGCAGAATCCATACCCTTTGCTTCTTCTTCCTTGGAAAGCCTGCCCAACATGTGACCTCACTCGCTGTGGTCTCTGCCCAATGTTCTTGGCTCCCAGTAGATTTTAATTTATGCACACACACTTGTTGGGTGTTTCTCCAACTGCACTTTTTATATTCCTGCCAGTATTTTCGTGCAACTTTACTAAAGAGGAAGCCTTAACTCCTTCGTGCTAAGCAGAATGTGACAGTCACCATGGCCGCAGTACCAAAAATAAAAAACTCGCGTCTCATTCACTTGGTATATACCAAAATATGCCTGGGAGGGTACAAATGTATGGCTAGCATGACTGATACATGATCACATAAGTTGATATGCTTGCCATTTATTTCAAAATTATGATAATAAGATCATGTGTGGCACATGCCAATATTCCACATAAGCACGACTGTAAGTAAAACAATAATGGTGCATCATTGTGTATGCCTCCCTTCACACTACGAGCAAACGTCAGAAAACAAGTGTGATATGCATTACGGATGTGCAACCTGACTTCGCCTTGTGTTAGGTGCATAAGCGTAACATTCAGCAAATTTTGTTTAGTTATTACACCTTCATTGCACCGTGCAAGTGCAGGAGACACAAGTGCTTTTGGAAGGTGACGATAGAAGATACTGGCTTACTATGTCATGCACAGTCTTTTTTTACACATTGTAAAGAAAGCCTGAGAGATATGAATTCGCACCCCTTACCCTGTCAAGAAAATGGGACAAAGCAAAGCTTTGCATGTGCATGCTTGATATACATTTCTTTCTTTCCTTCTTTCCCAGTGCTGTTTGTTGCTCTTTAAAAGTCTCAAGCACAGTGGTAGAAAATCTAAGACATTCATATGATTCAGCATGTTCATATGTTGTAAGTGTAAGGCCAACTCTGTTGATATTTCATGGTCAACTAATCTGAATGGGATTTGCTAGGTAAACTTCTGTCATTTATGTAATATTAAGTGCTTGAGAGATGCGCACATTGCTTACAAATCTATTGAGTTCATTTGACTTACTTGCTCCCTCAAACCTGTTCATGAGATTCCACACCTTGCCATTCATTTTGGCAGTGCAGCAATAATGGAATCCTCAGAACCACAACATTGATTTAAAAAGGTTCAGGATAGGTGTAGCACTGGTTCTTATTTTTCTGCAAAATCACTGGAGTTGGCATTAAAGGAACCCTAAAGCGGTTTTCACAATTTTGTACAAACACATCGAGCCGGTAGCACAAGTCTTTCTTATCATTAACTGACAAATATAAGTGTGCTGCATTAAGTGTGTAATTTACCCAAGCTTTTGAACATGTGAATCCAAATGACTGAAGTGACTCAACCAAGAAACGTTTACAACTGCTCTTGCCCATGTCATGCGATGGGCATGTATTGTCATGCTCATGACTGATTTTATTGTCTATATTCCACACTGATGATATGAGTAATTTTTCTTTTTGCATTGTGGCATCTGGCAGCGCAGATTTAAGCATCCACAGAAATGTTACGCCAGTTCCACGCCAGTGAAATCTGAGTAAACAGCTTAACTGGAGCAATGGTGTAAAATTCACTATCACTATGATGCAGCAGTGGTCTGAGGGCAAGGATGCGAGTAATGGGTCGAGAGCAATCGTGGGTCCGCTTTTCGGTCACTCGTGTAGCAGTGTAGGTAGTGGGTCAAGGGCAAGAGCGGGTCCACTTTTCGCTTCTGCGTGAGAGCTCTGCTGCTGACTGCGTACGTCACTAAGTAAGGGCTTACCTCTACCCTAAACGGCGTGCCCAGATATCGGAAGCTATAGAAAAACGCAGCGCCCACAGTGCGACTGTCGTGGGTGGCATAGCCGTCACTAGTATGGATGTAGTCGATGGGCCGAGTTTAGAAGGAAAAGCATATTTAAGGATGGGAATCTCATTTGGCCCGTACTTCCGTGATACACGGTGTTTCGCGTAATTTATGGTGTAAATGATATAATGAAATTGGAGACTATATTGGCTGACACCATGGTTGACACAGTGTCAAACAAATGTCAAACAAAAAAAAAAGTTTTAGGGACACTTGCAGTGACGTAACAGCTGCGCCAGCAGGCAAATCTTGCTACGTCCTGACAAAACTGCGCTGAACGCATGTTTTCACATTCATGAAATATAGCCAATCTCTCGGGGACGTCCATCCCAACTTCGCGATGGCGATAAATTGGAACATCACATTTTACCAGTGGTCAAATGGGCGAGATGCATGCGGTTCTCGCGAAAGCACTTCGCAAATCGCAGACCATTCCGCTGGGTCCGCCGCGGTGGTGTAGTGGTTGCGGTACTCGGCTGCCACCCAAAAAGCGTGGGTTCGATCCCGGCCGCGGCGGTCGCATTTTGATTGATTTGTAGGGTTTAACGTCCCAAAACCAGCTTTGATTATGAGAGGCGCCGTAGTGGAGGTCTCCGGAAATTTCGACCACCTGGGGTTCTTTAACGTGCACTGACATCGCACAGCACACGGGCCTCAACATTTCGCCTCCATCGAAATGCAGCCGCCGCGGCCGGGATTCGATCCCGCGACCTTCGGATCTGCAGCCGAGTGCCATAACCACTAGACCACCGTGGCGGGGCCGGTCGCATTTTCGATGGAGGAGAAAATGCCAGAGGCCCGTGTACTGTGCGTTGTCAGTGCATGGTAAAAAACCCCAGGCGGTCTAAATTACCCGAGCCTTCCTCTACGGCCTTTCTATCCTCTCTATCTCTTTCACCCTCTTTCCCCCACCCCCACGGACGCTTAGCCGTGCTCCCTACATCGGCTGCAGAAATTAGCGTCCTTTCCTACCGAACCACAATCATCAATCATTCCGCTTTCCGACGTGGAGCAGCGCCTGTTCCGGCCTGTGGTTCGGGTGCAACGGGGAAGTTCTGTGTTTCGCACTGCTCGTGTCTTGCATCAGCGCCCGATTTAGTGACGAGCATACACAGATGCGGAAGCGGCAGTGCCAAACGCAGAGGGCTCTCACGTATCTTGCAAGCGATCGCCCCGAAAACGGATGCCAACGGGGCCAGTATCAGCCAGGATCGTGCAAGTGATCTCGATCGGCGACGAAAAAAAAAAAAAAAAAAGCCGTTGGTGCTCCCAAGATCTCCCACGATTTCGAGCTCTCTCCTAAATAGCAAGGGCACACTCCCAGCGAAAGCTATCAAAACTAATAGGCATGAATGTACATGAAGCGTTTCTTTTCGTTTTCTGTTAATTATGTTCACCGAACCGCCTGCTCTCCACTTTATTCGACGAACGCACTTTTAACGTGATCTCATAAATTCGTCAGGGGTGCGGCGAATGACGAACAGATTTCAACAAAAAGAAAACGGCGCTTCTTCAAACCTGTTGCTGCAGTGGTGCAATATTGCCCAACTTTTTCTTTCTTTTTTTTTAAAGGAAAATGAGCATATACCGGATGTTTCAGAAGATGTGACCATAAATCTAACACAGAACAGAAGATATCTGCGCACTTTTTGCGGAATTGCTTTGCTCGTGGTGGCACGCACTGCAAAATCGGTAGGATTGATATTCGGAACAGTAATTAACAAAGTAAGACTAAATAACTTTTAAACCAGAGCAGCTAAAGTCATTTACACAGGGAATCCATATCCGTTGTAATATTTGCCAGATGGCAACGCTGTTGATTTCTACAGATCACTGAAATCTAGCTAATTGCGCCCAGGACACCGAAACTGAATGGCGAAACAGCGCAGTTGCCGCTACCTTCGGTAGTGGCCTGACTGACACAGTTCCACTTGCATTGCCAAGGAACGATCTTTCGCTTCGTTGCCGCGCCTGATCGCGCTTGCCGCAATAGGCATTCGACAGCGACGCATGATCATGCTCACATGGCAATGCGAAGGGAACTGTACCACCCCGCCGCGATAGTCTTGTGGCTGTGGCACTCGGCTGCAGATCCGAAAGGAGCGGGATCGAATCCCGCCCGCGGCGGCTGCGTTCGTTGGAGGCGAAGTGTTGAGGCCGTGTACGGTGCGATGTCAGTGCACGTTAAAGAACCACAGGTGGTCAAACTTTCCGGAGCCCTCCACTACGGCGCCTCTAATAACCATATCGTGGTTTTGGTATGTAAAACCCCAGAAATCAATCGTTGAACAGGTAACGTTGTTGGAGCCAGGTAAGAGGACTGTCCTCGTCAGCCCATTTATCAAAACGTTAGCTCTAGCGGCAGCTTCAGTTCAACGATTTCTCATCACGTACTACAAGCATCCATCTAAACTTCTTTGTAAACGTGAATCAAGAGTGTTTAGTTGAAATAAAAGAAAAGGGGTGTCGCGCTTTACGGAACAGTGATCTGTGCAACTTAGTAACAGGGCTAACAGGGCAAGTCACATAGCAAATTAAGCAACAAAGTAAACCGGCTAGTTACATAAATTATATAGATTAAGCAGAGAGAAAAAGAAAAAAGAAGAAACTCTTCCACAACTAGCTATATGCACAAAGTTTCAATGAAACATCCGTTTAGGGAGTAAAATATAGAGTACCTCTGAACTAGCTCAAGCAGTCAGACTGCATGATTGATTGCATGACGTACTCTACAGTGTGTTTCAGCTAACTTGCGGCAACATAAAAAAAAAAAATCACGTTCACGCTGCGGTTATGCAACGAAGTTAGTATTATTCACTGTCACCTTGACCACCTCAGACTATTTTTTAAGATGACGTCTGGTAACTAACTAACATTAAAAACGGTGAAGTGGCTAAGCGTGTTATTTAGTGTCCGAATAATATATTTTCATGCTAATAAGCGTAATGGATTTACTTATTTTGGTCTTCTAAGAAAGTGCGCCACATTTGAAAAGTACCACATAACTGAGCGCTTGAGCGCAGTGACAATAGCATCCACACACGTGCGGTGAGCGAACCATCGGTGATGGGTGCAGACAGATCGAGATGAATAACAAGCAAGAGAAAATTATAAGGGTTGGGCACACCCTTCGGCCTGTCTACGCCTGCGGCCTGCATGCATAATCGATAGTTCGTTTTTAGAACATTTGAGAGTGCTAATGGCGCAACTGCTAGTCGCGTAGTATTTCTTCGAATTGCGGGACACTTTTTGGTAGCTCGGAACAATTATTGCCATTGCACTTATTAGCATGAAGATACATCATACGGACGCTAATTAACATGATTTACCATTCCCCATTAACCATAATGCGTTTAAAGCAACCTTTTATGAGCTGGCTAATTCATATTAATTAATTACCTGACGTCATTTAAAAATAGCCTGAGGTGGTCAGAGCGACAGTGAATACTACTAAGTTGGCTGGATACCCATGACGAGAACGTGCTTCTTTCGTTTTTTTTTTTTTTTTTAAGTGGTGGCTCAAGTTAGCTGAAGCACCCTGTACATGTATAGTTTGATGGGAAAACGCATGTATGAACGAGTTAGTTCGTGCTGCGATGATGTTTCGCACATTTAGTTGCGTTCATTTACGTGCATGTGTGAAACAGCTGGTACATAAGAAATGATCGACAGCTATTTCCTTGTGCTATTTGTAGCTTGCTGATTAGTGGCCCTAGAAATATCTTCAGGCAATGGAGGCAATGCCACGTTTCACTAGCTGGGTGAAAGTAAAGTGTGCGTGAGTGGCTATTATGAGAAAAGGAACAGAAAAGGTGCCGCGCCGTAATTGTAAGTATAATTTTACTTTCTAGCTTCCGTGGCTGTGGCAAAGTGTGCACCAGAAGATTTGAACACACGAGAAACCGGGAACGAGGTAATTTATTTCATCACGATTGTATTTATAACAGACATATGGTTACATATAGTGGATATATAGTACAAGGTCCTTCGAAAACTCCCTGAGCAGTGCGCGTGCGGACTGGCTACTGCTGTAACTTGTGGTGGGGCGGTGCCCCAAAGGTGTGGATGGTGCTGCGAGTTCCCAAGTCCTTCGTGCAGTCGATAACGTTGACATCAATGCTTGCAGTGCAGCGTGATAAAGGTCAAAAACCTGCCCATGCTACGCGTTTAGTGACCTGGGATGTTACGGTAAGGACTGTACTTTAATATTCACATTTATTTGTCTTTCTACACCAACACTATTACATTACAGGAATCAAAGTACTTACACAGTTACTTATACACAGTTTTTTTTTTTTTAGACAATACAGGTTCTTGATAAAAACTGCTATAACGGTCGGGCACCTCCTGTCGACTTGGCTGGCGAACTCTACATCGAAGTTGAAATACATTGCCACTGCAACAGTTACTACGAAAAAAAAAAAATGAACTTTTCTATTATTAACTTGACAGTGCTTATCTGAAAAACTGTTGGGCGTCACAGTTTATGAAAGCCCCATTTTTAAAAAGTGACAGTGTCGCTCGTAGTTTGAGATACTCCCCGTCAAATTTCGAGGCTCCGATACAGCCGATATCGAAACCAAGCGCGCCGGGCGCACAGGAATGCAGGAATAGCGGCCGCTCCCTTACGTCAGGCAGCAACTTCTCTCGTTAGGAAGAGGTGACAAAACACCATCGGCATTGGCCCCGCCACGGTGGGCTAGTGGCTGTGGCATACCGCTGCTCATATGAAGGTCGCAGGAACGAATCCCGGCCACGGCTGCTGCATTTCGATGGAGGCGAAATGTTTGAGGCTCGTGTACTGTGCGATGTCAGTCCGCTTTAAAGAACCCCATGGTGGTCGAAATTTCCGGAGCCCTCCACCTACGGCGTCTTTCATTATCATATCGTGACTTTGGGACGCGGCAATCCCAGAAATCACCACCAGCGGCATTATCTTGCCGTGAGAAGCACAAAGTCGCTTGTCTTATACACCAGCGGATCGCCTTACGTATGCGTGTGATGTTTGCTGCTTATCTGCGTCTTCCGCGGTGTCCGCAAGAAAGAGCTCAATTTTCACCTTTTCTTTTGTTGCGGCACGGCGTAAAGCTCGAGGGCAACATTGCGACACTTTTTCTTGTCGCAGATAGTGCGACAGGTGCTGCGGGAGCACGTACAGCAGGGCTCTCAAACACGCGGAACTTATAAGCACTACACGTTAGACACAAAGAGTAAGCGGTCCATTTGCGTACCTCGGACGACTTTTGCCGTTTTCCTGACCAGGTTCTATACCGTCACGTGCCTTCATTCAAATTTCGTCACGTCGTGGCGGGAAATTCCAGTCTGACGTAACAGAGCGGCCGCATTTCCTGACGTACTTGTTTTCGATATAAGGGCTTTGAATCGATTATGAGTATGTGAAATTTCTCGAGTTTTTTTTTTTTTTTGATCTCTAAAGAATTTGGTATGCATTATATTGTAACGCCCTGAAACTTTTTCATTTAAGCAACCACCCTCAACTTGACAGTTAAAAAGTTAATTGACCAGTTTTGTTAATTGGTCTTTTCAAGACAACTTTAGTAGCAGAAGAGTATTCCCACCCCACTGGCCTCACTGTAGAGGCCGTCTGCAAACACAGCAGGTGCCTAACGGTCACAGCCTTCTCATAAACAAATATTTATTGATTTAAAAAAGAAAAGAAAACTGCCTATTTTGTCAACGCATTATACAGCAATCACATACTTTACAATGGGGGGAAGATGTAACACGATATTATTATTTTATTACGAGCAGTTTAGTCACCGGTATTGTCTTGTTGCTGAGGTGCACATTCTGCCGTCATACCTCAAGGCGTGCACAACGTACACTTGGACATAAGACGCTGCAGAAAGGATAAAGCCTTACGGAGGACCTTCTCCTCGACTGTCTTCGCCGTGATGTTCGCTATTCTTCGTAAGCTGCATAGGTAAGGATTTGCGGAAAGAGTTTGTTAGAACGAGCTCAATCAAGCACGTCACATTGTTATTTTTTTCTCTCGTCATTTAGAACTGCTGCGGGTGAGTATAACCACTGGAAAGTTTTTACGAAAATGTCACATTTCAGGTTCATCATGAGTAATATCCACCAACTAGCGAAATAAGCACATACAGAAAAGTCGTTCATTAAGTATATATAAGCGCCGAGCCCGAAATGATACATCGTGCTAATTTAGCAGGGAAACTGCGTAAGCAGTGGAGTCGCCGCGGTGATGCAAGGTGCATTAAGCTCAACGACAATGGTCACGATGAAATATTCAGGCTTTTGCCTAATTTAGTAGCACATGTTGTTGGGCTAGTTGGTTCATCTGCACAGAATGGTGAAGATGCAACACACGAAGAAGAAAAAAAGAAACTTTTACTTAGCTTTCGTTATTGACTTTGTACATACACCTCGGCGTTTTGGTGTAGGCCGAGTCGCTACTGCTTAGGTTTGTTTGGATGCATAAATGAGCGCCATTTCGTCATAATTAATCTGAATATTTGATTCATGCGCGCCTTGCCATATATGACCGTAGAATGTTAGCGGCTATGGCGCGAGGACACGGGTTCGATTCCCGGGCACGGTGCTCGCATTTCATTGGGGGCGAAATGCAACAACACCCGTACGCGTCCACCTATATAGGTTTAGGTGCATGATAACACCTTAGGTGTTTCGGACGAGCAGGAGTCGTCCTACCATGGATAGGATCTGCTCTTGAGCGTTCGCGGTGCAAATATTGTTTCAACGTTGAGTTGTTGCCCTTTAGTACAATATGATTTTAGTACCGCTGCCCTTGTTTTAAGCTTCAAGCGCCAAACGAGGGACGTGGAATAATGGAGCATAATTATTTTTTTTTTGAACGATTCATATATGGGTCCGCATAATATCCATACCGCGTTAAAGTTTAAAAGCTAATAAACATGGGAAGGATGTCTGCGCCACGAAAAGCAACGCTATCCACTCATAAGATGCAAGCCGTTACCGCAGCGTATTTTAAATGCATATTTACCTTATTTTCCAGTTCTCTAAGTACATCTTCAAATGGCGGGTGCTGATGATTTCCCTCTTTCTTGCGGTTGGCGGTAGGGAATCTGGAATTCACGTGGTTTGCCCAAAAATGATCAAACATTACACTTTATAAAAACGAAGCATTTGAATTATCGATATTAAGCCTGCATCATGGCTACATTATTTGGTGCTGTTGAGTTATCCTAATGGGGCCCAGAAGTGCACTTCCAATTTTATTAAACCAAGCAACTCGTCAGTGTCAAGGTCAAAATTCAAAGCGTTAATTTGTTAAAGTTGAAATCTATGAAGTCAACTTTTTTTTTGTTTCATTCGTAAGTGCTGGAAAGGTACATCATAATCATCATAATCATCATCATCCTACGCCCATCTCAGGCCAGACGCCTTTCCCATATTTCTGCAACTGACCCAGCCCTGTGCTAACTGCGGCCATTTTATCCCCGGAAACTTCTTGACCTCACCTGTACACGTAACTTTCTGTCGCCCCGTGCCACGATTGACATTCTCTTGGGATCCCGTCTGTTACGCTTAAATTACCATGGGTTATCTTGCATTCTCATTACATACCCTTAATGTGCCCATTTCTTCTTGATTTCCACTAAGATGACATTAACACGCATTTGCTTCCTGGCCCACTCCATTCTCTTATTGTCCCTTAAACCTATCATCTTCGATTGGATGGGTCGCTGCGTTGTCGTCAGTCTGAGCTGAACCATTATCGTGAAAATGCATGTATACAATTCTTGAAGAGTAATTTTAAAAGATATTAATTCATTCACAGGTCTCATTAACGGCAGCCCACTTTGTCAAAAAAAAAGAATGCTGAAATTTAAAGAAAGAAACCTGAATACTTTCACAGTACAAGTGTGTGTGTGTGTGTGTGTGTGTGTGTGTGTGTGGTCAACTTTGCTCATTGAAATCAACTCCAACCGTTCTCGCTGTTTTCCTTTGCTTGATGCCCAGGAAAACATAAGAAACCGATGACGGTGCGTTTGCCGTAGAACGTTTGAAACGCTGGCTGAACAGAATAGAATCACCAGATGCGAGCCGATTACTGTCGATAAACTCAGCCTATTGCCTCCATAACGATCAGCAATATTTCGCAGCGCTCACACTACGCAAGCTGCACCACGTCTTGTTCGGTACTTACTAGTATCGTCCAACTCTTGAAATTTGTCCGCAAAAATATACATGTAACCAGCGGGGGCGTGCCTTAGTGGAGTCACTGTGTGGTAAACTCCAGTAAAGATCTGAAATAGAATAAGCAAGTGTTCAAAACGTCGTTCTTGGAATATTTCTTTATAAACCAGTTGGGTCGTAGACACTGTATAATAGACATTTATTTCGTTTCAAAATAACTTCGTTTTGCCTATCCACTTACTGCCGGTGTCGATAGCTATATAGTACTTTTTATGGTCAACGCAGAATTCTCGACTGCGATAATCGACACGTCGTGTGGATATGTTCTTTTGCAAAATAGTAGGCGAGTTTACACGCATGAATTCAGCCGCTTGCAGCAGCGATGCACTGCCATGGGTTTTTGTGTTTCCATTCCCCTCCCAGCACGCTGTAATGCACTGTCGGTGCATCAGCAATATGTGCTACACTCCCTTCTCCCTTTACACCCCCTAACTGCGAATGGTAAGTTTCGTAGTATACAGGATTTAGGCAGTTACCACCTGCAGTTGCTACAGTCAAGGTTGTGACAAGAATTTACAAGCTCGAAGTTAACAAGTGGCACTTATTTTTAAAGGTGCACGACTATAGATCATCACCGTTTAATAATAGTTGTGGGTAGATTATGGAAAGGACGCTATTTTCCGCAGTCCTTGGAAAAGGAGTGAAAGGGAGTGAAATAATAGAAAGTTTCCGCCCAATCGAACTTCGCCGCTCGCCGCCACGTATCACCACGGAGTTGACAACATCAGGACTGTAGTCAAAACATGCATATGACACATATAAGACAAGATACTTCTAGCAGTCTTCGCTGTGGTCTGCGCGGACAACAAATCTCGCATTGTTCGGGAGTGCTGTGGTTCAAGAGTACCGGTACGTGTAAAGTATGCATTTACAATTCATTTTTTTTTCTCAGACATTAGCGCTGGTAAGCCAGGTTTTGAACTGCCAGTCGAAGCCACGTTGATCACGTATATATATTCGTAGACATTTATTGTGTTGACGTACCATGCACCCTCGTTCCATGTTAGTCGTCTTCGATAAATAGCCCTCTTTTTAACGTATTATACTTCTGCGCTAATCGGTTAATATTTGGGTAACATGACGTTGCAGACACTGCGACTGTGCCGATAGACTGTGGCGGGATTATCGCATGTACAAATGAAACGTGAATAGTGCACGCCGTTCATCACTGTTGACAGGCGCGTCCATCCCGCCTATTCTAACATATTTTCGCTGCTGTTCTTACGAAACTCACACATTTGAAAGACAGAATATAAAAAGAAAAGATAACAGAAGGTAAATATTTATTTAATGAAGTTTGTCCATGCCGGGCCACCGTTGCGGCTGCCGGCGATACCTTGCTGCGCAAGTTTTCCGATCGAAAGAATGGATGTGGCGCACAAGCAGCGAACCGAACGAGTGAAGCTATCTCCACACTTGTACACTTGACTGAAAAAAAGGAAGTAACCGATTACACTTACAATTACAGCCTCAAAACGTAGCCAAATATTACTCTTGAGCAATCCATTACATTCCACGTTAATTAGTTCTCATACAAATATTTTATTACAGCAGCACATATATCACATTCGCGGGGTAGCCCCGCCACGGTGGTGTAGTGGTTACGGCACTCTGCTGCTGATCCGAAGGTCGCGGGATCGAATCCCGGCCGCGGCTGCTGTATTTTGATGGAGACGAAATGCTGAGGCCCGTGTGCTGCGCGATATCAGTGCGCGTTAAAGAACTACAGGTGGTCGAAATGTCTGGAGACCTCCACTACGGCGTCTATCAACCAAAGCTGGTTTTGGGATGTTAAACGCGACAAATCAATCATCAATATTAGCGTGGTATAAATAGCAAGACCGCGGTAAATCGAGTAGAAAAAATCGGTACCTGCATGTACGTACCTCAAATTTTTGTCACAGGTTCTTTAAATGGTTCACACTACCGCATCGGATTTCAAAGGGCAACTTCAAATTTTACCTGAAAATTCGGGGTATGTACGTGCAGGTAACGTGATTGTACACGTAAAGGAGGTAAATGAACCTTTACAAAATTGTAGTAAGATGCAGTAAATTGCAGAATCGCTTATAAGTAGTCAATTACCTGTAACGCAGTACGTACAACTTCGGCTATCCCTAATGCTGACGATGCACACCGCGGTTAGCGTTTCATTTGACGCTGATAGCACTTATTTCGGCAAAGTGTGCGATAATAACCACCGTGAGCTGCAGTATTTTGCCTTGTATTTTTAGATTTTCTTTCAAACATAAGGACCAGAACCGAAGTGAAGGTATCTCACTGTATGAGGACTGGGTAGTGCTGATTGATTTCTGGGGTTTTACGTCCCAAAACGACGATATGATTTGAGGAGGAGTAAAACTTTATTAAAGGTGAACAGGAAAAAAAAAACAATATCCTGCCGATCCCACGCACTGTGGGAATCCGTATCATGCGAATCAGTAAACGAGGAAGTTGCCTTCGCGGAATCGTGTGGCATTTCAGTGAAGTGTTACGAATAGAATGAGCGCTTTTGTGCACAGTGCACGAGTATGTGTATGCTTAACATAGGCTAACCAGGAAACTAAACATCATAGTGGCGGCTGAATGGTAGCTTATGGTGCGACCTAACGTTGACAGTGGCGTTAATTCAAGGCACAAACTCCCGTTTTCCCGAAGAGAAATGCATGGCGCTGATGTGCGTATCTGAGGGTCGCTTGTTAAACTATTTCTGAAGGATCGGACAAATTTGGAAAAAAGCACGCCGAGTGCTAGTAGAACGCATTTATCGTTTATTACATTGCTAAGAAAACACTTCAAACACATTAGAAGCGCAATTGACGTTACATGAGCACCACCATCAGAAATAATGGTGCATTAGGTTTATTTACTATATGTGCCGTGCGGGAGGAGCCGCCGTTGCTTAGTGATAGCGTGCTGGTTTGGCACCTCGGTGGCCCGTGTTCCAGACACCCCGCTTGGTAGGTTGCCTTCGGAGATTACAGTGCGTTCGTCTGTGTCTGTGGGTTTGCTATGTTTACATTACAATCCCATGCTACGACAATCGGTATGCCTTTGTTATTCTTAAGTGTGTTCTAATGACATAAGTGCCTAGCTTAGTTGCCCGAGTTGTTAAGTGCCCGAGGTTGACATGGGCTGTATAAAATTCAAAACACCCGTGGCGCATACCCGAACGCAATGGGATGAGAACTACGTGCATCAGCCACACGTAATAGTAGTATCGTTAATCGTGACGTACATGACGAGTATCTCACGTTAGCGACGTAAAAATTAGCCATTCATGTTCATCATACGTTCGTACCCTACCATCTAAATTTTGGTGTACATACTGGTTGAACGAGACGGCCAGGAGAGCACCAAAGCGTAAGCGGCTGGATAGATAGATAGATAGATAGATAGATAGATAGATAGATAGATAGATAGATAGATAGATAGATAGATAGATAGATAGATAGACACGGTCAAAGTTTCTCAAGTTCGCCAAGAAATGATTCGCATTTAAAAGAATGTGGTTGGAGCCCTTAGTTCAGGGCTCGCTGGGAGAGACGACGTAGTGGAGCGCTCCAGTCTAGGTTTTACCACATGGTAAAACCCTAGACTAAGCTCCCTTAGTCTAGGGTTTTACCATGTGTGATTTCGGCTACCCGCATGAATTCGTACCTTTATATTAAGTAAACTCTCCGTTGGTTTGTGATGTATTACTTAGTTTTATACAGTAAAGGAAAAGTGACGACGTTATTTTTAAGAGGGTTGCGCTTTAGGGACACGCGTTGCAGACGACCGTCGCCTCCTGTCGCGTGCTCCTGCTTCCCGCCGATGCCCTAGATGCGCAAGAGGGGCGCCACCGACTCGCCGAGCGCGTGATTTCTTCTCCCACGGCACTTCTCCGGCGCACAACGACAATCGCTGGATTACCCATGCTACGCACTTCCTCAGGTTTCGTAGTGGTGGAGCTGCTTAGCTGTCCGCTCTCTCACACATCGGTGGCGGCGGCTGTCGCTCCTTCTGTGCTCTTCTCGCGCTGACTGTTCTTTCGCATGTCCTCTATGCGAAACGCAGCGTTCTTTTTTTTTTTCCCATAGTAACTGTGATTGTAACAAATTGGTTTGGGAACTGTTACTGTAACATAGTTACTTTTTCGCTTAGGTAACTGTTACTGTAGCACTGTCACTTTTTTACTGGCAACGCGCCCATGACTGGCCCAGAGTGCTGTTAACTTTGACCTCATTCTGGCGCAGTGCATTGTCACGGTTGATAGTTTTTTCCGGCCGCATAAGCCGTGGTCTGTTTGCTTTTTTGGCCGATGGTATGTACGTGCGCACGTATGTCGCCGATACAGCACGCTTTGACCGTACAGTGCTCAGCGATTAAAACGCGATACTCGGACCGCGTGATGGCTGACGCATTTTATGCTACTGGAGTGCGCTGGCTGATCGCAGAGGACCAAACTGAATCACAGTGCTTCGAAAAGTCTCTAGCTTTCACGCAGTACCACAAGGAATCAAACACGGTGTCTTCAGCGCAAAGCGATGACGCAGAAAGCAACAGCAGCCGCTTCGAGTATCCCGTTTATTTGCTGAGCCCTGTACATATACCTAACAGAGTATAACAGCTATTTTTTTTTCATTTCCACCCCTTCCTCCGCCCTGTTTTGATTATTTGTTTTTGCTAGGTTCCCTAGTCATTTGAGTTCGTTTTTGTAAATTAAGATAGGCGGCTCATCGGCGGCCTGTTTTTCCGGGGCCTCATCCTTTCATATATAGACCTATTCCACCGGGCCCACGTCACGAAGATGCGGTGACGCTGTCGTCGGGAGTTTTGGTTTCGCATGGTAGGCATCCGCCGGCGCGCCTACCGTAGCAGCCGCTGCGTTTTCGCTGGTGCGGGCGCTTCTCACCGCCGTGAAATGAAGAAAAAAGTGTTCACCGATGATCTGCGCCATGTGTTGATTGCTCAGCAACGCACAAGATATGTGCGATAGGTTTTTATCGGTTTCCTGCTTATTTTTGTCTTAAAGGAAGGGACGAACCTGTAATGCCGGCTGTTTGGTGCATCGGTTATGCGCCAAACATTTTCGTCACGACTAAGCATATGTGTAATTATTTAGCGTTAGTGCGGCTTGTTTCATTTGAGAGAAATAGCATTGTCACAAGTTTGTCAAGTGTAATGCTCGACAGCAAGTTTCTTGGCATAAGCAAAGTGCGGACACAGAGCGATGACGCTTACTGCAAAGCGCGCACGACGTTAACTTAGCTCGATGTGTAGAAGTAATCGCGGTCGCCGTGTATTATTGAAGTGCGGAAGCTATATATACGTCATACGAATTTCATTCACTCAAATGAAACAAATATATAAGAGCTTAATTCACGTAGCCGTGAGCGAAAGGCTGATTACAGCGACGCTTTTGCAAATCGCTTACGGCTGCGATAGCATACACACGAGAAGTGTCTTTGGCAATGCTGTAGTGGTTATGATGCGCTTTAAATTTTTTTTCGATTGTCAGACTGCTCGAATGAACTACACGCTTGAAATTTGCCGCGTCGTTACAGGACTTCACGCCTTTACGATCGGAACTGACCTTATGGGCAGAGCCGCAAGCCGCGGTCATGCGCCTTGCTGGCGGTTATTTGAGAGCCTTGTCCTTGGCACGTTATTGCTTTTTTTTTGTGTGTGTGTGCGTTATCACAGGCGTATTTACATAGGTTATAGCGTCACCAATGTCGTATGCTTGAGTACCTATTCCGTTGCCCCGCCACGGTGGTCTAGTGGCTATGGTACTCGGCTGCAGATCCGAGGGTCGCGGGATCGAATCCCGGCCGCGGCGGCTGCATTTCGATGGAGGCGAAATGTTGAGGCCCATGTGCTGTGCGATGTCAGTGCACGTTAAAGAACCCCAGGTGGTCGAAATTTCCGGAGCCCTCCACTACGGCGTCTCTCATAATCAGAGCTGGTTTTGTTAAACCCCAGAAATCAATCAAATCAACCTATTCCGTTACATTTATTTTTGCGCAAGGATTTCGTGTAGGGATTAGAGGCTTTAGGTCCGAAACAGTATTTTAGCTGAGGCACCTTCAAGTCGCATTTAAACAAGTCTCGCAAGTTGCAAGTGGTTCATCCTTGCGCTAGTTACCGAATTAAAGCATACGCATGAAGCGATGCCGACGTGATAGCTCGCGATCATTCGCATCACGTGCTTGTCCTTTCGATCAGTTTCTCACATCTTGTCATAGCTGGACGTCGGCGCATTCTTTTCTACATTCATTGAATGCTTCCTACAGAGCTAACGCAACTTCATCTCGCGCGGCTGCCCCTCGCGAACTGTTGTAAACACGCCGTCGGCGCTCCAACGCCCCGTGCTCGGAGGCAGCTTTCGCACACGCTTCGCCGGCGGCGGTGGCGCGACCATGCAGGGCCGCGGCAAGCGGTGGGCGGGGCCTCCGCGCCGCGACGTCGACACAAGCCCTGGTTATATCGCCGGTGCCTACCACTGTTTACCAACATGGAATAGGTCTATACAACAAGCGCAACAACGATGCATGGAACAGCGCGCTTGTCCTGTCCTACTTTTCTGTACCAGTTGCGCTATTTTATTACCACACCACTATTCTAGCTTTATTAGTTAGCCTACACTGTCTTATTCGCACGATGGCTTTTAGGTGTGCTCTGGTTTAATAATGTTCCATCCGTGAAGGTGCTCGAAGGACAAGCCGCTCTTCATCATGTCGCTGCTCTCCAAAACATTCTTCTGAGGCCCATTTCGTCATAAGAGATCAGAGCGCAAACCTTTCTCTCTCTCTCTCTCTGTCTGTGTGTGTGAGAGAGAGAGAAAGAGAGAGAGAGAAATAACTTTCACTTCATCCACGAGAGTGATTAATCACCGTGAATTAATGGGACAACAAGCACGATGACCAGTGATACAAGCCACTTATGGCAGCGTGAAGGCAACAGATGGTCTTACGTTGGTTCTTTCGCCAGTCTGTAGTATCCGCGTCGACTTCATCGAAGGAAACGAGACGGCCACGGTTCCATTCAGGACTTCCAGTGATGCGTTGTCGAAATTAGTGCCTATGTAGTTGACGAGCGAAAAACCTGCAAAAGATCAACTATATACCCATTTGGAACGATTTTCACGGTTTTCATAGCTGCGCGCCATGCAAGAACACGTTTACAAAGTTGTGGGTAAAAGTGGGTTGCGATGGGGGTCTGTGTCGTGTGGCAGTAAAATTTGCGGGCCTCGTACTTGCCGAACTGCCTTTACGTAAGAGCGTTTTGTGATTAGCTGGCATGACGTTGTTCACCACTCACGATAGCAAACGGTATGATAAGGGGGTGATCTGGAAGAACTTGCTGTTTGTTCGACTATAGTTGGTTACTCATTTCAGGAGTATAGTTAAAGAGCAATTCAGAACACTAACATACGCGCTCACGCACATACACACAGAGATTGAAAACACATACAGGTGCTCATTACAAACTGTTTGTTATATAGCTGCAGTACGTGACGCGTGCACGATTAGAATCACCAAGGCCTCTTTCATAAAAAAAAAAAGAAACACGACGTTCACATGCGTCCTTTTGTATTAGCCTACAGTATGTATAGCAAGGCACTTTCGCAGGAAACAAAGATTTATTGACACATTGGTACTATTTTTTTTTATGACAAGTGTTAACACCTCATGTGCTGTATTTCTGGGGCCTCTACCAAGAATTTGCGTCACAAAGCCGTGACTTATTTCTACAAGATAATACATGTGCAACCAGATACGCACACTCGTCTTAATATCTTTTCCTTCTTTAGGTATACCTACTTGAACGGTCATTTCAACATCTCTCATTTACCCGATCTACACCTTGCCGCAGGAAAGGGTATCAAGTATCCAAACTTGCGGAACACCTTACATAGGTCCTCGAGCTTCTTTTCGCAGCGGAGCCTTTTGCTATTGCGCTAAGGTTCGGGCACAATTTCCGGATTTCCTCAGACGCCTAAAAAAAAAAAAAAGCAAGAGGGACTTCATGCCTGCATGCGACCTTCTTGATAGTGCGGGAGAACTTGCGGATGCGAGGCACATGCCACACAACACCTTGCTCGATTAATTCCCTTGGGAACAGCACTTTAACTGTCTTCATTTGGCTTCTACTTTGACTTCTGCTACAGCGCCTCGGCAACAGAAGTATAGTGATCGATGAAAGGAAGCCAGTAGCCACTAATCGGTTAACCTGATTATTAAAGCTAACCTCCGTCTTGTGTTGGCGTGATCTTATCGGCGCAGATATCATGCAAAGTTCGGCGATGTTCCTCTCGACGATCTTAAGTGCGCAGAGTCAAGCGGCAAGGTCTTCTTTACTATGTGGTAAAAATTGTAGCGGTTCGACTTTGCCATGTAAGACAGGACTGATATTATGCTACCTGTCCACCGTCACAGCTTGCACAGTGGAGTGTGCCATCAAAGTTGTGTGAAGCACGCTTATTTTCACCACAGTTCGCACAAGTTAGTCGGCCTCGATAAATTTGTCGCACCGGCGATTGAAACAACTACGATGATTCTGGATATATTACAGTCTAATACCTGTCTTTGTGCACCTATTTTCAAGAGACTCTGGCAGCACTATGTTCGCAAAAGTGAGTATATGTTTGGCTGCCGTTTCTTTCTTGTTCCACTTGGCGTTCATTTTTTTTTTTTGTACGAGCATGGCATTATATGATCCTTCCAGCCTTCGAAGTGCTCCTCTTCACATATGTATAATGATTTAAAACTTCACCAAATGCAAAGAAATGGGAGATTTCGTCGTCACATCGAAATTTGCTGCGTATCCGAAGAAAGTTACCGGAAGTCATTTTAGTGACTTTTTGACCTATTGTGTCGGCGAGGATTTTAGCTGCTATGAAGGGACAGAGCGGTCGGACTGGCTGTTCAGGGTCTTAACTGTGAAAAACATGTTAATATGGGAAGATTTCCTTGCGCTGAACTAGCACTTGTTGTTCAGCGCGTTCTTTCTCTTTGAAAAGAGAACGATAAGGTAACCGGATAAATGCGATGACGAAGCCTTGAAACACTGTTTGATTTCGGCAGTGGTGCCGGCTATTCAGTACTGAGCCCAACAAAGGGAATGTGCAAAGACAGGGCCTGTCAACGGCAGCAATACACCAGTGCCATAAAACCAAATACGGTGAACCAAGACCGCCCATGTCTAACCCATGGTCGACAGAAAATACAGAAACGAAAATGCAGATTGGAAAGAAGAGACGAAAGAAAAATAGTGAAGAGGGAAAAGGAAAAGGCCACTACCGGTTTCCTCAGGGTGGTCACTCCAGTGGCGTCGTCTACAAGTGAAGCAGAGGCCGAATGGCCCCAGGCAGGGGCCCTTAAAGGTCGAAACATATCCACTGGGTTAATCCCTGTAGTATACCCTTTTCCCCGAGCATGGCTAAGACACGCACTGTTACGCAAAGTGGGGCGGAGGGGGGGTTCTAACTCGCATGTGCTCTGGTACTTGGTGTCGCAACACACCAAACGCCTGACGAAGCAGATGGCCCTAGAGGCTTCCGTGTGCACATTGAAGGAATACACAAGGACTGGATTCAGGGCGTCTATTACTTGTATAATACTTATAGAAGACAATGTCGTCACGATACGAAATTACATGCTAAATGTATCAACCAGTGGCTACAGTATGGCGGCTTCCTGTTGCTCTTCATCTGGTAATTTGAGAGAGCTAATTAGTTGAATGGTCGTCGTTTCTTGCGAGTCGAAGAATGAATGACGCACTGGGAATGCGCGCCGAAAATCAGAAGTCGTCATCCCCGCAGCTTGCTTATGGTTCGCCTCTTTTCCCTTGATATCGAGTGTGCTCGGCGTGGGTGGCAATGAAGGTGGAGATGACGGTTGGGCCAAGTGCACTGCCGAGGTTGTGGTGGTTTTTGACGAATGTCGGTGACGGGACCGTCGCCTCCGCTGCTTTCTAACAATGAGGGAAGCACCTCGGAGGGATGAGTGGTCCCTCATCGTCTGCTTTAAAATGGTGACTTCATTTAAGGACACCCCTTGGAGCAGACATCATCAGCTCCAAAACAGTTCGGGGACTTCAGAATTGCAACTTTGCAGTTGATGCAACTCATCGCGCTTGCGCACATGCTGTCGACATGTGCAAGCCTCATACATTCCTGAATTCGAGAAGTCATGGCATGAAGGGATGAACAGTGCAATGAAAATGACCCACCTTGATGCGTGGTTGAAGGGATTCGTCGTTGAGTGTCACCTCACAGCGTGAGTTGAGGACGCAAAAAAAAAAAAAAAAAAAAAAAACGTGTATATAACAGCTCCATCTGTGGCTGGCTTAATAAGTACCGGTAAATGACGCTTAAAGTGGCTTGATTGATGACATAGATACTAGTATGCCTCCTCGTCGCTTGGGGCATAAATGTGGCTTGTGAGGTCACTGAGGTCGGTAACCTGGCGTGCGTTTTCCACACAGCCATATGTTCCGCATCTATAACAAAGACGTCCCTTTAAGTGTTGATCCTGACGCCTTTTATTTAACTTGTGACCAGTGCATTCAAAACTATAGTGGTCATCTTCGCATGTTGAGGCGTCTGACGTTACTTGCGGTGAGAACAGGTGCGAAAAGAATGGTGAATAGCGCAGGGGTTCGAGTTGCCTTTGCAGCCTGGACTTGATGGGATCATAGGCTCAACATTCGGTTCATCACAACGTCGAAGCAGTCGTCGGACAATTGATTACTCTCGATGGAGTAGATCATGTTGTCATCAGTGTGCGCTCTAGTTTCGTCGCTATTTCGCTTCCCGAGGACGACCGTTGCGAATGATGTCACGTTAGGTGAAGCCGCGCGGGACTGCAGGCCTCCTATTGGAAACAGGGCGGCTGCGGTCACTTGCATAGAAAGCCGAAATAAAGGCGAACTATCAACTCTCGATACAGCATCCAGCAACATAAGGGCATCATCGTCTTTGGAAGTGCATATAACTCGTTACGCAACGCAGTAATAGTGTTGCTTGTATGGCGTAAACCAGCTTTCCCCCTTCGCTTCTATCACTTGCTTGACGGTCGCATTGAGTGGCTGGTACTGCGCTGAGACGCTGCGCGGTGCGTCCGAAAGACGGCGAACCGAAAGAAGACAATTGGATCAGGCCGCCCGGATAAAATAACGGAATCCTATTAGCCTGCCCAGATCTGAATTATTGATAGAGTACGCAGGCAATTTCTTTCTTTCTTTCTTTCTTTCTTTCTTTCTTTCTTTCTTTCTTTCTTTCTTTCTTTCTTTCTTTCTTTCTTTCTTTCTTTCTTTCTTTTTGATGCGCTTATGTATGAACATGTGCACTTGACACGGTGTTCTGCACGACACTAGCTTGTCACTTCGATACTCCCTCGCGACTTGCGTATTACACGCCGAGGGCGGAATGCGAATATTCCTGATTTGAACTTGAAGTCGTGTTGAAGAAGGCCTATAGTGATCAAAAATAACGTGAAGCCGCCTCTAACGGCCACAAGCTGCAGCTATGGAGAATAAAGGGACCTCATTTAATACAGCAAGTTGCATTTTTTAATAACATTTGAACTTTTGAACGCGATCATTGCACGTAAATCGAGAGCGCTGTGTACAGAATTCGCCGCGTTCGTATTTTTAACGAGGGAGCTGCACTCGCCGGCGTGTGATGGTCCATCCTAAGCATCCCGCACACACACACACACATATATATATATAACAGAATTGACGATGCGCCTCTTAGAGAACGACGGTTTATTACATCAACGTTTCGGTCGGAGCCCGACCTTTTTCAAGACATGTTAACCACAGGCCAGTATGGCCTTATATACCACACCTTTTCTTGTAGTAAGGAGAGAAGGACAACATGCGTGCGGTCCATATAACTGGTTTTTGCTTTTGACCAGCTATTTACATATAGCAGCGAATAAGAATAAATAAAAAAAATCCCGCAAGTTCTACGCGGATGTGATCTGCATAGGCTCCGGAAAAGCAGTATACTATGCAGGAATGCTAAGCATCCGCTGCTTGTAAATTTTTTGTGAATTGTGTATGCACGGGCTTCTGCGGACGATTTCATTCACTCACAACAACGCGCGACGTTGTTGGAGTTGCTGCGCATGTGTTTGCCTTGGATGTGCAATATATGTTTGGCCCGAGATACGTGACAAAGGGATACGTGACAAACCACGCATGTCCTTTGGCGAGCATGGAGCAAACTAGTTCAAATACGCTTTACAGTGCCTCAATTCTCTCCAACAGCAAATCCTCGAGGGCACAAACGCGCAAGTATCACGTGTTCTGCACAGTGTTGTACACGTTCCTCCAAAACAGGAACGAAAGCTCGTTCCTCGTTCCTTCCCAATTTTGTAACGAGTTCCCGTTACAAGTTCCTTTAATCAGAAAGGAACGCGTTCCAGTTACATTTCGGAAATTGGAACGTGTCGTTACATTTACGTTACATTTGATTTTAAGATTTAAAATAGTCTCGGAAAATTGTGAGGTGAAATTAAGTGACTTAAACACTTTAAATTCACTTCGAGCTACGTACATTGCGCGAACTTGAACCTTACCGGCAGGAGATTATCTGGAGATAAAAAATATGGAAATAAATGCTTCTAGACATACTTTCAGGGAGCACCGAACGTAGTCACGACATGTTCACAGCGAGTTTGACTAGTCTATTACGAGTGCATCACATAATGGGTCTTCCAGTGAGCAGTCAGAATAGTGCTCCTCAGGTGTGAAAATAGAAAGCCACTCACATTCACCAATGCATGTGAGTAGCAAGCCCGCATTTAACACCAAAAGCTATAAATACTGTAGACCTGTCTATTTACATTGGCATATAATAGCTTGGGCTTCACCTGTGCCTATAAATACTGGAGCTAGATTTCCAGATATGTCGTCATCATTTACTGCCCTAAACTTCTTCCCTCAATATATGTAGCCTTTTTAGTGGTTTAGTAGTCTAATTGGAAGTTCTGAATATATTATTTTGCTTAGTTCTCACAATTTTGAAGCATTTGTGATACTGTTCTTTCGCTGTTATTTATGGTGGTGCGCAGAGTGTGTCGGTGGGAAGAATTCAGACTGCATGATCAGCTGATGAGCTTACCGACGACTTATACAACGTGGGAATATTTTTTTTTCTTATGGCGTCCTAAAGAGTACGCTTTGCCTATTCAATTTGTACAGCAGCCCCACTCTTCATGCAATGACGAAATGACTGATATGTGGGGAATAAATAAATAAATAAATAAATAAATAAATAAATAAATAAATAAATAAATAAATAAATAAATAAATAAATCGCCTCGCGTGCATCATTTTGTCGGACACCAACCAATAAATGATGTCTGCAAGCAAAAATTACGTATGTCACGCATGAAAGGTTCGCAGCAGCATGAACAGCACAACCCAAGTAGCAAAAACTTGCGCACGCCCTACTGAGCGTGGCTCTAGTTCCTATGAGATCAAGACATAGTAGAAATACCTAATGTGAACAAGAAAGTAACAAATTGACCGATTTACACTTAGAACACAAAGCTGTGTTTTCGTTATGCGAATAGGAAAGAACATTAAATAAACCATACCTGCACGTGCTTCTTTAAGTTTCTCGCCGATCTTTTCGACACCCCACTTGTATTCTTTGATGGAGCACAAGTCATACATTGGGCTAAACACAGGAGTGCGATGCTGTATTCACTCGGTTGACACATCGTGGGTAGCCATGGTCAGGGAGCAATCTATAATTCCACATCGGCACTCATTGCAACAGAATCTAGATGGCACAGGAGGCAAGGCGGTGTTCCGTGATTTTCGAATGCCAAGTGAAAGGTCTCTACAGTGTGTCCAGCCTTCAGAACGACCCTTCCTTGCTCTTCAGACTGGCTCAAATAAAGCGAAAGACTGCTACCCCTCCCTACATCGTTGGTGCCGTCGCGAGCGCCTTCCTGCGCTCCTGCTGGCGCCTGAGAGTTGTTTCGCCATAACTACGGCCTTTCGTCGACCCCTTTCGTCACAGCAGGAGGGCCAAGTTTTCCCGTTTTCGGCGGACGTGGTCGCCCCATCGGCAGAGGCCAGCAGCGTGTCGAGTAGAGTACGCCGCGTTGGAACGGTCGCTTGATACACGACTTTCGGAGAATCCTACAATCCCCCACTCAAGCAAGCCGGGAGCGTCCGTGGAAACACAGCAGCGATGTCTTCTCAGCGGTCTTCAGTTCGACGTTTGAGAAGAGACCGCGCCGCCCTTTTGTTAACAGGCCCCAGACGACTCGGTCGTGCTGGCTGGCCCTGTAGCTTTGTTCTCCAAACTCTCGTGGTTTACGTTCCCGGCTGCTTGTATCACTAGCTCGCAAACAGGTACGTTGATCGAGACCCTGCCTGCCTGCTAGCCACGTCACGTTATCTTGACTTCACAACAGTGTGCAACTATAGCCTCCGCAGTGTAACATTTGCCGCTGTTCGTCTGCTTTGCCGAGCGGTCTCCCGCGTAAAAATGCCATTGACGCCGAGGCCCACACGTGTGAGCCGTAACCGCATTCTCAGAACCTATGCACTTAACCCGGAAAGTCGGCGATGAATTCTACATCGGCCAGCGTGGAGGCAGCATGCACTCGGTCCCGGACCTTCTTGAAGCTATGCCTCCATTCACTGAAGTTTCTGAGCACGGGCAGCACCCACGGCACTTCGACGAACGGCGACCAGGGCTGCTCCAGGATATTCACCGTTGGGTCGTACATTCTGCGCACAGTACCCCAGAAGATTAATGTCCACTGACATTGATGCACACGTAAGCGCTTTACTGAGTACGTGTATTTTGCAAGACGCGTCTCAGGTTTCATCTTATGCCGCCCCCTTGGTGAACTTAAACAGGAACCATATGTATACGAAAACTCATGTCCATTGCGATGCGATGGTTATATAGGCGGGTATGTCGTCGTGGCACAGATCGCGCGCGCTTATTTCAAAGAGTTTGCTGTGTATTGCCAGGCTGAACACACTCTTGCAAGCCGCGTATAAAGCAACGCATCTTTTTAGGACGTTAGGTGCAGTTTGCAGAAGGCTGGCTGGCGACAGATCGATTTGCAGCACAACAGCTGTTTGAAAAGCACGATAACAGACCCGCTCATTTGTCAAAGGAGGTTTAGATTTATATGGTATACCCCCGCGTCTGCTAAAGCCCTGTTCCCCGCCATGCTTTCCTATGTGTTGTAGCATGCAGGAGTGCAGCCAGATCAGGAACTGATGAGATGACAACTAGCTGACGTTGAATCGCAGCGTGTACTATATTGACAACTTTTTCCTAAATTCATTTTTTTCTTATTTTTTTAATGAATGAATTATGGAGATGGTGGCGCCTCGTAGAGGTGCCGGCTACTCCTCTGCTCCTAGAGTGCCATAAAAAAAAAAAGAACATCTCGCGAAGTACAAACCTGCACGGCTGCTGTCGCCATGTGAAGATGTTTGAGCGCTTTTTCTCGATTAGAAGTGTACTTTGTTGTTTCACTTGCTGAAAGGGAAACTATTATTGCTCATATGCAATCATAACGCATTGCATTTTTTTTCTCTCTCTTCTCGCGAGCAAACTGTGACAGCGTATTTCATCGTTAGAAAACAAGTACAACGTCACTGACCTTGCGCTCTCAAAACAGTAGCGTTTCGGGATCCATACGGATCCCTTATTCAGCAATGACGATACTTTTTGACGAGTTAGGCAAAGAAGGCTGCCTTAGCTTCATATTTTCGCTATTCTTGACAACCGGACTCGCTTGTAATGTCCGTACTCTACGTGTCATATTTCCGTGTCACTTTTTTTTTTCCTTACTGTATTTCTTATGCTATCTCCTCTTTTCGGGGAATAGGTGCGCTGTCAAATGCCAACATGACACCTTAATTCCAGGGGGTTGATCTCCCCGCAAGGACCATTCGGGCCGTTAAAATTGCAAGAAAACCATCATCTGCATAGATAAATTATATTTTATACACACAGCGTCACTCTGTCCTTACATGCGCACACTTTTGTACACACCTTTGCGCGAATCTCCCGTTGAGCTGACATCCACACGTCGACGTATAGTTCCACGTCCTTCATCCCGTAATCCTGCCGGACCCTATCTCGTATGCAGTGGGCGAACTGGACGACCATGTCCGCCTGGTGGTGCCACCGCCTCGAGGTAGTGAACTTCTGCAGCCAGACAACATAATCCTGTGTGTGTGATCAGAAAGGTTAGTGCGGTTTATTGACAGCTTATTTTTGCCCGCCATCGTCGATATAACTTAGATGACCATTCGCTGCGCTTCGCAGCCGTCGAACTTGTTTTTTACAGGAAAATATATTTCAACGCTAGCGTCATTATCGTCCTGTCAACGGCGGCGACGAAACGTGCTCCATGCTTCGAAGAGGTAAATCAGCAGTTAATTAGTGCAAAAGAATGTCGGCGGGCACGGTATGCAGGTATTCCGCCTCCTCACCCTCTAAAACAAACAAAAAGAAAGCTAAAAATAAGGAAAATATTTAAGGACGAAAGACATTCCAACAGCGTTCACGTGCGGCAGATATGCATAGCACGGTGCATCGTTCCCAACCAATACTTGACGCGCGTTGTGAATGGTGTGCAAATATTTTTCTTTCTACTTCTCGGGAACCGTCTTCCTTTCCGAGACTATCGCATACTTGCGATGCGCACGTGTCAGACTTGCCGGGCGAGGAACGAAGGCGTGTGCGTGTGTGTGAAAAAAACAAACACAAGAGAAGTAGCGCTCGCCGGCGAGACAAAGCGGAACTTTCTCTTCCTGAGCGCCTCCCTTCGATGCATTTGGAGAAGGCTACGTAACTGTTTGCTAGGAAGCGAAGCAACACGTACAGTATACGTGTTATAAACGCCTAAAAAATAAAAGAACATCGAAAAACTGCGAATATGGTCTACTTTGGGCGAGCGTTGTAGAGAAACTTCCTTGACTGCGGCGCAATGCGTAGGTAATCACCAGAAGCGCGTTCAGCAACATGAATTCTTTCGAAATTTCAGCGCTTCACCGCGCTAGGTATCAGGCGTGTAAACACGACTTCTAAGAAAGAAAAAAAAAAAAGGAAGAAATAATGCTACGTAGTGTCGATTTGTCATGTTCTGCTCGTGTTTTCCTTCTACACAAACATGCCAATATTCTTCCCTAGTTCATATTCGCACTGTAGGTAACGTAGCGCATACCGCATCCTTTGGGCTTTCGAGATATTCCCGCTCACAACGCTCTTGTGCGATTTGTGATCAAAGAATAACTGTTTCTATAAATGTTTAAAGACACGTAACAACGGAAGCATTTAACATGCAGAAAGACACGATAATTTAGATTTCGCGTGGAATGAACGCTTTCCCTCGTGCTTGATGTAACCTTTATCGCAGGCATATACACTTATGGAAAAGAAATAAACTACGCATATTTGTGTGACAGCGGTGGCCTGTGTCGTCAACGGCGGCGAATTTCATCGTCTGTAAACAGGAAATCTTGATTTGGCAAAACATTTATCGGTCGAGTTGGCTATACATACTTGCTTCCTTTCATTATGCATTTGAAGGGCCCACTACATGTCGTGTTCAGATATCCTGTTTTACTATAGGCAGGCGCGTTTTGCCGTATCTTGCCTCAGGATCGAGGAAATGGGCCGTGTGCGTGGCGTTGTCGTAGAGGACGAGCTTGACGTGCACCGGCCTCCAGTTGTGCACCATCATGTCCCAAGAGTAGCCGTAGCTTCCCTGGGTCCACGTGTTGTAGCCCTTGGTGATGCCGTGCGAGTACGGCAAGAAAAGCTGTAAGATCACGTGCAGGCTGACGAGGAACGCCGTCACCTTCCATCTGCACAGCCGACGCTCGGCCCTTCGACTGCACTGGACGTTGACCTGCGTGCGTACACACATGGGAATGAATGGTGACACGAACATTTCATAACAACAGCGAACACAGTGCTTACTACGCGCTGAAAAGGAAAAAAAAAAAAGAAAGGAAACCCTTTGCTGCACTATGCTAGTTGTCGTTTGCTTACTTAAAGGACGTTGCAGAGTAAGGCCATTTTTTGTTTTCCGTATTAGTAAATTACCATTTAACATTACCAAAAGCACCACTGTTGCGAGGGTAAGACGGTTGTCAAGATAGGGAACGCGCAAAAAGAAAACATTCATGGCTAAGCCACTCAGACGTTTCTTTACTAACACACATGACGTCGTATACTTTTGACAGGAGCTGCTGAGGCCAACATAATTATTTATCAGTAAGAAGGTGTAATTACATTGCATTCTAAAGAATCCAGGCGCTTACCGTGGCGTTTCAGGAAATTTGATTGAGCTAATATGGTGGAATAAAATAAAACAATAACACAATAAAACAACAAAACAACAACAACAACAACAACAACAACAACAACGACGACGACGACGAGGACGACGACAACAACAAGAAGAAGAACAACAACAACAAAAACGATTGGCGGTCTCATCTTCTCTATAGTTTCGGGGCATAATTAAAGAAAAATTTTTTGACCTTGGTTTTCACTTGTAATATTGAACATAAAACTCTGAAGTTGACAACAATAGGGTTCCTGAAGAATAATTTATCAGATCAAACCACTTGTACTGGTTCACTTTAGCGTCCTTCTGAGTGCGGGAGGACAGAGAGAGCCATATCGAGAAAGAGCGCCAAAACGCCTGTCGAAAGTGTAGGAACACTGCTATCGAGATTAGTTGCAGCCCAGTAAGGAGTGACTTATTTTAACTTATTTTAACTGGTAAACGGATTGGCTAAAAGAATGTTGAGGCGTACCAGCAGTGGTCACCCTCCCCCTTTTTCTTTGTTTATCGCAATGTATTAAAGACTGCATAGGACCCACGATCCTTCAGTCTAGGCTGCAATCACTGAGCTGATAGATCGGCAAGACTCCGTACGATGCAACTTTAGTCTGGGCCGTCATCACTTGGTGGTCAAACAGTGAGACGCGGTTCGTCATATGTTGTAACAGTGCTCTAGGCTTTAACTTAAGAAAGTTAAGTAGAAGAGTAGGACGCTGTTAATGTTTATGTTGTCGTCAGTGTGCTTCGGCAAGCTGTACATATGACTCTGTAATTATTTCGTTACAATATATCTTCAAGTTTCATTACGTCCAACCTGCCTTCTGGTTCATCAACGCCGATCATCTATCTCCTTGACGGACCCGATCCACATCAAGGAGAACACAACCAACGAAACTTAACACGATGACTGTGTTGACTACCATCATTACAACTGCTGATGGAATATGTTTATTCACGATATATGTAATGCGTAGTTGGTTGTTCGTTGCGGCACGTTTGCCTGTGTCTGTCTGCTTGGGCGCTATAGGCATTGAAATCACCAGCTACAACAAAGGGTACATCTTGTTCTTGTTTAACGTAGGTAAAGTGTGTTCTCTTAAAAAATTTCAATGTCTATTCTGGCTGTTCCTTGAGCGACATAGGCTGCAATAATATGCAATCGCGTGTCACGCACATCCGCATGTCCCGGGCCGAGGAATGCGAGTATTGCGCCACACATGAGTGCGTTATCGTTCATCTTGACGTAAATTACACTACCGAAGTTTTTAAGTTGAAAGCCTTATATGCCTTGTATGCCTTATATGCCTTATGGGAAGGTGGCGTTGAAGATACGGTGGGAAAGAACAAAAAAAATCGACAACTCGCGTCTCGTTCACTTGGTGTGCAGCAAAATTGGCATGGAAGGATATGAATGTACTGCCCACATGGCTGATAAGCCGCGACATCAATAGCTACGCAGCTTTGACATTTACGTTACGATTAACGATGACAAAAGCTCTTGTGGTTCATAGAAACAGATTTCGGCATGCGGGTGGGCCACACGTGATCGAATGTTAACCTTGACAACGTATGCCGAATTCCATTCACGCAATGTTCGGCTGCTAAACTCCTAGTCTCGGGTTCCGCTACCATACTTGTTGGCTTTCACCTTGTAAATAATTTCTAGCGCTAACAAAAGAAAAGGGAAGACAGACAACAGGACAGCAGATAGGGAGAACCCTGGTTGGTTTCTAGGGTTTTACATCCGAAAACCAGCTTTCATTATGAGAGACACCGTAGTGCAGGGCTCCGGAAATTTTAACCACCTGGGCTTCTTTAACGTGCACTGACATCGCGCAGCACATGGGCCTCAACATTTTGCTTCCATCGAAATGCAGCCGCCGCGGCCGGGATTCGATCCCGCGACCCTCGGTTCAGTAGCCGAGTAACATAGCTGCTAGACCACCGTGGCGGGGCAGGTTAAACGCTGGTCCAGCGTTCTGCCTATCTGCTGTCCTGTCGTCTGTCTTCCCTTTTCTTTTGTTAGCGCTGGAAATGCATTACAAGTCAACATTCCAACTAGCTCAGCTAACTGCTTTGAGGCTTTCATCTTCATGCCTGTTAAGAGATAGCTAAAGATTCCTAAGAATTTTTCATCTCATGACCGATCAGTCATGTTCTTCATACGTTCGTACCCTTTTGTGCAAATTTTAGTGTACGCGAAGTGAACGAGACGGCCAAAAGAGGGCCAAGACATAGATAGATAGATAGATAGATAGATAGATAGATAGATAGATAGATAGATAGATAGATAGATAGATAGATAGATAGATAGATAGATAGATAGATAGATAGATACGATCAAAGTGCATTTGGTTCGCTAACCAAGAAGTACTTCGCTTTTGATAATAAACCATTTGTGCAAAATTGTTAAAGCGGACACTTGACGGAGGCTCGTGCGGTGTACGAGCGACCGCGCTCTCGCCGTCTCAGTGACGTGCTACAGGCTCCTCCGTTATTAAATCCCGTGCGTTCTGCAGGGCGCTCCAACATGACTGGATTATGCTTAACGCCATTTGTCATAAGGAATGACATAGGCCAGCTTCAGCTTCGCTGTGTTTATACAGTCATGCACAGAAGCACAGCGACTTAAAAGGTAATAGAAATTTGCTCTACGCTTCTTTACTTTTGCCGTGCGAATCCGCGCATGTCAACGTTTTCATCGTACTACTGAGCCACGTACCATACCATTCAGCTGCTTGCGTCTTACCTTGCGCCGACCGGGATACCAACAATCACTGAAGTCGGGCCGAGACGGGGTGAGATCCGGCACCATATTCTGGATGCACGAAGGCAATATGGCTGCGACTTTCTTGGGCCATGAATAGTCGAAGAATATGGTCGTCAACGCAATCATCACGTACGGGAACATTCCTGAAACAGCAAGATTGTTACAGCGTAAGCTGTTATGAGATCACAACAACGGCCGGTTTTGGCGCCGTTGTTGTCCGCCGCCACCGCCGCGGCCGGTGTCCGTAACCCCTATCGCGCAAATTATAGAAAAAATAACCAGGACGAGGAGGATTCGAACTCACGTCCCTATGCTTGGCAGTCGAGCATTATACCACTGTGCTTGAAAGCATTATACCACTGTGCAGCCACGTCTGTGCTTGAAAAATCATCGCTAAAAGACCTAAACAGGTATAAAGCCTGCCGAGGAATTGCATTAACAAATGTAATTTTACGTGGCAGAATAGTAATACGCCACTACGCATCGCGGAAAGTGGATTGCATAACGAGTGCGAGGAATCATTTGAAAGAACACAGAGGTGCATGCTTTGTAGCTCTGCACCCATTACGGAGGCATCATCATCATCATTAGGAAACGATCTTCTTCAACTTTTCCGCCATCATTATTACGAAGCGCTGCCTCGTGAAGCAGTTCTGTCGTATCGTGCCATGCGTCACGCGACAGCCGACGTGCGCAGCCCCGGCAGCAGCCTGACTTGGCTCTTCGATATACCTGATGGCGCCTCCTCGCAAGGTGCGGACCGCTGCTGAAGAAGCGAATCGCAGAGCTACGCGCGCGGCTGCAGCAAGGCAACGCCGGGCACAACAGACCGCTGTGCAGAGAGAAGCCCAAACCGCTGAGTTATGGCGCAGGGGACACCTACCACCTTTACTTGCACTACTTTCCCCAAGCGTTTATAATGCCCTCTAAGAAGGCCGCTCCTCCAGCTTACGCTGGCTATTCTTTGTACCATCCCGACGCCAGAGCGAGGAACAACATGCCCAATTCATCTACTTCAAGACGAAAACAAAATCAATAATCAAAAGCTGCGAGGCGAATATTCTAATATGGTGTTGATTGATTTCTGGGGTTTTACGTCCCAAAACCACACGATATGATTATGAGAGATGTCGTAGTGGAGGACTCTGGAAATTTTGACTACCCGCGGTTCCTTAACGTGCACTGACATAGCACACTACACGGGCCTCAACATTCCGCCTCCATCGAAATGCAGCAGCCGCGTCCGGGATTCGATCCCGCGACCCTCGGATTAGCAGCCGAGTTCCATAGCCACTAGACCACCGTGGCGGGGCTCTAATATAGTGCTGCAGCTTACTGTTGACTCACTATGCATTGTCTTTAAAATTACCTAAAGATCCGCCGCAGCCCGACACCTGCAGAGTCATGCAAAGTGCGACTCTGTCCTGTTACATCTATGCTTACTCGTCATGAGATTTCTTTACGCAAGGTACCGCAGTGGTGCCAGCTGTTGCAGATTTCAAAATGGTGAAGCGAACGCACCGATTGCAAACATCCTAGAATTCATGGCATTGAAGAGGACGCAGAAAAGAACACCGAAGGGCCGCACTGCTGAGGCAACCATGAAGAAGCCCATGGTGAGGTCTAGCAGGAATCCGCCCCAGTGGACTACGTACGAGTCCACCTGCTCTTCCGTCAGCACCAACCTGCAATTTGCCGTGCGAACGTGTACTCTTGACAATGTATAAAATGAGTCACCTTTTTAGAAATACAATACAGTGGTTTATTTTCCTTGAGAATCCTTGTATATGACCAATAAACATACTCGCGAATTTGCAGCTGTATAGTATAGATGCTAGGAAGAAGCTTCTGAACGCATGCTGCACAGCCAGTAATAACCGGCAATGGCACAATTGGCAATGGCACTTCTACTGTTATTCTGCTGCTATATACTACCGCTGCGCTCAGAGGTGGAGGGTAATGTGGCGCATGGACCCCTACATTGGCATGACCGCTCTCCTGCGAAGCTAACACCGGCATTGGCATCCACCGCAGTGTCACAAACATTGCGAGAGCAAGTACGGGAGAGGTCGATCAGCTCGCGCCTCGTAAAATACGTCTTGTTGATTGCGCCGTGTGGGATTTCGAGAGAGGCCTACTTATGGAAGTCCAACTGCCGACGTGGCGCCTGCCGGAAGGGTTTTCTCGGAGTGCCTAGCTAAGTAAAAGATAAACTTATGCGCTGCAACTAAGATTACAGCTTCTGACTCGGGTTAGTTTTTTTTTCTCTTGTGTTCCACGCCTACGTACCTCCGGTCTAAATTCCCATGAATGGGAGGTATAATTACTTTTTCGCATTTCCTACACCTAGAAAAACCATTACGGGCAGGCGCCGATTTACACTGCCGGCAGCTATAAACGTTCCTAAATGTAAATGTGTTCCTAAACTGTTACTACTGGCACTTATGTTTTAATTCCTTGTACGCTATTAAATATTCCGACGTTGTTTGTAAACATAATCGTAATAAGATAGCGCTAATCAAAAATAGAAACGATTTCCATGAATTATACGTCATTTGGACACTGCTAGAAATACTCTACTTTACGCAATTAACGGTCGGAATGAGGTCTAATCTCCTTGATGTCGGTAAAATTGTGCCTTGCATCCACAAGCATATGTGAATGAAAAATGAAGAATAAAAAAAGGGGGGGGGGGGGCGGTCGCTATAACATTTGTGAAGCGGCTATTTTTGCCAGACCAGTGAAGATAGTTGAAAGGGGTGAGAAATTGCCCGTCGCACAAGCAGCCCGGCGCATCAAGCCACCTGGCAGCATTGTTTCATATCTGGGTTGACGATCCCCACAGTCTATCCTGCTGTCAGGTGACGCTAGACACTCGTGTGTATATATACGACTTAGGGGCGTTACCCTCTATAGCTGTGCACGTTCTTCATCATCAAGAGTCCACACATTCTCCGTAAGTCCCTGTCACAAAATAGTGCCCATTTCGTCGAGAAACCCGGCGTCGAGTTGAAGGGAAAGCCGAAAAAACAAAAAGAAAAGCGGCGCGCACGGAAGAGGCGTTCAAGGTCACGCCGCAAATCTCGCAAAAGGGAGAATTTTGTAGAAAGTGTCAGAGAATCATCTTATCGCGGCGAGCAAGCGTGCGCGTCAGACGGAAGGGAAGAAAGGAGGCGGAGAGTGCGAGCCGACGTAAAGCCCCTCCAAGGAAAGTAGCGCCAACCACTTCTCTCCTCCTCCGAAATCCTTCGCCTCCCCCTCCCGCTCGGCGCAGTTTCGATGGTGTCGCCACCTATGTGGGACCTGCCAGAGCAGACGACGGCTGACGCGCTATCGGTGGAAATACGCGGAAAAGTTCGTTGAAATCCTGCGGAGCATTGCTTGGGTCCGGAATTCGCTTCGTCAGTCAGTAAATGGCGTTAATAATGTCGTGTTTAAATCGCGCAAAAAAGAATGAAGAAGTACAATTATTTAAGATGTAAAAAATCCGCTCGTACAGGGCTTGAGTCGGTAAAGCACAGCACATGCACGCGGTGTAAACAAGTGCGACTTAGCGCGTGATTACGAAGGTTCCAGGTTTCCAGTGCGTGAATGTACGAGTATGTGAACGTGCTAATTCATAGGTTCAATTACGCACATGCAGAAAACCTTTGCTCGGCTGGGGTGTGAAATATTCCAGCCGTCTTGGCTGGACAATGTTTATCAAATAGGCCGCTTCATCGCGCTGTTTGGATGATGCACGAGTGCTCGAGCGTTCAAAGACGCTCCCCAGGTGACCTCTGTTACCCACAAGCATTTACTGCGACCTCTCTAATAGCGAGCTCACTTCAAGACGTTAAAAAGTTTAAGCACAACACACTAAATCAACACATGCGGGAGTACACTGACGCTAAACGACTGCAATTCGGTGCTAACTTCTGGTCGACCTGAACACATGGCCTAATAAAGTTGCCTTGAAGTCACAGGGCAGCGGAAGATCCGAGCACTGTCGACGCAAACAGAGCCATAAAACAAAGTGAGCCCATTCTAAGAAATGTCAACTTCAGCGTGTTAAAACCATGCACAGCATCGCCAGGCTAGCCACACGCACCTTCGGCGCAGCACTACCTGCGAAGCAGAGAGAGAGAATGCATCAGCTGAAGCGTACAAAGAACCACGCACAGCATAGGGTCATGAAACGTACGTTGGGGTCATGAAATGTGAGACTTACTTTACAAAGCGTTGCGCTTTTTGCAGCCTCCTTTAAGTCAGTACGCCTGATCCTGTCGATTTACACTTCTCTTCCTCGTACGTCGCGTTTGTCGGAATGTAAACAAAAGAAAAACACCTAAAAAGCTTGTCCCGTAACCTTGTCGCTGGCGACAAGCGAATGCGCAGCAGCACGGCCATACAATACAGTTGTCCTCCTTAACACGGTACTCCTAACATTGTAACCGAATAACACACGCACTCAATCAATCCGTTCGCGAGCACAGCACCATCGTCGCGCAGGTCCGAAAATGGCTACCGGAGCGCGGTGGAAAGAAAAAATAGAGAAAAAAATGCAAAGGAGTGCTCGTCTTCTTCCCCGTGACACGACTCGGCCAATGGAGGAGAGGAGGAGGTTGGGGCGCAGCAGCTGGCGGGGAGCAAACGCCGGGGAGAGCGCGGTGGTGAAAAGGACAATGAATGGCGCTACTTTTAAGAAAATAGAGGGGCTTTAAGCCGGCGCTCCTTGCGCCGTGAGAGGGAGAAAGAGGCGCCGTCCAAGCGGCGAAGGACCGAGAAACGGCAAGACGGTTCCCAGCTTTGTGCGTGCTTGTATCACGCGGGTCGCACCGAAACTTCTAGAACGGTTTCCCAAAGCAATATAGAGTCGACCACGGGTCGTCAGTAGCAGTCGTAACAGTCGAAGTCGTATGTGACTCAGCGAGAAGAAAGAAGACGCTGCTCCGCGAGCCAGCCAACGAGTGCTGCCTGCAAGCGTCAAGTTAAGAAGACGCCTCGAGTGACCTTGGTGAATAGGACCCTTCCGTGTTTTATTCTTTGTTGCACTGCATGAGCTCGTAGGTTTGTTGCTCGTTTCGTGTAAAGTTGTAATCCATCTGTGTTTAGAAGAGCCCTGTTTGTGCTGGTTTTGTGTTACTGCTTGATTGATGAGAATATATTTGTTTTGTTTGATCACCCTTGGCTCTGACTCGGTCTTTGAACCACTGCTGGCTTTTTGCTGGTGTGCCGAAGGGGACCAAAACCCAATTGTCCAAGCTTTCGTGGGATAATTTCCGGGGGACTGATACGTCGGTCCTTGGGATCTTTTCCGGCGATTGTGTCCCGTGCTTCACAGCTCGAGATCGGTGACAGTCACATTAACTGAAGCGAAGTGTCTCGGACAACGAGTGCACTTGAACTCAGATGTTACGTCTAACTGGTTCAGTCGACGCAAGTATAACATGCTGAAAAGAGCCCCTGATGACTGTCCACGACGAATATCGTGGCTATCGCATTTAATCGGAATTACAACAACCAAACTGAAAACCGATCCGTCCTTCACAGCTATACTAACGCGCACCGTTGGCACAATGCGCGTTGCACGACTGCGTTTTCATGTATACATTGACGCAAGAAATATATGCGACAGGGCAACTACAGGGTCGCTTAACTGGCACAGGAAAATGACAACACGCTCGGAGTATATCCGAGGGTCAGCTATTCCTGGCTATGCGTAACGCCTTCGACGTGACGTCGGTACTGATGGCCATACTGCCTGCTTTCCCTTCATCGTGGTCCATCGTTTCCCGTAGTTATTTTAGCAAACATTGATTGTCATTCTGCCATATAGATTTAGCGAAAACAGCTGCGATAAGTGTTTGAGCACGGATATGCTTGCCTGCATTTATTAGTGTACCAGGCTGCGCCTTGAAATATGTGCTGGTTAAATTGCCTTTTCGATCATATGTAGAGGTTACATCAACTTGTTGCTTACATTAACGATGTTGCGACATATGGACATACTTGAACAGATCGAAGACCCAGTGACGGCCCAGGCCTTCCATAGAGTGGCCTTCGATCCAATCGCGGTCAGTCTTCTTCATCCCGGCGATGAAGTACACGAGGAAAACCTGCGATTGTATATGGTGGTTCATTAATTACTTCGTGATCATCAGAAATGGCGTAATTGAGAACGAATCATAGGCCCTTGGCAACTATCACCATTTTGTCTACGCGGTTATAATTGATATAATAGCCATCGTTCAATGTGTAATAATAAAATAGTATTGTGGCGTATAGATTGCCGCATTTAGTGAACTTGTTAGATATTTTGTCATATCGGAGCGCCACTGAAGGCGTTACAAGATATGTTGTCGGTAAGGACCTAAAAGAAGGCAACTGCTACTGAGCCACTAACGCAGAGTCTTGTCGCGCTGGAAAGGCTCTACCTTGCGTAAAGGGCTTTGGTTCGTTGCCTTCTTTTTACTTTTTATAGGCGGTGGTAAATTTATCAATCATATCGCGCGCATCACACACGAGAAAGCAAGCGTTATAAATGTTCCTGTAGCATCGTTAGAGAGAGAGAGAGAGAGAGAAATAAGGAAGGGAAGGCAGGGATGTTAACCAGTCAGGAGTCCGGTTTGCTACCCTACACTGGGGGATGGGAAAAGTAAAGAGAAGGAGAGAGGGGGAATGCCAACAGGACGGAATCAGAGAGACGTCAACGTAACGAAACGATAAGCGCAGCGCCCTACGGGAAGCTGCATTTTAGAGCGCAGCTCTTAGGCTCCGGTTCCTACGTTGAAAGTCGGCCGTCGGCGTAACCGAGCGCACGTGGTCAGCGAAAGATATGTCCTGGCCGGGTGCTTCGAGCCACGCGACTCTCTGCTTATTTTGCCGAGGGCGGCTTGATTACCGCGGAGTTATGAGCCAGTTATCCTAATTACATCCTTCCATAGGTCAGGATAACCCAGCAGTTCGTGCCGCCAAAATAGAAGTTCATTGGTCCTTTCTCAACAATGGGCGGCGCATCCAGTGAAAGTGCTTCATGGAGAAGGGCCCATACTAGCGTGGATGTGTGGGAACGAGAAGATACATGTCTCTCTCAAATTATCGAAAATGTGAACGCAACACAGCTACGCTCACATTTCACATTGCGAAGTATCGTAATCGTCGGTAATCCTTTCCTCCTTCAATTCAAAACATCTGTAACATCATGCGTCCTTGCTTTTCAAAATGTGGAGATACGTATACTTCCATGTAACGAATTCGGATTATTCTCTTTTCGTTTTCTTCTTTTTTCACATCGGCTATTGGGGTTTATTTCGCCCATTTCTTGGGGGATTATTTCGCACTGAGCCTTATGAGACTCCCCTGTTTACGAGTAACAAGACGCACCTACCGTTTACTTTAGTACAGGCGCTTATAGAAGCACGTTAGTTCAAGTCCCCATGTCAGCATTGCGACGGACAGGACCGTCGAACAGTGAGACTATGAAGATGACAATGAAGCTGAAGCTGACAATGCACTTAATAACACTGTTACTTCTTTATCAGAGTGCATTTTTTCTCACCTACTTATCATGAAATAGTGACTTTAATCAACAAATTAAAAAAATGATGTGCCTGCAGGCCATGATGATATAAAATCTGTTCCATATCAAGCTTGTTGTGCCTTTAATGTCTGACGTATTGTCTCATTTTGCTAGCCTAATGTTTACTACTGGCGCTAAAAATAGCCAAGGTCTGTCCAGTATACAAAGGTGGTAATCGAATGGAAATGTCAAACCATCGACTAATTTCTGTGCCGCCAGCACTTTCTAAAGCACTTGAAGGAGTCGTTAATTGCAGGCTTGAGTGTGCGTGCGTGCGTGCGTGTGTGCGCGCGCGTTGTGTGTGTGTGTGTGTGTGTGAAGTTCACTTCACTGCTCTTCAGACAGACAGACAGACAGACAGACAGACAGACAGACAGACAGATAGATAGATAGATAGATAGATAGATAGATAGATAGATAGATAGATAGATAGATAGATAGATAGATAGATAGATAGATAGATAGATAGATAGATAGATAAAAATGGTTTAACAAGACGCACATGCGCTTTGCTACGCTGCAGTGGAGGAAAGGACAACGGGGTAAAAAGAGAGATATAAAGGAAGAGGAAGAGAACTAGACATTTTCGTACCTGTGCCCGCAGAAGCACGTAGTTCCATCTTGGAATGTCGGTATTTCTGATGCCGCCTTTTCTCGAGCAGTCAACAGACCTACGTCAGCGACGTCATATCACGTATATACATCTAGTCATCTGGGTTGAGTCAATGTAGGATGGATTAATTGTGCCTGCCTGTCAGAGGTATTTCTGTATGTTAAGCACATAATACACCTATGTTTTGTAAAACTGCAACGTGCAAATCTCAACGTGCAAACCCTGCACAAAATACCCCCTAAAAAGAAATGTTGAGTTCTAATCGCCATTGCTTTGTAATATCAAGTGAGAATGAAGAGCGAGCACGAAGCGAACCACATAGAAAGATTTTTTTTTTCTGCTTTCGCCATTGCGTGTGACATTGGGTTCATCGTTCACATCGTTCATGGAGAGAGCGCCCTTAAAATTTTGTTGCACCGTGATACCAGACCTCATTTCGAAGTGTCGTCAGAGGTGTCCTTTAGCATTTCTTTTTCGCGTTTTTATTCCAGCGTGATAACTTCAAAGGAAGTTTTTGTTTTCGAAGAAAAAGAAACTTCCTTTCAACCGCCTTTCTTTTTATCTATCTCGGTTACAGATCTATAATAAAGTTTCGAACAGATAACCTCGAAGCCCTCGCCCTTCACAAAAAATAAAGGCGCGACATTTCATAACCTCGTAGTATTTTAAAGATGTATAGGAGCTGCGGCCATAGAAGTTCCCTAGGATACTGAAACATGGAGCCAAGTCAAATTATGAAAACGGCATTCGAGGATCGCAGTAAACGAAGGAAATAAATTATGGATGTGAATAAGCGGTACCTTTACTCAATGAAGTGCTTTCTGCAGCTTGCAGACGCATATCGCACGTTAATCAGTTTGGCAGTGGAATTTCCGGCCAAGTGAACGCAAAGTTCGTGCTTGAGTAGTGCGCTCAGTTGATCGAACATGGCTCAAGAATTAACATATTGGTCGACTATAGGAAATGCATGCACTGGAATCTGTGACGCTAAGCACGCGCCAACATCCATGGGCGGGAAACGCAATATATTTGAAGTCACGTCATATTTCCTGAAGTGTGAATGAGTATCCGTAATTTTTATAATCTGTGCGCAAGTGAGAATGAAGCGGGAATTCCGACTAGCACAGCAGCTTGTAAGATCCCTGAAAAGCTTTTGCTACTGAACACAATTTTACTATAAATAATGAGCACGATCATGACCTTGTCAAAAAAAAAAAAAAAAGATTGTGTTGCTGCTTTCTATACTGACCGTTCTCGGATATCAAAAGAATGGAAAAAGAACGGGGCCCGGCCTCGACCGATATTATAGAAGCCACATGGACAAATCCTATGGAACTTCTCTCGGCTACTCTTAGAGTTAACATTTCTTGCTAGGACTATATTTTAGCGAATGCTGGTGCTGGACGTATCACTGGCGAGCGCAACCGGCCAATGGCGACGAGCAAACATGAAAGCTAAGCTTCGTGAATTAGAATCCTGAACTCACTCCACAACACAACGATTTTACCCCTGCTCTTGTTAGACCACTTGTAGGTGGAGACACTCATGTCAGCATGTTCGCACTGCTTAAGCTCTATAATTCTATCAAAAGTACGTGTGCGCATAGCGTTCACATTTGTGCATTCAAAGCCATTTGAGCATAAATAAAAGAAGGAAAGAGGTCAGTACCAGAGGCGGTTAGCTCCTGTGACACTGAGCAGCAAAGCAATTAGACCGTAGAGGTAGCTGTGGTTATTCCACCTGGACTTCTCTAGCAGGAAGATGAACCAGTAAGGAAGCAGAAAGGCGACGCAGCTCTGCTTGAAGAACGCTCCGGTACAGATTCCAATCGCACCTGCAAGTTTGTCTTTCACTTTAAACGCGTAAAATTGGGCCACAGATGTACGACACTGTTACATGCAAAGCACGCGAATGTCGTCGTTTTTTTTTTTTAAACCTTTTTCAGTGAAAAGAATTGCATTGCTAGAAATTTATTGCCTGTCCAAGGACATCATGAACAATTCATCAACACCAGAAGTGCTATGTGTAAAGTCGGACCATGCAAAATGCAAACAAAAGCCATTGCTCACAACCTCTCACCTAGTCCAGACTCTCCGATAAGCGCCTCTGAGTGGGTAGATAATACTATCCTCTCCAAAAGTACAAGCGCTACTTGAGACAACAGCGGAAATTGGTGATTTATCACATACTAGCACGAAAGGGACACATGGTATCACTTGATCAACAAAACGACTTGTGCAGTTTTCTTTTACTAATGTGACATTGACAAGCCAAACATTAGTCGTAATACGTGCCAGCCTTCCTAAATAATGTTTTCTTTCTTTTTTTGCAGCATGTAAGTTGCAGGAATTCCTGTATTGCTGACGGCTGAAAAGTAACGATGGGTTTCCCTTGCGTCACCACCACCACCACCACCACAACAACAACAACAACAACAACAACAACAACAACAACACACGACGACGACGACGACGACGGCGACGACGACGACACAATTCAGGATCCAACATAGATAACTTATTAAACCTATAAAACCAACGGCGAAGAGTGAAAGTGCGCGGAATCAATGCATCACGCAACCTTATGCAATATTTAACAGCCACAAGGTATAATATTGTGCAATGTTATGCTTACTTATTTGTCTTCGCCGCTGACAAGATGTGCCTGAATACAAACGCTATATAAGAAGGATGCAGTATGTATAGGTGCAGCTATGCAACAGGAACGAAGGCAAAGTGTGATATATAGATGTAAGAGTCTTGTAATATTTATGGACCCTGCACCTCTTATGCTACATACCCATTTCTGAGGATCGGCCACGGATGCGAAAACATCCGTAAGCACGTAGGGAATGCTTAAATCATATAAACAAAATAAATCAGATAAATTATTAAGTACGTAGCTCTGTTCAAGCAAGGGGGCGCTCTACTTTAGAGATTTTTTATGAGCAGGCATTATATGTCGACTGATGTTATGCTGGAATGGTTAAATTTACAACGCACAAAAGCGGTGCGCTTATTGATATGATATAAGGAAAACGTCGGCGCACAAATAAGGTGCCTGCTATCCCATGGCTCTTGGATGGGTGGAACATACAGCATACAGGGCTTACCCGTCAAGCGTTATAGCAGTAGTACCACTCGCCAGGAGGCTACGGAAGAAAGCTTCGAAAATGCAAATGCGACATAACAAAAAAGGTCTCTGGTCAGTGGGTAGCACATACGTCGTGGAGATGCTTTATAACACGTAGACTTAACCCACAACACGGCATAATCAACGATCACATGCACATACGCAGCAGCGTTAAAATAAAATTGCGTTAATAGCCTCCAACAATGTCACCTGTTTCCGAGAAAATGTTTTAATTCTTTTGAAAGCGCACTTCTGCGATGCTCTTCTTGGCCACGGACCCAAATTTCTTTAAGCGGAGCGCTTAATGACTGCTACTTTGTCGATCAGCAAACAGGCCGGGTACCCGGATGCATCAGCGACGACTGACCCGGATCAGTAATTACAGGTGATTCGAGAAATAGAGGAGACTCGAGGCACAATAACTGAGTCGAAAGTAGGGTCAGTTGGTACTACATGATTGTAAAGTGAAAACCAGCTAAAACAAGAACTCAGCCTTCTTCTCTGTATTCGTGCTTTAGCTGGTTTTGATTTTACACAATGACCTTTTTTTCAATTCATAAGATTCGCAGCACGGACGAAAAAAGAAAAAAAGAAACGTGGCTCCGTGTTGGATTATTTAGCAACTTCAAGTGGACAATGCCATTTGGATGTTTGTGGTTAATAGGCGAGCTTGTACCAAATTGGCTTTTGAAACGGATAAAAAGCCCCTACTTAAAGCACACTGGCACGAAGAGTTCCAGCTCTTCTTCAAGCAGGTTCGGCGTTTGGTTAAAGGGGGTGGGGGATGAGGTGGGCAGGGGGCGTCTGCATGCTCCTCTTAAATTTTAACTTGCTCCCCAGTGAGAATACGTTACCAATCACTTCATGTAGCATGCATGAGGAGCGGGTACGGCGTGAACGTGGCAAACTTGTATTGTTTTTCTTCTGGTCCTTATAATCGTCCTGATCGGTTTGTTAAGAGTTATAGACACTCCCGAGCGGCAGTTAGCACATGGCATGTTCATATAAGCATGTCAATGATTGATTTCTGGGGTTTTGCGTCCCAAAAGCACTCCATGATTATGAGAGACGCCGTAGTAGAGGGCTCCGAGCATTTCGATCAATGGGGTGTATAATCATGTCAAAATAAGATGCTCAGACGGAGTAGATGTAGGTGTACACCCTATTACAGAGGCCGAGTGATAGACGGAGTTCATAACCACCTTCCTCCTTCTCTTTCGCCTGCACCCGCACAGCTATGAATGTCTCCGGAAATTCGACTGAGTGCAGCTCATTTTTGAGGATAACACGATACGTAAGCAAGGAATTCAAAACTTGGTCTAATTAACTGACATCTGATGTAGGATGTGTCGCTCACCTAGAAGCATGATCAGGTGGACGCAGTACATTCCTTCCAAGGACAGTGGCTTTAAGAAGGAGAAGAGCGGGAAGCGGCACTCCTTTGGGTCACCCCAGCGTTCCTCCACAAAGGCCAAGCCGCGCTCCTCAGGTTGGTCCAGAACCATGATTGCTCCTGCGACCGATGGTAGCGTCAACATTGAATGCCCAAGCAGTTGGCAATATTTTTTTTACAGTGTAACTGTGTGTAACTTGCCCATCCCGTTTTTCAGAGCGAGGAGTGCGTGAAACCGAGAGTGAGGGCGCGAAAAAGGAAAAGGGAACGTCAGTTTCTCCCGCGTCGAAGCGCGCCATTGGAAACCACATGCTTTGTGACAAAGATGGCGAGGGAAAAGGGGTGTCGACGAATCGCGCGTTGAGTAGCCGTGTGCCTGCCACCATGTGGCTGTGTCCATCCGATAAATCAATACAGAAGAGGAGCTATGGACAGCAGCTCACTCTACTTTTGGTATCGCGACTAACTTTGGCATCGCAATAGGAAGGCCACGCGTTGTGCGAACGCTTGAGGAGCAACGCGTTTACGGGGAGAGACGCCGAGAACAGTGGTGGGAACGCGACCGTCGCTGCATGCCCCGGCACCGTTTGGAACAGCAAAACCGCTTTGCCGTCTTAAGTTAGGGAGGGTGCTCGAACTCAGCGTTTAAGGGGGCGCTTGACTTGTTCAAGCACAGAAATTTCGCTTGTTCTAAATCTTCAACTTTAATGCAGGAATTGCAAAAACAGGTTACCTCCATAGAAACGAAGTAGCCTGTTTCTTCTTCCTTAGAAAGGAAGAATAAACGACAGGTCAAGCGCTAAACACAGCACAATGTGGCACAGATGTTCGAAGTTATACCTGGAGATGACGTGCAAAAGAAGGGGCCTAGTGTACAAGAGGCCCAATATTGTGCAGTCAGTGTTTAGAGCTTGACCTGTCGTTTCTTCTTCGTTTCTAAGTCTTTTTTTTTCAATGTTGCGCTAAGAAATGTTTTCTTATAATTTCAGCAACAAGTTCTGCATAACTAGAACAATTATGGTACATGATATTAAGAAAACCTTTTATAATGTGGCGCCCAGAGCCACTCTCGAGGGTCCTTCGGCTCTAGAGGTTGGCCACAGAACCCACTGCTATGTGAACGCTTTCCTTAGAGATGGAATCTGAACATTTAATCTTGGCACGGCCAGCAGCGACTAGATCTCCCTAGTGGAATTAGGCGCCCCTCAGGGGGCCCTCCTTTCTCCCTTTCTGTTTAACGCTGCGATGTATACGCTTGTAGCAAATTAGCGGCAACCAGGCACATAAGACGTGCCATCGACGCGGATGACGAGACCATACGTAGCCTACGCGTACGAGCTACGCACATGGGTTAGTTGGCTTGCTGCAGAAAGCCAACTACCCCATGTGCGTAGCTCGTACGCGTAGGCTACGTATGGTCTCGTCATCCTGCAGAAAGCCGCTGATGAACCATAACGGCCCGCTTAAAAAAACGAGCTCGAGCGTCCTCCTACCAAGTCGGAGCCTTTCTTAATGTTCAGGAAGCTCCCCAACACAGTCGACAAGTACATCATTCTAATAGATGGAATTCGGGTACCAATGGCGCCAGCCATCCGAATACTTGGTTTATAAACCCAAGAAAAGGCCTAGAATTCAATCACCTTAAGCAAGCTAATTTGTTAGGAGGGGTTCAACGCCTCCTCCCCCTCCCCCCTTTCCATGGTCCCGGACCTTGCGGGACGAAATTTTGTGACTGCGGCCCGCTAGATAGGGTGGGTTCGAGACCCTTGTTCTACGGGGTTGCAGGAATAATCCTCCCCTAGCAAGGTCTCCTGCTGCAAGGTTCATCATAGAAGGTATTGGACTCCGCACAGAAATTTACTAACCCTCAAACAGAAGCCGTGTTGGTGGACTGGGCGGCCAAAGTCGTGGTCAGCTGGACTCCATCGTAGCCCCCATCGCTTTATCTCGGTTTCCACCTCCCCTTTCCGTTTTTCTTCAATAATTATAGGTTTGCTTTACCTCTTCGTCCTTGACATGGAACTACGTCTACGACTTATTTTGTCAGTGTATACTCTGCTGCATGAAGGACAGCTTCCTTCGCGACGTGCAGCTCAGACGAGCCGTTCCTCCGCGGCTCCTTGGATTCGCTATCATGCAGGGCTTGCCGGCGTTTTACACTATAAGCGAAACCGATAAACGCGGCACGGAGGCTGCTGCTGACAGGGGTTAACGAAACGCTGCTTGGGCAGGACATCACACCCATACCAGCTGATAAACCTCGTGTCACAAGGCCTTCTGGGTTGTTTCTTCCAGCGCTGTGACCTCAACAAGTTGACTCTGCGCAGCTTTGAATTGCAACAACCCGGCTACAAACAGATGGTGGAGCTTGGTGGCCCGCGGGCTACTTCCCCGTTACAAAGGGGACGCTCCTAACATCCATCCATTTATCCATCCTCTCAGGAATGTTGTTGATCGGACTTCGAGGAAGGCAGCGACCTATTCATGTGAGGGTCGTGTTATACGTTTCGAAGGAGCAACATGAGCATTTCCTAGACGTTCTGGGACGCAAATCTCGCCGGACACAATTTCAAGTATGATATTCGCTCTGGCTACAACGACTGGCGCAATGCCCTGCATTGTGTAGATCTCAAATATACTTAACTGATTTAGTATGCCAGTTTTGATCATCCGAAACTCGGTGTGAGACATACACGCAAACGAGACGCTGACGTGGGCGACGAGCAAGGAGCTCATGCGTCCGTGTCAAAATGGTCAAGCGTCTCAACGCGTTGGACGCATGCGTCCATTGGTGGCATAATGCAGTAAAGAAAAAAAAGAAGAAAAGGTCCACGCAGGGGCCACAGCGTCAATGGACGCTGCGGCTGATGCTGCTTTGGAGAAAAGCCCCTATACGCGATGAAAGTATCCATGTATACTATAATACAGCAAGGACGTGGGAAAGGGAAGTAAGGCTGAGGAGGGAAAGAAGGAGCGCAGAGAGTAAAGCATAGTATAGCCTAGTATAGCCCATAGTATAACAAGGGGGTGGGAAAGAAAATTGAGGTTGGGGAGGAGGTATGGGGGTGAGGAAGAGGGAAATATGAAGGGGAGAGGGCAAACCATAGCATACCTATGTATAGTGTGGTATAGCAAGGAGGTGCGGAAGGGAATTGGTGAGAATTAGAAGGAGGGAAAGGCCACCCGCGCCGCAGTATAGTATAACATTTAAGAGGGTGGAAAAGGGAGAGGGAGGCGAGTGTGAAGAAGAGTGGTGTGAGAGTGGGGAAGACGGAAACGATGAGGGGAGAGGGTGAAGCGTAGCATGCCCAAGCATAGTACGGTATAGCAAGGAGGTGGGAAATGGAAGTGAAGGTGAGGATACGGAAAATAGGTGGGGAAGGTCATATCTCCGCTGTGACCTGACCTTGTGCTGCTAGTGCAGGCTACCCACATTTTTTTTTTTCATCGCTCAACTAACCAAAGTATTCGCTTAAAAACAGTGTTACCTCGTTCCCGGCGTAGTCACGGATCTCCACTGCTTGCACAGCGACACGCAGCAGTTGGAAAACATCCTGGAGCGACGGCAAAAAAGCAGCCGACAGTGCCGATATATGCCGAGATGCCGAAAGTTTCGGTTTCTGGCGCCCCGAAGAACATGGTGGATGGAGCTTACGGCGATCTCGATTGATGGCGCTCTACATTTTGAACACCCCCTATTTTGAAATCAAGAACTTCACAAACTTTATTTCGCTGAAATAAGACATTATTCCGACAAGCAGCTTTAAACATGTGGGCTGCGTAAAAAAGCCAAAAAATAAACAAAAGAAGCGGTTGCTTTTTACTTCATTATTATTAAGCTCTGCCTTCTTATTGAGCCCCTTGGAAGAAGAGGACAGGGGGAGGAACTTAGAAAGTTAAGTCTGCTGCCATAGGCCTCCTTCGAACATTATCGTGTTTTGCTCCTCTGTGAACATTATCGTGTTTTGCTCCTCTCTGGAATCTTAATTCCAGTGTCCGGACCTCTTACGATGGCCGGGCCCGCTGTTTCGAAATGTGTTACATCGGGAGTGGACGCGTTCACTGAAGAGATAAAAAAGTTTAGTTATTTTAAAACACAGTATAAGCGTCGGCCACCTTCATGCGACTGCGGTGACCCAAGGTATCCTGCCCCAAAACAGTGAACGTTTCCCACGTACACGAAAAAAACACGCGTGTGCGCACTCGTGTGTGCAAGAATTCGGAGATTTCTGTAGGCATTGAGTAATTGATTGTTCGTCGCTTTGAACTACGAAGTGTTAGAGCGGACGACGTTGCAATGGAAACGAGGTGCACGACTCCAGATCAGTTATACTCGCGCCAAGGATCTCTCGCATGCGTGTTTCTTGAGCTGTTGAAATGGAGCGGAATGTAAATTGCTACGAAACGTTCGAAATGCATGACTTCTTTGCGAAACGCTATGGAACTAACTGTATCAACCGGAGTACGTTTTGACCGTAAACATAAGTCTAGATCGTTCTTGGCTGGCTCCAATGAAAACTTTCAAAAAGAGGCAGACACATGAGCGCATATGTGGAGTTGACTTTCGAAATTTATTGAAAAGTTGTACTGATATTTTGGCTTAAATAATAAGTTCTCTTGTTACTATAATATTGAGCCCATGTCGCTCAATATCTTGATAGCGCATCGTGGTTCTTATGCGTAACGTTTATTAGAAATGCGTAGCGCTTAAGACGCATATATATATGTTCTCCGTTGCGACAATTAGCATCTACTGTAGATTCTGCATAACTCTCGTATTATGGTTTATAGCCGGTAAAAGTCATATATTGTGAAAAATGCTTGCGCGAACACAACTTACTTCTATTTTCATGCAAACTTCCTCAAGATATGGAGCATCACGCTGCACCGTAAGAATACAAGTTCTACACTCTTAGCACGGTAACATTTAGTTTATCTTATAGGTACACAAAAATGTGAAAATGTGCTCCTTTACTAAAGGTTAAAGTGCTTTAACCTTTAGTAAAGGAGCATATTTTCACATTTTTGTGTACCTATAAAATAAACTAAAGGTTACCGTGCTAAGAGTGTACGCGCACGCCTGACAGACAATGAAAGCATGTAGAACATGCATTACGTGGCTGGCTGCGCTATAGCAGAATGCAAAGGCGCAGTGGTGAGCAAGCAAGCTAATGATTGTGTAGTACAGCTAATTCATGAACGTAAAGTACTGCTACTTTTCACAAGACAAGCAGGGTGGAACGTGCAACTAAATATTATTGAATTTCCACTAGGCACCAGTCCACTTTCGATAAGGCTTTAATGGGACTGTCTGCCGTCCTTCATCAATCTTCTTTTTAAAGACGATAGTCTTTCTTGGGATACTTGAACGCAGAAATTTTGGTCTGTCTCTCTGTCTGTCTGTCACACAATTCAGCCACTCGGCCAGAGTTTAAGCACTTGCCTAACGCCCAGCCATCTTGAACTGGTAGCTGCGTTCATACTTGTGAACATTGTCGATCAAAAAGCAAATATTACGCATATCTGAGGCGCAACATCAATACGTAACTATTAGGTGGTGTGTTCCTTTACTAGAAAATATATAGATACGCAAATTTAAAGGCCCTAGTGTTTCTTAGACTGCGCTAAAAATGCGACGGTATGCACGAAAAAGGCCTCTGCCGACGATTTGGTGCTGCCACCTGGCAGTTGCCCAGGGATTCTGCACAAGCTCACGTTTCTCGACGGCGCTGCTAGATGGCGTCCATATCTCACGTAGCGTACTACGGCCGGCAGAAGACTATCATCTTTCGACGGCACTTGCAGCGAAGCACGCAGATACGCGGCCTATTTTTACTTCGTTAGTTATTGTTACAGTTTTAAATTTATGGATGAAATACGACCCACCTGTTCCAGTTCCCGAGCCCTATGAAAGCCGGATTGAAGAAGGGTGACATGGATTTTGTCAAATGAATGCTCCAGCAGCGTGAGGTGTTTAGAAAAAGGAAGACTTGGCAGAGTGCGGGCGTGTGCTCGGCGGTTATTTAAACAGTCTGAAAGCATTCCTAGTCTGGTTGATATACTTTTAGTTGCCGAAATCGCAGTGGAGCATATGTACCACATTCTAACTGTCACAGTTCAGAAGTTCTTTAATTCAAAACGTGAAGTCCGTGTATACATGGCTTTCGCTACGAAAGTCGTCGTCATGTGATTACAGACCTGGTAGCGTTGTTTTCCGCATGGCCCGAGCCCGATTCTTTGTTTTCAGCCGCGGTCGCCCTAGCCCTAACTAACATATCTTTTATGTTCCTTCCCCGGCGATAGACCACTCCGGGTGGTTCTCTGAAAACTGAAGGTAGGCGCGTACTCTGCTGAATAATGTTGAAATGTTTGGATAGGATGTTGACGTGCAGCAGCATAGATGAATAAGTAAGGACAAGGTTGGTATTGTCTTTTGAATGACGCGGTTTTGAGCCCGACAGGGCGTCGTTTAGATCTAATGTCCGTGCTCGATTTATGGCATCATCAATGATAGCCTCTGGGTAGTCCTTCGCCACGAGAGCCGTTTTGAGGTCCTTAGCGTGACCTTCGAAATCGGTCTCGTCCGAGCAAATGCGGCGGTGGCGGTGGGTCTGCGAGTAAGGGATGGCTATCTTGCATGCAGTGACGCGGAAGTCTTCTTTTAAAATGCAGGTGTTCATGTCGATCAGCAGGCGTTTTGTATCAGTTTATAGGGATGCGATTCTGTCTAATTTCAACAGTGGCATCGAGAAAGTTTATGGTCGACTTAGGTAACTAGTTGACTTAGCGGCAGGAGGCGATAAGTTCTTCCAGAAGTGGCGGTTATGACAGGTGCCAACCTCCCAGTAACCCTGAACCAAAAATGTACGCTTTGTACTCGGCCTGAAGCTACATTCCTGATTTAAGCAAAACTCCATCGCTTGCCCCACTTCTTGTCCAGAGAATGGTGTACAGAACACGGTAGTCGAGGCTCAGCTTGGCTAGAGGCTTCTCTCGTTTGAAATAATCCGTACCTTGCCACCACGTACCACCACTTTCAGAGACTCGCTCAGTACAGCGGCGTCTCTCGTATGTATGTATGTATGTATGTATGTATGTATGTATGTATGTATGTATGTATGTATGTATGTATGTATGTATGTATGTATGTATGTATGTATGTATGTATGTATGTATGTATGTATGTATGTATGTATGTGAGGGCTCACCGAATAGGATCCTCGCCACTGCCAGGCTTGACGGGTCGCATGGCACGTGCAGCCAGAGGGTGAATGCGGTCGCATGCTCGCGCAGCGCGGTTCGGGTGGCCTTTAGCGACTCCACCAAGGTAGCTCTAGAAGAGCAGCGGTCACCTGTATAAAGCACGATATGCCAGTGAGTATACATAACAGAATGAAATTTTTCGCGACATCAATCAGTCTTTACAGTGACTGAACCTTCTGGGCTACGCTGCCGTAAAACTACAAGTCGCGAACATACGCTTACAGTGCGGTCAGAGGATCACGTATTATTACTATTATTATTATTATTATTATTATTATTATTATTATTATTATTATTATTATTATTATCTTGACAGTCTATCCGGGAACGTTACATATATAGTATACAGTAGAGCCCCGCTGATACATTTTTCACGGGACCGTAAAAAAAAAAAAAAACGTACGAGCCGAGAAACGGGAAAAATTGAAAAATGAGAGCAGTGGTGATCGGCACGCAATTTTATTTCAGTGCTAGCACTTGAAAAAATCGTGAAGCGTTGTCTGGCGCATTTTCTCACGCCCCAGCAGCACGAGGCGTTTTTCGAGAAGCTGCAGTACCGTGTGGCAGTCGACATCGTCGCTTGAGCTCACGTATCTTCTGAGCAAATCTAGTGCCGTTACGGCCGACGAGGAGGTTGGCTCTGGAAGCTGCTCCCTTTCCTCCTTCTCCTCAACTTCGTCTTCATTGCTGCACGCATCAGCACACTCGGCCACGATTTCGTTGACAGATAAAACCTCGGACGTGGCAACTGCGTCATCGATGGAAACGTAATCACTGTACACGATTCCGTCACAAACAGTTTGCATCGCTGTGCCGAGCTCGCTGTGCCGGAAATGTAATGGGCGTCGCCCATTGCGCTCCTACTCCTACAGTCAAGCCAAGCTACGTGAAATGTCAATATGGCCGTCGGCACGGGCCGCTTAGAGTGCCGATTTGTGACGTAACATTCGGGAACGTTCCCACAGTTGCGACGTAACAGCGGGGTTCCTAATGCATTGAATCCTATGGAAGCTATGCCGGGACCGGCCAAAAACGATGTAGCAGCCGTGAAAACGCAGCAGCCGGGAACGTAACAGCGGGGTTCTACTGTATATGCATTATATGCACCAAGGCTGCCTTCACCCGTCTCTCATTAAAATCTCTATATATCATTACACTACTTGACAGGTTGGCAGCCCTGAATGGCCAAATATGGACATCATCATCGTCATCATCATTATCATCATGATCACCAGTAGCAGCAGCTGCAGCAGCAGTCTATTTTAGGTCCACTGCGGGAAAAAGCGCTCTCCCAATGATTTGTAATCTTCCCCATCCTGAGCGAGCTGGTTCCACTTTATGTCCGCGAACTTCTTAATTTCATCGCTCCATCTAACCGTTTGCCTGCCTCTGTTGCGTTTTCCTTCTCTTGGTATCCATTCCGTCGCCCTTACTGTACATCTGTTATCTCTCCTCCGCATGACATGTCCTACCCAGGTCCATTTCTTTCTTTTAATTGATATGTGAATATCACCTACTCCTGTCTGTTCCCTAATCCATTACGCTCGTTCTTTATCTCAGCGTTAAACCCATAATTTTTCTTTCCACTGCACGCGGCATGCTCCTTAATTTCATCTCTAGTTCCTGTTCCTGCTCCTGTTCTTTAGCTACACTGCTGAACATAATTTTGGTTTTTGCATATTAATTTTAGTCCTATTTTATACTTTCGCGGTTTAGGTCTTCAATCCTGTTTTGTAGTTCTTCACCGTCATTGCAAAAGAGCACAATGTCGTCTGCAAACCTTAAATTGCTTAGGTATTCTCTGTTTATTCTAATTCCCTTTTCTTCCCCGTCTAGACGCCTGAACACTTCCTGTAAACATGCCGTAAATAACATCGGGGAGATCGTATTTACTTGTCTGACTCCTCTCTTGATTGAAATTTTTCTGCTCCTCTCACGTAGTAGTAGTGTGGCTGTGCAATCTTTGTAGATGCTACTTATTGTTTGCACGCATACGTCAGGCACCCCATGTCGACGTGAAGCTTCTAGAACTTCTTGTATTTCTATGCAGTCAAATGCTTTCTCGTAGTACATAAAGGCCATAGAAAGCGGTTTGTTATATTAAGTGAACTTCTCAGTTATTAGGTTGATAGTATGGTTGTGGTGCATTGTTGAGCAACCTATCCTGAAACTAGCCTGCTCTCTAGGTTGATTGAAGCCGAGTGTTTTTGTTATCCTAGCAGAAATTACTTTGGTGGTAAATAACTTGTATGTTACTTGGAATAGACTAATTGGTCTGTAATCATTTAACTTTCTTATGTCAGCTTTCTTTGATTGATTTGTGGGGTTTAACATCCCAAAACCAGCTCTGATTACGAGAGACGCCGTAGTGGAGGTCTCCGGAAATTTAGACCACCTGGGGTTCTTTAACGTGCACTGACATCGCACAGCACACGGGCCTCAACATTTCGCCTCCATCGAAATGCAGCCGCCGCCGCCGGGATTCGATCCCGCGACCCTCGGATCAGCAGCCGAGTACCGTAGCCACTAGACCACCGTGGCGGGGCATGTCAGCTTTCTTGAGCATTAGGATATATGGTCTCATTGCGGTACGTATGCTGCATAGAGACCGTACGGTCTTAAGTATACAGGCAACAAGACTCTCTCTCTCTCTCTCTCTCTCTCTCTCTGCGCGCGCGCGCGCGCGCGCGCGCGCGTGTGTGTGTGTGTGTGTGTGTGTGTGTGTGTGTGTGTGTGTCATTATGTTGTTGGGGTTACACAGTGCTATTCACCGGTTTAGTTATATGGAACTTTCACTGGCCCAGTTATATGGTTCGCGCGTTCTTATCTACAAGCACGCACAAACCACTTCACAAACAACACAAGACAAGAGAGAGAAAAAGGAAAGAGCACATTACGTACACACACGTGGCTAATCTAAATTAACTGAACGCCAGGTATATGTATACGCATCAGTTAAAATCGTAGAACCACACCCCCCATACCCCATATACGCCGAGACTCACAATGCCATTAGCTGTCACTGTCATCTCCGAGTCTTCGGCTCCCCAACTATAGTTTAAAATATGTACTTCACTGTTTGTTCGGATCCACAACCGGAACCTGTTGTTACTGACTGTTGACAGAAAAACTTTGACTGGTCATCCCATTGCTGCGAAAAGCTACGTAATTTTCCCCATTTCAAGCTCCGATGGTAGACTTGTCGGCCGTACGTATGCAGTGATCGACATATTTCCAGCGGTTAAAGACAGGCGGGAATATACACCATAGCTTTCCTACCTGTCTTCTTTCTTCTGTTCTCCATCTCACATTAGTAAAACACGGCACACTGTGATTTTTCCGCGGCATGGAAATCAGGCAGGCCCTCTTGCATTTCAGACACACACGACAAACTCACCCCGACCTTTCTTTCCGTTGCCTCGGTGTCGGACGTCCGTCTCCATCGTGGACCACGCGCGCTATGTCGACGTGGCACTCGGCGCACCGTGCAATGTCGCGTCACTCTTGCCTAAGGCGGAGGTTTCGTACTTCTCTGCCGGGGGATGTGTCTGGCCGTGTTGCCATGACAGCGCTGCTTAGGGAACAGTCATAGCTTGGCGTAAGCTCGCCCCCGACAAATCCCGTGCAGCGCGTTCATGGCGCGATTGGTGGCCCCGTCCTGGTCAATTTGACCCGCTTCTCTTGTTTTTTTGTAGCACTTGCCGAGCTATTTCCTTCGCGCCTTCGGCGAGATTTGCTTCCGCCGCTCCCATATAGCTCGTTAAGCCCCGGCGGAATTAAGGCATTCGTAAAACCGACGCCTAAGTGGATTGGCGCGAAGAGGTTCTCGCAAGTCCTTCCTTGACTCATACATACTCCAGTTCGACACGTGTCGGAACAAGAGATCACACTTGAGATTCAGTTGCTCGCAGGGCAACTTCAAGCGGTCAAAATTACTCTTGCGACGAAATGCATCTCGTGCGCTCCGGATCCTACCGCACTTCAAAAATTATAAGTCCAGGCTCCTCTTGTGCGCGTGATGCGGTTGATGAAGAGACACGCGGGAGACTAAAATGGCCGCCTAAGACAGGAGAATTGAGTGGGAAAAAACAAGCAAAAAAACAATAAAAAAGGTCAGTAGTAATTCTGAGAGCCATTCGCATATAGGTCGCCAGTGTAAACAGCGCGCTTCTTATGCAAATTACGGGTATTCTAAATTCAAATAAGTTCTAGATTCGCGCACGCCGTTTTCGTTTTGTTCGGGGGTTCGCGTTTGACAAGGCAGCCGCAACGCGCGATTTCAGCGCTGCTGGTACGAAACAAACGGGGAACGAATATTTCAATAAAATGTGCGCTTGGCGAAAAATTAGCGCACCCGTATTTTTAATACCGCGGACCGGGACCCACGATGAGAACAATGGGGAAGTCGGGAAATTGACGAAAATGTCCGACCGCTCCACTCGGATTCTTTCGACCTGTCGATGAATTTGCCCTCTGCCAGGCCGCGGTCCTGGGCGCTGACATCCGTTCGCAGAAAGACCGCCTTGAAAAGGCACCATTAAATGAATCCCGCGACCTGCAGGGTATACGCATTTGCCTCGACAGCGACGCTCTCTTTGTGAGTGACCCATATTGGCGTTGGTAGATGTTTCGTATACTTTTTTCGGGTATACAGCTGCACCGATTCTTTCAGGTGCCTCGTGTGACGTCATATGCTGAAAGAAGAGCGGCCGCTTTCCAGCTCTGTTCGAAACCGAATTGTGAATTCCGTAGCGCGTGCAGTGCAGTAATATTTGGTCCACGCGTTCACTGGAGCCTCCACGACTGATCGGTACCATTTACTGGCTATGGTCAAAAAAGCGTCGCAGGACCCCTTTGATTTTTCGTTCCCAAAGCACTTCCTGCAATGAGGAAACGGCCTAGCTTAGGTAGGCCATCTTTGTCTGCCCACAAAATAAGGTTTAGTAAGGTGAAATTCTTATGCGCCTCTTGCGGAGCTGTTCACTGAAAGAGTTGGCTACTACTTTATTGAAAAACCGACGTCGCCGTGTATGGTAGGAAGGATGCCGCGTGGCCATAGGAAATCATTTCAATAAGTGCGCCAAACCGAAAGTCATGGGACCAAGTTGTGATATCATCACATGGCGTCACGGTTACGTCACAGCGTAACGTTACGTAATTATGTCACGACGACGACACAGCGTGGCGTCACTGATGAGATCTGAACCTAAAGAAACCTCCGTTTGATGTGAAATTTCTCGGCGAGGTTGCTGCGAATGGGGCCATTTCGTGGTTTTCATAGGTAAATCGCATGGTTCGGGCAGGAATTTAACTCAGGCTTTCGAAGTGCCAAGCCGGCATGCAACCACCACTCATCCGTGGCGCTTCTTGCTGTGCCTGCAGGTTTTTTAATCCAAGTGCCAGCTAAATTAATCCGAGCGCCACTGAAATAATCTAAGCGCCACAACATTTAATCTAGACGCCAAACACTTAATCCGAGCGTCATCGTATTTAATCCAAGCGCCAGCGCAATAGGTCACGTGCCAGTGAGTTTAATCCAAGCGCCGTCGTGTTTAATCCAGTCGCCAACAGCTTTAATTCATGCGCCACTCAGTCTAATCCATACACAAGAAACAACAATTTCTTGGCGAAAACGGCAGTACCTTTTAAATACACTTGCCACACTATGAAATATAACATAACCGGAAAGTATAGAAACAACACTAATATTCACTGCAGTCACTAACATATCATTTATGAACTTAGTGTTATCATTATCTCAAGCTGCGTTCTGTGCGCCCATACTCTGCGAAGCACAAATGGTGAAACGCCGTTTGCAGGTCACCACCGCTCATCAGGCCAAGCAGATGCCTGCTGATTCTTTTGCAAGAAAGCGTACTTAATGCGTCTTAAAGAAGACGGCAGTGAACATCTGCGAAATGCAGTGGTGAACATGAGTATAAACTGATTCGCCACTTAATTAACTTACACCCTTACCACGGGCTCTCTGGGCATGTACATTTAGCGTCCGAGCAAGTAAATAACCCGCATTTCTATCCTAAGGTTTCGGACCAAAGCGTTTGTGATAAATACCGCAGCATACCTTGTTTCATAAACACCAGCAAGCAATGGCAGAAAAATTACTTTTGTGGTCTCATGTTAACTTTATTTTTTTCCCTCTGCAAACGTTTCTTTTCCCGAATCACACATATTTTCACAACTAAATTTTCTCCTCGCCTACCTATTTTATCTATTATCGCTCCGCTGTGATGTAACAATCTTACCCAAACTACCTTGCGTTTCTGTTTGCTCCATACCCTTGCGCCACCAATATTCTAAGCGCATTTTACTTATCTCTATCGGCGACATGTTCAGCTTTCCCGTGCTATCCCTGAAACCCATGGCCTCCTGCAGGGTAGTAGCCACAGCTACACCTAGGTGGACATCTGTACATTAAATCAAAATATGATCTGTCGTTTCCTTAGCTTTTCCACAGCACGTACATGTATCCCCTTATTTATTGAATTTCGTTCTGTAACTTCGGGTTCTCAGGCAACCTGACCTTATTATTTTATGTTATTTTTTCTCCCTTGCCCTTATAAATGAAGCTGTTCCTACTTTGACGCCAACTGTCTGGTATTCGCCTGTGCTGTAAACTCTTTCAATTGCTTTTAACAGGGCTTCTTTGCTGTTTCTTCCGAGCTCATTTATTACAGTAATGCAAACCCCATCTAATCCTGTGGCTGTGCATTTGGGAATCTTTTCCTCGGCCTTCTTCCTATTGAAATTTTCCAGAACTAGTTCTTCCACTTGGTTTTCCTTGCTACTCTTACACGTCGTATACAAAGGGAGGCTCGTCATTATTTTTAAAGGAATCGGCTGTTAAGCTTCAGATTTATAACTCAGTGCGTCGTACCCTTCCAATGTATTTCCTTCTTCATCCACAATATGTCGTTGCATAGTTACAGTTTTCTTACCCAGCGATTTCAGGTGGTTCCAGAAAAGCCTAGATGCGGCCTTCTTTTCACGAATGTCCGATATCCACCGTTCACTTTGGCCTTTAATCTTGGCTTCAACCAAACTCTGTGCCAGGGCTTTTCTCTCGAGATATGTTTCCCATGTTTACTTGACTTCGTCTTGTGGCCTCTGCTCTTTTTTTGCCTGCCTATGTATTCGTGATGCTTCCCGTCGATTCTCAATTGCGTCCCTAATTTCCCTGTTCCACCATCGTTTTGGCTTTCGCTTTCCCCTCCAGCAACTCTTTTGTTTCTCTTTCGTAATTTCAGTCCTTATTAGATTGAGAAGCTCATTATAATCCCACACTTTGCCTTTTGTTGTTGTTGTGGCCTCTATAGCTGGCTTTTGTTCTGCTCACTATGTCCTCGATTGTTGCGGCTATGTTCCTAATTTACTTTTCGCTTAGAAAAGAGCTGCCCGACTTTTATTCGGTGCTCCCTTTACGGTCTATATAGCCCATTCGCCAAGTTATGCGTTTATGGTCACTTCCCAAGTTGCTACTCCCTTCCTCATCTGTGCTCATTTCTCTCAACTTGTCGCGGATTCCTTCAGAAGATTGTAGCGCCACCTTATGGCCACTTGCTGCAAGGCGTACAGGTGGTGCCCTCTACACACTTGACGAACGACAACACTTCATCCTCTTGTGGTGCGAGCATGCTTACATCGAAATCATATTCACATGTTCTGTTAGTGCGCTCTGTTAGACCAATAGACTTGTCCTGTGGTACGTCACGAAAGAGCAGTGAGGTCAGTCACGTGATCCTAGCGGGCACGTGCTAACGGACTGGTTGGCAAAACATTGCAGTGTTCGGTGTGGTTCCTTGCTGCCGTACGGACGAATCGAGTTTGTACTGGTCTGTTTTGTGCGCGTGTACCTGGCCGCTTTGACATGGTGGTTAGCTTTTGCGCTATAGGCACGACAAAAAGCGTCGGCATCGCGTTCTTTTTTTTTTCCCTCTTCGATTTCCGAACGAACACAGTCGACGGAAAACGTGGGTGCGAGCTGTCCGCTGTGTAAAATAGCAGCCGTCAGACAGCAGCAGGAATTGTGGATTACATATCATCGCTGGCAACTAAAGAGGCTAGCCCTTTACCTAGAGCTTTTAGGCGTTTTGTTATTTGTGCATATACGCAGCATTTGTGAGCATGTATATTTTATCAACTCGGGTGCCCCATCTCGATTTTATGAGCACCCGGAGTGGGTAGCTAGCGTGTTTGCTTTCAAGACGACTAGCTCTGAAACAACAACAACAACAAAAAAGAAGTGTGAATGTTTTGAACGCACTATGAAACGGAAACACGCTTCCAGTAAGCGGTGGTTGCGAACGTTGTGCAGATTTTTGCATTTCGCACTCACTTTGCTGCAACTTGCGTCGGGCTAGCACTCCAAAGGAAAATTTTGTGTGTGTTTTCGGATGCGATAGACAGTACCAGTCTCACCTGTTTCCGACCGGTAAAAGTTAGTTTCTAAGCAAAAGAACAGAAATAAATGCAAATTAAGGCTACAACTCCACCGGCCATGCAGATACAGTGCGCAGTGCGGACGCTGCCCATAGCTCGTAGGGCATGGCGGCGGTTCTCCGCGACGGTGCCATGTTTGCTTTGAAAGACATGCATTCCATGCCTGGTTGGCAAAAGATTGAATTGTTCGGTGTGGTTCCATGCTGCCGTCCGGGCGGATCGAGTTTGTACTGGTTTGTTTTGTGCGTGTGCTCTGGCCGCTTTAACATGGTGGTTAGCTTTTGCGCTGTAGGATGTGCCACACGCGCGAGAAAAGGCAGCGGCATCGCTTTTTTTTTCCCTTCGATTTCCGAACGACAGCAGTCGACGGAAAGCGTGGGTGCCCCAGTTCGAGACAAGCACTAGCTGCACGTGGCCTTTCATTGTAAGGCCGTACGCTTTGAGCGATCAGTAACGCTTCATGGCTTCTGCATTGTACGGGCCAGTCGTGCTCGCGAGGTACTACACGCAGATAACTTCAAACCGAACGTTACGTTTGGGGTCATTCTTCCATTCGGAAATGGTGTAGGGGTCGGTATACTGCGTTCCACGAACTTGCAACTTTTCGACAAACCGCTGGCGCGCAATCTCGGGAAGGGACAGAACCATCGCGTGCAAAGCCCGAGCGAACTGCTGAAGCCGCCGGAGCTTTTTGCCAACCAGTGCGAAACTTGTCCGCCCCGATGTCGATGCTCTGCGTGACGTCGCATTGTTGACAAATAGGGACAGGTCCATTGGTCCGCGGGTCGTAAGGCGTTGAGCTTCGCAGGTTGGAGGCGCACGAACGAAGCAGTTCTTCAGCAACATCAGCTGTAAACTGACAGCCACGGTGGCTAATTGTCGCGCGAGGGGGACCATGACGAAGTATAATGCAGTGCAGCATAAAGTGTGACACCTCAGCTGCAGTTGCAGATGGTAGTACTGCCATCTCGCAAACCGAGTCAGGTAGTCGACACATATTATGATCCAGCAGTTGCCCTTGGAAGAACGTGGGAATGTCCCTATGAGGTCGATGCCTGTACTTGCTCAAAAGGGGATCTGGGAGGCACCACAGCTTGTAATGAACCGGCTGGAGCGGCACTAGGCTTTCTTTGGCTCGATGGAGTCTTCCCGTTGTTCCTGTATGACCGGCAGTTGGTTCATCATGCAGGGCGTGTAGAACAGAAAGTCGGAGGGCTTCTGGCACCACAAGAACAAATGTTACATCTGCAGCGGAAAAATTCTCCTTATATACAGCAGTCCATCCCGAACACCAAAGTGGCATGATGTCGACTCATTCGCAGCAGTGAAAAGTGGTTGTAAACTCGGATACTCACGTGGTTCCCTTGAAAAGGCTGCGACATCTGGGAAATCACGATGTACAGAGGCGATGAGTTGGTCGAAACTGTCAGCATCACACTCCGTTGCTCGAAGGGCCATCCGGGAAAGATAATCAGCGTCAGCATCTCGTCGCCCGCTCTTGTAGGAAATGGTGAAGCTGTGCTCTTGCACACACTAGGCCCATCGTGCAAGGCGCCCAGATGGATCACGAAGATTCACGAGCCAACACAAAGAGTGATGGTTGATGACAATCGTAAACTGACATGCATACAAGTACGACCAGAAACGCATCGAAAATAACAGCAAGGCATACTTGCTCAGTCACCGTGTAGTCACGCTAGTGAACGACTAGGCGATAACGTGTTCTTTGTCATCCAGACATTGAACCACAACAGCACCGATGCCTACACCATCTGTGTGGAGCTCTGTCGGCGAGGAAGTATTGAAATGTCGAAGGATTGGTATGCGACGTCAGCAGAAACTTCAGCTGTCTAAATGAAGCAGAACACTTTGGCGTCCACTAGAACGTTCACAAGTGGCGTCCACTTTTCTTGATCTTCACTATGCATCGGAATTTGCTAGTAGCGGGTCTAAGGCCTACGCAAGAGTTTGAAGCCGGATGGCGAATCTATGCCTGCACACTACGTCGTTCTTCTCTTCTCCACTCCCCTGCATGTCTTGTTGCTGCTGTTGCGTAACAGTATATCACACGCTTCGAATGTACCCTGTATATTCTTCACCAATCCTTCACAACATGGCGCCATAACAACTCGCCCTAGCGTCTACGCTGCTTCGTTCGTATAGTTTGACGTTGAGTTTTATGTGGCTTACCCCACATGTAAAGTCCCATACGGTACCGTTGAGGAACTAACTAGGTAACTGTCACGTGGGAGGCAGCAACGCCGCTCCAGCAGTAAACGAGGCAGATGTACCATTCAAAGACATCGGGTTTATTCACGCTCGTGATGATGATGATGATGATGATGATGATGCTGATGATGATGAGCCTCTTTTATGGCGCTCACCCACTGAGGGGGATAGGCCAAGAATCGGGCGGCAGTAGTCAGTAAATCTAGGGTTGTTTGAAGAGGGACTGAGCCAATAAGAATAAGAACAAGCAAAAAGAAACAGAAAAAGAACTACAGAAAGACAGAAGGAAAGAAAGAAAACAAAACTGAACGGTCCAGTAGTCAGACTAACAGATGGAATGGAAGGGATGCAAGAGTAATGAAACTTTTCGATATGAGGGCAACGAGGATTGATTTTGGCACAAAACGGGATTGGAAGTACAAATAGAATTAGCAAGGAATTCGTTTTGTTTCATTTAAGAAGTCGAAGACAGCGGAGCAAACATCCCGGTGACAGTACCCGAATACAGTGGCCCCAAATGATAAAATTGCCGGAATTTTCATTTCTAACCCCATCTTTCGAAGTGGAGTTTCGAGGAACATTTTTCTCTGGAGAGAGTATCGGCGACAATCTAAAAAGAAGTGGTCAATCGATTCGATTTCATTGCAAAACAGACATAGTGGGGACGTCCGCAGACCGGCTCTGTGCAAGTACAGGTTCAGGTGAATATAAAGGAAAGTAGGGGGAGAGGGAAGGGGTGATAAAGACTGCGCACATGCGCACTTGCGGAAACTGCTTGGTCGTGCCGTTCACGGGTTACCGCATCGAAATAAATAAATAAATAAATAAATAAATAAATAAATAAATAAATAAATAAATAAATACGCATACGTTGCTCCAACAGCAATCTGTGCGAAACCCTATCAATCGTTGATACGGCGAGGAATCTAAACGTATCAGGCGTATCAATGAACTGTTCAAACATTATCGGAATTCGTTAAGCGTGTTGGGATGAATCTTTCAGACATAAATTAACGCCTGTGTATACGAAGCAGCTGTCGATATCAGAAAACGAAGTCTGCAGTCGTGCTCTTATTTCAAGACGTGTTGAAACCACACACATTACAATTTTTCAACACAGCGGGGTGTTGCAATAAAGAGTTGTTTTTCACCCCTTTATTTGTTGTCTGCATGAATAAAATATCAGCAGGCGCGTTCGAAATCATGGCAGAATGCAAATAATACTTTTGTTGGTAGTGCGAAAGTCGCATGTATGCATGCATGCACGACTGCAATTTGTAAGGTCTGCAGATGTGGTAATATTTCTAAAGCAGAGGTGTCAAGACCGCCGTTTCTTGTGCAGCCATAGTCCACAGATAAAAAATAAAAGCGTTGTTTTGCATCATTATGGGTGAAACAAAAAACGCAGATGTGTCTGAAGTTATATGAAGCTGCAATCTCCGCATTCCGGTGAAGGTTGAAAAGCCTTCGTTTACCTGGCATGATGCTTGCAAAAGTGCCACTGGTAACCATATCATTTCTCTGCTATCTGCTGCTATATATGCAACAATTTCCACGTGGAGCTGAACAAATGTTAATTACGTTACCTTGGGCCCAGACACGCTGGAAACGCTGAATTTCGCTGCATAATATTACACATTGAAAAAGAAAAAGTAATATGCAGAAACAAGGAGCGATGCAAATCATATCTAGGTTTACACCTATCACATGCAGCCATTCTGACATATAGCGTAATCCTCGGCTGGAAACATTTTAAAAAATATGATAGCGCAATCTTATTTCCGTCACCCTTTTCGAACGCACGTGCTTGATCAGTAAAGGGAGAAAAGCATTCTCAGAATGCGACGTCGAATAAACTGAAACGTATTTCGCACAGGGCACGCACAGGTGTGTGCTTAAACGTCTCTCAGCTCATGTACTGCGAGGTGAATGCAAAAAAATATCAGTAAATAAGGCGAAAGAACGGCCTTGAACCTAGCCCCAGCGCGAATGATGGGCGGCTTCACTGCACGAAAGTGGACTGCAAGATGGCAGACTTATGCGGAACCCTGGATCCAGGGCTCTACCAATGGCGTTGACACTACATATATAGTAATAGCTTCGAAAGCCAGCGAAAACGTGTGCGCGCGCAGCCGGTGCCTTAATTCTTTCTCGGCGCGACGCCGCAGCGAAGCATGATTCGCTGCGCAGGAAAGGGACGCGCGCACTCTGCGCGGAGGTTGCGACAGCAGTTGCGGTGGCGGCAAGGGGGCGAGTGATGGAGGAGCGTCCGCGCCACCAGGTCATCTCAGCGCCGTGAGTGCTGTAGCTGCACGTGTACTCGCCGCTGTGGTAACTTGTGTATTGCAAAAAAGCCTAAGCTCTGTCGTATACCTTGATACGTTACCCCAGTGCATCTAGGCCTCCGCCCTCTTGTGTTACAAGAGTGCAACAGCTGCTGACTTCCCCGTTTCTATTTCTTAGGTTCAGTAACGCACTAATAGTGTGAAAACATGGGGAATTCTACTTCTGTGTGTATACGTATACAACGCCTTCTGTACATAAAGCCGCCTTGGATCCCGCGATGAATGTATACGAAGTACAGGCACACGTAGAAAAACACAAAAGAAGCATATAATTTCACGGTTCGGCCGGGGAACTGCCTTTTTCGAGGGTGAAGACGGACAGGGGACACAGTAAGCAACCTTCCTCGAAATATAGGAGATAAAGCATACAGCCATACATAATCTGGCCGGCATCTATATGTATCATCCCCAAAAATAATGTTTACTGGGGTCTTACATGCTTACACCTGCGATATGATGTGAGACATGTAGTGGATGACTCTGGAAATTTCGACCAGCAGGCGTTCCTTAGAGTGCAGTGAGATCGCGTACTACACGTACGGGCCCCTCATTAATAAAAAAAAGAAGAAAGGAGACGCAACGAGAGAGGGACGTCACGTACACGCCACAGACCAGCATCTCCGCCAGCGTACCATCCCGAATACAGAACAAACAGCGCAACGAAAGATGCGCACAGCCCCGCGCTGACAAAACATGCCGAACCAAAAAGGCATGGCTGGCCCGATGCATTGTGAGCCAAGACGCACTGCTCAATCAGTGTACGAGTGTGGGAGCCGATTTGGGCCTGCAAGATGCACCATGCGTCCACAGTTTAAAAAATACAGAGGCACAAGGTCGTTTGCGTACGACAGAACCGGAGTTTGCTGCGAGCGCAGAGCGCTACGCAAAGCACATATTTGAAGCGAATGAATGCGATGTATATTTACCAGAAACTGCATATATATAAGAGAGAGGTTGGTGGAAATGCATGACAAATTATGTGGATCATACGTACACGTATATACGTACAACACGATAGGGACTTCACACCACGTTAACATGCGTTGCAGGAATGATGAAACCGATGAACAACGCAACAACGACAAAGGAACAATAAGAACGTCGAATAGCTTGTGAGACGCATAAATATGGGTCTAGATTGTTAAGCTATAAGTGTATTTACATCGATGTTGGCCTTGTCGTCGTTGCGCACTTTGCCAAAGTTCTTTATTTCATGAACACACGTTAATTTTTGTGAAGTGCTGAATGAGTTATTCTCGGGATGTAATGCACGTACTCGTAATCCACTTATTCTGTCATACTCGTCTCCGAATCCATCCTTTCTTTTTAATGTTTATGCCGTTTTTAACGAATATGGATCTTGTTCACATGTTTGACGTGGCTTAGCATACGTCGCACTCCGTACACAGATATCGCACTCACTCTCACTCCTACCCTGTTCAAACGACACTGGCCCTTTTGTTGGTGGACGTCATTTACGTCGGTTACGTCATATCCGCATTAGATATGCGGGTGTGAGCCACACGCGATTGGATGTTAACCTATACAATGTACGCCAAACTACGTTTGCGTGATGTTCGACAGCCAAAAGTTCCCCATTCGAACACCTAGGCCACAGGTTCCACTACAGAGTGCCCTGGATATCATCTTTACGCCTCTTGAGCGATAGCTAAGGACTCCTTTATAAACGTTTATTTATTTCAATAATTGTGCACACGTGCCGCCGCTTGCGGGCTGACAGTGCACTGTATGACTCATGCCTTGCTTTTGCGGCAAGATTTTCTCCGTGTAGAAGAGTGCCTCATTTGTTGCTTAACTGGTCTATTTCTTTGTTTGACTGATTGATTTCTGGGGTTTTACGTCCCAAAACTAGCTATGACTATGAGAGACGCCGTAGTGGAGGGCTCCAGAAATTTTACCATTTCTTTAACATGGACTGACATCGCACAGTACACGGGCCTGAACATTTCGCCTTCATTGAAATGCAGCCGCCGCGGCCGGGATTCGATACCGCGACCCTCGGATCAGCAGCCGAGTACCATAGCGATTAGACCACAGTGGCGGGTCGTTCGTTCGTTCGTTCGTTCGTTCGTGTCTTTGTTTGTTTGTTTGTTTGTTTGTTCTTACTTCTGTATTGTGGGTGTACAGCGATACTGGCGTGTAGCCAATCTTCTCCTTCGGTGATTAGGCCACGGGATCGATCCTAGCTGCGGCGGCTGCATTTTGATGGAGTCGAAATGTTGTGACCTGTGCACTGCGCGATGTCAGTGCACGTTAAAGAACCACAGGTGGTGGAAAAAAAAATGGCGGCCTAGCGCAGCTCTCTAGTGTAACATTAAACGAAATATGGGGCTTGAATTACAAGTCGCTGCAGCTGCGTTGCATTATACGGTATGCACACTTCTAGGTAGTTCGTACACGCCTGAGGTCTATACATATCGAACTGTGCACGTTCCGCGCTGCCACATTTCGTTCTTGCGTACTACGTATTTACCGTTTCCCCGACATCTTTTTTCTTTTCTTTTTTTTTTTTTTTTTTTAGCTGCGAACGGCGAGTGTCGACTGAGAAATGGATTGAATTCGCCTCTCCGTGTGCGCGATTTCGTTCGACTCAGTTCGTTTCTCATTTCGCGCACCCTCGGGTGAAGCATGAGAAAAAAAAAAAGAGCACATCACGCATGGCACGGCCGGTGTAAACAAAAGACGCAAAAAAAGATTTTGCTTATCGGATGTTGCGCACTGAATTCTGGAATTGTAAATACTTGTCCAAATAGCATTATCTAATTAGTTGGCTCTATAGTTCGCACACAACAGTTGTCCTCAGCTGAATATAGGACTGTACAAAAAATTAACTTTTACGTATTTACGTGCCAAAAATCTCGATCCGATATTATTGTGAGTGTCGCCGTAGAGGGAGACTCCGAGTTTATTCGGCATTTAACTGTCGTCAAGAGCAGAAGAGAAACAACAACCGAACATCGTAGCGCGTCTGGTAAGCGCATACACTGCGCTCCATTTAACGCGATAGCGTTAACGAGCTTGCGTCGCAGGGAATGAGGCATCGGCGTGTGGCCTAGTCAGTGGTGAGCGTGGCGGAAAAAAAAAATCATCTCAAACCACCTCGACAACCCAGGCCTTCCGCCGTGGCGCAGATGCGTTAGCAAAATAAAAAATCTATTCTCAAAGTTATATCGGTTAGAAAACCGGCAGATCCCACGTATTGTGGGAATCGGTGTCATGCAAAGCAGTCAGCTGTGCCTAATTGGTTGGCAGGGAGCCAAAGGGTAAGAGTAGGATCAACGTCGTTGTGCAAAGTACGTTAATATAGGTGTAGGGATGGTCGATTAGAATTTTTAATCGGTTAATCGTTAATCGTTCGCCGATTTAGCTTTTCATGGATTAATTGCTGTCGCCGTGGTGTTTTAATCGATTAATCGACATTTTTATAAGTGCTTCAAAAATGATGCCTTGTTGTTTGAGAGACGTTGCTTGTGTTTGATATTGACACAAATATTTATCCGACGCAGTAGAGATCACATGTGCGCATTAGCGGCCACGTGAAAATTCGCACTTTCGCCCACTGAACACAGCAAGCCCGTCGTCCTTGGATGTAGTCAAGGATCCAAGATTCCTGGGTGGCCATGATCCATGGACGACTCGGCAGTAGGTCGTATTTCCTCGAAGTCTGCCTACTAGAGCGAACCGAAATCGGAGGCGCTTTCGGCGACTACACTGGTTGGAAAGTCGCACCGGAAACATGCAGTGTGCCCGAGGGTGAGAAAACCCCGAGAAAGGTTAAAAAAGAAAGAGACGAGGAGGAAAGGAAAGTTAAAGACGCTCGCTCTTGTAGGGACGGCAACATTTCTCGGTTTGTTCGTTAGATATTGTGGAAGCCCTCGATAATACTATAACCGCGAACTGACGTGATCTCTTCCTTGAGGTCACTCATGCGAGATTACACCGCAACATACTGGTCTCAAACAGGCCATCAGTGCAGGCGTCTGCGGGAAATAGAGTGACACGAGTTTTTCCTCCAGGCTAGAATAAACGGCAGCTGTGCCAGTATACATACTGCACAGGTTTCACCTGGTCGCCGACTTAACTCGGCGCTGCGCGCACCTTTCCAATCGCGCCTACAGCTCGAACTGTGACCGCTGTCTAATGTATCAGAGATTAGAACACATAATATTTCGCGACTGTCCTCCATTCGTGCCACAGCAATAGACGGCGGCCTCTAGGCTGGCTGACCTGGGAGTACAAGCAATAGATGAAAGCGGTATTTCACCCGAAATACGCGACCATACAGAGTTACCAAATGCTACAACGTCATTTTTTTCAATACAAATGGACTGGATGCTAAACGTTCGGTATACATATGCGCAAAGTTGCGGATTATGAAAAGCGACTGTTAGACTTAAATGCAGCTAAAGTGGCTTCTTTCCATTATGCGACTATTAGACCTTTTTCATAATCCTCGAGTGCGTTTCCCTGCACAGCATATTCGCCCAACTAAAGGCGGCCCCTGTCACGTTTCATGTGGAGGCGAGGTCCCAGTTACACGTGCTGGGGTTTGACTATTATGAGTGTTTTCAAGAGAGCTGAGTCGACATTTTCCGCGCCATAGCGCGCTGTTTTGCAGAAGTGAGTAGCTGCCATAAGTTGGGCTAACTGCATTGCAGGGAAGCTAGCATTACAGTTATCAAAGGGTACATAGGCGTGAAGGCGGGCAATTGGGCTAGTTGGTATCAAGCGTAATGAAATATTATTACTTATTATTACTAACGTCCATGTCCCCTTTGCGCAAGCAGTCATGTCTTATTATGTATATACGGATCGCTCATTCTCATCCTCGATCATCATGCTTCATCACTCTTTCCCCCCCGTTGCGTTGTCCCGAAACTAGAGTATAAGGCCGGGGCATACTAGACCAGGCTGCCCTCTCTGCCTTCCAATACATTATCTCTCTTTCTTTCATTGGTGAGAAATAATCTTTAATTCGCCAAGGAGTAAAATACAACGGCGATAAGAGCTGAACCACTCAAGAAATAAGCAGTGCATATTACAATGTGACACACAAGAAGCAAGTAAAATCTGAGGGTTAAATAAAACGGTGTAGGCGACGGAGATCGGGTCGAGTTCATTTCTATCTCTATGATGTATGGCCGCCTGCGTATCCGGGCTTCTACTTGCGTAGAAATATGCGCTCGACATCTGCGTATCGGCGTCGCACGCCTCGCAGTCATGCGCTCCGGCCAAGGGGCGGGGTTGGGGGGGGTTACGTAATCGATTAATCGAATAGCTTTAATCGATTAATTCGATTAATTGGAAGGGAGAAATCGATGAGGATTAATCGATTAATGGTGTGCATTTAATCGATTAATCGTTCATCGATTTTGCCATCCCTATATAGATGTATGTTTTAGGGTATAGCTAACCAGAAACATCGGCAGCACGGTGTCTACCTGAATGGTAGCACATGGTACGACTTAACGCTGGCGCTCACTGTAATGCACAGCGCAGAGGCTGCGCATTACAGTGAGAGGCTACGGCCACGTGCAACGAGTGGCCGTATAGGCTAGTGGTAGCATGCTTGCTTCGCACCTCGGGCACCCAGGTTCGACAACATATATACCGCTTGGCAGGTTACGCACGCCTGCATCATGTCTGCATGCTCGTTGCGTCCATATTTCAATCGAAAGCTACGACAACCGCACGCTATGTCTCTTTTTTTTAGATGTGTTCTAATGACATGTTAAATGTGTATATTAGTTGATCTTTAATTGACATAGGCTTTATAGAATTCAAAAATCTGTGGCACATACCCGCATAACACGGGACGAGCGTTACGGGGATGAGCCGCACGCGATTGCGCAGTCGTTAGTCGTGTGTACATGGCAAGTCTATCACCTTAGTCCAAACTTTCCAAATCCAATTTTTCCAAATCCAAATTTTCTAGTATACCAGGTGAACGAGACGACGAGGACAGCACCGAGAAGTAAGCGATTATACGGCCAAGGTTGCTGAAGTTCGCCAAGAAATGCTTCGCATTTAAATATTGTTAACTACACGACTTAGCTACAACCTACACACACGATATCTCGGGCTGTTGCTTGAATGTGCAAGATGACAGAATTGTACTACGGGGAAAATCAAACAGAAACCCCTTTTCCAGCATTTCTATCACACCAACAGTGGCGCGCCCGGGCGCGCCGCTGCCCGGGATTGAGCCAAGACACTACAGAAGTCGCACGAAGCGTTCGTCGGAACGCGGCGCTGGTTGAACTCGGGACTTTCTGCCATAAGGGGCAGAGAACTGGGCTATGGATTTACGTTTTTGCTATAGTATGATCGATTTAATTGAAGTAGATTTAAAAGGCATGAGGACAACTTAAAGAGAGAGGGAAAAAAAAGAAATGTTCTTAAATTTGTTTACGAGCCTGGTGGCGCACATGTCACCGCCCCGTTACAAAGCGGACGCTCATAGCATCCATCCATCCCATCCATCCATCCATCCATCCACGAGTGCAGTGTCGGGGCGCGTATGATCTGGGAATAATGGATTGATTCTTCTTTGAAAGAAAGTCTGTGTTGAACGGATGAGCATTATTTATTCATTTATTCATAATACCTCAAGGATCCCGACACGGGACATTACATGAGGGGTGAGAGAAAAAAAAATGGCGGGTCTGGTCACGTTACGTGACTTGAAAGATGGTCTTCAATGTCACCTTTGAAATGGGCAATATCGGTGATGAGGGCAGTATCAGAAGGTAGGGCGTTCCATTCGTCGGCAGTATGCCGAAAAAATTATCGTTGATAGGTAGTGGAATGGGCACGTGGCAGATACACATAATTTCTATGCGAGGGGCGAGGAGAACGATGCGCAGGAATAATTATTTGGTTACCCGGAGGCAGCGAATGGATAGATAGATAAACTTTATCCATGTCCTGAAGGAATCGGCCCTCGTTTAATAGGGCGAGGATCGCGGGCCGCTCCGCTCCCACGTATGGACGGGGTGGCCTATAGCCTCACCGCCGCATCGTGGGCCTTCTGGACAGCCTTGAGAAGTCTTGATGTCGTTCCTTTAAAGAGGGGCACCTTCAGAGCATGTGTATAAAATCACTGCGATCGCTACAGTCTGGACAAAGTGGTGAAATGTCTGCGTATAGTGACTGTTAAGTCGAAAGTCTGGGGTATGTCCCCGTCTGAAGCATGCGAAGAGATTGATTGATTGATTTGTGGGGTTTAACGTCCCAAAACCAGCTCTGATTATGAGAGACGCCGTAGTGGAGGTCTCCGGAAATTTCGACCACCTGGGGTTCTTTAACGTGCACTGACATCGCACAGCACACGGGCCTCAATATTTCGCCTCCAGCGAAATGCAGCCGCCGCGGCCGGGATTCGATCCCGCGACCCTCGGATCTGTAGCCGAGTACCTTAGCCACTAGACCACCGTGGCGGGGCCATGCGAAGAGAGACTGCCTGTGGTCGAGACAACTGTTCGTGTGGGAGTGGGAAGGACCTACGGCCCATTAAAACCTAAAGAAACAATATTTGATGATCACACCTGCGGCGCGCAAAGCGAGTGAAGCAAGGCACGACTGGGAACAGATACACGTGTCCTCAGAAAGAATGAACCTGGCAGCGCGGTTCTGGACTGATTCAAGAGAATTCGTGATATTAACTTGATGGTCGTCATGAACAGCACAGGCATATTCTAGTTTAGACCGGATTAATGTTTTACATGCAAGTAGTTTGAATGCAGGGGATACTGATGATAAGTTAGCGCGTACGTAGGTAACCCAGCAAGCGATTGCAGAAATTGGTAAATTGGTTTATATGATGGATCCAGGACATATCACTAGATACATGCACTCCTAGCTATTTAAAGCGGTCGTGAAAATGGAGCTGTCCGGTTGAAATTTTCACGGCTTCAGTATGCATTCGACAAGGCGATTCCGAAATGTTTAGGCGAAATATTCGGTGTACATTTAATATCCGTTTGAAATCCTAGCGTTCTTGCGCTTTCGAAACGACAATGCAGGCGGGCACGGTACTATTCGGTGACATTTCGGTGAAATAAACATAAGATATTTTTAAGTGTATAAGTACATGCAGTAAATTCGCGTTTGCTCTAAATAATATTTACTTGAAAGCTAGAAAGTAAGAAAATACTTGGAAACGGTGTGGTGTAGCCACACGGTTTCCCGTGGCCTCCGAGGGCGCGCCAATCTTAGAGGCCAGGTGGTGACTAAGATGACGTCAACTGCAGAGTTGAGGGAAATGCGGGCAGGTGAAATCGAAATTGCGTTTTTATCGCCATAAATCAACACAGGCGACGCAACGAGACAATGCGTATTATTGACTGGCAGGGTCAGGATCCCGAATACACACTTCGTACAAAAACTTCAGAGAGCGTGTCGCGACCCCTTTAAATGTCGGGCACTGAGTTAAGGTGTTGTTAAGGGAGTAAGAAGACCTCTTTTTTTTTTCACGTGTATGGTATGTTATGAATGTCTCATGTGTGCCTCGCTCTAGTATTGAAAATATACATCGTGTTTTTGCCGTTTTAGGGGCGAACCACCTTATGACCGAGCTTGCGGCGTACACCCAGTGTCGCCATCTAATTACAGTTGCGCCCGTTATGGGGCGCAGCGCCTCGTGAGAGAGAGCGAACGGCGCACGGTTGACTATGGAAACGCTCTTTCTGCGATGAACGCTCTACCAGCTCTCAAGAAACGAGAACGCGCCCTCACCCGCGAAAGAACGCTGACGCAGGCAGCGTCTGCTAGCGAGTTTCTCGATTGAAAAAACTGACTGCTCGCGCTGCACAACCGTTCACCGGCCACCCTTACATATAGGCACTGGATCTTGACCTGCAATGTAGTGCCAGTGGGAGATTTTTCTTGTGCGCAGTTGAACCATTAGGATTTGCAGCGTGCGCGTTAACTAAAAGTGATCCAGAACTCTGCACGATCTACGACATGGGAGCGCAGGAACCTCATAAAGGCCAGGAGCATAAATTACAACGCGTGTGTAAAGATACACACGCGTTGTCACTCATTTACACGCATGAGTGGGCAATGTCACGGGTGATTTACGGTAACACCGAACGATCCCCAGTGCTTCGCCCACTCGTCATGGTTCACTTATGCGTGGATTTTTTAGATGCGAAGCAGCTCTTTGACTAGCCTGTGTAACGCTGTCCCTCCGTGCCTCCGTACGAATGCGCCGCAACGCGCTCCCCTCGCCGCAGGTGTTGGAGCGGTGCCAAGTAGGTCACGCCGCAGCTGCGCGTTGACGTCACGCTCCCCTCGCAGTGCGCGCTGACGTCACTCTCTCTCTCGCCTGCCGCGCGCTCGCCGCAGCGCCCGCAGCTGCCGCCTCGTCCATTCGCCCGCAACACCTGCCGCTACCGCCGCTCGCTCCGCTACCGCTACCGCCGCTCGCTCCGCTACTGCGACCGCCGCTCGCTACACCGCCGACTCGTCGGTTCACGCGCAAAATAGTAACACCATCTTCCCAAAGGTAACCCTGATGGGATGCGAAGCACCCGCGTTAGCGCAGTTCAACCCGTGACGCCACCCGTGCGCGACGCTGCTGCTTCGCATCCCATCAGGGTTCCCTTTGGGAAGATGGTGTTAATTTTTTTGTTTGTTTGTTTGGGCATCGACTTAGGGAAAAAGCAGTCGAACTAACCTGTTCTTTCCTGCTAAACGCGGAGGTGTTGGCCTTGTTCATTTATTTTTATGTCGGATTGCTTCTAGGTTTGCTTTCCTTCCGAATGTGGAGGGTCCCTTTTTACGAAGAGTCATATATTCTATGCTACGGAAATTAATTCCAGATGTCATAGTTTCCTTATGTAGTTATTTGGAGGGAACTGTAACTGAATTCTTGCGGGAGGTCTTATTTTCATACAGAATGTCAAAAGTGAAATTTTCTTCAGAGTACTTGAGCGACATTAGCAAAGAGGGACTTTATAAAGATCTAGTTGAAATGTTCCTCCCGGCTTCTATATTCCGTTTGCGATATCATGGGTATCCAGGAATGGATATATTGAAAAGGGTCAAGAAAATGCCAGTAAGTCCAGCTGCCAAAACTTTCGCTTTCAAATTACATACAGACAGTCTACCTGTAAAAACATGGCTTAGGGAAAAGGCATATTTGTAGATTGGGCAGCTAATTTCCTTTTATGTAATAAACCAATAGATATTCAATATGCCTTTGTAGATTGTTGAGATGCGGTATTTTACTGCGACGTGCTTCAGCGTGCTATAAAGAAAGAACTACCACTAGATCCTTATGGCGTAAGTTTTTAATCAGAAGAAAGGCAATATGACATGATCATGCTTCTGGGTATCCATGCGTTGTGGAAAACGCGAATGCCGGTGCGCCTTCTAATGTGCATGTGAAATCCCCGCGGAAAACCTTCACAGAGAGCGTTGTTCAAATTAGGTAGATGTTATAGAGCCCCGTCTTAACCACCAGAATGGGTCACTATCCTTGATGCGCAGAAGGACATGAAAAATCTCTAAACATGATTACATTAGTGTGCAGCTAATATATGCGTGCGTATCTTGACCTTTCTGTATATGTTGAACAAGGCAATAATAAAAAAGCATGAGAGCTCCGGGCCTGTTTCTCCGTAACTTCGCGCTGGCGGGCTTGAGTTAGCGTATCTTGAAGAGTGAGCTTGGAGGCGCGGCAAAGCTGGCCTGACAGTCGCGAATCCAGAAAACCGGCGACAAAAGGGTCGTTCGCGAGACGTGCTTCCGCCGTCTAGTCTTGCCGGGCAGCTGACTGCGTTTGTGGAACCGGATAGACTTGTAAACCTCGCTGACCGGGTGAAGAAAGTAGCCGTTAAACTTTTCCTTGATTGTGGTGTATGAGGCGTAAGCTTCGGTGTCTCTCGTTAATGAAGACAAGATAACGCCGGCTGGAGGACCCATGCAGTAGAGCAAGGCACGGACCTTTGTTTATCAGGCAGCGGTAGGCAGTGGAGTCTATACGCCTGACACGAAGAAGTCTTCGAACCGTTGAATCCATGCTGGCCACTGATCTGCGTTGTCGAAGTTGAACGGCGACTGAGTGCGAAGGGAAACGCTGGTGCCAAGGAGAGCAGCAGGACATGAGGCCTATAGGGATTGGACTCCTTGCTAAAGGTTTTTTTAAGATGCTTTTTTTTACGTACTGAAGCTCCAAAATTACTGGAAAGGTAATCCATTTTGGCACAGATATTGAAAACGATTTTTGTTTAAAACTGATGTCGCTGTCTAAATGAACATTACTTTCGAATACCTTAGAAAGAATTCACAAATTGCCATACATTCCCCAAAGTGATTAAATCAAGAATTAATTAACAAAACTTCGGTAATAGAGCGAATATTCAGCTAGACAGCTGGTTTCGCTTGCGCATGACAGGCTAGAAAGAGGGCGCTTGCAAATGTCGCAGGCGCGCTGTAGCTGATGGACCAGAACTGTAACACACAGACCAATCGAGAGCCCTGTTGACGCCGCTAACTGTGAAGGAAGGAAAGAGAAGAAGCCCGTATAGAGACATGCAATTATTTTTTCTTGGCTATGAGGGCTGACTTAATGGTCCTTTATGTAGCTGTAGATGTAGATGCAGATTCTTTGCAAAGTTGGCACTTACTTACTCCTGGTGATCGACCAATAATCGCGCAGCCAAAACAAAATATTTATCGTAAAGTAAAAATACTGAAGCGTATTCCAAAAATATGTTTTGATTAGAATTGGTAATATCATATAAATAAAAAATGGCATGCAACAAAGTGTTCCATCGAGAATAATGAGTTTCTTGAAAGAAAATTATCAGAGTACCAGTTCACTTGGTTGTTTTTGGTTGCATGGGGCATGATGTAAAGACTCAACCCACTACGAAGGACAAGCCATGGTTTTTGATTGATAGGTAAGCGTGCAAGCATCATCTACATACTTGAGACATTGAAAAGCAAAGAAGAACGCTATGTAGGCACCTGTGATGTATATTCTATTTTCTCTCTGACTGAAGAATATTGCTTAACTGCCGAGGCGACTTACTTTCTATGGGCGCATCCGAAGGCAGCAGAGAAAAGCAGGCTGCACATATCCATGTGCCCTTGCCTGCACATTAGCCGAGGCTAGGCTCGTGAACCTTGACGAGAACGCACTATTCGCGACGAAGAAGAAGCAGAGGCGAACAACCACGTGCCTAGTGTCGGCGTGTTCTGCATCAGCCGCACTGCAGTCGCAGCAAAGACATGGCGGTTCGAGGTGCGTCATCAGGAGGCCGCGCAGCCGGTGCTGGCGGCATCCCCGCTTCCGGTGGCGGCGTGCGGCCACTCAAGGCGGCCTTGATGGCCATCTTCTCCTTGGCTGTGGCACTGGCAATCGCCCTAGGTGTCGTCTTCACCGTGAAAAACATCCACAGACCAAAGTTCCACGGCGAGTTCCAGGCGGCGCACCTGTTCTCGTGGCAGCGGCAACGCTCCGGTTTCATCTACACGTGTACCTCGGAGCACTGCCTCAAGGAAGGCGAGCAGCTTCAGAAGCACGTCGCCTGGACCCTGGACCCGTGCGAGGACTTTTACGACTACGTTTGTTCCAGCACGAAGCCGGCATCGTCGGTGCGCAAATCGGCCGTTCGACATTTTCTGCGTGAGATTCACGACGTCATCGACAAATACTCACGACTAGGTTGGCTCAAGCGCACTCGACTCACCACCCAGGTGTCGTCGTTCTACAAGGCATGCAAGAACGGCCACTACCACTCTGTTTCCGAACAAATGGAGCAGACACTCGAATTTCTCAAGTTGTCTGGCAAAGACGCAAACCTGGAAGAAGGCCTCGCCTCGCTGGCCAGAATTCTACAGGTGTTCCCACTGGTGCACGTGTCCATGACGAACAAGGCCAAAAACAGTCGGGAATGCATCGTGCTCAAGAGGCCTAAAACATTCGATGGCGACCACATATTCGACATACCGAAGGCCTTCTCGAAGAAGTACGTTCCATTTGTCAAAACTCTTATCGGTTCCCGGCGGGCAGCATACGACGTTAGAGAAATCGACATCTTTCTCAAGAAATTCTCGGGTCTCTGGAGCGAGAGCTACCAGAAAATGTCTGAGTACGACGCAACCACCATTGAAGATCTCAGGACAAACGGCTTGGACTGGAAGGCTTTTTTGTTTAAGCTGATAGAGTCTGCACGAAAAGACCACTGCGTTGTCATTCGGTCACCGGACTACTTCAAACACCTCGAAAAAATGCTCCAAAAGTTTACTACCACTCAAGTCGGTCACTTCGTTAAGTACAGTGCGGTGCTCCATCTGTATCCCTTCGTGAAGCTTAAAGACTCTGCCTCAGGAGTGGGCTACATTAACATCAGCCAGGAGATATGCTCGCTCCTGACTTACAGAGTATTCAACTACGTTTTTGTTCGGCATTTCAACTCAACTGTTCGCCTCGACGTCATCACGAGTGCTGGAATGAAAGAAGCCATTTTAAGAAACTCGTACAGGTGAGCTGGAAAGCAAATATTGGCACAACTTCTAGCGGTTACAAATTTTAAAAAGTGGCCATGAGCCTCGCTTGCCGATGTTGCTCCATTGTCTACTCGAGATTATGACTTTTGTTTTTTGGTAGTTAAATGGTCAGCATTAAGTCATAATTATGTTAAGGGTCTATGCTTGCTACACCTTTGACGAAGTAGAATCTACTGTGCGATGTCATTGCACGGTCAAGAACCTCAAGTTGTCAAATTGTCCAAAGCCCTTCACTGCGGCGGCTCTCATTATATATATATATATATGCCTGCACACTAGAGATAAAGTACATTAGTGTAAATGTTATTTTTTTCATCGAGGGCTAAGCGCCGTGGTATAATACTTGAAGGCGCCAAGTGCTCGTTTCCGACGTGCAGTAAAAAGAGGAAAACCTTCATAAGAACATCGTGATAAGGATACAAAAGATGTGCTCAAAGTCGAGATCCTTACGAGTGGTCTATAAGTCGTAGTACGTAATTCAAAAGTTCGCAGTGAAAGATACCGTTTCACTTTGTATGACTCGTATTTAATATTATTCAGACGTGCGAGTCGACTTCTGACAACATAGATCATGATCCCCGAAATGCGTACCTTTATGTTCGTAGTCTATCTTGTATTCTAGTAATATTGTCAATGGCATAATGAGTTGGTCTCTGTGTCGTCTTCTTACTGTTATTCTTCTGTTTTTCGTCCGAAATATAGCTTTCTGCTTCATGGCAGATCTGGGACGATATCTTATAGCGGTTCCAAAAGCGCACCGGTTCACTTGGCCTGGCTTTTTTGGTCAATATCCACTTTGCGGACGCAGGCGCGACTCCGTCCAGTCACGCGAGGGCAAGCGAACGAGCCCACTTTTGCAACATTTATAAGATATCGCCTGTGCAGAGGAAGCTATATGTATCTTAGAATACATGGCTGTGTCATGAGTTCTATAAGACTATGTGAAACATGAGCTCAGGAAAATGTCGGTACGTTAGTGCCCACATCTATTGAGGAGTTTTATCGATGACAGAACAGTTTCTTATATATAAAGGGGCGTCTTTCTATATATACTGGAACATTTTTAGAACCTTAATGACCCCGAATGTAATTATTACTTCTGAAAAACTCAATGTGTGACATTCTTAATGTATTTAACTGTGGATAAATACGCGTGGTTTGCCCCCTTCGTAGGAGCGTGCTGGATTCTGCCGTCGAGATACCTATGGCCACAGTGAACAACATCGAGGACGAGGTCATGTCCATCGGGCCCACTTACTTCAGCCTCATGGACGACGTGGACGCCTACTATGCTGTCAACATGATCGACCCAGACACCAGAAATATGCTTCTTTCCTATGTAAAGGCCAAGGCTGCGCTGTCCGAGCACTACGTCGCGTACGTGCTCAAATCCGGAGAAACTGTTTTCGACGGCAACCTCGAGCTCACTTCGCAGTTCGACCCAGACACCAGCGTCCTGACTGTGCCGCTTTCCATCGCCCCGCTCGTGCTGAAGGGCCGTGAGTTCTTCCTGGAGTCGTCAACGGTGGGTTTCGTGATGACGCGCTTCCTATACCACGTGTTCCAGGAGAAGTTCCTCTTCAGTGCTGACGCCGAGACGGAGGCGTTGCAGGGCGTCAAAGGTTGCCTGGAGAAACAGTACGGATCCATCGAGGCGGGCCCGCTAAACAGGACTCTGGATGGCCACAGGACGCTGCGTGAGAACATGGCCGACAACGTGGCCGTAACGGTGCTCCACAGGGCGTACCGGACGTCACTTCTGTTCTACATTTCGACCATGGACGCGCTGGGCTTTCAAAATGTGTTCCTGCACTTTGAGAACCTTCCCAGCGTGAGCTCGGAGCAGCTTTTTTACCTGATGTTCGGCCAGTCCTTCTGCGACCCTGACGAAGACACTGAGCGCGTCATCGACGACGCAACATGGGCGCCGGCAAAGTACCGGGTAAACGTGCCCCTTAGCAACTACGAGCCGTTTTCAAAGGCCTTCGAGTGTCAACCAGGAAGCAAGATGAACCCGAAAAAAAAGTGCCACGCCTTGTGACCGGTCTGCCGTGGAAAAATAAAGGGTGTGTCAGACATCAACTTCGCGTTTTGCCTCATGACTTACATGACAATGTGTCCACCATACCTTTTATTGGAGATGTTTCAGCTCTGCTTTAACCTATGTATCTATGTTGATTGTAAGAGCCAGTACTAGCTTCCAAAGACTTTCCATATAACGTTTCCATATAACGTTACGTCTCGTCTCTATCTTGTGCTCTGACGAAGAGGTGAAACGTCTTATAAATTTACCACATGGATTCCAGTCTCCTCTGAGAAGGGATAGTCCGCCTGGAGTAAAAAATCTCGGCGTTCTTCAGCGGTGGTTGCTGCTCTGTTCGCCTTCCCTTTCCTAACATGTTCATCGTCACCACCGGCTGACTCTTGTCACCAGCTCTAAGCACGTATTTTTCAAGGGAAGCTAGTCTAGTCTAACCTGTCACGCCGTAGTGGCCGTTACGCCAAAACTAGCAGAATAGTGGAACCCTTGATGCTCTCTATGAAGCGGCGTAAGAAACTATAATGCATTAGTTTCTTACGCCACGTCACAGCGGGCGCTTTGGAGCGAAAAAGATTAAAGCCCCTTGATGTCCAAGGGGCTTTAAAAAAGCTTAGGGCGCATCGATGCCCTTCTCCCCCACCGCTTTATGCAGGGTGGCGACAACCGAGTCGTCCGCTACGGTAAACGCGTGCCCGTTCCTCGACAGCGCGCGCTTGACGTGCGGTTGTAAAATGCTTCCCGGGAAAAATGAAAGCATTTTGCGCATGAAGTAACACGTATAAAGCTCATATCAAGTGTTAGCAGCTGTCGAGGTTCCATTGCTTGCAATTCTGCTATATTATATAATTGCAAAACAACAGCTGCTGCGCGTCTCCTTCCTTTTTTTTTCCTTTCATAATCCGACATTTCATAATCCTCCTGCCGCCTCTTGCCGCCGTGGAATTTTTTCGGTGTTGTACCGTTACTCTGTAAGGGTTGGAATATTTACATGAGAACACTCTCCGAAATAATCGAACTTTCATGCCGCAAATGGTTTTACCGAGCTTCTTATTTAGGCCATGATAAAAAAAAACCTAGAGAAAACAGGAAACCTCGCATTGATCATCAGGTCGCCGTATTAGGTTTCTCAGGAGCGATTTCGGCCATGGTCATTACCAATCGCTTCACATCAGGAAGAAATCAAACATGAAAATAGGGAAGTTGTTCTGCCGAAGGAAGGGTGGGGTGGATGGGGAGACGGCCTGTAAAAGCGCAGGCTTTTTCAGTGGGACCATGTACGTATGTTAGCGTAGCGCATGGCCATCATGGCAGTCTTGGGTCGCTGAAAAATTCGTTGTCATGGCAGCTATCGGTGCGAACTGAAATTCTAGATAAATTCGCTGTTCCTCTTCTTTTTTTTTTTTTGAACCCCGGACGATTTGGCGAAGCTTGCAATAACTCGCATGGCTCAACGAGGCTTGTCGATTTGAAGATTGCATGGCTTTGTTATGTCTCACCAAGTCGTAGCTCCACTGGTCTTCCCTCAGTTAGCCTTCGACTAATTAGGCATGCCCTAATTGACATGTGCTTAATTAGGTGATGTTAACGGACACTTCAATTAATTGGGATTAGCTTAATTTTACGTGACTTAGTCTTAGCTAAATAAGTCTTAGGTTAGATAGGCTTTAATTAGTCTTCGATTATTTAGACATCGCTTAGTTAGTCTAGTCTAAATAGCAATATTACTTGAAGCTTTGCTTAATTAGTCTCAGCATATTCCAGCCCCACTTAATTACGTCTAATTAATTATGCTGCTCCTAATCAGTGTTCACTAACTGCGCTCGAGTAACTTAGTATTCTAATAAGTATCAGCTAGGTGTAGCGTAATTAGCATTTACGTAATTAACCATAGTCTAACTGAATTATTAGTATAAGCTTAATTAGGGTTATTTTAATTGTTTCTAGACTGCATGTGACGTAATTATTATTACTCTCATTTTCATTACCCTTGACGTAATTACCATTAGCTTAATTAGCCATTTTAATTTAGTTGTGCCTTTATTAAGCTCAGCTGAATTACGCTCTACTTAACTAGAATTGCACTAATTAGAGTTAATTAGGCTCGTCTTATTTGACTTAGATTAATTAGTATTTACTTAACTAGTCTTGGCTACCTCAAATTGGCTATACAAGCGTGGCATGGTTACAATAGCATTACATAGCCCAACGAGGTCATTTGCGAGTTCCTCACAGAAACGCTTAAACAGCTTCACTGTCAAAAAAAAAATTCATTCCCGCCACCGTGGTCTGGTGGTTATAACACTCGGATGCTGATCCGAAGGTCGCGGGATCGAATCCCGGCCGCGGCGGCTGCATTTCGATGGAGGCGAAATGTTGAGGCCCGTGTGCTGTGCAATGTCAGTGCACGTTAAAGAACCCCAGGTGGTCGAAATTTCCGGAGGACTTCCACTACGGCGTCTCTCATAACCATAGATGGTTTTGGGAAGTTAAACCCCACAAATCAATCATTAAAATAAATTCATTCTCACCTAGCCAGGGTAGGTTATTTTCATTCAAGCTAAACAGTGTTTATTTCTGACTTATTACATGCTGAAGGGCCTGCGCGAGCACAAGCGGTATAGGCAACAAGAAAATAAAACACAGCTAAGAAACTGTCAGTTGTACACGAGCTCAATGCCACTGTTGAAGTTAGACAGAATCGCATCCCCACAAACTGACATCAAAACGCCTACTGATCGCCATCAACACCTGCATTTTAAAAGAAGACATCCGCGTCACTGCAAGACATCCTATCCCTTACTCGCAGACCCACCGCCGCATTTGCTCGGGCGCGACCGATTTCGAAGGTCACGCTAAGGACCTCAAAACGGCTCTCGTAGCGAAGGGCTACCCAGAGGCTATCATTGATGATGCCATAAATCGAGCACGGACATTAGATCTAAGCGACGCCCTGTCGGGCTCGAAACCGCGTCATTCAAAAGACAATATCAACCTTGTCCTTACTTATTCATCTATGCTGCTGCACGTCAACATCCTATCCAAACATTTCAACATTATTCAGCAGAGTACGCGCCTACCTTCAGTTTTCACAGAACCACCCGGAGTAGTCTATCGCCGGGGAAGGAACATAAAAGATATGTTAGTTAGGGCTAGGGCGACCGAGGCTGAAAACAAAGAATCGGGCTCGGGCCACGCGGAAAACAACGCTACCAGGTCTGTAATCACATGACTACGACTTTCGTAGCGAAAGCCACGTACTCGGACTTCACGTTTTGAATTAAAGAACTTCTGAACTGTGACAGTTGGAATGTCCACTGCGAGGTCTGCAACCAAAAGTGTATTACCAGACTGGGAATACTTTCAGACTGCGTTTAAATAGCCACCGAGCACGGGCCCGCACTCTGCCAAGTCTTCCATTTTCTAAACACCTCACGCTGCTGGAGCATTCATTTGACAAAATCCATGTCACCCTTCTTCAATCCGGCTTTCATAGTGCTCGGGAACTGGAACAGGTGGGTCGTATTTTATTCATAAATTTAAGACTGTAGCAATAACCAACGAAGTAATAATCAAGAAATGAGGCATCGCGAATACGTGATAAAATTCGTACACACACGCGCGCACGCACGCACGCATATATACATATATGCGACATTGTTAAAACGGCTCCAGCCCAGTTACGCAGTTCCCGTATGTGAACTGTTACATTAAGCAAGTCAAACAAGTCTTTGCCTTTCTTCTCTCTCTCCCACTGAGGTTACACCAGTTCTGTATGTTCCAATCCAGATTAGTGGTGTAGAAATATTTGACCCCACTACTCACGGTACACTTAACCTGTGAGGTGACGACATATACACGTTGCTTTTAGTTGGTCGCTAGCCGCTGCAATGCACGCAAAGTATCTCACCCAGAGCATGAACAATCGCTCATAAGTGCTAACGCTAGTTCTCTGCCCTCTTGACCCGTCGTGCGTCTGACATTATCTGAGACACTTGCGATGGATCCAATTGCAACAGTGTTATGCCAGTTATCCTTGTCGAAAAGTTTTGTGCGAACTCGATTGAAGCGAACAGCTTGATTCCATTCTCCTATTGACCTTACGCCATTCTTCCCTTTCATTTTATTTTTTCACCTGGTTACTGTATGCGCGACGCTCTTTGCCACGAAGCGCTCGGTCAACGCTGTTGTGTTCGTCGCGTTGCTATAATGTTGCCGGCTGCAAGGTCAATCGGTGCACGCACTGAAACGTCGGTTTTCGATAACACGATAACAGCCCACTTGTTTTCTGAAGAGGCTTCTCAATAAGGGACACGCTATCATTCACACAATGTCGCGCGCGAATGCTCTGATATGTACAGAATCCGGGAAATTATTTATGGTCGAGCATTATAAAACACCTGGAGGACGTGATGATAATATATCGAGCCTCCTTTGGTAGAAACATTTGCTTAAAGCCATACGCGTTACGCAGATCACACCGTGTTCGTTAGGCTCCCATGTCTATCCGGTGCTCAATTTGAAGTCACGGGATCGATTCCCTGCTCCCATGGCTGCATTATTTAACAAAAAGAAGGGAACGCAAAAAGTATCATATGACGAGAATTTTGTGCATCTCAAAGAGCCCAAGGTGTGTAAGATTATACAGTCTGAGCTCTTATTCCCGCCCGCTATATGACATGGCTCAGTCAAGGCCTAATCCGCAGGTCTATACAAAAAAAAAAAAAAAAGCCATGCATAATGCAATGTACTATTAACATGCCTGAAATGATTACAGCCAAGAGCAAGCAAAATAGGCAGCTCTCAACGACATCTTCAAGTTGTTGACCTGACGGCGACAAATCCACTAGTCGATACATTGGCTCTATAGCGGCATTTCCTGTTCTGCATCGTCTTCAACGATCTGTTGATCAAACCCAGGATTAGTTCAACATTATTTCAGCATTTCCTGTTCGTTTTTTTTTTCTCACAAAGCCGTCCATTGCTCAACACAGAAGTGCTTGGAAAGATGGTTACGATAACTGCTACACTCAGCCGTATGAAAAACCTTACCGGCACAAAAACACACGGACGACTGTCGTCGCCGATAGTTTGCCCTTTTGCGAATGCCCATTACAACAGGCAAGGGCCGATAAGCTCGTCGAGCTTCCTGTAGAGCTATACCTTGCATGGCTGTATCGTAAGAAGCAGATCCGGGTTAAGACAGTACGATTTCTGCACTTGTATCTTCGTCCTCGTGTTACACAGTAATCAGGAACCATACGAGTCGCTGGCCATTCATAGATAAGATTTAAGGTCATTCATGACGGCATAAAATGAAAGCCCTTCTCCGAATAGGGTGTGTCTTAAAGGAATACTAAAGAGCTGAAAAATTTTTCTTGTATGAGTAAATTATTCTTTTGCAATACCGAAAGCACCACATGAACAGCGAGGAGACTGTTTGCACTGAGCGAGGAAACGCGCAAAAGGAAAATACAGGTGGCGACGCCACATTGAGGTTCCAGCGCCAACTCTCTGTGACGTCATACATTTTGAAGGCGCCTGCTGTGGGCCCATATTTATTTATTTATATATATATACTGCAGCCCGTTAGGGCTATGGCAGGAGTGGGCGTGCATGTAAAGTATGTACAGTCTGTTTCATACTTAGGGGAAATCTCGGAGCACCTTGCAACGCGATGCGCCCATGATGCGGCGAGCGCTGGAGTCGGCCAGCAGCGGCTGATCGCGCAGGCGCAGACGCGCGATGCGCGCAGCTTTGAATCGCGTCGTCTGCTACGACAGCGCGTGCTGGCTCTATTGTCTGGAAGCGTGCTACTGTGTGCGGCATCGCGCTGATTTCATCGTTAACATGAGAAGTCGGCCGATATTATTCACTAGAGGTTGTGCGGCACCACCCTTTTCGGCCTGCATTGGCAAGAAAGGAGCTCTGCAAACCTAATTTGACAACACACTTGCTTTGCGCAGCCGGAGGGCTGGGGTACTGAGCGGGTGCACGTGTACGCTTCGCCACCGCATCTGCTACCGTAATGCGCAGTGACAATGAACGCTACAATGTGTGCACAACGTGATCGGTCTTTTCTTGGCGGGAAATGAAAAGAAAGCATTCCACAGTAATAACTATATGCAGGTCGATCACGATCAGATAAATGGATCGGAATAAAGGAAAGCTTTAGGTGACGAAACTGAGAAAGAAGTAGCTCTTCTCGACAACAATGACACGAGACAGGCGCTCTCCGTCGGCGCGAAATGCACGCGTCGCACTCCCACCCAACTTCGCTTAGATGTCGGATCATGCCCCCAGCAGCAGCCATGAGAGCGCTCATTCTTAACGGAAGCAAGGCGTAAAGGGACTAAGTGAGCGATGTGTCCCGTCGGAGAGTGACCCACTCGTTGACGATGTTGGGCTTCTTGATGATGCGGCGTTCTTTAAACTGCATGAGATAAAAAGGATCAAATGATATTGAAAAGACAAAATGCAACAGCACCGCATTTCTTCGGCCATCGGCGAGGCTAAATCTACACGATTATCTGTAGATACGGGATTCAAGGATAACTTGAATATCACTGGTGCAGCGCTCATTCTCACTGCGCATTACGGTAGCAGACGCGGTGACGAAGCATACGTGCACCCGCTCAGTACCCCGCCCCTCCGGCAGAACAAAGCAAGTCTGTTGTCAAATTAGGTTTGCAGAGCTCCTTTCTTGCCAATGTAGGCCCAAAAGAATGGCGCCGCACAACCTCTAGTGAAGAATATCGGCCGACTTCTCACGTTAACGATGAAATCAGCGCGATGCCGCACACAGTAGCACGCTTCCAGACAATAGAGCCAGCACGCGCTGTTGTAGCAGACGACGCGGTTCAAAGCTGCGCGAACAGCCGCTGCTGCCCGAATCCAGCGCTCGCCGCATCATGGCCGCATCGCATTGCAAGGCGCTCCGAGATTTCCCCTAAGTATGAAACAGACTGTACATATATACAGAAATATGCGAAGATTAAGACTGACAAGTAGGAACAAGATATGGGCATGTAAAGGAAAAAAACATCATAAACGGCATTCAAAAATGGAGAAATTGGTAAAGAACGAACTTCGGCAGGCAACAAATTCCATTGTTCAATCGTGCGTGAAAAAAAAAACGTATTTGAACGTATTAGTGCGTGGATGGAATGGTCTAATGTTTAAGACATGATAAGCTCTAGTTGATGTAGGGCAAGCAGGCATGAAAAGGGAGGGATCAGAGAGGGAACAAAGGGAGTTTTGATAGTACAAAATCTTCAAGGATTCTACGCTACGTCTTTTTGAAAGAGGCTGCAGGTTTATTTACAAAATAGCAGCTGACGGTGAGAAGTGTCGGTCAAAGCGGCGAAAAAGAAAGCGGCGGAAAATGAAGCGAATAGCCTTCCGTTGGACCGATTCGACAAGATTAATTTCACACTGCAGGCTTATGCGGGTTCCACACTGGGGAAGCATATTCTAGGATAGGGCTGAATCAATGTTTTGTACGCCACTAATTTAGTGTCCTTCGGAGCAGCAGACAAAGACCTGCGGATGTAACCCGTTTACGCTTTATATGATTCGACTAAGACAATGTAGGTGTAAATATGATGCCTAAATATTTCTACTGAAAAACTCTTCTTTGTTGTGCACCATTGCAAGCATAATAAAAAAAAATTGCGGGGGATTGCCGGTTAGTAAAAACATTATAACAGTTTTACTGAAATTGATATTCCTTTTCCAGGTAGCACACCAATCACAAAATGAGATAAAAGCTTCATGTAGGCACTGATGATCGGCGATGGAACCAACTGGATGATACATAATACAGTCATCCGCGTAGAGGCGTATCTTAGAAGTAACATGATCTGGGAGGTCATTAATAAACAATAAGAGTAGAAGTGGACGAAGCACGGATCCCTGAGGCACCCCTGAGGATACGTCAACTACAGATGATTCCGCAGAATTATAGCACACGAACTGGGACCGCAGAGATAGAAAACTGGAAATCCATGACACCAATTGAGGCTTTTTTTTTAATAATACGGAGTTTAACAAGTAATTTATAATGTAGTACAGTGTGAAAAGCCTTGCTAAAGTCAGTGATAATGGCGTCAATCTGATTATTTAGGTCGAACTGAAGCGAAAGGTCACGGGTGAATTCCGAAAGTTGGGTTACAGTACTGAAACCTTTCCTGAAGCCGTCTTGGAACCTGGTCAAGAGGTCGTTATTTTCAAGGAACATTATAATATCCTTATATATTACGTGTTCTAGCATCTTACTTGAGGTTGGCGTTAAAGAAATAGGCCTATAATTTGATAAAAGTTGTCTGTCACCCGATTTATATAACGGCAGTACTTTAGCACGTTTCCAGGAAGATGGAACGACGCTACAATTTAGGGAACTTTGAAATATAGTGAACAGGTACCTAGATGTCCACAGCGCAAATCTGACCAGAAAAGAATTAGGAATTCCATCTGGTCCAGCAAGTTTTGTGGTATCTAATTTTAGTACCAGGTTCAAAACACCCTCTAAGCTAATGTTGATATCATCAATTGCATCAGAATTTTTAGTTGTAAATGGTACAACACTCAAATCATCCGAAGTGAACACAGACTGAAAATACATATTAAACGCTTCAGAAATCACCACTAGACCGTTAATTAACTGTTCTTGTAAACTGTTAGTAAACTGTTCTTGACTTTAAAAGATGTGGAGGATGACGATCCAGGAGAGATGACAGACCAGAACTTACGGGGGTTAAACTTGAGCAGTTGCGGTAGCTGAACCGCATAGAAAAATTTTTCTCCCGTATAGTTTTTTGCTGGAGTTCATCTTTTACCTTAGCGTACAGAACCCTTGCTTGAGTATTGGTTGAGCGTTTGGAGCGAAGTCTGCTGGCACGGCACGATAAGTGCAGCAGTTCGCGGTAGATCCAGGGAAGATTATTATTTTTTTCGTAGTTTTTAAAGGAATTAATGGCTCCATACATGACTTTACAATGCTTTAGAAACGAACCACAAGCGCGTCGACGTGCCTAAAACGACCAAGTGCAAAAAATTCATCTTGATTACTAGGACAGGCTACTCGATGATACGGACGTCATCATCTTTCGAAAAATCGCGAAACGTGGACAGCGTGAAGCTTTGATTATAAATCGGCCGGTTTAAAGATAGAAAAACAGCACTATGATCCGAGATACCACCAAGTATTCCTAATTGTGTATAACCGGTCTTGGCTAAATCAGTGCTCAGAAATACCAAGTCCAGCACGGCGTCACCACGGGTGGGACAGTGAACAACCTGCTTTAAGCCATGAGACATTGCGAATTGTACAAGATTCTTGTTTTGTGTAGAGGCATGATTAGAAAACGAGAGTTTGGACCAGTTGATTCAAGGAGCATTAAAATCACCAAGTAGGACGACGTTTGAGGAAGATAAATTTTGCTGCTGTAGAAGCTGGTCCACGTCCTCAGGAATGTCCCATGAGTTGTAAGGGCGCCGGTATAAAATGCACATGGTTATGCGTTCTTTAACGTAGTAAAGTCTACAGCAGAGTAATTCTATGTCTACTGGAGACAAGACTACCTTGAACTTAAAATCCGAGCGGAAAAGCAATGCAACACCAACACCTCTTTCATTAAGACGGTCATTTCGCACGGTGACGTACCCTGGCATAATTATCAGCAGGTAAAATTGAATTGCATTGAGTTCTTATGTGGCAAGAGAGTTCGTGAACCGCAAGTTTCATGGAATTCCATGGAGCAAAATACTAAAGAAAAGACTTTGAATTCCATGACGTCATGCTTATATATATATATATATATATATATATATATATATATATGCCCCGCCACGGTGGTCTAGTGGTTATGGCACTCGGCTGCTGATCCCAAGGTCGCGGGATCGAATCCCGGCCGCGGCGGCTGCATTTCGATGGAGGCGAAATGTTGAGGCCCGTGTGCTGTGCGATGTCAGTGCACGTTAAAGAACCCCAGGGGGTCTAAATTTCCGGAGATCTCCACTACGGCGTCTCTCATAATCAGAACTGGTTTTGGGACGTTAAACCCCACAAATCATCAAATCATCATATATATATATATATATATATATATATATATATATATATATATATATATATATATTATATATATATATATATATATATATATATATATATATATATATATATTGCGGCCGCGGCGGCTGCATTTCGATGGAGGCGAAATGTTGAGGCCCGTGTGCTGTGCGATGTCAGCGCACGTTATAGAACCCCAGGTGGTCGAACTTCCGGAGACCTCCACTACGGCGTCTCACATCGGCGTCCCAAAACCAGCTCTGATTAGAGCTGGTTTTGGGACATTAAACCCCACAAATCAATATATATATATATATATATATATATATATATATATATATTATATATATATTATGGAGGCGAAATGTTGAGGACCGTGTTCTGTGCGACGCTAGCGCACATACGCGAAGACAAACGGAATGGAACAAACCGTACAATCCTTTTTACTGCCGTGCACAGCCCAATATGGCGGTGCTCCATGCCTCCTGTGAAGAGGTCTATACCGTCTCTGCGTTCCTCCTTCCTCTGCGTTGGTCAGCAAGCACATTCGGCACCCATTCTGCCTCCAATTCGTAACATATGAGCTTTTCCATGACAAATGCGTACGTATAATTGACAGCCCCAAAAGAGTGAATATCGCAGTTACAACAATAATGGCCAATCGACGATGAAATTGAAGTTCTTGCCTCACTTAAATAATTATATTGGTCTGAATTATGGGCCTACCATTCCGTTGCTTCTCAGGTACAATTGTGATGTCATATGAGAAAGAAAGAAAGAAAGAAAGAAAGAAAGAAAGAAAGAAAGAAGGAAAGAAAGAAAGAAAGAAAGAAAGAAACGATCACGCCTGGCCCGCACCCCTATTGGATATTGCGGGTATGAGCCGGTCCTCACGACTTCAAGATCTAACGAAGAAACCAGAAACAGTGAAAACAAAAAAAAAACAATTAACGGGCCTTCAACGGCGTGCAGTGATTACTGATTGGTTTCCGGGGTTTAATGTCCCCAAAACCACGCTATGATTATGAGAGACGCCGTGCGCTGACATCGCACAGTACACGGGCCTCAACATTTCGTCTCCATTTAAGTGGAAGGATAGCTGGCCGAAAACTAATATGAAGCTCCCAGGGCAATGTTCATCTGGACAAACAAAAGGAATACTTAGGTGCGTTAATAAACGACATGATTATCAGGGACATTGCGCAAAAGATGCTTCAGATTAACGTTGACCACACACACACACACAGACACACGCACACGCGCACACACACACTTGTACGCCACGGGGGTACAGTTGTTACGGTGCGCGCGAGTATGTGCGCAGAGTTGCCGTGGCGGCTTAGCGTCTGTGACGCTGCGCTGCTGAGCAAGGCGTCGCAAGACCATATGCCAGAAGCTGCATGCATCAGGAGGCGTACTTATACATGTAAGTGCGCGGGGAGTTCAGGAGGTCATAATTAATCCGGAGTTCCTCCTTAAGGATTATCTCCTAATCATGACCCAATTTGGACATAAGCGAGCCCCATGGAACGTAATACGATGCATGCCGCCACATACACGCGCGCACTGTAATTCCTTTTTAATATCTGTAAGTCTGTAGATAAAGAAAATAAAAGAAGACCACATAAAATCGCCTGGCTACTGCAGCAAGCGCGGCAATGTCTGCGCAAGCTTGTCCGCCATTTTGTGCTTACAGTACTAAGAAAATTTCTGACTTCTATCCGTCCTCTTGAAGCACGCCAGATGGCCTCGACATTTCCGGGAACGGCAAAAGAAAACGAAGACAGAAAGAAAGAAGGAAAATAATAAATGATCTTGGTGATACGTTCGGGTGTTCTTTGTATGCTTGCGCAAGTCTGCATATTTGATGCAATTTGCGAATAAAGCTCAGTTGGAAGTTGGCGCGCTGTCCTCCAAGAGTGTCGGTACGCTTGGTCGTTTCTCTTGTTCCGTAATGCGCTATACAAGTTCAAGTACGAAGAACCAACTCGCCCAATCTTCAACACTTGTGAAAATAATAAAAAATAATAAAAATATACAATAAATAAGTAAAATAAATATAAAAGGCAGAAACACACAAAAAAAGAAATTATTGTTTTTAATTTTGTGTCAGGCAGCTGCCATTTTTTGCACTTGTTTTCTCATCCGAGCTCAGATCCCGAAGCTTTTAGGCGCGTATTGCCAATTACAACCTTATTATATACACTGATGTACTGAGCGTGCCAGAGTGCGTAACTGTTTGGGAGAAAATTCACAGCACCGATGGGGTGTAAGGTGGCCGCACGACAGTGAAAGAGCTCAAATACCTTATTCAGATTCCGTATGGGAAGCCGCTAAAAAATTTTTTAATTTATTTCCAGGAAAACTAAATTACTTGTAACTGCCTGGCTTTTAATATGCTATTACATTACCGAGGAGAACACAGTACATCGAAAATTTCATTGAGATCCATGGGCACTAAAAAATTGCCGCAGATGCCCTTTAAACGCTTTAAATTTATCCGGGTCTCGCTTCACCAGAAACTCATGTGATACTCATGAGTATCATTGGCTGCCGCATTCAAGCACAAGGCCACGAAAGTAGAATAAAAAGTCAATGAAAAATTAGTAGCTTTTGAATGCAGGTGTTGCGGTATTCGGCGCAACAAAAATTTGTTTCAGGTCTATTCGTATAAGCTTCTTGGATGTTGAAAGTCCAATGCATACGTGTTGAGGCAACTAGAGCGCAACAACCTCGTAATGAAAAATTCAACACCCTGTTTCACAAGGGAGGTCAGTCTGAAGAAGGCGCATCGTCCGCGATAAGATTTCAGGCTGGACTGGCACAGCTGTCATACGAGTCCTCGCGTCTCGTATGTATTACATACGCAGCGTGCATGATGCATGTAGTGCTGCACCGTGCTGACAGCTGCACACGAGTACCTGTTGCTATGATGGTAAGTGTTATGCATGCCGTTCACTACAAATTCCAAATAAAACTAACATATGTGGAGGCATGTCAGTGTGCCTATAGGTCGGTAAGAATGCCCGTCATATCTGCGCTGTGGGAGGTATTCTGCTCGCCTTCCCATACCCGCTCAATTAAATATGCTCAACTCAACCACTACGCAACAAACCAACAAATAGCCAATACTATATTGAATGCGTACTTTTCGTTGAAAATAACGGTATTTTCGTGGGGTATTTGTTGAGCGATATCAATTATCTTTGAAATATCGTTGAAAATCCAGTGATTCAATAAATGTCCAATGGTTTCTCAACAGTAAATCAATAGTGATTTTTGTAAGGGATAGCATTCGCATCTTCCTGCCACAAATGACAATCATGCCCTGATTCTATTTCGCGGTGACTTTTTAATCATCAGCACACAAAAGGGGAGTTTAATGATGCACACATTTATCGAGAGAGTTGACAAAGATGTAAACAAAGACCCCTGCGAAACACGAAAAATCTCTTTAAAGGCAAAGAATGTTTCGCACCAACACGGACATAATTTATCCTGGAATAAAAATGTCGTTTAGCACATGTGCACACATTAGGTGTGCGTTGAGAGCGAGGCGCACAAAATAAATCTCTTATTCTTCGGATCAAAGTTTGGACGTTTGTTTATGCATGCTTCATTACAGCATGTACTACATCTTTAGAACAAAAAGAAGCCGCAATTTAGGGGAAATTAGGGATGCTAATACATGCAGTTCATTAGGGAAGTGGTGGGGAGGAAAGTGGGGTGGGAAGAGGGCTCAGAAGCTTCATGAGAGTGCCCGCTCTCCCCAAATTGTAACTTACGCCTCTGTAAGCGGAGGAAGAAGCACGTGCTCATTAGAAAGGCCCCACCGAGTGCCACGACAGACGGCATATCGTGCATGTGTTTGCGAAGAAGGGCAAACAGCGCTGCATTTTAGACGACACAGAGAACGGACCACGAAAGGCGCTGACTTACAACTGACGTTTATTTTTCGATATATGGGCACATTTATAACATGATAGTCAAGAACACACAGGTCTACCAAGATTGTGCTCTCATCCCCGTGTCCTCGAAACCAACACGTCACCACTCTGTATCGCAAGCACGTGCAAGTCATCTGACGGATGAAGAATCAATTTCCGTCAGATTATTTGATTGACTAAGTTCTCCGCGTTTATATATATTGTGTTTTTTCGTCCTCTGCAGCTTATTCAATTTAAGTAGCAGTTGTCTATCGAAGTTCACGTCGATCATCTTCCTTCGTTTCCTCGTTAAGACCCACGGATGCTCTCCACGCATGCATTAATGAGGAACGCGCGATTTTATATACCGTGCAAACACTGCACCCCACTTCGTGATTGCGCAGCCCGTGGATGCTTGCCTCCGAGTCAATTGTAATTTTTTTTATTTTGTAATCGATTACACGAAGAAAGCGATTGAACTACAAGGATTGTTACTCCTTAAAGAAAGTCATTTAAGCGTTACAAAACTATATATATGCAGTAAAATGAAATCGATTATAGGTAATCCATCATTGTAACGCACTATGTACAAGCCTAGCATGGTTTGACGGACATGGATTCTAAACCATTTCTGTGGAAGCATTCAGACCCTGCTAGGCTCTAGTATTGAGAAAGATAGCGTGTGTGATATTAAAGACAGTTGAACACCGTAGTTGAAGATAGCCTGCGGGGTCAATATTAGTCTTGACGTGTCTTTTATATTCTTAGTTAGTGCTAACTAAGTCGCCGAGTCATCTTTCACAATAAAATTCACTCATTCATCGTACTACTTACACCGAGTTCTCTTCCACTCCGTTTTCTTCCCTTTAAAAGCGAAGCTGCACACTATCAGGGGATACCTTCGTGCGAGTCGACAGAAAATGTGGGCCGATTTAGAAGACAGAGAATACTGACAGTGTGTCTTTATGAAACTGACGTATGTATGTTGTTAATTGTTGTGATTGTCCCTACAATCGGTGCATACCCATGAGGGGCATTGGCCATGACCCCGATCCCGGGATTTCTTCGTCTTCGTGGGCAGAAAATACGGGAAGATCCCGAAGGAAGTGCGGCCTACCGTATGTGACCAGGACTCGCTTACGCTGACTGTGCATATGCATGTGGGGCCTTTACATACAGGGACGTGGCATCATGATATATACAGTCATCTGCGTCAAGAGGCGAATTACAGAGCCGGTAAAACCTGGAACAATGCAGTCGTAAATTTTGAGAACGGGAATGTTGAGTAAGTGCTTCAGCATATCTCAGCGGCAATGCGCGTGATCCTCTGTTATATACGGGTACCGGCCGATAAAAGCGCCTTGCGGGTGCTCGTCGTGCTGTAGCTGTTTATTGCAGCTCTGTAGAGACCGTGAAGCTCTTTGTTAGCGCCTGTGCTGCTCACACATAAGTAGCACACGCTAGTCTTTTCTAGAATCCATTTACATAGTTCCATCTCAGCACAGCAGCTGACATCTGGAACTGGATGATTTTACGTCCCAAAACACGATTTGATTGATTTGTGGGGTTTAACGTCCCAAAACCAGCTCTGATTATGAGAGACGCCGTGGTAGAGGTCTCCGGAAATTTTGACCACCTGCACAGCACACGGGCCTCAACGTTTCGCATCCATCGAAATGCAGCCGCCGCGGCCGGGATTCGATCCCGCGACCCTCGGATCAGCAGCCGAGTACCATAGCCACTATACCACCGTGGCGGGGCTCCCAAAACACGTACGATATGATTATGACGAAGGCTACGGCATTTCTCATAATCATATCGTGGTTTTGGGAAGCAAAACCCCATAAAACAATCAATCAGAGTGTCTATTCTCAAAGGCTACTAGCATTTCTGAGGTTTGGTTTGGTTTTGAAAAACTTTATCGATAAAAGTCCGGAGGTGCGTGCCTTAGCCAACAGCGGGCCGCTCCCTCGACGGGACAGTCAGGACGAGACCGACTGCAGCATCGTGGGACCTCTGGACAGCCCAAAGTTACGAATGTATGTCCGCACTCCTCAGCGCAGCGCCCCACTTGCTGGCCGATGCTGTATCAGTGCCACGTACCGAGGGGCACTCCCAGAGCATGTGGTTTGAGGTGGCTAAACCGCCACATTTCGTGCACGAGTTAGTTAAGTAAACATCAGGATAAAGCTTGTGGAGAAAGGCAGGATTAGGATAAGTTTCTGTTTGAAGCAATCTCAATGTCAGCGCCTGCGCCCTGTTTAACATCCTATCTGGAGGAGGAAAAACTCTCCTACCCATCGCGAAATAGGTCTGAGGTGACTGCGACATTTTCGTCACTGAGAAGTAGCCACAGCAGAAAAATGGATAATTAAAAGTCAGACCAATTAAGTATGTCGTAGACCTTCCTCCTGCTATCGTTCCCCTGTCAACTCGAGTGTTCCTTCGCAGAATGATAGGGCGAGCAGTATTTATTCACAAAGGAGGCGACAAAAATAATATTCGCAACTATGTGCCGGTTTTTATACTTCCTACACTATCGAAGGACCCCGAAGAAAATTATTAATGCCCATATTGATAACTTTTAGCCAATACATAATTTACGAACCGAATGTCAGCACGAGAAATGTCGGTTTACTGAAACTGCCTTACAGAATGGCCTTACCTTTCAGAACATTAAAGATTTAAAAGACAACTACAGCGATTTTTCAGTGTCCATTGGTATCAATGAAAGTTTCAATATATGCTCTCCCTGGTATTGTAATAATGTATGTCAAGCCAGGCGATTGCAAGTCATTTATTTTTCCTGAAAATGAATTTTGTACATTTTTACGGATTCCCACGCAGGCCACCCTGTGCTTTTGACGTCATTACCTACACCGCTGCCTGCCCGAGCGGGCAGCCGGTCAAAAGCAAAGCGGGGATACTTCGGCGCTGAAATCGTCGCTGTCAAGTTCAGCAAAGCTGGCATAACTCAATACATAGTCGGTTGACACCACTAGTTTCATTTTTCGAGCACCAGCTTGATGACGGGCAGGCTGTGACGTCATCGCATACGCTGCACGAAGCGTCTTCCTATTTTGGTTTTTGTTTAAACACATATTTCATTGGGTTATTTAATATTATCGGTGAGTTTCTGAGCAAACTGAACCATCTTGCGTAATAAAGCAGGGCTATCAGTACCACTGGAAAGCAGCGATATCAGAATACGATAAAAAAAAAAAGAAAACGCTGGATTTCCGCTTTAAAGCACGCCTGTGACATCTGAGCAAACTTCAAGTTCACTATTACTGTCATGTTGCATTATCATTATCAGCATCATGTAGCTGTGGGCTGTAGGCAAGGGTGCGGATAGGGGGTAGAGAGCAAGCGATGGTACATTCTGCGCAACCCGAGACTTGTGTTTCTTTACCTCTCTGTGTGTCTCTTTCTCTATCCCTCCCTCGCTCTCATTATCTCTTTCTCTCGCACGTAGCTGGTTGTGCTGTAATCGTCGGTACAAAACAGTCATACGGTCCCCATAAGTGCGTGCTCTGACTCGCCATCTGACTGCGAAGGGTTAGAATCCCGGCCCGCTGAGAAAGTTTCTTTTGTTTTGAAATTTATTTCTGTATGCTCGAAAATTTCTCTCTCATATAATTGCATCATATGACCTTTCTCTCCCTACACTTGGCTGCACTGACATTTCAATCTACGCCCGGCACGGCTGCAAGCTTAAACAGCTAAGCTGTTAGAAAGAGCTTCTAACGTTAGGATTATACTTTGATTTCAGCAAAACATTTCATAAAGTCAATCATAAATTGCTGATTATGAAACTGGATAAACATGGCTCCTGAGCAGTAACACATGAGCTTGTCAGTTTTAAAAGCTGACATCAATTTGCTGAAATTTTTGAGAACAGGTCGCAAATAAATATTTTAACAGCGGATGTGCCGCAAGGTATCATACCTGGCCCGATATTTTTTTATCTCTTACATTAATTATCCGGTGTAGGTTAGTAATATGTGCGCATTTGTCGCATATGCAGATAACTGTTCTGTTTTCTTTGCGGAAAAAAGGACCTAAAAGAAATAATGCCTACATATAGCTATAGCAGTGTCTGTATAATAAGCTCCAACAATGGTCAAAGGCAAACGGCCACATTCTCAATGAAATTAAAACAGAATGTGCTCTTTTCCGTGCTCAAGGCAGTTCTACTGTGTTGCCAGATAACATTGTTCTAGGCCCGTGTACGATTAGTATTGCGTGCTCCATGAAAGCTTTAAGCATTGCATTCAGAGAGCACATGTCTCGGAATGAACATGAATGTCTGTTCAAAGGTACAAGAGGCTAATGGTCTATTAAATCGCGACCGAAATACGTTACGATTAAAAGTTAAGCACCTAAATTATCATGCGCTTTTCCCTTGATACCTCAATTATTGGTTAGTAACAGGGGTAACACCACCACGCAAAATATTCAAATGCCGTAAATATTTCAAAGAAGGCAAGTCGAGCAATAAGAAATGTTTTTTTTTTGTCCGAACACGCAGAAAAGCTTTTCAGACAAAACAGAATAATAAAAGCTGTTGATACTTATAACTTGAAAACACTGTGAAGCTATAAAAAAAGCTACGCTATGAAAACTTTATTTATTTCTAACCCTCGCAAATGTGCGAGGAAATACAAATACATATTCATATCGTCTTCAGGCGGCATTACAGATCCCTTTATCGCTCACCAATTACGGACATCAACGGCTTTGTCATGCAGTGCCTTCCCTACTAAACTAATACGATAAACACACTATTGATGTGCTACCACTAAACAAAACTAAAATGTTCGATCTGTTAATGCAGCAGTTTATTAACAAACTAAAACTAGCAAATGCATTTTTGTTGTGTTTGTGCGCTTTTGGTTGTAATTATGACCCTTATATACACGTACCATGTAATGTAGACGCGCCGTGGTAGCTTATGTGGATAGGCGTTGGCTCGCGAAGCTCGTGGTCGTGGGATCGAAACCCAGCCACGTCGGCTGCGTTTCAATGGGGCGAAATACAGAAAACACCCGTGTGCTTAGATTTAGATGCACGTTAAAGAACCCCACGGTGGTCAAAACTACTCCAGACGGGGCGTTCCTCATAATTATAACATGGTTTTCGCACGCCAAACCTCATGAATTATTATTAATACGCACCATGTATTGTTTTGACGCGAGCCTCACCAATGCCTGCCTGCGGAACCGGAGCTTTTCCTCCAGTTCATCCTTTTTCACCTTTTGCATGAAACGGTGAAAATGCCTAAAGCATTTTGACTGATAAATTGATTGATTGGTTGATTTTTGGTGATCACATGCTCAGTCGTGTTAGTTCGTTTCATGCGACGGTACCACGACAGTATCCTGAGAAAATGTCTCGCAAATAGACGTGCTGCATGCAGCGCCTCCATGTCATTTCTATTTTAAATGCCTGTAGTTCAGGCGACGGCTAGCCTGCGCAACTTACTGCTTACCATAGGACAGGGGCATCTGGTAAACAGTCGATAGTCGATTCTCTACAACCTACAAATTTTGATCTGGGCTGCTTTCTGCAGGTATGCGTCTCCTCTTGTACGAGCTTTGGTGGCCTATTTTGGCTCGCACTGGGCTGAATACAATAATTTGACCCCAGCCTTTTCGGCTTACTCTTTCGGGTGTTGCGAAACCTTACGAAGAGGAATTGCTTTCCTATATTACGAACGATCTTTTCCTTGTGCTGTCGTTCTCATCCGCACTGTATACTTTATAATGAAGCTTTTTCGCTGATATCAGCTGCGCGTGCAAGGAGTACTCTATTTTCACAGGCGGAAAGACTGGCTGTTGACACTGCCCATCATTAAGTGATCAAATGACTTACTGAGAGACTATAGTGTTCTCAAAACATACACGGATATTGCTTCTCTTTAGAAGCTCCCGTTACTATGTCACACCAAAAACGTCAGCATCAACGCTAGCCTTTTGTTTTTCTGCGTACATATAACGCTTAAGCACCGTATGTCACAACGCCTGTACAAGATTAAGTGCTATTTTGTGATCATATTAAAATTAAATATTTTTGTTACACAACATTCCTCAGTGCATCTTGTTTGAGTATTTGTGCACACTTCTGCCGTGTTAGCCACGAACTGCACCATCTCCGGCATGAGCTCTTTTTTTTTTTTCTTGTGTGTGTATGTGTGTTTCAAAAAGAGGCCCACTGATATCGCAAGTGTATGCTTCACTTAGACGCGCGAACATGAGAACCAGACTGTGCTGCTCAGTTCTTGCGCCCAGTTCTTTGCACCTCACCTCCTTCTATTCCCCGTTATAGACTCCTGCCACATTTAAAAGGGGGAAATAAAATGAGGGAAATAATGACCCGCTCGCTATTGTTTTCAGCTGAACTCACGCGGTATACTCGTCTGCATCTTGCCCAACTTTGTCCCTCAGTACATGTATGCAGTCATATCGTGGGAAGAGTGCGTTCTTTAATGTCCAATCACAGTCTGGTGCAACGTTCGTCGTTCGTTGACGCAATACTGGACGCAGACGCCCGATAGCAACGGGATAAGTCTGCGCGACGACATCTACGTAACCGCACTTTGCGCAACAGCGTCTATACGCCAGCCGTGTCAGTTTGCTTGGAAAACGTCCCGGCGGCGCCTTCGCAGACGATGGCTGCTGCGATCAACGAGACATTTAACAATGACAACGGTGTTGACAAAGGAGACGCGGCATGCGTGACGTAGCGCTCCAAGACGCGTGCGCGCGTACGCGACCTAGGGGAGAGACTACGTCGCTGAGACGTATGCGTACGGGAGCGACCTGGGAGAGACCAACTCAGTCCACGTGGCCCCAGCTTGTTGTCGTGACGTGGCCAGCGTCGGATGCTCGCCCAGTGCAAGCGCACGCGACGTTACACGGCCGCTGCGAGAGAGGTGACGGCTCTTCCGCCTCGACTCGCTGTTTTCGTGCTCTTTCTCTTCCAACTTTCTCGCTCTCCGCACTTATTCATTCCCTTCTCCCGTTAGCGACGCAGCGCCCTCTCCTTGCGTAGGATAGCGTGGTCGGTTCGACTATAACAGCGCGAGACACAAGACGCTCTCGTCAAAGGAAAACACTGGACCCGTTCTCGGCCTCGACGGGCAGCTCGACACACTGCCCCTGTCTGTCCGATACCAAAGTTCTGACCGCCACGCAGGAGTCGTGACGTCGTCTTGATTCTAGTGAGCGATTCTAGTTTGCTACCCACGGTGGCGCGACCGAAAACGTGAGTACATACGCTTGCGCTAGAGTCACTGTCACTTGTGCGTACCCAAACTTTATGAACTTTTTTTTTCTTCCACTCGTCTATATTATCCTGACCCAGTAGCATGCTTGAGCTTACCAATGCAATAAGTACGTGCAACATGATGAAATCAACGCAACAGACGCTTGTTATCGCTTGCATAGGTTCTGCATTTTTCGAACCAGTGAGTTATGACTATCGAGTCATTACTCAGCGGGCTCTCAGAGTTTCACAAGTAGGCAGACTCACTAAGAACGCTAGATGCACTGCGAATTGGCGTAGAAATTTTAGAGCATCCGAAAACGGTGGAAGGGATCCATTTACTTCGTTTCGTTTTTCTCTCAAGGAACGACATTTCATTTAAATAATTATTCGTGTACAGGGCCCTTCACCGTGCGTTTTTCTGACCCTGCTCGAAAAGCGTGAGCTGCTCTCTTATAGCATCACGAACTTTTTGAACGAAGAAATATACATCGCCCTTATTTAATGTTGCGTTCTGAGTACTGCTTGCAAATATCCGTTAAATCGGCTATCCAGTCTAACAGGAGGGTTCAACCGGGCAGAAGTGAATCTGGTTTTGAAAACCGGTTATCTGGTTATTCGGCTTTCAGGAAATGCGGCTTGAATGCGGCGAATATGTGGCTTGAATTTGTGATCTTGCTTGTTCTTTCTTCAAATAGGACGTCATGACATACACTGGCGAGCTTTCATTTACTGTATCCGCGCAATCTTAAGAAAATTCGGGGCACTATATTAAATACGTAATGGATTACCAATATACCTAGTTCCGCAAGACACTTATATAAAGGTTGTAAATGATGAGTGCATTTTTGCTGTGTTGTAAGTCATGTACCATACAGTACAAGTCTGGTATAGCGTGAGCCTACGAGCAAGGTTGTGTGAAGTAGAGCTATTCAGGAAGGTAAATTGAGAAACAGGAAACGTAAGGACACTAACCAGGGTACATATAAGGTTTGGAAAAGCGCTTTCAGAGATGACTAGAAAACAAAAAGTGAGGACCGGGGCTCCTACAAAGGGGCAAGAAAAAGGGGAGCCGATATAAAAAAGTGAATGCTGCTTTTTATCCACAACAACAAAGTGTACACATTAGACCTTTTGGCTGATCAGCACCTCCTGGGGCAAGCGCAGGAAAACTGCCCTGAAGAAAGACAGGCCTAGTTTCTAGTCTGGGCAGTAAAGGTGTCCTTGTGGACATGAATGTGTATGTGAGTATAGATGTGCCACAATGCCTAACACATTGACTGGCAACACAACTGACATGCTCACTGAAGAATTGCTTGAAGTGCTTTCAAAGAATACGGGAGGTGGCTTGTGCCTGCTTAAGTTCTCTAATGAACAACCTTTCCCAACAGCATGGAGATACTGGAGGATACTTAACATCATTAGACTAAGTGTTATTTATGGCAGCTTGCCAGTGCTTGAAGACAGTTTCCAAGTTAGGTAAAAATATGGTTTCATTTGTAATTTTTTCCAATTGCAAGTCTACTTGATTGACTTTTTGAAGTAAGATGTTTGGATCCACATGGGAAAGTGGCCAATCCATTCTTGGAGGCACTTCTGATAAGACGAACGAATTCTCATGGTCCCTTCGAGTTCATCGTAAAGGGAGTCTACTTATATATATATATATATATATATATATATATATATATATATATATATATAATATATATATATATATATATATATATATAAACCCCCAGGCCATGGGTTCGCTCCTGGGCGGCCGCATTTCTGCGCGTGTGGTTAGGTTTGCGCACACGTAGGAGTTTCCGAAGTTTATCTAGAGTGCCCCACTTCAGCGTGCTTCTTGACCATAGCTTGGTTGTAGCGTAGAAAATCTGATAATTAAAGAGGAATTCCTGCTTTTTCTAATTAGGACCACAATGCCTGAAACTGACGTTAAACAAGAGCGCAAGAATGAGGGCGAGAGGACTGAGGAAACCGTGGAAGTCGTCAAGAAAAGTAAGCTGCTCTTTGAACAGCTTTTTTTCTCCCCTTTCTTGCAGACTGTTTCGTTGCGCTTACAACAGGATCCGAATAACTCAGTGCCTTATTTTTATCCCCTGATACTGTTATCTTGAAGCTTGCGCTATACGAAAGTGACCGCAGAAACAGTAACTGGAAACGCCAAGGCAAGCCAGCGGAGAAGCAGAGGGATTTTATATTATTATTCCCTGATTAGATGCAAACTCAACGTACATGTTGCGATCTGCAGCCAAAAGGTCCGGCTTATCCCTGTGTAGTAACCAAGGCAGTAACGCTACTTCAAACAGTAACTGCGGCTCTATTTTGTAGCCGTGTTATATACGCTCGATTCTACGCTCGTCTCATAACCCACCGTTCCCGGCCGATCCCGTTGATAACGTGCACAGTTCGTCGCTCTGACCACTGGCCAAGCGTTGAAAGCGCGAACAAGCATTAGCATAATAAAGGGCATCGCTACAAAATGGCAGCTAGAACGAGTTAGGGGCATAACACGCCGAACATTTGCCCACGGTATTACTCGCCATCCTATAGTATGGCCTATGGCACACTGAAAGATTAATAAAAGCAAATATAAAGCCACAGGAATTTTGTCGGTTTAGGACAAAGTGACAGAACGGGGACACAGGTGTCGTTTTCACATCGCGGAAACGACATTTTCTCGCGCACCGGACAGCAATGCTCGCAAACGCGACCTCGGGAGCCTTGTGATGCGGCTGCCAAGGGTGGTTTTATTCAAGAATTTCCGCCGGCGTGTCGTGCAGCGTGAGATGCATACATTTCATTTTATCTCAGTGATGTATATAGAGTGCGTTTATGATTTTTCTGTTTCTATGGATGGGTCACGCAGTGCTAGTATACCTGCAGCAGGCGCTAGTTGGAGTGACTTCGTGACTGAATGCGATACAAGTCTATAGGTTAAAGACTCAGACCAAATACGGCACAAGAAGACAAACAGGGTGGTGCGCATCACCGTGTTTATCTTCGCGTGTTGTCTTTTTCTAGTATTTGTCCAAAACTTGACAGATGGGTTCAGCTACGAAGCCGTGCAGTACTTTATCGTGCACTGCTCAATCTTTTAAACGATCGCGGACTGATATAGGGGAGCATCCTATACAACTCGACACTGCAGATTAAAAGGCACGCCATGTCGATAGTACTCACTGCCGACGTTTGCTTATTGCTGCTTCTGAATAGTAAGAGTTTGAACGCGTCGCTTCTTCTTTTGGACTCCCTAAATGATCTCTGGATGTGGGTGTAGATCCTTACGAGGCAGTTGCTCGTTCCCATGGTGGACTTTACTTAAATTAGGCTAGCTGAAAACGAGATCTTAAAACGCGCAGGAAATGGGACAGAATTTGAAGAGAGGTTAGTTGAAATTAAAAGACACATAAAACACATTTGAAACTAAAGCTGTTTAAAATTACAGAAGTAATGACGCGTATAAAACAAAGCGAGCGTGATTTGGCACTTGTAATATGTATATATAAAATAATGCTGCGAGATTTTTTTTTTCTTACTATTCAGTTTCTGTTCGAACGTTACTGCTAATAAACGTGTACGTACCCAGTCATTATGATCCCTGACAAAAGGTAAGTATGTAGCGCCAAGGGCGGTCAGCTGCGAGGCAATTAAGTCCTAACAATATCAGCGGCAAGGTTGAAGACAATCGCTCGCGCTTCAATGCTAAACGCCGCCACGCGCCGTCGCAATGAGCTCGCGCGCCTGTAGTGCTCTGCCTGATTACATCAGTGGCACATAAAGCGGAGGCCATTCAAATTTACCTTTCCGTTCTTCCGCCGAAAAGCACATGTCAGTATCACCCTCGCTCAGCTGTCCTCGGTGCACATATCACGGTGTCCTCCGTGAACAGGCCTGGGGCGTGTGCGCTGCTTTCAGTGACCTCGTGTCCACTGAGCCGACGACTTGTCTTCGTCAGGGCGGCGACGAAGACAAGTGCGCTTGTCGAAACGTTGGCTCCTGCGAAATTCCATGTTCTAAATCGTATTTTGCGATCTTTTCATCGATTCAAGCATCCATCTTCCCCTGAGCTTCTCTTCTAGTTTGGAATCAGTACGCGGTATCACAACAAACTCAACGTCTAGTAAGTGAACTTCCCAGAATGATCTCCACTGGTGTTTCACGGAATTCGCTGAATAAGTACGATCAGGTTTAGCCTAATTTATTCGGAATAGAACAACAAAAAAAAAAAACGCTGACTGGCGTTGCGTGAGAGCGCGCAGGCATGCGCGCGTTCGTCACGGTCGAGCGAAAGCGAGAGCTCTGTAATTTAATTCGCTAGACAAACGCCACGTTTCTGGCAAGCGCCACGAAAAAGAACGCGAGGAACGTGACAAAACGCAAAAAGGTTTAACGAAGGATTAAACAAATTAAGCATCGTTAAGTCCTTGGAACGACCTGACACTCAAAAGACGGTTTTGAGTGCCAGGAGGGTTCATTTAATTAGTGAAGCACCAGTTCATTAAGGTGCAGCGTGGCACGAACGGCCTTCATCTCCGGCGAGGAAAACGTTCTGTGGACGCAGATATATATATATATATATATATATATATATATATATATATATATATATATATATATATATATATATATATATATATATATATATATATATATATATATATGATCACCACCGCGATATACTGAACTTTCTTGCGTTTCGGGGATACATACAATATCATGCAATGACAAACACTTGATGCAGGCACGGACAAAACAGCAATTGAAGAACCGCGCATACATACCAGTCGGGGAACAAACAGGAGTATATAAATTACATTAATTAAAAAAAGGAAGTTGATCTGGTCAGGTCACGCAATGCGGAGAACAGGCAACCGATCGACAGTGAAAACGACAGAATGGATTCCAAGAAAGGGAAAGCACAGCAGAGGCAGGCAAAAGGTTAGGAGGGTCGATGAAGCTAAGAGGTTGGATAGAGTGGAATCAACTGGCTCAGGACATAGCGAACGGGAAATCGTTGGGAGGGGCCTTCGTTCTGCAGTGGACTTCAAATAGACTTCTGCTACAACTGATGATGATGATGATTAAGAAGATTATGCTACAGTGCCAGCCAGACCTTGACAAGGCACAGTGTATATATATATATATATATATATATATATATATATATATATAACGAAAGGGAAGGTGGTCAAGGGCTCGCTTTATTTGTTAGAAACAAGTTAACGGAACAGAAAACATTGAAGCTTAGGAAAGCATAGGGGAAGTTATTCTAATTCGTAATTATGATATTGCAATCTTTGGGGTAAGTAGAGAGGAATTAAAGTGGAAGAAAAGACAAACCTGCCTTCGGTGGGAACCGAACCCACGACCTTCGGATATCACGTCCGATGCTCTACCGCTGAGCTACGAAGGCGGTCGTCCCCCCGTCCACTTTTATTGGGTATTTATTTATATGGAATCCTGGGAGTGTTAGGCAGCGCCACTCGTAGCCAAGGCGGCGAGTGTAGCACTCTCATACTGCCAGGAGGCGTCACGTAGAACGTGACCTTGTGTCTAGATGGTGTATATATATATATATATATATATATATATATATATATATATATATATATATATATATATATATATATATCATCTTTATTTATTTATTTATTTATTTATTTATTTATTTATAGAGAGAGAGAACAAGAGCAAATTTCTGCGCATGCAGGCTTTGAAGACCGAAACTCATGGTTACACTTGTTATCTTCACGCCTTCTCGAAATGCGTTAGCTCATGGTGTGACAACATATCGCCGTTCCGCTTCCCGATTTCGTTATATTTTCAGGTATTTGCCAGAATCAGCTTATAGTCTTGTTCTTGTAATTTTACAGTTGTAGGTATACGAATGGAAGAAGTGTACACGCGACTCAAGATATCAACTTAGTTGAGTTATTAAATTGAAGCTGTGACTCGTTAAATAATGAAGCTACGATTGTGCATGCCCTATCGTTTCCGTTTTTGATATAGCGCAAATGAAACACCGTACGTCGTTCACATTCAACTCAACCTTATGTCTTTTATTATGTTTCTTTAGAGTTGTGTCCTCTGACGGGCATATTTGCTTATTATGTACAGGCTCAAGTTCCTGTTCGTATAGATGTATTGTTAAATCCTTGACGCTAATTCCATTACATGGAGTTCATATACGTGCTGTAGCAGGTGCGATAGAATCTGTCATTGCAGGTGCACAGACGTTCCTTATACAGAATTCGACACATAGATGTCGAGCCTGATATCCTGATACAGGTGTTGTCCTGAGTTACAAATGTGTCTACTTCATATTTGAACGAGTCGAATACTCCTCTCCATTGCGTCAAGAAAGAAAGAACGCGGTGGGTGTCCAGGTTTTCTATGACGCACTGACGTCGCCGGCACGGATAACGCTAAAGGGGCGTGATAGTTAGAAGCGTACGTATTATCAGACTGCAACAAATGCCATCTAGGCCGTATATCGCGGTGATCAATTGTTATTCACCTTTGTCCTGCCAGCAGAGACAATGCTGGTTCTACTTTAAAAAGTAATAATAGCATTGCGTGCGTAAAGCGCTATGCACGTCACTTGCATGCGAGGCCAGCAATAGAACGTGACAACCGACACAACGCACGCGCATTACCCGCGTAAGGGGTAGCTGTGTATCATGATAAATGGAATACAACTTTGCAAGCATTATAAATTAATTTCGACATTTAATATGCGAAGTATTCTCTTTTGCTTAAGTTCAGTTAGGACGTTCGAAACTGCGCAAAAGGAGAAGGAACACCTTCTTTTTTTATGTCTACGGTGCCTTTTTCTTCTTTTTTTTTTTTGCCTCATTCTTTCCTATCTCGTGCGGGTATCCGCCGCCGGTTGTACGCATCCTGCGGCGCTTGCTTTTTTCTACGCCGCACGCAATGCATAGAGTTACGTCCGCCGAACGTCATGCTCCTTCTCGGAAGTCTGCTTGTAAACAGAAGCTTTTTTCCATCGACTCGACCGAATGCTGGGAATGAAACACTATCAGCCTCTATGCGAAAAGAAAAAAAGAAAAAGAAGCTTAGCGTAATTTTTGTGCCCCTTATTTGCAAACATTCACAAGTTCTGCTACATTAGCTTGATTTGTGTTTTTCTTCGCGATGTTGCTTTAAAATAAACACACCGGAAAGCAACTCTTTTATTATTTTGTTTTCGTTGAACATTCATTCGTTTTGTTTGCCCAAGTCATATATATCCATTCTGTGCACCAAATGCTAACCCGAATGACTATCAGGTACATTCTGCATAGATACTGAACAAACGAGCTCACGCACACTGTATATATTATATACCTGGCATCGCATGCTCGGTGCACAATTTCGTGCTTACACTTCCCGTTGCGAGCGTTTTGCAAAATCAGTAATTTCGCTGACGGTCGTTTCATCACGGTTTCGGGTAAACCGGCTAAAATACACGAAATTTCGAAAGAAAAGCTATCACTTGTCCGTGAAAATGCACATTTGAGAACTGCACTCTTTAAAGAAAAGGTAGCGCTACTTACTAACCTTGAAGTATTAAATGCTTGTCACAACATTCACTACCTAAGTAGCAACTGTAGGGGGTAGTAACGTTACTACCATGTCATTAGGGGTAGTAACGGCAAGGTGGTAACGTTACTACCATGTCAATTAATACTTGCAGTTACTACCTGCAGGTAAGGGTAGTAACTAAATTTAGTAACTTTACTACCATGGCAGTCTTTATCTGGCTTATGCCGATTCGGTTTATACGGGCTGCTTCCGTTGTCATATCAAGTCGATTCTATTGGAAAAGAATAACGTCAAATAAAAATGAAGCGTTACGGCACTGTCCAGTGACACTGGTTGGTACTAACTAATTAGACCATGTTCCACCAATTAACGATAGCTAATTACTTCAATGTGCTTTTAGCCCCGCTGAATACGCTGCACATTAACAGGTTCAGGCGACAGTGCACATAGCAACATGTTCGAACCAGAAACGACAACACATGCACAACCACATAGAGAATATCAAAGCTTCTACGCGACATACACTCCAGCAGCAACGCTAGCGCTGTTAGAATAGAATATTTATTTCCAGAAATACAAGGTTCTGGCGGATACCACCGGCGAAAAGCTGTTTGGAATACAGCTTGACTGGGCCGATGGTCCGTTACAAGGCACACGTGGCGGTTGCATGAAAATTAGTAACATTTTTTAGAAGCTCAAAATAAGAACAACTATTAACACAAATGCAGAAAACAAGATCACAATTATATAAAGAAATAATGAGCATGTATTGAAATACGCAAGAAAAAGAAATATATGAAATAGGTACAAGAAAATCATACACTTTGGCTCTGATAAATGAACACTAAAAACGATAATAAGAAAAAGGCGAAAAAAGCACTCAAACATTACATGTTCACAAAATGCATCCGAAATTCCTTCGGTGAAAAGCAAGATCAGAATTATATAAAGAAATAATGAAAATGTATTGGAATACGCAAGAAAAAGAAATATATGAAATAGGTACAAGAAAATCATACACTTTGGTTCTGATACACGAACACTAAAAACGATAATAAGAAAAAAGTTAAAAAGAACACTCAGACATTACATTTTCACAAAATGCATCCGAAGTTCCTTCGGTGAAAAACACTTTACACCTTGAAATGTATTTAAAATGTGTGGCAGATTGTGCTGTAAGGATTGTAGGCTATATTTATTACGAAACCGTGGAACATACCATATATCACTATTTCTGGTATTGGCGGAAATGACTCTAGGTGTCAGAGTTGCAGTGGGCACAAGAAAATTTTTGAAGGCACTATTTGAAAAATAAAATGAATGAAGCAATCGAAAAGTGTAAAAATGTTCTATTTTAATTATTCTATGCTTTAGAAAAGCTGGCCCTGTTGTCTCCAGAAAACCCATATTGTCAATGTGACGAATCATCTTTTTTTGCAATGAAAATATTTTCAAAATGTTTGTCTTTCCATTTATGGCCATACTTAAGCATTCACACGTTGTATTGGTGAGCCGACATCGATTCAGATATGCAATAAACGTTTAGGATCCTGATCCTTATATTTTATTGTTTACATGTATGTATCCCTTGACGTTGCATCAGAACTTAATCAGAACTGGTTTTGGGACGTAAAACCCCACAGAACAACAACAACTTGACGTTGCAAGAGATTCTTAATCCAACATAATCAAATTAATTGGCGTTTGTCGAAATTCTGCATAAGCCTGTCACAATTACAACACAACACACTACTGCCATAGGCAGCAGTGTTTACTAACCCGTCACGCATTAGTAACGTTTACTACCTCTTACAGACGTAGTATATAGTAACGACAGCATTTCCGACCTGTCATGCACTTCTGAGGCAGAAAAACGTCAGCAAACTGTAGTAAAACTGCTGTGGAGGTAGTAACGGGTGCAGTTACTACCTATACCTTACTATATCTTTTAATAGTGTGATACATCCCAGCCTTCTTCTCTCTCTTCCGTTATTGGTTGCAGAATATATGCAACGGAAGCCCTGAACATGAAAGTGGTTCTTCTGTTCGCGCTACATATTCAGAGTGCTCACGTAGCTGTTAAATCGGTCACTATCGCCCCTTAGTGAAATCTGAAAAGATTGAATGCAGGAATGTACGTAAGTGGATTCGTGCCGCAGGTGTATTTTGACCGTAAATCGCGTCATATTCCTGTTTCAACCGGTCACCCAGTGCGGACGTTGCGCTTCGGGAATGACTTACCGAGTGTTCTTGGGTATATTGATTGATTTCTGGGGTTTTACGTCCCTAAAGACTTCATTATGAGAGACACCGTAGTGGAGGGCTCCGGAGATTTCGACTGTCTGGGGTTCTTTAACGTGCACTGACATCGTACAGTACGCGGGCCTCAACATTTCGCCTCCATCGATGTGCAGCCGCCGCGGCCGGGATTTGATCCCGCCACCTTGGGATTAGCAGCCGAGTGCCATAGCCACTAGACTGTGCACCGTGGCGGGGCAGCGTTGTTTTTTTTTTTTTTTTTTTGGGGGGGGGGGGGGGGGGGTATACACAGACAGATGAAAGTGATGGGCAGGGATAGGAGTTAAGCGAGGCATAATCGGATGGAGGCGGAGCACGGATAGGCCTCGTCTTCTATATACGTAGTCGGTAATTGCGCAACAAGATATTTTATGTCGTAGCGCAAAGTTTGCGTCTTGTACGTAAGTCAGCCAAGCTTGTGATCAACCGTTTCTGACATGCTGTGAAGTTGGCTATGAGAAGAGGTATGCTTCTCACAGAAAGCGACGAAGTTTGTAACGAGCATACGTAACACGATTTTGGATCAGCTAGTTGTTTGGTCTAGTTTTAATTTCAGTCGCTCGTGTCGCTCTTTTCTTTCTTTTTCCTTTGTCAGTGATAACGCGGGTAACGCGCACGTGGAATTAGTGCTATGCCCTATACAAGCTATATTGTAAAGTGACGATGTACACGTCCAGAAAATCAGGATTAATCAACGTGACGTTGTACCTAACGCCTGAAGAAAGGGAAAAATAAACGCCGACGTGGTAGCCTTGTAACCTCGAAGTGTCGGGCTCATGTCCTGGCCACGGCTGGCGCGTTTCCTTTGGGCGATATGTGCAAAAACGTTCGTCTATACTTATTTTAGCGTATAGGTGTACATCAAACAGCCGAAGGTGGTCAAAATTAAGCCGCCGGACTACCCGGGAGACTACGGCGTATCTCAATATCCGATTGTGGTTTTGGCACGCAATACGCCGTAATTTTAGTTAATTAACATGCACATGAAATAATTACTCTCTGGTCACCAATACATGTTCAGTGTAAAACGATCATTAGCTTTCCAGGCTTGAGAAGGAAGTTTTCGCTTTGAATAATTTTATAGCATGTATCCTTGGCACTGCAAGCAGCCTTGAACGAAGGTGTAAATATGGAGTGTTTATGCAAGCTGCGTACACCGTTCTCCAGGATGATAAATTCGCCTGCTCGTCTGCCTGGTATATCTACGATGCTTCGTTCACCATCCATCATTTTGTTCTCTCTCTCTCTCTCTCTGTGTGTGTGTGTGTGTGTGTGTGTGTGTGTGTGTGTGTGTGTGTGTGTGTGTGTGTGTGTGTGTGTGTGTGTGTGTGTGTGTGTGTGTGTGTGTGTGTGTGTGTGTGTGTGTGTGTGTGTGTGTGTGTGTGTGTGTGTGTCAGATTCATATCTGTCACTCCATATACAACATTGCGACTCGATGCGCCTTTTTCACAGCACTGCCGCCATATATGGTAACCAGGAAAGGACAGGTCACTGCGATATCGTTAAGAGCTGCTATTTTTTTCTGTCCTTAGATAAAAAAAATTACTTTCATAGGACTGGTCCTCACCAACGATTACTTATGCTGTGTACAGATTATTAGCGAAGGTTGCCGGCCAGTGGCGAATTGCATTTACGAACGAAAATATTCGTGAATTCGGAACCAGAGCTTCTATATATAGCATTGTATATGAGGAATATAGGGCGCAGTGTTTTGCATCGGGCACCTACACGTGCTCGTATGTATACTCGTTTGAGTGAGGTCACCCCACAGCGCTCGCCTGACTTCGCGGCGCGGTATAGTCTCAAAGCCGCCAGTTGCGTCCTTCCACTGGACAGGGGCCGGCTCGCGTGTGCAAATGAGCCAGAGTCGTGTTCGAGCTGAAGATAAGATTTTGTTCGGTCGTCGCCATGCGCTCCAGACAGGCGGCAGTTAATGAGAGCGCGCGGATTGTAATGTGAGCGAGAAGCTCTAGCAGTTGATGAGCAGAACTTTGTTTACAGTCTAACACGGCATTATCACGTTATTCGAGATGGGCCAGGGCGACCCTATAGCCGCGTACTGTCTGGAGCGTCGCTCCCGTGTTGACGAACGCCACCGCACGCGTTTTCCCCTAGCGCCTTCTTTTTTTTTTTCTTTCGTCATCTTTCGACCTAGAAATAAAGCGTGTTTGTGGTGCGAATGGTGCGAAGCATTAGGAGAGAGCTCCGCGTTTTTGCATTCCGTATGTCGCTTTCCTAACTTTCCCACCACTTCGGTAGAACGTTTCCGCTCTCACAGCGCCAGACGGGTGATAGAGCGGAACGAAACAGCGCAAAAAAAAAAAAAAAAAAAAAAACGGAGCACGTGAAACGAAACGAAAGGAAAGGACTCGTGTTCCGTCTTTTTTTGCGCCGTTTTGTTCCAGTATGTCGTACCAACACGCCCAACCTTCAACCTCAGCTGACTGTACAGAGCCCGTTTCTTGCGATCGACGATTCTTCCTCCGAGATGGAAGTACCGTGAGCGTCAGCCATGGCGACTTTTATTTTTATTTATTTATATATGTCTGCCGTGTACTCGCGGTTCTGTAGCGCTCTTCGCCCGCGCATGCAGTTCAAGGGCGGTTACGAGGAAAACGGCAGAAGTGAAGCGCGGCTCGCTTGCCCTCACCGGCCTGCCCTCGCCACTTTATATAGCGGCAAGGTCGACCTCCTTTCTTCGCCCAGTGCGATGTTTTATCAGGAGTGCAGTTCCTCTTCGAGAGCCGCTGCGCCGGTTCCTGCCTTCGCTTCTCGTCCCATAACCACGCCGAGTCACACCGACGCAGCTGGCGCAATGAACGGTCGCGTTTACTTCTTTTTTTCTAGTGTTCATGCTTGCGCGCGCATGCAGACCTCGACACAGAGATGCTGATACCTAACCAATGAGAAATATGCCAAGTAGAGGACATAGTGGGTCACTCTCTACGGTTACAGACGAGGCGCGAAAACTACAAGAGAAAGCAGATGTGCTCAGAAAAAAAAAAAAAAAAGCGATGATGGCCCTTCCAGTTTACGTTACGTATATCCTCGTGCGATTCGGCTCACAGCAGCCTTCCTGGAGGCGAGAAATAGTTCAGGTAAAATTCAGACACGTCTCATGAGTAATGCAGAATGCATGGCCTTCCGTGTGCCAGTGCGCTGCCCTCCCTCCTCTTCCCCCCGTACCGCACGCTCTTACCTGCGACAGTGCTCGATTCGTATTCTTGGCGCAGCGAACAGTAAGCAAGACGAAATTTGTCCTGGAGTGCTGGAGCCACGCAGACAAGAGTATGAATATTGTGGATGAATGCAAGACAGTCGAGAACGACTCGCGTGGTGTGTGTTTTATCATCGATGCCGCTAACCGTTGCTTGTGTCGCGGTCTCTCTATGACACTTGCAAGTGGCATTAGTTATAGAAAGAGGCGCGATGCACTACCCTTCAGAGGTGTTGAGAACAGGGCGAACGCTCAACGATGAGTTGATCAATCAACGACACTGCATAGTGCCAGAATTGAAAGTATGTATGCAGTAATGTGAGAATAATCAACATTCAAAGAGTGGATTATCTGCACACCTTCAGTGGCCTTAACAGCAATCAAGTGCAGTGTGCTTCCGAAGTCTGTGCAGAGAACACGTCACTCAGACGCAGCCCCCGTGCGAGCATATACAAGCGCAGAGGGGAAGCGTATCACGCGATACGAGTTTTGCCATCTCGTATATACGTATTTTGCAGTGAGTGTCATTGCGTGCGCGGTGCATAGCTGTAAACAATCGATAATAATTGCGATGTCAGTGCACGTTGAAGAACCCCGGGTGGTCGAAATTTCCAGAGACCTCCACTACGGCGTCTCGCATAATGAGAGCTGGTTTTGGGACGTTAAACCCCACAAATCAATCAATCATATCGATAGTAATTCGTACTGTGGGTGGGATCTACGTTACAACAGAACCTGCGCTTAGCGTTTTACGATTCTGGCAATGGGCGCATAGCCGCTTTCATTGGGATAGCTAGTGCGCGCGTGTACAGCGCTTACTCCGGCCGAGCGACGTTGAACGCTTTTCTCGCTTCGCTATGCAAGCCGTGACTGTAGTTTCCGTTAGCGCGATACGTATAAGAAAAGATATCAGTGCAGATATACCAGCGTTGCCTCGGCGTGTGAAAAATGACTAATGGTAATAAAAATAATTTCTCAGGTTTTACTTCCCAAAACCACTATATGATTATGAGAGACGCTGTAAGGGCTCTGGACCCACCTAGAATTCTTTAACGTGGCACAGCACACGGGCCTCAACATTTCGCCTCCATCAAAATGCAGCCGCAGTGAAAGTGAAATTTGAGCTGAGTGTATAAGTCACGATCTGCTAAGGCTTGATCGCACATAGTTTCCTTGGTTTCTTCGGGGTCAGCATTGGACTCGGCTGTTAACATTAATTCAAATTAAATTATGGCGTTCCAGGTGCCAAAGCCACGATGTGATTATGAGTCACCTCTTAGAAGGGAGAAACTCCGCACAAATTTTAGCCATTTTGGATTCTTTAACTTGCACATAAATGAAGGTAACGGTATTTTTGCCGAAGTCCGGAATGGAGTCCGCGTCATACCCCTCTGTAAGATACCATGCACGGCAGGTTGTATGGCGTCAGCTGGCAAAACTGCAGATGGGAAAGAGCACTGCACCGCCGTTGAAGTGCGGACAGGTGTTGAGGAACACGTGTGATGAGTAATAACACTGAGCGTGGGCTCCAAACACCGATGATACTGATGCTAGGAAAACGTTCCTACAGATAGCCTTTTACAGAGAGGGAATGTAGGTTATATTGTTTAGAATGCTGGAGTGGGTATTGCTGGGCAATATCATTGATGCAATTGCGCCATGAAATGGAATATCCGGCAACCGTACAGGGTCCCTCCATAGCGTTAACATCCGGTGGTAGCGAAGCGCACGTCATCAGTTTATGGCGTCACGTTTCAGTGTTAATTAAAACGCCACACACACACCGCACGCACGCACGCACGCACGCACACGCACACCTGAATTTGGCCAATTCGAAAAGTGAGGCGACCCACTGTTGAAAACCAACCTACCTGGCCCAGTTTCAGAATTTACTTGACCCACCTCCGAAATTTGACTGGCCCACCTAAATATTCGAGCACACGGCGGAGCGGTCACGTCATGTGATAGAGACATGACCAAGAATAGCAAGTTACAGTCACAGAACCAAATGATGACGTCATATGTCAATGTCACGTGACACAGCCGTTGAAGTAGTATGGACGTCGACAAGACCCAGATACGCTGCGACAGCCTTCTCTGTTTCTTTCTAATGTGCTCCGCGTTGCTTTCGCATTCATTGCACATCTCGAGACTCAAGTGTCGCTGTAACTTATGCAAATGACTTCCATGCCGCCGCTATCTCCACCATCGACTACTGGTTCCTCCATGTGATCAGATGAGATAAATGCAAAGTGAAATCATCACGTTGCGAAATAGTGGCCCTGACTGCGTGAAGAACGCCGGCAAAGTTAATTTTTCACCATCCCAATTCTGAGAACTCTCCATACACGTGCTAGTTATGTTTGTTCTTTCAATACTTGTCTCTTTACGGTCGTTGCTCGTATATTATAGGTACGTCACTTCGCATACTACTATATCTGCACATAGCCGCTAAGTACCTGGAGTAGCAAGCCAGGCCATTAACCAGGCTAACATCTCCGGTTCATCAATAAAGTGTTCTCTCTCTCTCTCTCTCTCTCTGCACATAGCCTTCAATTCGAGCACAAAATAACGAGGAAATTCATTTGAATGCCGATGAACCTCTCCAGCCGCAACGTACCAGGAGGGTTACGTCTGCATTATTTAAGTTGCGCGACATTTTTCTGTCTTCTTTCACTTTTCTATTTTCTTTTCTTTTTGCGTCCTAGAAGAACAGCGGTGTATGGAACTCTAAGAGTTTATAAATGTCACGAGGCCTTGTGAGAAAATCTGTGGGCTACATTGCATGGCGCAGTTACACTACTTCGTCAGGCGAACGCGATTAATATGCAGCTTGATGTTCCGAAAAAGCTGTAAAGATTTGGCTCTCCTCTATGATGCAACAAAACGCCTATTCATAGCCACCGAGGGCCGCTTCTGAACGGCGAAGAGCTAAAAACTAGCAGTATGAAGGTTCTCAGAGAGTCCAAATTAATCCGAAGCATTTTGCTGCGCTGATGTATGTTTTCTCCCGAGCTGCTTTGCACGTTACTAGTTATATACGGATTTAGATATGCCTCTCCGTTCGGTGTAATCATTGCGAAGTGCCACAGGCTTGACTAAGGGTATCCTCCTCGCTGTGATAGCAATGATATAGAGGCTTTCGGCCGGCTTTAACCTCATTGATTATCAAATCCAGTGCGGTAGAGCGTCGTGTACTCGTACTAAACCGCACGTCGTTTCACATTACGTCTCTCCGCCGAGGTGCACAACGCTCTTATTTGCAAAAGAGAGTGAATTGATTGGTTGGTTTGACTAACGCGCGTTTGGTTAAACTCCCTGCCTTTCTTTAGTTCTCTCTCTCTCTCATGACTACTGCCTTTGAAATAAATAGATTTGTCTGAGGGACAGCAGTAATGCCATTAGGCACGTCATTCGTCCGGTTACGTACGAGGCAAAATTGCCTTATCCGGAGCTATGATTGTGTGCATTCAGGCTATAGCCGAGTGGCTCTCAGCAATTTTTCGGAGAGTGTGTTTCGGTTGCTGAAGGAGAAAAACAAGTTCGTCACGTTTCTCCTGTAATCACCAATCCGCATATAGGTACGGCTGCGCCGGCGGACGCTGCGGCAATTGCCCGTGCATGGTCGATGGCCGCTACCATGGCCATTGTTTTCCTCAAGGGGCGGCGCTGTGCTATTTCTATGATGTCTTCTTGTTTCATGAGCTCCTTTGCGACGCAGGCTATATCTATATTGAAGGTACAGCTCAAGTTATATACGCGAAAAGCCAAACGCAGCAGCAATACTATATTTTGTCATCGAATCTAGTGGGCTCTCGGCAACAACATTTCTTTTTTTCGGCGTTAGACAAGAAACAGCTAAAACGAAGAGAAACTATAATTAATTCGGCCAAGAGTCCATCTACACACCAAGAAAGTTTTCTTCAGTTGGAGCTGATATCTCCGCGTCAAAATACACCGCGTCATGTGTCTTGCGGATTACTTTTGACCAGATAGGGGCTTTTTCAAGCACACTTAAATTATACACGATAATTTTTGTATTTCGCCGAGACGGAGATTAAACTCGCTACCTCGAGATGCGCAGCGCAACGCAACAGCAATTGCGTCATAGTGGGTCGGGTTGAGTGAGCGACGGTTCGCATAATTTTCAGCGAGATATCAGTGAGACGGTGTCCTGCCAGCGTTTCGTGCATATTCCTCCACGCGAGACGTTAAGCACCTGTGTTAAACTTACTCAAAGATGTTCATGGTAGAATACATACACGGCGATGCGATCACTTTTGCGAGTAGAGGAACGTCCCCAGCACAGACCACGCTCTTATTTTTCTAAACGCACCTCCTGCGTTTGTAAATATCTGTGAAAAAATTCAAAGAAGCTTTCCCCATCCCCCGCCCTCTCTTTTGACAATTAGACACCCCCCTCCACCCCTTAATTTCAGTTACCGTTGAAACCATTCCCAGGTTGTCGTACCGGAGGCAAAGTATCTCAGCGCGCGGACGTCGTAATGTTGGTCGATTCGGCATCGACCGCGAAACGTCAACGGCGCTATTTTCGTGGCTTTCATGCCGTGTAGCCATAGCGAAACGCGTAACCGTAGCGCAGTTCTGTCGTGACGTGCGTTTCCTCGGCTTACGCGCTATGCCCGTGTTGTCAGGCTCGATACCACCATTCGAAGATACAAGGGAGACGCTCCGAGGAGCGTGCCAGAAAATTTCTTCTGCCGACACAACCCGATTCACAGGAGGCTTCGCCAAACCAAAGTTGGCCGAAGAAGAGCGGTGCCACGGCCCCACCGCGGAAACAAACGTCCGCGCCGACTGATGCGGCACGGTCGCAGCTAATGAACGCTGACCGCTCACGCGAGTCAACGTGCACCGTCGCGTCGATAGTTCACTACTTCAACGTAGGGGCTGTCACGTGCCAGAGACAAGCCACGTTCTAGGACAGGCAGGCACATGCTGCGCTTTCAGCGCATCTATAGGGCCCCGTACACGATGGCACGCACCGTGCGCCTCGCGTGACTGTGCGGTTCGGAATGTCTCCGTTCTCCTGCCCGAAGAGTATGTCCCTTGAAGCGGTGCGCGTACTCACACAGACTACTTGCATCTAAGTATAGTGTCACCAGGGCTTGCGTTTGCATATCATTCGTAGTTGTTACCGTGTTTGTTACTCGCTGAGGGCGCTAAACGGCTGCGTGGCGTTCTGACCAAAGTCACATGATCAGCGCTGTAACAGTGGCGACCGTATTCCAATGAAAGAAGATTCCATTTTTTTAGGCTGGTTGCTTCTGGCTCTTATTCAGAGTAACATCTCGAATAACATCTATCTATCTATCTATCTATCTATCTATCTATCTATCTATCTATCTATCTATCTATCTATCTATCTATCTATCTATCTATCTATCTATCTATCTATCTATCTATCTATCTATCTATCTATCTATCTGATACGGTTTTCTTTCTACTCTTCTGTCGTCTAACCATGCCACTGAAGTGTGTAGTGGTGAAAAATAATCGCATATAATTGCATCATGTGCTTTTGCAATGGCCGATAGTGCTCTCGAGTGCCAAGCGATTACACTACAAAGTGAGGTCACCTTAGCACCGCACCAATGCGGCCATAAAATATGGAACCATGAAATCGATTCTATGGGGTGTAAGCGTCGATAGACGTCATTTTGGAAGTGGTGGCCAAGTACTGCACCAAAGAGGCCAACTCCTGTTCCGGTGAAGAAGTAAGTCGTGGGGAGCTAGCAGGTGGAAATATAGCCTTAAGCTTATGAAGTGGAATCCAACTCGCGCAAGGCAGGATAAAATTGGAGATCCCTGAGAGTGGCCTGGCATCCTGCAGTGGACATAGAGCAGGCTGGTTGTGGTAATTGTGAACCGCCGGTAAATGCGCACTATTTGCCAGTGTCGGTGTTGGCCCGTGGAGCAGGACAGTAACATTCCTTGCCGCATCGCGGTACCCCTTCCGCGACCTCACAGTTTCGCGCACGCATCACTACATGCCAGTGACAGGGTCGTCGCCGACGCTGACACCAACGTGTTTTTCTCTTGTGGAAGCAACTTGCGGCTCATTTGGGGCAGCAGTTTTAATTTTCTTTCAAATGACAACTCTGTAATGCTGTGGTTACAAGGGATGCAACTTTTAGAAGCTGGGCAGCCCATCGCTCACCTCCTTCATCTCCGAGGATTAACCGATGCCTATTCGACATGGTGTAAAAGGCGCCGCACACAGAGGCTCAGTGACAAGGACACCTGTGCGACAAATTTCGTGTTAGCAGTTCTTTCGGTTTTCTATCTCAGCTGATATAACTAGCACAAAGAAAGAAAGAAAGAAAGAAAGAAAGAAAGAAAGAAAGAAAGAAAGAAAGAAAGGAAGGAAGGAAGAAAGAAAGAAAGAAAGAAAGAAAGAAAGAAAGAAAGAAAGAAAGAAAGAAAGAAAGAAAGAAAGAAAGAAAGAAAGAAAGAAAGAACACGATAACACATAACAGACACCAGGCTGTAACGGTATATACACTGCACGAAGACAACGACAGCGTGAATGACTTTGCCTGCAAGTCTCCATGGTAACCGCCTCACACTTATACCAAAAAGCGAGAGGCACTCAAAGAATGACTGTGAAACGAAACAGCAAGAAAGAGCGGCTCAGTATTACGCGGCTCCATTTCAAGATCGACGATGTTCTATACTGAGCGAAAGCCACCATCGCCGGATGGACATGAATGAAACGCGGCAGCTGAGTGGACGCCGGTACAGGTTCTCTGGCATACGCATTTTACGCATGCAGATTGCACAGCGCGTTCCCATTTACTCCCGGCGGTGGCAAGAAACGACGACGACGAAGTCTGGCGTTTTGCCGCGCCGCCACGTGCAGCTCGCGTCGTCCACTATCCCCGGCTTTACTTCCTTAGGTTTTTTTTTTTTTTTTCCCATATTCTCTCGCAATACACGTTGTCGCTGTTGCAGCACATCCGCGAGCCCATCGGGCTCTTCGGTGCCAGCGGTTCGATTCTCGCGGTAGCACCGCTGGGGATCGACGTGCGGCATTGCGGCGGCGAGAGCACGCCTTCGCTCAGGAAGTACTTCGAATGTTCTCGTACGCACGAGTGCGCTCACGCGCCAGTATCGAGAGTACCAGCGCACCTGTCGAGTTGACTGCCTTCGGTGACTGCTTCTGTTCTCGACGCATCGACGTGCACATCGTACCTGGCCGTCACGGGATCGGCAACCACGCCAGGTAAGCTGCATTCCCGTGTGCCCCGTTCGTGTGCCGGCAGCCAGGGGAGACTGTTCTGCTATCGCGCGAAGAAAAAAAAGAAGAAAAAGAAAGGGCTTCCCGTTTCTCATGCCTTGTGGTGGCGCGGTGCGATAGGCTCCTTTTCGCGCGATCAAGTGCGCGCGGTGATTCCGGAACAGCACCGTGCGTAACCTCCGGCAATTGTTTATGGTTTTTCGTTTTTGTCTTCGTCTATCCACGGATCGAACGCTGCGCCATTTTCCTTTCTTTTCTCTCTCTCTTTTTTTAGTTTGATGTAGTTTTAAAATGACGCCACGGAATGCTTGTGTGGGGCGCGAAGAACCACTGATCGAAGTCGAGCGCGCTCACACTTCGGCTCGTGTCCGGTTATTTCTGTTTACCTGTGTAGGCGCTAAGCATTGCCCTAGTTTTAAAGACGCTTGCTTTGGCTTCTCGCAGTGTTAGTCAACCGATTGAATGGAATATAATCCATGACTCATATTACTCGAAGTAGTGTTGATTGATTGATTGATTGATTGATTGAGGGCTTTAACTTCCCGAAGCATCGAAGGGTCTATATAAGAAGCGTCGTAATGGATGGATCCGGGCGTGCTGTTTGCTCAACAGGATTCCGCGATGTGCACCCTAATATTCGCCTACAATTAAGCTCTTGCATTGCATTCATGGGCATATATCTACAGTAGAAGAGGGGATCAAGTGGCAATTGAGAAGAAAGGTGTGTGTGTGTGGAAGGGGGCGGGGGAAGGGCAAAGGCGAATTTTTTGGTACTGGATAGCATGCCACATAATTTATGTATTTTCATTACACATCAGACTATTTCTGCGCTGTAAATTGCCTAACCGTGCCCCACCACGACGTGCGGTAGGTTCTCTGATATGCGAACCGCTTGCGCGACGTTTTCGCGTTTTGCGCTCTATAGCGTTGCGAAGAACGCTACCGCTGATGAGAACGTGTCAAAAAAGTTAGAGCATGGGCTACTGACATATGTGCACTGGCCGGGCGGAGGCACTTGACGATGGCTTGATACGGGCCTTCGGTGGGAGGGGGAGTGCGCCACCATAACAATAGGGGGGAGGAGCTGACCTCCAGTTTGGTGATCAGTAATACATCACCAATGTGTACATCTCACACATAAACATGAACACCTAAAACAGCCTGTGTGGGCTGCCGCCCTCCCCCTTTCACCCTGGCCTCAACCCCGAGAGATATTAAGCGTTGCACTTGATCCTCCACTGTAAAATGTGGGAAAGCAAAATATGGCTTCTTCGTCACGGGAAGTTTTGGTTTGACGTAACAGAGCGGCCGCATTTCCTTCGTGTCCGCGGTGCGCTGGGTTTTGATATCGCCACTGAGATTCGATTAGGGATGTGTCAAATTATGTGCGATTTTCCACTTTTCTAAAAGAAAGGCATGTAATAAATTGTTACGTCCTACAACTTTCTCATATAATCAAATTCCTTCAAATTTATAATTAAAAGCTTTTTAACAAGCTTTCATTTGTACGTCATTTCAGTGTAACCTTAGCAGAGGTAAAGTATTACCTCCTCGACATAGAGTTCGTGTGCGGAGACCACTAATGCCTTACTGTCATAGCATTTTTATTTCTTAAAATCAGTATAGTCCTCGGAAAAAAGAAAAAAAAACTCCCTGTGTTTTTGATTTGATATTCAGAGTTTGTTCTTATATCGTATGATTGAATTCGATTTGAAAATTTTGATTTTCGAACACTGGTACGTTTTTTTTTCTTTACGACGGGTACAATTCGCTTCACATTTCCCTTGTATAAACATGTGTCCTATGGTGTATAAAATGTGATTGATGAGTTGGTTTAATTTGTGTTTAATCGCTTCAGGAGGGTTTCAACTTGGGCTTGTTGGTGAATCATGATGCGCTTCGTTCGTCCTTTCGTGTTCCTTCTTGTGTCCTTGTTCTTGTGCGCAACGCTTCAGTTAATCGCTTAAGTTCTCTAACAAATAAGGTCCGTCTTGACATATCCGTCTGTAATGGCATCAGTTGAGTAAATCTGAATGCTTTCTAATGTAGTTTTCAAACTAAAGAAACACTTTCCCCCGCTTGAGAACCATAGGTGATACGCCAGTATTGTACCCACGTATTCTGCTCGCATGCAGCTTGTATGGGGCGGGGATCAAGCGAGGGACTTCCTTACCACTAGTATAAAACGCCATCGTATAGCCACTGAGCTGCGGCGACAAGTATGAAAGAAGTTCTGTGTGTGTACGCCCCTCGTGTGCTGCTTCCAGTAAACACCAGCGTTTGTGATAGCGACTATATGCATATACGTTTCCCTATTGCAATGACCAAGGCGTTATCTGCAGACACCACAGTGTTAAAGTTATTGCAGCGCCAGGAAAGAGCGTGAACTATGGTTGCGCAGTTCGTGCGCAATGCATTGTGCATCTTGCCACTCAAAAGATATACGGAATATAAAGATATACGGAAAAGATATACTCAAAAGATATACGGAAAAGATATACGGAACCGGGGCTTAATTCGGCGTTCAAGTATAGCGTATATTTTGTCGTATCTCCACCCCAGGACTGTTCCCCACATCTCCGTAACTCTCTATAACACCAATAGGTACCGTTTTACTGACGACCCTCTGCGTGCATTCAGGGGGCGGTGTTCCAGCGCCGCTCTGAGTATTTTGTATTAATGATTGGCGTTTTCCAAGCCTTGCACTCGATCGCTTGCATACGATGAAAAGGACGCCTGTATCCGCGGCGTTGCCTCTACCCGGCAATTGCGAATCGCGACATCCTTGTACTGGCCATGCTTCCACGTGATGGGTTGAATCATTGGGCCTTGATAGGGCAATTTTGCTGACATCCCTCCTTCCCCTTTCGCCGGTGTCCTCTTTGGCCCAGTGTAGACGTCAGTCTAGCCGCTGCAGCTTCCGGACGCAGTCATTTTCTTTCGACTTCGGCGGGTTTGACGTCGTTCGGAGGCAATCAGGATCTGCTGTGCTGCATTATGTATACAAGTGCCGGAGGAAGTACTAACTCCTTTGTGTTAACGTCCATGCCTTCTTTCGCTGAGGTTCAACTGCATTAATACATTCGATCTGTATTTCGTTCTCTTTTTGCTCGGGTTTGCAACTCTGCACAAAACTTCACTAAATGCCTCTGGCATTAAGATAAAAAAAAGAAAGAATCTGACGCAACTTAAACGCTTGCACCGGATTTAACGGGCGAGTATAATTAAGCCAATACTAAAGGCATGAATGCATAAGCAAGCGATGGAGGCCGCGTACTCGGCTATAGAGTGTCCGTAGCTTCTATTCGTCGCGGCGTCTTGAAGTCACGGGACATTACTTATTCAACATAGGCAAAAATGTCCAACGATAAGACATATAAGGTGCCTTCGCAGTTGTTTCAAACCCTTTCACTCGTCGCAGGATGTTGAGACGCAGCGCATTTATTTATCCAGCACTCCATGCACTCGGCTGTAGAATACGCCGTTTATCCTCTGTCAGTCGCTGCATTTAAAGGCACACACACACACACGCACGCAGAGAGAGAGAGAGAGAGAGAGAGACTAATTTTAGGCCCTCAATTCTTCCCCGCGAACAAACAATTATTTTGGTAAAGCAAAGATGTTTTATCGGCGTAGCTCTTTAAGCTTGAGCTTTGTCCGTGCGTCGTTTAAAAAAAAAAAACTAAGCGGCTATGTGTCACTGTGAAGCTATAGGATCACCGATCCTAGCACGCAGCTAATATTTGCGAAATATGCTGGCCAGAGCGGCCTGATCAGGCTGGTTTAGGGGGGACCGACACACCACAGTACTGTCCACGCACCGCCTCAGTACAAGTGCCTACTACTCGTGACTAGCTATATTACTTGAGACAGTGAATACCTTTGTAATTTGACGATAACAACGCTACATTCATCCCCACAGAGGACCTGTGCCTTCCCTCTTATAAATAAAGGACTTCCATTCCATTACATGTGTCACCGAAAGCAGTTATGTGAAAATCAGCATCAGCTCCTAACACTGCCATGCATGGGTGTAGGAAAGAGATGTTATAGTGAGTAGGAGTGATGTGATGGTGAAGAGGAAGCAGAGGAGGAGGGGATAGGGTAAAGCAGGGCATATCCTTGCATAGTATAGTTTATGCGCCACTGAAAGTGGGGATGTGCCTAGGAGCTCCTAAAATAGACGTTCGTGTACAGCATAGTCTATAGTAAGGGGTGGGAAAGAGAAGCGAGGTTGAGGATGAGTGTTGTGAAGGTGAGGAGGAGGGAAAGGAGGGGGCAGTGCAAAATAGAGAGAGACAAGAAAGAAACAAAATGACAGATAGAAGAATATGTAGAAAAATAAAAGAAGGGGAGAAAGACGAAAGAAAGACGTGTAAGATGAAAGTTTGAGAAAGAACTCTGCGTTCGCCAGGTGGTGGCGCTTGCTTGCCAGCTACGCTGTTGCTCAGATTTCACAGACGTAAAACTGGCTTGCTTTTTTTTTTTCCTTTAGTACTGGCGTATCTTGAGGCTAAAGAAAATTTGCGGGCGACCTCTGGCTGTGTCCGACTTGGGTAATAATGCAGCTGCAGCCTTGTAGAGGCAGACCTTCCAAGCGGCTTTACGTGCACAACTTAATACGGTCCATGTAGCACTCCCAAATTATGCACAAGACACAACGTGCAGCCAGGGAGCGACTGTTCGGGCGAGTTGGCGTTTCGCGACTGCCGCATTATCACTTAACGACTCGTTGCTTCGGCCACATCCACCTCGGCGTTCGGTTTAGAAAAGAGTACTGTCAAACGGCTAGATTCGCAGAACTAGAGCCGGAAAGCTGTAATGAATGCATGCATTTAATCCGAATCGCCTGCGTTATGGACATGATCAGTTACAAAACGCTACACAGAAAAGGTCTTGCACGTTCGGTCTCCCACGTTCAGTGGTCAACATTACCACCGCTCTGCCTGCGACATTCGCGTTCCCAAGCGGGCAAAAAGTGCGGCGTCGTACAAGGGCGCGTTTCTATCCAGCCGGCCCCCAAGTGCCGTGATTTCCCCGACGGTGCCGCGCAGCCTGGCTATTTCCGACGGCGGAGACATGTGGCGCGAGCAAAGCGCGCAGCTAGGAGTGTGCAAACGGAACTTGGCACGCGTGCGTCGCTCCTGCACCCCTTTCGTGTCTTCTTCCCTCGACGCATACGCCTCCCGCATCTCGGACGGCGGCTGCACAGACGGCGGGCCTGCGACGAACGCCGACGCTGCACACCGCTTGCGCCGAAAGGCAACGGGGCTGCGAGCGCATGGCAGCACGCTGCTCCGGCGGGCGGCTGGACCGCTTGCCCTGAACGAGCGCTCGCCGCACCACGACGGTCCACACGGCACCTCCGAAGGTGTGAGCTACGCCGCAGCGCAACGGTCATCGCCGTCTGGCCCGGTCGCGCGCGCCGCCCAGCTCTGCGGCCGGTGGTGCCGCCACCATGGTGCCTCGAAGAGGTAACTTTTACGTTCAGCGTCGCATGCGAACGGTTTTGCATGACACGCGCGAAGCAACGCGTATTCCGTTGGGATAGGCGTCACTTCGCACTTTCATCTGCCACCTGACAAATAGATAAGGAAAGAAAAGCAACTTTCGCGCTCGAAATTGGGAGCTCTCTTGCTTTCCTCTTGGTAAAAAAAAAAAAAGAAGAAGAAAGAAAATGTGTCAAGGGCTCCAGTTCTTTAGCTCAGACAGCAAACGGGGCACTCCTTTTCATTGTCCCAGTTCCTCTCCGCCGCACTCACAGCACTTGACCCTCCTTATATTGTTCGCTCTTCTGCGCGTGAGGCGGGTAATCACGCCAGACACTTCCGCGAAGCTGCATATTGTGTGTTAGCGCCGCTAACTTGCATTGCATGCAGACAGCCGTGTGCCGTCCCTACTAGCGCGTATTCTGGCTACATCGGTCCGTTTCCGTTGCACCATTTAAGGGCTGGCAAACAGCCAGGTCAAACAGAATCAAAACGAGCCCGTAATTCAACGCACGTAGTATGGCCCGATAGGGGCGAGTTGTCCCGCAAGGTCCGCCAAGTGATGAAACATTGAAAATGGTTCCTCAGGTCGGTCTCAATGAGGTGCCCCGTCAGGCATGGTTACGTATTCAACGGCAATGAATTGGTACCGGCCACTGGCGTGTAGTGTACAGCGTATTCGCTTTTATCCAACTACGCTGTGGCTCACCTGGCTCGTAGCCAAGATGTTCCTCAACGGCGACTATGGGCAGGATCGCTCATCGGTGTTCGTATGCCATTCTGAATGGCTGCGCTTCGTCTCCATGAGTTGTTGCTATACGGGGAGCGTTCGAGAAATATTTCTCCTGGCCCACTTCCTCCAAGCAGAGGATAACGTAAGTCGGCAGATAGTTATTTATTTTTCTGTATAAATCTACCACCAAGGGCCGCACTGCTTTCCTCAGCCCCGTGTTGGATTATTGCAAAAGCGTTCACGTTGGCCTTGAAGCCACTACTGAACCTCGGTGGATAAGGTGTCATCGTAAGGCAACCGCCCGCCTTTTCAAAAATAAATACACGGATTGAAAGAGGTTTCAATCCGCACTGCACAAGGCCGAGGTAACCTGGAGGAGGGCACAAAATTTATATACCCACCCGAAGAGTGCGCTTCCAATTGTGCAACATGCGAGTGGTGAGCGGGAGCACTTGTTCTGAACAGAACATGGACGCCTTTAGACAGTATACGCCGTACGTGTGGTTTGGCCTAATTTCGCTCTGTAGATTTGAAAAACCAATAGTGGGGTTTTACGTGCCAAATCCGTGATGTGATTGTGAGGCGCAGCAGCAAGTTGATAGCTTCCCATTACGGTGGCACTTTTTGTCAGGGATTCTTGCAATTCAATTCAAATCCGCTTTGTTTCCAACTCATTTGTGGGGGTACCCCCAGGCAAGAAGCTGTGAGAACAGCCTCACGGGACCTGGGGGCCTACAGGGGGCAATGTGCTGTGGACTTCACACTACACAAACAAAGCACAGGTTAGCATAAAAGAAGAAACAGCGTGAACGTGGTGAGATTGAGATCGGTATTTGTCTGACTAAACTCCTTGTTGCTCCCGAAAAAGTGTGAGCGTTATGGTGCTCGCAAAGGTTAATGAAATACACCACCAAACTTCTTGAAAGCAGATGGGTCACAGTGCTTCCTTTTTTTAAACGGCGCTGTGTTTTCCGAGTCGTTACAACCAGTCCACGTTGTCATGGTTCTTGCAACAAAAAAGTGATCGTGGTTTTAAGAAATGCTGGGACAAGTTCGCAACAGTGGGTCACTCGGTGCTCCTTGGGAAAAGCGGGAACCAAAGAGGAAGGAACCATGGGCACTGACATTCTTGGCATGTGCAATGGTTCCTTGATTAATATTTGCTACCGACCCTATGATGACGTTGATCTTTTCAGCTTCTCCTAAATGCGAATCATTTCTTGCTTAACTGGAGCAACTTTGACCGTATCTATCTATCTATCTATCTATCTATCTATCTATCTATCTATCTATCTATCTATCTATCTATCTATCTATCTATCTATCTATCTATCTATCTATCTATCTATCCGCTTACGTCTAGGTGCTCTCCTGGTCATCTTGTTCATCTGGTACATACCGAAATTGATATGATGATTGATTTCTGGGTTTTTACGTCTCAAAACATGACAGACGCCGTAGTGGAAGGCTCCGGAAATTTCGACCTCCGGGGTTTCTTTGACTTGCACTGGCATCGCACATGCAGTACACGAACTTCAAAATTTCGCATACCAAAATTGGCATGGTAGGGTATAAATACATAAAGAATATGAATGATTGATCTAGGTATCACTAAAATGACTCTAGAAAATGATATCTAGATATCACTAAAATGCGATTTGTCATTTCTAGAAATATTTGTTGGGGTCTGTTTCCTTTGAGAAATGGAAACAAAAATGTAAAAGATAAATGTTTTACACACATGACAGAAATAGCTGCTATAAACAGCTGGTATAAACAGCTATAGAAGGATGGTCATGTGGGCGAGTTGGAACTGATTATGCATATTGATGGTCAGCGCGATACATGAGGACAAAAAGAAGGAAGGGACACAAACCACAGCGCTGTGGTTTGTGTCCCTTCCTTCTTTTTGTCCTCGTGTTTCGCGCTGACCATCAATATGCATAAATAGCTAGCATTAATAGCTTAAATTAGCTAAAACATAAATGACAGAAATGGCTGCTAAAGAAGAGCTGGTTGTTCTCCTTTAGCCTACATAGAGGTTCGTATTTGGATTTATGGGCGGCGGTTTCTTTGCGCCTAAGAGAAATGGATCAGCAGAACTGATCCACTTCTCTTGAATAAATAACCCTCGCACACATACGAGTATACGAATTGAGAGCATGCCTCTTTCTAGTCTACAGAGACGGAAAAAAAAAACATCAACATGCGGAACTTGCCTTCATTGCTGCATGCTCCGGTTTACGAGAAGCAATAACACAAGGTCAATTAAACTTTACCAGTTTTATTAAGTTACTTCGTTTGCATCTGTACTTCATTTCGCTGTTTTTGCATCTACGCTTAACTTTGACAGTAGCTACGGTTGTCGTCAGCCAGAATCTCGCATCTGATTAACGTTTTTCGCTCTCTCTCTCTCTCTCTCTCTCTCGCGTGTCTAGCGCTCATTTATTTCTCTCTCATATATGAGCATGAAAGAATCAAAGCCACCCACTGAGTAAATTTTATTACCTTTCGTAATGCTCGACTGAGTACTTTGTTCAACGCGAACTGTTTTATTTCGTTCGAATTTGATGGATGCGTGAATAGTACACATTTCTTCTTTCCGCTTCGTTCACTTGACGTGCTGACAAGCACCTATCGGGTTCAGCGCTTCCGAATACGGCATCAACAGCGACCATTCACTCGTGGCCGTTATATTATAACTTCGTTTATATTACCTCGACACGATTGAGTTTAGTCAGACAAATACCAATCTCACCGCGTTCACGCTTTAACAGCGTGTACAGTCTACAAACGCGGACAAAGAACGCAAACGTTGGTGTGTGTACCATCCGTCAAACATTTATTCCGGACATACAACTCACTTTAAAGGGCAACACCGGCGGTTTTTTCACCATGTTGTGATATCAATGTTTTCAAATAGTACTGATAGTCCTGTAGCAGCCAGGGTGGTTCAGTTTGCTCAGAAACGCACCAATAATTTTAAATAACCGACCGAAAGGCGTGTTCAAACCGAAACCGAAACGGGTAGACGCTTCTTGCAGCGTATGCGATGACGTCACAGCCTTCCCGCCGTCAGAAATATGGAGAAAAATGACAGTGGCGAAGTCATCCGACGATGTATTGAGTCACGCCAGCTTTTCTGAACTTGACAGCGATGATTTGAACGCTGAAGTACCGCCGTTTTGCTTTTGATGTCCTGTAGGCTCAGGTAGGCAGCGTTGAAGGTGATGACGTCAAAAACACAGGGTGACCCGCAGGGGAATCCGCTAAAAAGTTTTAAAATTCGTTTTTAGGAAAACTAAATGACTTGCAACCGCCTGGTTTGGCATATATTGTTACAGTGCCGAGGAGAATACATATTGAAAATTTCATTAAGATCAGTGGGCACTGAAAAATCGCCGGAGTTGCCCTTTAAGAACAGGTCCATGATGTTAGTTATTTGTTCTTTATTCGTTTTCAATACTGCTGCTCTCAGCCGAGAGCGTAGCAGGAGGTCAATGCAAAAGGTCAGTACAACATATGAAAGGTGCGCAAGACAGTCACACATGTAACCAACGGCAGAAAAAGAAACGTTACAGTAATACACTACAACAGCAAGCACTTCTAACATTAAAAAAAACACACACACACACACGCACACTGTAAACGTGGTTGCATGTCGTACATGGCCCATTGTGACTTGCGACTGATCGTACCAAAATTATTTACAGTGTGCGATATGACCTGAGCCGCTCTGACGAGAACTACTGGCATAGTGCTAATATGTCGTGGTGACTGAGCAATGGCTATTTAATTTTAGCACCGCGACAAATTAAGGGTGCATGCTGTGATGAGCTTCCGTAAGGACGCCGCGAGTGTCCTTCAAGCTAGTGTCCAGGAAGTAACTATACCTTCAATAGTTAATAGGTGTACCTGTGCAGTGAGATTCACTGTGATAAGGCACAGACTAAACGTACTCCGTCAGGGAACACATTGGGGGTACAGTGTTCTACGGTCCCTGAAGGTGCTTGCGATGTTTCGAAGACGACATACTATGTTTTTATTTAGAAAACATATCTTCTAATAATTAAAAAGAAGTCACAGTTTCGCCGCAAGGGCGAAGCAATGAATGCGATAGCAACAAAGGGGACCGCAACGCGAAGAGCGCGGAGGCACCTTGAAATTTCCAGCGCGTCCCTCGAGCTCAAAGGAGGCCGCTAAATGAACAAACAGGAGATGAGCGCGAACTATCAAGTGAAGCACGCACGAAACGAATGCACAGATATACACCGAACGAGCGCGAATAAGCTGTCACAATGGATGCTCTCAGTTTGAACAGCGCTCCTGTTGCAAAGGCGGCCGAAGCAGCGAAGGAAACTAGCGTGCTTCAAGTGTCGAGCTGTGACACTTGATAGTTCGCGCTCATCTTCTGTTTGTTCGTTCAGCGGCGTCCCTTGAGCTCGAGTGACTTTCGTACGCTCCCGTAACATCAGCGCGGACATCACGGTCAAAGTTCGAAACATCCCTCTTCCTCTCACCACGAGACAACCGCGCGAGCAGACAGCGGAAGGGCAAGGCCCTGCGCAAATATTAGCAGAAGCGAGCGAGCTGGCCGACGACATTTAAATGAGCCCGCTGCGCTCCTCGCGCCATCTCACTGGTAATGAAGAAACGCTTATAAGCGCCTGCCGTCTCTGAGTCCTGCCAGCGGTAAAGGGTGTGTATATAAGGCTCGACGTTAGCCCCCTGAAAGATCTGCTTTTTGTGGCGTAGTGGTTAGCGCCACCCGCTGCGGAGCGAGAGGCTCCTGGTTCGATTCCGCGCTTCGGAAACATTTATCTGAATTATTTTTCTTTGGGATTTTTATAAATATATACATACTTATACGTATATGGTTCATGACGGCGGTGACGGGGACGGCAAAAACCAGCCGAGACTGTCCATATAATTGCTATCGCAATAAAAAGAAAATCACCGCCCCGTCCACTCCGTGGCGATGGTCGAACAGCGAAGCTGTGTTGATTACGCCAAGATGGTCCTCCCAAAGAGACCGTCCATTCTTTTTTTTTCCCGTCCATTCTTCCTCACTTTTTTCTTTCCTTTCTTAGTTTCTGTCTTTCTGTCGTCCTCGCAGAGAAACTCTGCGGCAAGTTGGACGCACATTGACACTGCTAAGGCTACTTTGGAAACGCTAATTAGCAATAATTTGTTAAATAATTGTTTTATATTACGAGCTTGAAAGCATTTGTTTATTTGGAAACACCGTAGGGCCTCACAATCAATGGCGCCCCCGTTTTCGATGTATCCAAAAAGTTCGATACATCCAAATATACACAACGGAATTTCGAGGCTCCGATCCCGGAAGCGCAAGTGAGGTGGCCGCTCTCGACGCAAAGGCCCCTTGATGTTGCTAAATTTGAATGAAGGCGCCTCACGACATTGTCAGGGAAAACAACGCGTCATGTGACGTTCTGGTGATTTACTCCTTCTGGCGTGTTGTGAGCTATGCTGCATCACGCCCATTCACCGCTGACAACCCTCCGCGATAGCAGCATATGCAATCTGTTGTCTACAGCTGAAAAATTTATTAGCCAGGGTATGCGAGCTTCCGGCCGCATCCGCAATAATTTATTAAAACACAGATGTTGAGTCTTTCAAGCGGGGAGTGTCGCATATACGCGACAAAGGATGTGCAGGCCTGCAAGCTTTAGACTTCCCTGACTCGCGCTTTTTGCGCAGTACAACAGACGTGAAAACACTTATCGTGTCGAAACCGAGAAACTGCGGGAAGTTCATTAATAATAATTGCTAGAATATAACGTGTCCAAACCATGATATGATTGCGAGGCACGCCGTAGTGGAGGGTTCCGGAAATTTTTACCACTTGGGGTTCCTTTAACGTGCACGGAAAACGCACATGATGATTTGTGGGGTTTTACGTCATAAAACCATGCTTATGAGAGACGCCGTATAGTGGAGGGCTCCGGAAATTCCCATGGGGTTCTTTAACGTGCACTGACATCGCACAGTACTCGAGCCTCAACATTTCGCCTCTATAGAAATGGAGCCGCCGTGGTCAGGACTCGATCCCGCGACCTCCGGATCAGCAGCCGAGTACTAGACCACCGTGGCGGGGACAGAAAACGCACAGTATACGAGCATCTGTAGCACTTTCGCCTCCATCGAAAATGCGAACGCCACGGCCGGGTCCGAACCCGTGTCCTTCAGGTCAGCATCCAAGCACCGTAACCACTGTATTGCTGGTTCAAGACATTCCGCGCGTGCGCCACAGTGTTGCGTCAATCGTTGATATTGTCGTCACAGTTACGTTCAGGCTGCACGTTAACTTTTCCACTTTTAATCGTGCGCCGAAACGAGCCGGATACACGCCGCCTGTACACCTCGTGATCAGAGCTAGCTATAACACGCATCACGCTATTATTCGCAGCGGTAATGTGCATGGGGGAGCCTCCGTCAGTGACCCTGTGTTTTCCTTCCGCGTGGAAATGTTTATCCGTGGCACACTATAGACTTGGCCAAGAGCCATGGTGACGTAAAACGATGGCTACCAGAGCGCGCGCCTTTCTATAAGGCTGGCGGTGCCAACGTATACATAGTATAAAAAGGCAGTAACATTCAGGTGCTCTGCGTCGCTGCACTAACGCAGGTCTGGAGCGATGCCAACCCAGCAGTTAGGCGATTGCGTCATGCATCGGAGCACTGTCAGTTCTTTTCTTTATTATTTATCTTTCGCGGGTAACGCGTGCACCGCCGCCCGCGCTCGTTTCCACCTCGCTGTCTGAGTGACAGCGCCTCGGCAGCTTCTTAAGCAATCAACAAACGACTGTATACATGTTGACGGCGTTCAGTACCAACGCGGTCATCAACGGACTGCCAAGACTTGCCTCCTGTTTGGTTTGTCGGTCATGTATGTATACGCACCACGCCTGTGTTTATCGTTTGTCAGCTATGTGTCTCATGTTCGTTACGCGTGACATTCTGAACTGAGGTATACAACCACAGCCGTGCGTATACAACTATAACGTAGCCGCAAACTTGGGCATCCTGCTACGCGATTGCCGCGCAGCTTTTGTGAATGTTGTCAGCGCGGGCTGCTACATTGCAGTTGGTCTGCGTGGGTATAGCGCTATACGGAGCGTAACTGTGAAATTACGTGTTCCGCGGGTTGTGCATTGAATTCATTAGCCTTCTTCGGGAGTTTGCATGCAGTTCTTTCGCTGAGGTGTGACGCAAACTTTAGCCATAGTGTAGGCGCATGCCCGAACAACTTCAAAATTGACAATTTGGGCCATTGGCATAGCAGATGCCCCGCCACGGTGGTCTAGTGGCTATGGTACTCGGCTGCAGATCCGAAGGTCACGAGATCGAATCCCGGCCGCGGCGGCTGCATTTCGATGGAGGCGAAATGTTGAGGCCCGTGTGCTGTGCGATGTCAGTGCACGTTAAAGAACCCCAGGTGGTCAAAATTTCCGGAGCCCTCCACTACGGCGTCTCTCATAATCAGAGCTGGTTTTGGGACGTGAAACCCCACAAAACAACAAACAACAGCATAGCAGATCATGTGCAGCTGAGCATGTGGCTCTTACCATTCGTGGCTACACCCTTACAAGATGCCATATATGGCGATATCAGGAATTGGGCACATCTGGCTGTATATGTGTGGCCGTATTTGCAAAAATCCTGATAGGGCCATATGTGGCAATAGAAGACCTACACGAAGAATGCCATGAATGACTGTGATATGCATCGGTAAATATACGGCAACATATGGACACGGGCCACATATAGCCAGATACGCACATCTGGCCATATACGCATATCTGGTTATATATGTCACATGTCCATATGTGGCCGTATTTGCCATGTCACAGTCATTCATGGCATTCATGTGTTACGAGAGGACTTAGCCGCGGCGAGTGAACTCTGCATGCTGTACAGAGTCAGAACGAGGTCAGCATGCACTCCCGCATGGTCTTTCAAAATCAGGGGCACTGCTTTGCCATTGTGCACGGAGTGCAATGTAATGGGAGATGTTGGCCACTACATGGTACTGCAAGCGCTTTTGCCCTGAAACAAATGCATTCATGGACAAAATGAAAAAAAGGAAGGTTCCCCCACGCGTGCACTGAACAGATTATATACCCTGAAGGTGCACGGACTGTTCGAAAGAAGGTGTCGGCCCTGCTTATAAGATTTCTCCAAGAGGCAGGATTGAGTGACATGTGGTGATGCATGCGACATGGGCAGAGACGCTCGGGCGGAGCAATTGCCGGCCAGGTCTGCCAGGCTAACACCGCCTGTAGCCGCAACAGCACTTTCACTGTCACTACATGTCATTCTTCGTGTAGGTACTTTATTGCCACACGCCCCGCCACGGTGGTCTAGTGGCTATGGTACTCGGCTGCTGATCCGAGGGTCGCGGGATCGAATCCCGGCCGCGGCGGCTGCATTTCGATGGAGGCGAAATGTTGAGGCCCGTGTGCTGTGCGATGTCAGTGCACGTTAAAGAACCCCAGGTGGTCTAAATTTCCGGAGCCCTCCACTGCGGCGTCTCTCATAATCAGAGCTGGTTTTGGGACGTTAAACCCCACATAACTACAACAACATAACAACTTTAATGCCACACATGCCTCTATCACGATTTGGGCAAATACGGCCACATACGGACACGGGCCATACATAGCCCAATTCCTGATATCGCCATGTATGGTATTTTTGTGGGGGCAAGCTCCAATAATAGATTTTTGTGCTCTTATATTATCATCGACTGTCGACAAACAAACTTGGTGAATTTTAACCATGTCGAGCGTCTGGTAACTCCATTTGAAGCGAGCTGAAGTGCGAGAATAGATTACTCTGCTTTTTATAACCATAAATATTAGTTACCATTATTATACTGTCAGCCATTTTCTCATAAAACGAATTCATCATTGTCAACTCGAATAATTATTCACCAGGTGTCTATATATATATATATATTCGCACGCAGTACTATCACCAAATCGACCGCGTGAACAAATATCTTAAGTAAGAATTAAGAGACACTAAGTAAGAAGAGTTTAATTAGCGTGGGCTCAACATTCGAGGCATGTTCCTTGATACTACTGCCCGGAAATGGTAAAATAATGTGGTTGATTCCTCTGTGACAGAAATCGGTATAACACGAAAGTGAACCCAGTCTTCGCGAAGTTGTGGAATGCATAAGCGGCAATCTGGCGAACCGAGGGACGGGGGATGGTTTGGGTACTGTGAACATGTAAACTCATTACATGTAGACATCAGCGACAGCTCGACACAGCACCCCGACACGGCATAGGGATCCTCGACAGTTGTACACGAGGGAAAGCTCTCCAACGACTCACATTGCACCGGAAACACTTAACTGCACGCGCCAGAGCCCTGCGCAAACCTGCCATAAACAAGGAGCGTCCGCAGACGGTGACACCTTGCAAGCGAAACCAAATGGGTTGTCAGCGGATCGTTTTGTGAAAACACAGCCCACTGCAATGAAAGGCCAATCATTTGCTTGTCAACGGCCGTCCTTGCGTTCCCGGAGCATTGTGCGTCACAACTCAACACGCCTGCCACGCAAGACAAACATTGTAGCGGACGCGTTCGTACTTCGCCCGAGGAACGCACCGTCACGACCCCGCCACGCCCCTGACTTCCGCGGCTCTCGAGTCGCGAATACTACGGAAGCGCTGACTGCCGGAGCGAATTAGCACGACATTCTGCTTCGCTCTATCTATCGTTCCTAGATTACGGTACCACCGGAGCGAACCTAAGCGAACTAAGAGTGAAGCTGATGCCAAACAAATGAAAGTCGCGATGTCATCCAAGGATGAATTATTGCGCTCTTCTGAACTTGACAGCGACGATTTTAGCGCTCACGTATCGCCGTTTTGCTTTAGACGGCCCGCCTTCTCGGGCAGGCAGCGTTGCAGGTAATGACGTCATAACCACAGGGTGGCTGACACGAGAATCCGCTCAAATTTTAAAATTAATTTTCAGGAAAACTGAATGACTTGCAACCGCCTCGCTTAGCATAAATTATTGCAGTACCGAGGAGAACATGTACGGAAAATTTAGTTGAGATCAGTGGACAATGAAAAATCGCAGGAGTTGCCCTTAATAGTGATTTTGCTCGTTAAACACTACAGGTCACTGTACTAAACACGTTTACTTTAACCGAACGACAATTAAGTGCAACTTGTAAAGCGCTGAAGTGGACATGTGGGGCCCATCTATTACCTGTGTGAACTATGTTGCGGTGGTGCATCAGTAGAGCCTTCGGCTCCTTTCGTGAAATCTCGGTTGAAGGTGGGTTCGAGTCCGACTGGGTGGAGCTTTTTAATTGTGAATATACGTTCGTTTTTCAGAGATGCACTTCCGTTACGGAAGTACGTCACACTGATTTCTTGGTGGGCCCCGGCATGAAACACTTTCGTGTTAAAAGTAAGTCGCATGTACCAAGAGGACGCCGTATCGCAAATGTTATTCCTGATCGCAGATAATGTTATTCCTGATCTTCTGATCGGCTAGTCAGTACGTGAGGAATCACAACCCTACCTCCTATCAGCCCGCTATGCTGCGTGCCCCCACGAGCACGTTGTGGTTTTGGCCAACGTTTTTAGATACTGTATCTAAAAACGTTGGTTTTGGCTACGTAAAACTCAAAAACAAGACTACTTCGTCTAGGGTGGATCAGTAGCTAGGAAAATCTTGGTGTTTCTCTGGGCGCCAGTTGGCGACGGAGCAACGAACTTTGCAGTGCACGCACACACACACACACACACACACACACACACACACACACACACACACAAAGAGAGATGGAGAAAGAGAACGAGAGAGAGGCTTTGTCTGCGGCACGTCTTACTGAGTAAGGTATTTGATTATTGAGCGGGCTAATGAACGACATGTAACGAAGTTCATCGGATGGCATTCACAACCTCGTGAACGTGCGCCTGACAATATATATAGCTCGATCGCCTTTCGTTTCGTCTTCATTCGAGAACGTTGCGCCATTCGAGAGAGATGTGTCCGCGAGTTGGAAAACGTTTGTCGTCACCATCGTATTTCTCGTCGCGCCACCGTGGTGTCTCACTTTAACCGTGGTAGCTCCGACGATTTTTTTTTTCAACGTTGCCCTACTGCAGAGCTTCTTTAGTTTATGGACTAAGGTACCATCTCAGGCCTGGGAGCCTTCCGCTTAGCCTCAGCCGTTGTGCTTTCCGTTGCAGGCTTAAATTTTTTAAGGCGGGTTTTAGAAACGGCAGTCAAGACCAAGACCGAAAATCCTGCAGCCAAAGACGGCTTACCTGGTTATGAAAACTGGGCTTCATTTGATGTGGGCATGATTTTTGGAGAGCCGATTTCATACACATCAGCGCTATTGCTGTCTTGTCTTGGGAGGAGTTGCTGCCCTTTGACTTAGCACATCCCAGGACAATTAAGAGAGAAATAGCGTTGATGTGTATGGAATCAGCTCTCCAAAAATCATGCCCACATCAGATGAAGCCCAGTTTTGATAACCAGGTAAGCTTGTGTTCGTGCCTCCCCTCGTGTGGTCGTCCGCTGGTTCCCACATGTTTCAAGATGAACCAACTATCCCAAAAAGAAGTATTGATGAAGCCAACCTCCTCTGACGCCTTGTGCGCGGTGGATGCCTCTTGGAGATTAAGCTCACATAATTGCCGGACTGCTCGGAGTTGTTTGGTAGGGGTGGCTCTTGACCATTAGTGGATCTTGACCATACGTGACTGCAGGTCCTATTTCCCATGATTCTCCCTCTCAGATTTTTAAATGCGAGGCATTTCTTGGCGAATTTGATCGACTTTCACCGTATCTATCTATATGTCTAGTTGTCTATCTATCTAGCCGCCTACGTCTCGGCGCTCTCCTGGTCGTACCGTTTGCTTCGTACATAACAAAATTGAAATGTTAGGCTATCAATGTATGATAAATATGAATGATTGATCTAGACACCACTAAAATGATCATACTCGTCATGTATGCCACGATTAACGATGACACGATCACGTGCGGCTCATGCTTGCAGCGCTCGGCCAGGGTTAAACGGCTACGTGCCGCAGGTGTTTGAATCTTACGTGAGTCAAAGGACAACCAAAAGGGACACTGAAAACTTCACGAGAACACACTTTGCGTTGGTTAAATAAGATGAAGACAGATCGTTTATCATATCTTACGACTGAAATGTAGACATAGGAAGCGGAAAGAAGGAAAGGGGTAAGGAAGGGGGACAAATGGTTGTGAGTAGCATCGGTGTATACGTTTAACAGCCCACAGCAACGCCCGTTGAGTGACAGAAGTGGACGGTTTCAAACGCTGATTGCCTCATGCTAAAAATGATCAAGGCTAGGTCTAACGTGAGCTTTCTGCGAAGCTTACGTCTCGACAAAAGCGTGATGGGGATCGAAATCGCACGTGGGGCACCGCGGTGACAAGAATCCCGCCCCCACTCGTCCACGGCGGCTCTTCGGAAGGGGTACATGACGAAAATAACCTATTCATGAATAACCGCCGCTCCGGCCGCGCAAGCAGCTTGCGTTATCTCCTCGTTATCTGCGGCGTTGGGCCCCGCGGGCGAGTGACGAAATCCGGGGAGGCGGCGACATCGACGTCACAGACGCTCTTTTCGCGCCCAGTTTCGGTTTCAAGGAGCCTGCCAAGGGGAACTAATTGTTCGTGTAGCTCCGACATGCGCTCCGCTATTCAAAATTCGATCGTTGGGATAGGTAGTGTCGAGGACGGGCTCCAAAGTACTCATTTGCTGTACCCACAAATTACTGATAATTAAAAAGTTAATTAGCGTAATTTCGCTAATTATGCGCACAAGTGTGGAAATTGTTCTGTATCTAGAGGCCGCCAATCCGTATACTCGAATGGTACACAAGAAATTCCCGCGATTTATGTTTTTCTAATTTAAAAGATGTGTTGCAACTAAAAAAAAAACACCCTGCATAGTCAAGCTACGTGACTGTATACGCCGCTTGAGTATTATCACGATATTTGACACACGCATATATTGAGTAAACGTTTTAATACTCAAACGCATCGCTTTCTTCACAGGTTTATTTTTTAAGCACATAAAAAGAATGTGTTCTTGAAGCGAAAAAAGTCTGCTATTTTTCGTCATGCTTATAATCACATATCGCGAGACGATATCGCGGCAGCGTTGCATTTACACTGTCATCTTTCTCGCTTAACTTATTCAGAAGGACCCTAAGTGCACTTTGCCATGTACTTGAAATGCACAGCAGCAGCCAAACTTTAACTGCGGAACCGGAGGTGCAACGATGACATGGCGCGCTCACGACAGGCGCTCAGTGATTTTAAGTAAGATCATAGACTGCAAGACAAGGCCAAATAATACTATAACGAATACTTTTATGCTTGGATAAGAATACATGAAAGCATTCAACACTGCACCGGCTCAGGACCGGAACAAACATATTGGAGGATATGTGTGACGTACGCGCGCATGCAAAAGCGCGGTGGCTACTGTTGCGACCGGGCCATCGGAGACGGAGTGGCGCCACCAGAAACTCGTTAACGCAGGTGTCGTTACAGAAAAACGAGTCGAACGAGCCGAGTGCCGGTAACGATTTCCTCGTTACCTCCGGCCGGGGGTGGCGAATGACCACCGAAAGGCGTCCTGCTGCGCCGTCGTATGGTCCGGCTGCGTAGGGATCACCTCGGCCACCTTCGAAGTTAAAGGGGCGGTCCACAACCTTCTTCCCCTCCGGACCCTCAACCTCGGATTGGAGGAGAAGCGTCAACTGGGTCCTCCCTAGAAGGCGTCACCGGACGACGCTGATTATTTAATCAGCGGGAGAACCCCCAGCATCGAGATTCGGCCATCAGCTACCAAACATGCTGTAAATAAATGTAAATATTCTCATCTCCAAAGCAACTCCTCGTACTCTTCTCTCCTGCCCCGTGGACTCCTGGCCTGAAGGCGACACGAGTCCACGACAAATGGTGGCAGCGATGAACCACGACAGCTGGCGAAAGCGGTGAGGTCACGACAAAAGGTGGCAGCAGTGAGATCATGACAACTGGTGGCAGCGGTGGGATGACGACACTACCAGACGACGCAAGGGGCTATCCACACTTGGGAGCTTCGTCCGCTCGCCGCTAGGCGCCGACTGTGTTCGATCTCGAGGCCAGTAGTGTCGGTCTGTGAGAGGGAGAGAGAAAGAGAGAGAGAGAGAGCTCTTTATTGAAAGGCAGAGAATTTAGCCGGCGTTGAAATATCGCTGACATGCTACTCTGCGTGGGAGTTTGGGGAGAGAAAGACGAGTAGAAAGAAGTGCAAGATACAGTGAAAAAGAAAAGAGAAAGAAAAATCGGTCTGTGTGCACCATGGCTCGTCCGTTCGTCCGCTCGGCATGTTTGACGGCGCTTATGTCGCTTATGTCGCCGCATGCAAGTGCCTATTCAAGTAGTACTAATTCAAATCTTGCGCACTGTTTTAGAACCCTGGAACAATTAGAACCACTGCACCTATTATTATGAATATATATTATCTAGACACTAAGCTAACATGCTTTACAAGATCTTCGTTGTATATATTGCGTTTAAAGCAAGTTTAAATGTTGGTTAATTAATTAATATTAATTACCTGAGATTATTTAAAAATATAGTCTGATATGGCGCAGGCGACAGTAAACAATACTATACTAAGACCGTTGCACTCTCGCAAGGGCGTGGACTTTTTTTTTAAAGCATCGCGCATGTTAGCTTAAACACCATATATGTTTCTACAGTATATATATACATGACTGCGCGCTCGCCTAATACGTGCTGCACGTCGTCCAGCTGATCTTGATGTTGGCGCACGGAACACAGGTGTACGCGTTCTGGCGGCGTTTTGCACCGTTTATTTATGGCATTCGGCAGAGCGCTGTTTTAAGGCGGCTATATATAGCGAGGACATCTGGAAGGCTATTTAAAGTTTATCCTCTGCATATCCTATAGATACAGGCGCTATGGCGGGGCTAATTTCTGTTGTTATTTTGTCACTATGGCTACGAACACTGTCGCAGTTGCTTTTATATAATGCTATAACACATGCTATTTATACTTAACGCAGGGGGGTTTCCAGAAACCTTAAGGAAGTGGTGCTTAACGGACAGTGCGTGGTGACCTGTGTATACGCTTTTGCGAGAGGTGTACAAGTGAAGATAAGGGTTAACGATTTCGGCCTTGGCTGCGGTGGCTCTGATATATACAGCGCGCGGGTGCAAGGCGGATAGCAAAGCAGTACATACATACAAAGAACTTTATTGTTACATACAAAGAACTTTATTGTTACATACAAAGAACTTTATTGTAATAAAGCAGTGAAGCGTATTTATTTTCCTGTGATTGGTTGTTGTTCGTTAGGTGATGATGTGCAATGTTAAATTCAGACCTGCCGTAGATCAGTGCCGCCGTGTGTGCGCGGCGACTCGTTGAAACACTCAAGACTGTTGTTAGCACATTGATGCAGACTTTTGCATCCCGCGGCAGCCGCGGCACGCTCTGGCGTCTCCACTCCCTCCGCACGTCTTCCATTTTGTTTTTCTTCCTTCCTTCCTTTATTTTTTTTTGTTTTTCTTCTGGCTATTCAGTGTCACTGGTAAGCGTGGTCCACACAGGTAAATTACATACCTTTCTAAATTACGCATGACGGCGTAACTTCTGTAGCCTTCTGCTGCGGTATATGTCGAAACGGCGTCCTCCTGCAACCTTCCCGTTCCCTTGCGCGCGCCGCCCAAGAGTCAAGCGAGCTACGTCATCACCTCTCTCGCACAGCTTGCGGGCTCCGGCTTGCACAAAAGGTCGGAGAGCGAAAAAAAAAAGAAGAAAAGTAATCGGACTGAGGAGTGAAAGTGCCGGAGGATCCGCGAACAACCGCCGAGCAATGTGCGACGCGGCCGATGCCGCTGCTGCAGTTGCTTGTGTTTACTGGACCTGTGGGTCGAGCTCCTGGATTTAATCCAAGTGGGTCGCCGGCGCAATTCCCCCCGCCTCGAGTGGGCTTCCCTCGCATGCTCTGCCGCTGACGTCTTCCAGCGACGTCAGTGAGTCCGCCGATATGCCGTGTTTGTAGCGAGAGAGGCGGCAACACTTGCGCGCTCGCGGGATCAGGCTGGTATTTACGGTGCAGCACGTCGCTCGTGGCCAGACGCATTTCGCTGCATTTTGCCGCATTTCGCAGCTTGCAAATGACGTTCCGGTCGTTCTGTAAGCCGCCTGGCTAACTTGCCACGTGCCCAGCAAGAGTGAAGGGGAGTCCAAAACGCAAAAGTTTGTATGTGTATATGTATATACATGCGCCATACAAACATACGCTCATACATCCATATAAAGTGGTCGGACCCCACCTCCCTTTTCCTCCCCTCCGCGAAATTAAAAAAAGAAAAGAACTCTCGCTAAGCCACTGCCCCTCCTACTCGCAGCGACTCCCTTAAACAAACGCTGGTGGCCGTTGGAACTAATCCAGCGCCGACGCCGCTACGGGTCGGCCGCTGATTGGGCAAAGCTAACGTTGCCTTTTCTGCAAGGTCACGCTCCACAGGCGGCCGGGCGGACTTCTCAGGGGCGAACTCGAGGGCTCGTACGCACTACCGACTCTGAGTGGAGGTCTCCGAATGGATGTGCGGTGTATTGCGCACGCTTTCTTTTTTCGGGGGGAGGGGGGGAGGGGGGAATGCATGCGTGCTATATTATAAGAAGACGCGCGTCGTTTAATTTGACACCAATATATCTGAAAGTTGACAGCGAGGGTCACCTTGAGTGAATTCATGTGTGAAAGGATGCTTGGAGAAAGTTTACCCCTGACTTCAAACATATCCAAAGAATGGAAATGTCTTTGGGTTGAGTTCGAGCTTATTTAAGAGACGCGTTCTTCTGCCGACTCACAGAAACGGAGTTGTTGTTTATTCTCCTCGGCTATTACGCAAATCGCTGAAAATTAGCTCATGAAGTCAGACTGCGAAATTAACTTCGCGCGAAAACATACTTATATGCTATAGTGTCTGGCATTCGTATAGATCTGTCAGGTTGTGTACAACTGGGGGGAGTCATTACGTTGATCTTGAACCGCTCGTTTTTGCGTAACTTCATATTGGAGTAGTTGTATTCATGGCTTTGTTGTACGTGACATCGTAGGTGGGATCATAACAAAAAAAAAAATGTGTGCACCATCTGATTCATTACGGAGCCTGTTCTATAAACTTGATCATTCCGTGTGTCTGTTCTCTACACTCAGTATAACCTTTGTTAAATAGAGAACGTCGGTTTAAGTTTTGCAATAATCACAAAATGTGGCATATTTCAATATATTATTTTCAACGTAAGGGCAAAGTATGTCGATTGTCGAGTGGATGCCCGATGAAGATATCTTTCTGTTCGCACGCTTGTTGAAACACCGGGCAAAGTTGTAAGCTCACGACGCATCTTTAAGCATTCATCGAGCATCGCTTGGAGGAGTATATATAACCACCGTCATTTCTTCCTTAAGGCGTAATCACTAAAATGTAAATGACATAAATAGTACACAATAATATGTCATCATCACCATGCAACACCACCACCACTACCACCATTTTCAGCCTGTTATGTCCACTGCAGGACGAAGGCCAATTCGCCCCATCTTGTGCGAGGTGGTTGCACTTTATTCCGGCAAACTTCCCGATTTCGTCACTGTTATGTTCGGCGGTAGATCGACGGGCGGAGTAGGCCACGGCGACCTAGCGCAGGGCCATCCTCTAGAAACGTTTTCGTATTCACACAGTAGGCACACAGGGCGGCGGCTTTGTTCCGGCGACGCTCGCGCTCGGTAATTGCTGTGACGTACACAGCTGCACAGCGGCGGGGACATGACGGGTGACAGGTTTCTCCACCGTGGGACCATAGAGCATTTTTGGAGGGAACGCGGCATCCGGGAAAGGAACAAAAGGAACAGAAGGGGGGAGCCCCTTGCAAGAACAACGGGGGCTCACGGTCGAACTAACCCTTTGACCTTTCTGCGCGCTCGACTGTCGCCAAGGGGTCGCCCGTTTGGTGGAGATGACCGCGCCGTGGAAATGCACGGAAGCGCTTTCGATGACAATACACTTCTCAGGCAGTCCTGTTTAGCGGCGGCTGGGATGCATCCCGCCAGGTAAATAGAGTGACAATTTTGCCCTGCTGCGGAGTTCTGCCAACTCATTACAGGATTAGTGCCCAGTGCTATCTTTCGCAGAAGCTCGGTGCAGCGAGCCGGTCGAAGTGTGGGAACGCGAAGGCGTAACCATAGGCTCTCATGGATAGAGTGAACAAGTGAACATATGGGTTGGTCCCAGAAGGCGGTCGCAGAAGCGATCGGGTGTATTTAACGGAAAAAGAGAAAGTGGAGAGGAAGAGAGAGCTTAGCGCTAACTCGGGTCGCAGACGCGGCAAGGTGGACAGAGGTCGAGCTTGGCGCTGCCTCTGATCGAGAGATGATGAGTTGTAGAGCTTGGTGCGTACCCCGTTTGAGTGCAAACGTTAAGGGCTTGTAACGAACCGCATGGTGTGTTTTGAGCCCAGTTGTGTTGTTATAATGTCTGCTGACAGTACTGGCCGCCCCGGCCAAGTGTTCTAAATAGTGTACAGCCAGTGTAAATAGACCTGCGTGTTTTTGCTGTGAGGACATCTTGGCCCAGACTCGGTCCTTCATCGTGTCGCCGCGGTCATCGGAACCAGCAAGAAGGAAGACCATTAAAAAATTATCTGGCGCGGTAATCGGAACCATCGAGAAGCGAGACCATTAGAAAAATAACTGCCACTCCATCGAATTCGTTGCCGCGGCGCGTGGCTACGCTTCCCGGCGCCATCTTAGCCGACATCCACAAAGATTCCACATATAACCTGCTTCTCCTTAAAGAAACAAGAAAGTTGCGATCGAGAAAGGAGTCAGGTGAGAAGGTGGGAACCCTACAGTTTTGTCCACTGCATGCTTAGAATAAATATTCAAGCCATTTCACTGGGTGGTGCAGGTGCATTGTTAGGTACTTCATCTGCTGATCCCAAGGGCGTGGGTTCGACCCCGGCCGAGAATGCTGGAGGGCCATGCACCGCGCTGTCTCATGTACACGTTAAAGAACCCCGGGTGATCGAAATTTCCGAAGCCCTCTACTACGGCGTGCATGCCTCATGATCATATCGTGGTTCTGGCGCGTAAAACCCCACCAAGAGGAATAAATTAAGATTGATGAAGAATACCTCAACAATACGGTTTGCAGACTACATATTATAGCACTCTGTAGCACTTACAGGAGACAATTGAGAAAAATTATTGTAGACCTAAACCGAGAAAGTATTAAAGGATGACTAAAAATTAATATGTTAAAGACAGAGGTAATGAACAACGTCGCAAAAGCTCACGCGTTTAAAACTGAAAACCAGCCTATAATAGGTGCTCAGTATACATATTGTCACGAGCTTCCAGATGAACTTGGGGGCTTTATTAGTAGCTGAGGGGCTAGATTCGGCAAGACGCGTCCGTCGGGGCTGGCTCTCAAGCGAAGAAGCGAGCCGTGTTTCTTCGTTTTTGACTGGCGCCAGTCTTGCACTCGACCCACTACATGCAGGTGGCATTATACCCCCACCCCCTTGCGAAAAAAAAAAAAGAAAAACAGCATCGTCTCGATGCTACGACATAGTTATAAGGAAAGGGGAAAATACAGGTAAAGAGAAAAAAACAAAGGTAGGCGTGGGAGAGTCAAGCAACAAAGCAAGCTCATGAAGATAAACGAGAACACACAAATGGAACGATGAAGGATACCAAAGTTACACACGCGCAGTGTAAGGTTTCATGCGCATATGAACTATGTCTGAACTCGGTGGACGTCGTGTCCTGGACCGTGGCTACGGCGTTGTGTGCGGGACCACTTCGTAGTTCACGTCACTGACGCGGCGTAGGACTTTATAGGGGCCAAAGTTCCGGCTCAGTAACTTTTCGCAGAGGACATGGCGATGAACGGGGGTCCACACCCAAACTTAGTCTCCGGGGCTGTAGGACACCGCTCTATGACGGATGTTGTAGCGGCGTGCGTCTGCTTGCTGCTGCTGACCGATGTGCAGCCGCGCGAGTTGCCGAGCGTCCTCGGCGCGCTCAGCAGATTCCTCAGCGTCAGGTGTCAACCGGTCAGCGTCTTGACAAGGCAGCATAGCGTCCAGCATGGTCTGGACTTTCCGACCATACAGAAGGCGAAATGGTGTGAATCGCGTCGTCTCTTACGCGGCGATTTTATACGCGAAGGTCACGTAAGGCAATATCCGGTCCCATGTTTTGTCTTGGACGTCAATGTGCGTTGAGATCATGTCTGTGACAGTCTTGTTCAGTCCCTCGGCAAGTACGTTGGTCTGCGGGTCGTACGCTATCGTCTTTCGATGTCTGGTGTTACTTAGGTAAAGAACTTCGTCCATCAGCTGCGCTGTGAATGCTGTCCCTCTGTCTGTGATCACAGTGGAGGGAGCACCGTGCCGCAATACGATGTGGCGCATGAAGAATTCTGCTACCTCAGAAGCTGTGGCTCGTGATATCGCCTGCGTTTCAGCATAGCGCGTTAAATAATCAGTCGCGACGATCACTCATTTGTTGCCGTCGGCAGACAGAGGAAACGGTCCGATAATGCCCATGCCCGCTTGGTCGAACGGCGTGCGAGGAGGTTTCATTGACTGAAGTAAGCCGGCCGGCTTAAGAGAAGGTGTGTTTCGGCGCTGGCATTCATGACAGCTTTTCACGCATTGTTTGACGCTGGCCGAAAGCCCGGGCCAATAGTATACATCTTGCTTACTCTGGCGAGGGTTCTTGAAAAGCCTAAATGGCCAGATGTAGGCTCGTCGTGGCAAGCAAGTAGGACTTCGTCTCGCGGGCGTTGTTCTTGTACAGCACGTTCAGAACGACGCCATCGAGCGGGACAGATGGCGTGGTATACGGCGGCGTCGCTGCCCTCGAGGTGATCGATGATCGGTCGAATATCTGCGTCGTCTCGCTGCCGTCTGATCATCTTCGATGAGCTGATGGCGCCAAGGAAACCGTCATCGTCCTCAGCTTCCGGACTGACCGGATGAACAGGTGCGCGTGACAATGTATCATGCGTCTTCGTGCTTACGACCATACTTATAAACGATGGTGACGTCAAATTTCTTTAGCCGCATTGCAAGCTCCACCGTGCTAGTCGTCCTGAAGGGTCGCGCATGCTTGCCAACCTACGAAGTGCATGGTGGTCCGTGACTATATATTTTGAAAGGACGACCATAAAGGTAGGGGGCGAAACTTGGTAATTATCGCCCACACGACCGCGAGGCACTCTTTCTCCGTAGTCGAATAATTCGCCTCGGCACGGGATAGTGAGCGGCTGGCATACGCTATGACTCGTTCCAGTCCATCCTGACGCCTCACAAGCCCTGCGCCAAGGCCAACGTTACTGGCGTCGGTATGGACTTCGGTATCGGCATCATCGTCAAAATGAGCGAGAACGGGTGCTGATTCGCTGTCGTAGTTCAGCGAAGGCTTCCTGTTGCTCATTACCCCAGACAAATGGCGTGTCGTCACGTGTATAAGGCAAGTGAGGGGTTCCGCTACCTGCGAAAAGCCGTGGATGAACCGGAGATAGTAAGCACACAAACCAAGGAAACGTTGAACGGCCTTCTTATCGGTAGGAGCTGGAAATGCGGCTAAGCGGCGTGCTTGTCTGGATCAGGCCGGACCCCTCTGGCGCTTACTATACATGCCCGAGAAACATGAGCTCCTCATAGCCAAAGTGGCACTTCTCTGGCTTCAGTGTGAGGTTGGCCGATTGGATAGCTTCCAACACAGTCCTCAGGCGGTGAAGATGCTGCTCGAACGTTTAAAAGAAAACTATACACATCCACGGCCGCTGGATGAAAGCGCACAGGTGCGGCCTGCTGCGTGGAGCCGCCGCGCATTGTCCAGGGAGGGAGAGCGGCGTTGACAGTTTCGGCCGCAACTTTCGCCGAGGGCGCTAGTAGTAGGTGATACTCCGAAGTCCGCGCGCTGTGGCGAGCGCGCCTTTTTTGCGTTGCGCGGAGTGCTAGTAGTTCCGAATTCCGTGTGTTCTTCCTCCTGACAACACAAACATAGCCTGAATAGGTTGTTAGAGCAACAGTACGCCTAAGAACTGCTGCGTTCCACTGTGCACGTCGAACGCGAAGAAAAATCCCGGCTTGGGATACCATGAATTTCCCTCCAATGCTGAACGCTGATAACCCTGGCTCGCCAACATCGCCAGGCAAGGATATGGAGGAAAAGGGTGCCCAGCGACCGTTCTTCTCTTTGCTCGCTGCACTTCACTGAAAATGATTACAAGACCACTCCAAGGACAAGGAAGCGGCCTCGACGGGAAGTAGGAGATGACGCTTCTTTAGCTTCAGCGAACAACAACGCACCAAGTGGCTCATGAGAGTCTGCATGAAAATCTCGAGCCTGGCATCAGAGATTAAGAACAGGTCGCTGCACCAGGCGAATATTCCGAGGCAACGTCGAATTGTGGGTTGCCTGCTGTGAGTATGCGCCACGGATAGATGAAATGTCTCAAACAGACCTTGATGTTAAGCGGGTAATAGAGGATTCGAAGAGAACAAATAACCGCCTACAGAAGAAAATATCTCGTCTCAAGCAATCATTACACACATTGCAAAGCAAGTATGATACAGCGCGTGAACGGCTGACACCTTTCGAAAGCAGCAAAGAAATATCGTCTTTTTTTTTTTAATTTGCTGAAATCAGCCGACGCAGGCAATAAAACCGGCCAGTTTGTCAAGAACCAAGTGTCAAATTAGAGTGAATCAATTCTGAGGGAGTACGTGCTTTGGAAAGCTTGCTCCAGCAAAGGTTACGAGCACGTGAGGACGAGAGGCCTGCTTAAGTTGCCTTGTCGTGCCACAATTCAGAATTATGTCGGGCACACAACAGGTGAAATAGGCGTCGCATCACTAATAACAGGTAGTCGGGAGGTACTACAGACCAATTACGTCTCTTCAAGTATTGCATGGTGTTGCAGTAATTGTGTTACAGGAAGTTGAGTTGATAAAGTGCAGGTCGCTGTGTTGACTGAAGGCGATACGCATAATATAAATTTTTCAGTACACACGCTAAGGAGGTATGCGCCTCCCTGCTTTCCATGAGCCGCTTCTTAGTTGATAAACATTTCTTTGCTGGGACTCGAATTGAATTTTTTTACTAGAGCCAGAAGATATACGCTGCTCGTAATTATCGAATAGGTAATCACTGCGTGTAGCAGCCTAGATCATTACAATAGAACACATTATATGTAGCCGGCATGCTCTTCAGTACAATACAATAATAATTACGAAGCTCTTCCCCGTATAAGGAGAACTGCAATTTTTCACAATATTTGTCATAAGATTCGGAGTCAAAAACGCAACTTGTTCTAAACAGCGACATCGGCGAATACAAGATAATTTATCATAATTACCGCTTTAGCTCTTTTAGGGAATTTAGATGTTGAATTTGTTTGTCTGAGCGATGTAAGCTATTGAAATATCCTGCACACTCCTGTTACATAGCACTTTTGATTCATATATATTTTTCTTTGGCTTGATTTTATTATTTGTAGTTGACCTGTCATGCTTGCAAGGTTCTCCCGCAAGACCCAAATCCTTGCGGTGGCATTTACGAGTTCACAGCAAAAAATTTAGAAAGGAAAAATTCTATATGGACGAGATCGTACAAATTTGCAAGATGACATGAAATTTTCTCAGTGAGGTGCTGAAGCACGCAGAAGTTCGCGAAGAAGTGGAAACCTCTGCAAACTTCCTCATTCAGCCCTCCTCTCACATTCCGTAACCTGTCCAGCATTACGGTGCGGTTCAACACCCTTGAGCACACGAGCCACCTCTGCAATGTTTTTTTGAAGAAGCTGTTGCTGGCTAACTGGACGGGAAATATAAATGCAATTGTGTAACGCCTGGTGTCACACAAGCTCCTCTCCCGAAAAGTTCTTCGAGGGCGATGAGCGCAAACACCTCTGATATTTGTTTACTGCACCAGTAAACACGTACTGGTAACGAGCTTCGCTCAAGAAGCGTACTATTGATTTTTGAGGTCCACCTAGTATTTTCATTTCTGTATGCGCAGACAAGACCACATTTTTTTTTCTCATCACCTTTCGAACAGAATTCACGCAAGACATTTTTTTATGTAACAATAACTGCAAAATAAACTAGAATCAACTAAAACCACAAGTATGCACTGCCCTTCTAGTAGAGAAACGCAAAATCAAGTAACGGTAGCCATTCCAGCACGTTTTTAACGAGAAGCGAAAAAAAAAAGAATTCCCCGAAAGCATGTGCCAGTACATTTGTGAAAGAACATAACAAAGGTGTAATAATAAAACTGGTCCTACAAAAGGGAAAACCTTGTCATAAACGCTTTAAGTACAAGTGCAGAATTGTCTGTCACAGAGACGGGCATGCTATATTCAAAGCCACTTCGACTCCTGCAGGAAAGGAAAACCATTTGCCATTATGAGAAAAATGTACTGCCGTAGCGTAGAACGATGCGTTGAGGGGGTATCGAATTCGGCATGTGCGTATGCAGTACCGCGAGCGCCGCTGAAACATCACACGATTTCGCGCATACACCGCTGTGCAGGCGCTCTCACTATCCTTGACTGGTGGCGCTGCGGCGGCCGCCGAGCGAACTAGTCCTCTCCCGCCGTCTCCGGCGCACGCAGCTGGCCGTACCTGTGCGCTTTCATCCAGCGGCCGTGACACATCTTCAAGGCACACTAGACAAGTCTGCTACTTCAGTCCAGTGAGGACAGTGTCCATCATTCGCTGGAAAGTTGTCGGCTCTGAACGCAAGCCAAATGAACGCAAGCCAAATCGAGGTATATACCTCGATTTTCCAATACCTACTTTTCAGATCGAGAGAAGAAAAATAGCGGGCACGCCGTCTGTCCAACGAGTCATCACTACGCGGCAGCGGGTATACTTTTTTAGTCACGTTGTTAAGCTTCCGTTAGTCGACACAGAAGCGTAGCGTTCCATATCTTTCTTTTTTACAAGGACTATATACCGGAGACGACCACGGGCTGTTAATTGGAAGGTTCGATGACACCGTCATCAAGTATCTCTCGGACGTGCGTCCGTATGGCTTCGCGTTATTTTGCCGACATGCGGCAGGGCTGCAGGGCTCCTGTGCCTATAGTGATGGAGGTCTGGCGCGCTTTTGAAGAACTTGCTAAGCAAGCCCTAAATTCCAGCAAAAGCTTCTGCAGTGCTGTCTGGTTATCAGTCGACAGAGCTGGATTTATGTCGACGTGGCCGAGAAGTTTGTCAGCGCTCTTTACTTCCGATGTGAAACAGCCGCTAACGTTTGCGACTTCGTCTGCAAACGCCGATTTGCAAACGTCTGCAAATCAGGGGACTTCAGGAGGCAGTCCCCTGATTCTGTGGCTGGCCCGGTGCACATGAGTGTTGATTGGTACTGGCCTTGTAGCGCGGCTCCCTGGAAGAGTCTGCAACATCCGCGATGGTTACCCAGCACCTCCACCATTTGTCACGAACTTCAGACGAACTCGGGGGCTTTATTAGTAGCTGAGGGGCTAGATTCGGCAAGACGCGTCCGTCGGGGCTGGCTCTCGCGCGGAGAAGCACGCCATCTTCTTTCTTCGTTTTTGGCTGGCGCCAGTCTTGCACTCTACCCACTACATGCAAGTGGCAATATATCAAGGCAAGGGGTGTTATATATGTATACACTTTACATACAAGGGTTCACAGACGCGTCCGATGTTTTTACATAAAGCGCCCTGTAACGGTAGTGTGGCTATGACACTCGGCTGTTGATTCGAAGTAGCGGGATCAAATCCCGGCCGCGGCGTCTGCATTTCGATGGAGGCGAAATGTTGAGGCCCGTGTATACTGTGCGATGTCAGTGCGCGTTAAAGAAACCCAGGTGGTCGAAATTTCCGGAGCCCTCCGCTACGGCGTCACTCATAATCATATCGTGGTTTTGGGACGTAAAACCCCAGAAATGAATCATTGTTACGTAAAGCAATGCGCTCGTGACACATGCCGACATATACTTGCTAGCGCCGGTATGTCGGCGCCGCGCTGTTTACTCCATCCTTTTTAACTTCAGAGGGAAATTCTGCGATAAGTATGTAAGTATTGCGCAACGATACGCCATAGTGCAATAACAAGTGTATCCCTATCTTCCAGTTTGGAAACTCATAGCCCGAAAAATATTGAATTGCTAAAGCGCCGCTGCCACCCCTTCCTATTTTCTCCCCATCCCTAGTCACCTCCTCGAGGCGCAGCAATTGATGCAGGATCACGGCGGTATGTGTTTGCAATAAAGTGCGCTTGTTGGCAGATCGCGACTCAGTAAATCATTTGACTGATTCCGTAATTATACGGTATAAAAACCAATGTACAGATGTAGTAAACCAGCATTGACGTCTGCATGATCAAGAGCTTCGCCCCATTCCACAATGCGCGAAATGCGTACATGTGTTTAAAATGTACCACAAGACGCACTGCAACGCTACGTATTATAATCATCGTTCTTTTCTCTCTTTTTTTTTTAACATGGTGGGATGCGTAAAGATCTGTCGGGGCATAGTGAAGATGAAATTCTTTAATTCGAGGTCAGTGTTGAGAGGCATTTAATAAAGGTATGAATGCATGCTTTGAACATTAGCTTGGCCTGTTTCTGATGTTCCATGTGCCCGCTTAATACTGCTTAGCATGTTAATTACTTCTTAGGAAAGACTATATACTTCAAGTTTCAAGCGTACTGTTGATCTGTAGACGTCCATGGCCGCTAATACAGTTCCAGGGTAACAGTAATCCCCTTCTCGCCATGCCATGGCTTATTCAATGCGGTTCATTCTTTGCTAAGGCGCCAACCGATTGCATGATCCGTTCGTGTCGAGCAGCGAAAAATGGGTATCGCAGAAGAGCGCTTGCGCAGGCACGTTATGAAAAAAAAAAAAATGACTACTACAATGTACAACCCTTGGAGACAAGGCGATTACGCTAAGGCAAAACGCATAAAAAATAATAAAATATCGTAAATTTAGTGTATGTGATAAAAATTAAACCGGAGTCGTCCACCAGGCTTACCTCATAATCATACCGGTGTTTTGACATATGAAGCCATAATTTTTTTTTTTAGCAACTCCGCAGTAGGAAGTGTCTGTATTTTCTTTTTCATCACAGAGTCATGTGATATTACGACTATATAGGATAAGGATAGATTCAATGAGGCTCTCATGATACGTCGCTTCGAAGGAAGGGGCGACCACTGTAGAAATGCTTCACGCACGACAAAAACTGTGTGGGTGCGTAGACGTTTTTATTTTTAGTAAAGGAATTCAGTTTAGGTTTCGCACATCTCTAAGAGAATACTATAGCAGCATGGTGCCTCGCGCACTCATCGGGACCCTCGAAGGGTCTTTAACTAGTGGTTTCAGGGACTCCGGAACGTTTTTGGTAGGGGGCAAGTATTTTTTCTCAGTATTTGTCGATTCTTATTTATTTATATTACATATTGTTATATTAATAATTAGTAGTTTTAATTACATCAGTTATTAATGTTTTAATTCATTTTAGCCATATTAAATTTTACATGTTTACATCCTCGCTTATTTGACATTGGTATATACACTTTAAAAATGGTTGGAAAATTCTGAAGTACTGAAAACCTGCGTAGACCAAGCAACTACTAGCTTGGAAATTCTTGTCAAAAATTTGGTTTTAGCGTAAATGGTCAGAAAGTGAAGGGGGAGCCCTGCTGCCCCCTCTAGAAAAATGTTAGGAAGGCGACCCCTCCCGCGCCTTACCCCCTGCTTCTGTAGTCACTGCTAGTGGTGCGCACATGCGCCACGTGGCGTGTGAACTGCATCGGAAATTTTTTTAGACACCCACCATACAAAGAGAACAGCAAGGTACGCTCAACTGCACGACCGTCTCGTTCGCTTGCGTAAGCGTCGTCTGTTCCCGTCGCCTGATCCAAGCCATCCAATGGGAAGCCGTATCGAGACGCCTCTCCCAATCTCATGTGACGTCACGTGAGGCGAGCAACCATTTCACTGATGTGGCGAAAACGTCGATAAAGGCGTTGGGAAAGCTGAGCCTACGGCGCCTTTCCCGCTTCTTGTCCCATCGATTAGAGTGTGGCATGCTGGGATGTTTTGCCGGCACCGTACCCTCGTTTTCCCTGGCTCCCGGCTCGTGCGCAGTACGAAAGGACTGCGTGAAAGTGCCGGCGTTTCGTTTCGTCGGTGAATGACACTGGACAATTAGTCTAGCTAAACAGCGTCTCCACGGACTGCAAAGGTTTCGAGACATCTTGTACAGTACCTTGTCAAGTCCCAAAAGAATCGTCGCATGAACGATAGTGTCTGAAAGGTCTTCAGGTCAGTCTTCCCAGGTGGGCTCAATTCGATTCATTCCCGATCGGGCTCACTAAGAATACACTGTACACTGGTACTGATAACGGATCCAGTGTTCTTGCGGAACGATGTGGTCAAGCCGCCAAGTGTATCGGTTATATTTATGGGGCAAGACATTCGAAATCGGAAAGTAAACTACTGGGGACATTCCTACTGCTGCCTTTGGTTAAACTGCGTAGCAGACAAGCACCGTATTCGCGCATTCGTGCACTTGGAATCAACGATGCCACTGTCATGCGTCGTCTGGGATCGTCTTCACATGTCATTAAGACCTGAGAGTCACATTTGCAGTAAACACGTTCGCTTTTGGTGCGGGTGGTCACTATGATGAACTGCACATTTGTAGCGTGTGCCATTGTTACACTTTGGTGCACTGCGCCACCGCCTCGAGGCGATGGTATATTAATTAATGGAGAACTCTATGGTTACCTAGCTGTACCAGCAACAAAGGGGTGCCTACAGACTGCCTTCCACGCATAATTTCGCCCCAATTCTGAAATTTTGACGTTTGTCATCATAGTAAACATGATACGGTGGGCTGACAGGTATACCGGGCGATTTTCACTCCGTTTCGGACTCCATGCGCCGCGCATCTGCAGTGTCGGCTGCACATGGAAATTGCACGATGGAACTGCGGCATGTCAGTTCACTCGCCGAAATTTAGAATTATTTGTGCACCCACTGCACGTTCGTACACTATTAATTATTCTAACATTTGTTAGAAATAATCGACTGCCTTTCACTTGCATTGCGTGAGAAACGCAGGTAAGGTGTCGATAAAACATACATTCTCAATTCGGCCATGCCGTGTTCGTTCATAGCGTTATTTGTACGTTTTTCTTTTGTTTTTATCTGAGCTCAAATGTGTACGCACGTAGTAATAAAAATACGCGGAATTAAAACAAAGATGGCTGTTATAATGGGAATATTTTTACCACATGATTTCATCGCGTGACAATAACATGTAGGTGAATGTACGTCACAGTAAATGCGGCCAGCAACCAAGCTGGATTATTCAATAGTTTGTGGGCTTATATTGACATGTATTTCTTACACATGACACGATGCCAGTGCGAATGAAAGACTTGAACAAGATCGCGTAAGAAATAGGCTGCAGTTTTTTTTTATTTAGGTTTAGTTATATCTAACTCTAGTTTAACACTACACTATGACACTGTGATGAACGCGAACGTGCTTTACAATGCACCAGAAACGATTTGTAGCGCAAGAAACACACAAAAGAAGACATGAGGCGACACACGAGCGCTCGTATGCCGTCTCATATGAGTTATGTCTTCTTTTGTGCCTGTGTTTCTTGCCTTACAAATCGTTTCTGGTGTGCAACCAACAGGCTTAAATCGCCACAATTCTGATTTACAATACGTGGCGCGATTTGTAGTGAATCGTGCACTAGAGCACGGCCAGACGCCGCGGCACTTCAACGTGCAGGTAATGTTTACATCATTTGTATGCGCGGACGCCTGACAGCCATTATCTAAGCCATTCTTTCTTGCTTTCGTCCTGTGTACACTGAACAGCTATGTCAGTCTTTGTGGACGTGGTAAATGCCTATTTGCCTGCCCGTACTACTCTACCGGTACCACGGTGCTTTTCATCTCGCGGCCGTGTGGTCGTTGGGGCCGTAGCTGGCGGGACACACGGCCCGTACTTTTTTCTTTTCGAACGTTGTTGCCGCCTGGTGTTAGCCGCCGCAACTCCTACAACTGCGAATTCAGTACTCTTGTATAGGTGGCGCTAGGTGTACACATAGCAGTGTGCGCGAACTTTTTTACCGTGTTGTCTGTAGCTCTGTAGCGGTCCGTCGTGTGTTTGTGCGTGTGCTGGTGGTGGTTGTTGCGGGTCGCTGTATCGGTGCTGGTTATCGTCTGTCTGTGGCTGTGACCCTGTTTATTTTTAACCCGTACGAACTGGCGTGCTCAAGACGATATTTTTTTGTCAAGCCTGTGGTAGTAATTCGTGCTTGTATGTGCTGAGAACTACGCTTTGCTGCCGGCATGGTCGTCCATTCAAACCCCCTGAGAAACCTTGGTGCGTATAACCTTTGTGCTCTTTTAGTGCGTTTGTGTTCAGTGGCGTACGTCTTTGTTTGACATGTCGTCTGCTTGTAGCTTGTTGTTAAGCGCCGAAGTGCTCGTCGCAGGGCACAGAAAAAAAAAAAAGAAAGAAAGAAAGGAAATTAGTTTTGGTCGAAATGTTTAAATGAACGGCTTTAGTAGCATCCAGTAGCATCCAAGTTCACGCGAAATGTTGATCAGTGCGCGCTGACGGTCGCGTGTCCTTGGCAGAGAGCTGTGACGTTGAGCGCAGCTAAGTCGTTGCTCTTTTCAACAGTTACTTTTTGGCGCCTTGTTGTTTGCGTGCGGCTTTTTTGTCTGTGCGAGTGTGCTTGCCGCGCGAAGCGGCCAGTCGCCGTGGCGAGCACGCAGACGTGGAGGTCAACGACTTTGCATTGTGGCACCACCGTACCGAAACGCTCCTGGCATGCCCTTCTTATTTCTTAACGCATCGCGAGATTTGCCTGCATGCCACGAAATTTCTCTCTTTGGAAATGAACTCGCGGAGTCTCTGTCGCGTATCCCATCGGCAGGCCGACATCGATGCCGCACTCTTCGAGCCCGTGCAGCTCGGGGGCGACAATGAATGGGCTAGTGAAGTCAAGAGTTTTACGAGCTGATCCTCTGTCTGGGTCGTTTGGGGCGACCGTTGTAACTCTGTGGGCATAAACTATGGGTTCAAGTGACGCATGATCAACCGTTTATGCTTATTTGTCGCTATTGTGGGTATATAGGGGAATAAACTACTGTCTTGATAAACTTCGAGCCGTGTTAGCCTTTCTTTTTTGTTGCAGTTTCCTTGTCTAGTCGATGAACTTAACGCGTTGCGGTTCTTCGGACAGCCACCTCTGTTGAGGGGTAAATTGTCGCACATTCGGTGTGGTAGCTTGTCTGCCATGTATTGAGACCGTTTGTACTCCTGAAAATATTTGCCCGTGTGCGCGGTGATTCCTGTGTAGGTTTAAATGATCATGTATCACGCTGACCCGTCCAATCGTTAAAGGAGGCTGCCTCGTGATGCGCTAGCAAATTGTTTATGTTGTCTTGAGCCGTATTTTTCGGTACGGTCAAAACAATTGTGAATGGTATTCTGATTTTCTCAGATTACAGGGAATTGCCGAGAGCGACACAAGCCACACCGACCGTTAGTTTAAATTTCGCCAATTTTGCGGTTAACTGCGTATCCGTGAGAGGGTGGCTGCTTACCGTAGTGACACGTCGCCCCGAATAACGTAACGATGTATTGCGTATTGGGACACATCATCATTCTCAGCCTGTCGTATGCCCGGTGCAGGACGAAGGCTTCTCTCAGCGATCTGATTCCATTTCATTCCTGCGAACCTTCAGACATCGTCACTCCATCGATTTCCCTGCCGCCCGCGACCGCATCGCATGACCCGCCGAGGTCCATTTCTTTTCGCTTAAAGTCGGCTATAATATCGGTTACGCCTGATCCATTCTGTCGTATTCCGATCTCTTGATGCTGCGCCTATCATATCTTTTTTTCCATCGCCCGTTACAGGTGTTTTTTTCATATCTTTTTGTTCAAGTTCTAGCACTGTAAGTTAGTACTTGTATAGTGTCATTTGCCGCACGAAACCCGCTAAATGAGGCCAGGACTTCAACAGGTCCGCGTGGAGGATGGACTATTTTTAATTGGTGCGATTTTCTGTATCTTTTGTTTTTCTCCCCGCAAGCGATTTCACTATGTTAATTTGCGCGACCTTTCTTTTGGGGATTGCGTGTGGATATTTGGCAGAGCACGAAAGCCCATCTTGATGTACAGGGCTTATAAAGTTGCGAGTTTGCATTTAAGTATTACTTCACGAAAATTCGCGTTTATATTTTTCTGGACACCTTCAGTAGCGAAAGCAGACGTTCTGTAACAATACGCGTCCTTAGGTATGGGTCTGCTCCGCTTTTATCTGCATTTGATTTCACGATAAGCGAGGTCTAAATTCCCTGTGCATTTTTAGTTCATGCCTACTGCAAGCCGGACTGTTTACGGAAGTGAAATCGCACCTGTGCGTGAGGTTTCAACCCGTCGTTACGTGTTGCAATCTGGATCGCGGTTGCTCTACCGTGCGAATGTAACCGAGCGACAGCATTCTAGTTGCCTGCAGTCTGGCAGTCGTATTGCGCGAGTGGCGAGGGAGCAGCGGCGCAGCTGATGGCTTCGCGCTTTTTAGCACGTCGATCATTACGTGTATGATTTTGCCTCAGGCAAGCTGTGAATTAAGGGTCAACATGCTTGCTCATCCTAAACGATTATTAACAGATTTAAACGCTTTACCACATGCGCTCAGGCGCCCCCGTTGCCTTAAGCAGGCCGCTTTGAGGATGCGACGCGTTTTGCCGATTTATTTATTATAACTTTATCCGGGAGTTTGTAATCAGCCTGCTATATGTCAGATTTGAACATTTTCTCGACCGCGCATCTGAGTACAGGCCGCAGCACACGTGGCGCCTTTTCTGAAAGTGCCCCATAGTTCATAGCATGTCCTCTTGAACGAGAGCTCGGGACACAATGCGGTAACAAAAAAAAAAGAAGTGACGTGGATCCCCGCTTTTTGTGCTCCCGGACCTTCCCTGTTCGAACCGCTCGTTGTATTCTGGACGACATGGGGATATGCATTCACGTGGCTCACAGTGGGCTGCTGCCGACGCCTATTCGGACGGTTTCTTCAGCACCGCTTGACAGACGTGCTTGCGAAAAGGCCGTAGGGAAACGTTGCCGGCTTGGAGGGCGCGAAATGCGCTGTGCAGTTACAGTAGCTATAAAAAGTCGGATACACCTCTGGTCTACAGCGAAGCCCCTCCCACGCCCTTATAACCGCCAGCCACAGTGCCTCCGCGAGGCCGCGAATAGTTCCTGTACGTGAAACTTTCAGGGCCTCTAGCGAAAGGTCTGCGGGCCGCGAGACCTCTGCCCCATAGACGCTGCGCCGTCTTCCCTCAATGGGCTCCAGAAATGTGCGTCCTTTCCCCACAGCCACCACCACCACCACTACAACTGTAGTTACGGGAAGGGTGAGGCCAGAGGAACGGGTTCTGACCGCCCGCTGATACTATATTTTTTCCTCGTGCTTCGCCTGCCCCTACCGCCGAGTTTGGCCCACGTGTGGGCCCGGAATATTGTTCCGTGTGTCGTTTACACCGGCAGACGCCACGAAGTCGGTTCATGTCGACTTGCAGCTTTTCGAGGCATGTTTTATACGATACTAGAAAAAAAGTAAACCGAACGCAGAAAAGTGTTGTCAAAGGGGCCCGATGTTTCTACTTCACAGTGTTTCCCGTTTTGAATATGAACTTGTTACTGAGCTGGCGGACTTCCTTTTCGCGGGTAGGCTCCCCTGTTTAATAACTGGCCTAGATATTCATACTTTCGCACCACATTCTAGCGGTTGGTTGTTGATTTTAAACTCGTGAGCCTTCGTCCTGCAGTGAACATTTTTGAATAAGCTGAGGAGGGTGATGACGACTGCACTAGGGCATCCAGCCCCCAGAAAAGCCGTTGTGTCTGCTATGCGCATCCAGTATCATACTTTGCTTGGAGCGGAAAGAAAATTGCGTATTTGGATGGTACTGATCTGTGCAGGCGATATCTTGGGACTGTCTTCGTGCTGTCGGCATAAGTACGATACCTTTCTGAAATGAAGCCAGTTGATAGCGCACGCCTTGTCTTCCCTGACCTCGTTGCTTCGGTGCTATGGCTTCATTTCATGAAACGAATCAACTAGCCCAAAGACCTGTACTCGTCGTGGTCATCCCGGGCTTTGTACAGGAGACTGCAGACTATAAGGAGGTAGAAGCTGATCTTCATCACGTCATGTGGGCGTGCCCCTGATGAGTACAAAAAAAAAAAAAAGCGCACCAGCACATCACCACACCCTCCCATAACCACCATAGAGCTGAAGGGGATCCCGGCCGTGGCGGCTGTATTTCGATGGAGGCGAAGTGTTGAGGCCCGTGTGCTGGGCGATGTCAGTGCACGTTAAAGAACCCCAGGTGGTCAAAATTTCCCGAGACCTCCACTCCGGCGTCTTTCATAATCACACCTGGTTTTGGGACGTTAAGCCCCACAAATCAATCATAGAGCCGAAGAGCGCGGTGTAGTGCTGCGCTGCTCAGCTCGAATCCGGATACCAAACTCTGGGTCGTCCAGATGGCCGAAGACGCCGCTAGAGCGCAAGATCTGACCGCAACCTGAGGAAGAAGAGGACGGGGCCTTCCCACTCCCCTTCTTCCTGAACCCAATGAGAGACGAAGAATATTTATTACTACTACTACTTGGGCTTCTAATTCGAAACTATATCCAGCGACACGTGCCGATAGTGGGTTTCTCGATGTCTTCACGCTCGACCTGCCACTACTTGTCGATCCATAGCCCTCACCGCAGCCTACAGATGATGCGCGAACTATAGCCCAGCAGCGAGTACTTCTAGAATAGTTTACCACATGGGAACCTGCGGAAACACGAGAGCGAATGTTCCATCAAATGGCCTTCGAAGCCTTAGAGTCGCCCCGCCACGGTGGTCTAGTGGCTATGGTACTCGGCTGCTGATCAGAGGGTCGCGGGATCAAATACCGGCCGCTGCGGCTGCATTCCGATGGAGGCGAAATGTCGAGACCCGCGTACTGTGCGATGTCAGTGCGCATTAAAAGAACCCCAGGTGGTCGAAATTTCCGGAGCCCTCCGATACTGCGTCCCTCATAATCACATCGTGGTTTTGCCATTTTTGGGCCTTTGTAAAACCCCAGAAATCAGCAATCAGCCGGTGTATACTGTGCGATGTCAGCGCACATTAAAAGAACCCCAGGTGGTCGAAATTTTCCCTCATAATCGTGTCGTGCTTTTGGGGCACGAAACCCAATTCAGTCAACCCTCGTACTGCGCGATGTCAGTGCACGTCAAAGAAACCCCGGTGGGTCGAAATTTTCGGTGTCCTGTGCTACGGCGTGTCTCATAATCATATCGTTGTTTTGGGACGCGGAACCCCAGAAGTCATTCAAGCCTTAGAGCCCTCATTGAGCGAACTGTGCGCTTTCTGCTGATACGGGTGCTGCTGACACGAGCGCTCCGAGTGTTTTTTAGCGATCGCTGCGGTGATAGGAGCGACCGCGCGGGGACAAGCGCAATCCTAGAAGTCTTGCGGAAGCTCTGGAGAGGCGATAGCGAGGTCATTGGTCAGATGTAAACACTGCTCGAAAGCGGTGGCCTGTGTCACTGGTCTCCTTAGATCACCGCCGCCGCGGTGCAGTGGTTACGTTGCCCGGCTGCAGCGGTCGCATTTCGACGGAGCTAGAGTTCTGTGTACTGTGCGATGTAAGTACGCGTTCGTTGAGAACACCGGGCATTCGAAGTTTCCGGAACCTTCCACTACGTCGTGCCTGATAATCATATCGTTATTTTGGCGCGTAAAGCTCAAGCAAGTATTGCGGGCCACTTACCTATAAGATCAGTGGCCTGTAAGAATCGCGCTCCTTCCTCGCCTCCACTTTCCGGCCGCTCACGAAGAGTGTGGATGCATGTTGTAAAGTATCGCTTCAGTCTCTTTCTTTTTAATTTGTTTTCACAATTCGAAGAATGAGTGTAACGCCGCACTTTTTTTTTTCTTTTTACCCCGATTCATCGCTTAATTCGAAGTAAATACCCAACGGAACCTAAGGCTGCAACAAATTCGTACAATGTGTGAAAAAAAAATGTAATAAAGTGGTTTATGGTTACAATTTTTCGTACATGTCTAGTATTTCTGCTGATTTACTTAGCGAAAGAGCTTTGGCGGCACCCACAGAGGTGCATTCCGTAGTACCGAAATAGAACGAAACAGCACCTATAATACAGGACGTAGTGAGAACAACAGACACTCGTCTATGTTCATTCGGTTCAATTTCATCACGATGCCGTACCTTTAGAGTCATACACCCTGTCATCGGGATACAAAAGAGCTTAAGGGATTATGAACAAATGTCACTTGTACTAGCGGAATTAAAAACCAGAACACCCCTGTATACTATGCATAACAATAAGTACTGACAAGTACCTTTTTCAAGAAATAAATATGGTGAGCACAGCGTTCGATATACACTTCCTGTATTGCTTAATATGTTCCTTCAACAAGGGATTGACATTACTGACCTCAAAAAAAAAAATCTGCGCAATTGGGTTGTCATAAAACAATATGAAATGCTTAATTATCAGCTGATGTAAAACAACTAGACAGCTCTCTGTTATGACACATGCATTTACAAACTTTTTATGTTTTAAGGTTATATTCGTTCTTTTGTGTGTGTGTGTGTGCGTGTGTGTGTGTAGCGCTCATACTGGTATTGTTTAACTACGACATACACATGCCTGATTCTCTATACGTCATTTGTTATTTCACACGCTGTATGTACTTATTTGTATAAATTGTATACTTGCTGTATGCCTTTTACAGGGAGCCCGAATCTTCGTCTAGTGGAAATTAGACCACTTTTAAGTTCGGGCCTTCCTCAATTCCTACGGAAATAAAAATTGAAATTGAAAAATTAAAATTGAAGTGCTGTTCGATTCAGTTCCCAAGGTACACTAACCCGTTGTAGTCATCTGGGGTACTGCAGGACAGCGCTTAGATCCCGTGCTGTTCTAGAATTGTTTAAATTACCTACTACGATCCAAAAAATTAGGTGCACTTGGATTGTGAAGACGCATGCTTGAACTGAGCAGCACTTCGCACGTCAGCTCTCAATAGCACTCGTAATGCTGGAGTGTCTACTTCATGACGCCTTCTTGCTGGAGTACCTGAACAGCATGCCAGATAGCCTATCAGCGTCATTGTGTTGGTTCGTCTTAGGAGTAGTGTTCTCGATCCCTCGAAAGGCCTGCGCTTCGGTCCTTTTCACGCTTGTCTGCGGAAAGTTCCGGCGGCAAAGTATGCGGAGTATTTTCTGAAATGCCTGAATTCTGCCGCTGTTTACGTTGTAAATTAGAGGGGAAAATATCCTAATCACAACGGCTGTCATGCGTATATATGACGTTTACCCACAAACGCTTTAATCGCCTCAACAGTTTACTTCACAGTGACGTAAACACAATGAGCTACCTGAGCAGCGGTGCTGGAATGTTGCAGACTTCCGTGCTCAACCAAAAAGAAGGAGAGAATGAAAATTTTAATTGGGACAGTTCTAAAACAACAGTTCCTCAGAAATTTAGGAAAATGATCTGGTAGATGCCAATGTCATCTCTTTACTGGTTCCCAGATTTATCAGCATTTATAAAGATATAATTGCCAGACATCAATGGTTTATTACTACAAAAATCGTTGTGTTGTCAATAGTTGTAATTAATTGTTGTTTTTTAAGTAACTGTAACACTAGATGCGCCTTCTAAGCAATCAATCCGTGATCACTCGCGTCAGTTACGGTGCAGGAGAGGTGCTTTGCATTATTGCAAACCATGGGTCACGGCCCTGCTCAGGGTTGTAGAGAAAAGGCTGTTTTTGCTCAGCGCTTGGCGTGTCTCGCTTAAAGACACGATGTTGAATGCCGTCAAATCGGCGCTTGCCGCGGGCGATAGCTTTGTGCCTTGCTAGGCGCGTTAGGTAGGCCGTGAAACGATAAGCTGTGCGAGCTGTATAGTTCTCGGCGGAACAACCTTGCTGCGAGGGATGAATCGTGAAGACAGCCGCTCGGTTTCTGTGGTGTTTGATGAAGAGAGAGAGAGAGAGAAAAAAAAAAACAAAGGTAAAATTAATGAAAAAGCTCGCCGCTGGAAACAGAAATTAGGTGTGCGCGAATATTCGCAAATTTCGAATAACGAATCGAATAGCGTTCTATTCGATTTGGTACTCGAATCGAATAGCGCATATTCGAAACACGGAATATTTTTCGAATAGTTGACGAATGGTGAGCACGGACGAGGAAATGTCGGATTTGCGAGGGGTTATTTTTTAGATCATTGATTTTTTACGTGACTATGGAGGCTATATAGATCCCCAGATCTTGACGTTCTTGCCTAATATTTAAATGTTGTGGAAGCGAAATGTCATCAGTTTACTGTCGTCAACATAGTAGTTTCGTTCGCCGAGCTCCTGGCGATACGTCGGAGCCCTCTCTAACATGCTCCTGCTCGCAGAGGGGGGAATAAAGTTAACAGAGGGCGTTACTTGCCAATTTTGAAGCCTAGTCATAAAAAAATGTAAAGGGGAAAATCATGACAAATAAGCTTCAGTCACATGATAGGCAAGGGATAAATTAATGTAGGGACAGGCGTCACTCACGGTTACTTTATATCTCACAGGCTCTAGGCACTGCTGCATGCAAGCTTACATACTTAGCGTGACTTTATTTTTTGCTGACTAAATCTAACCGTAGTGTGCCTTTGTCAATGTTTATGAATATTTCTTTCGAATAAATCTCGTGGAACTTTCGGGTTCTGAAAAATTTTGCCTTACTATTCGATTTAGTTTCATCACTGTTCGATTCGGTGCTAAGGTTAACTATTCACACACCCCAATAAAGATACTAGGACAAGCGGCGTAATTATGCGGGTATACGCCACGGTTAATTGAACGTTAACCTTTACAGCCGATGTCAATTAAGGAACAGCCGGTATGGATGTCGCACATAAAATGTCGGTACAAATGCCTAAGTAAAAGGCTGACAAAGGAAAACGCCAAGGAATGTTAGTCATCGCGGATTGGGTTTTGCCATCAAGTCGCCTGAGCATGCGATAACGTACTGGCGAATTTCTTGACAGATTGTTCACCATAACCGAAAATTACCAAGTAATCAGTGACGTACTTCCGAAACGAAAGTGGATCTCTGAAAAAATGAACTTCATTCACAATGAAAAAGTTCCACCCAGGCGGACTCGAACCCACCTTCACCTGGGATTTGACGAGAGGAGCTGGAAGCTCTACCGATACTCCACCGCAACATTGCTTACATAGGAAACAGATGGGCCTTATATGTTCACTATAGCGCTTTACAAGTTGCATATAATTGTCGTCCGGGTTAAAGTAAAGGTGCTATAGTATAGTGAACTATAGACCTATTCAACCGGGCCTACGTCACGAAGATGCGGTGGCGCTGTCGTCGGGAGTTTTGGTTTCGCATGGTAGGCATCCGCCGGCGCGCCTACCGTAGCATCCGCTGCGTTTTCGCTGGTGCGGGCGCTTCTCACCGCCGTGAAATGAAGAAAAAAGTGTTCACCGATGACCTGCGCCGTGGGTTGGTTGCTCAGAAACGCACAAAATATGCGCGATAGGTTTTTATCGGTTTCCTGCTTATGTCTGTCTCAAGGAAAGGGACGAACCTGTAATACCGGCTGTTTGGCGCATCGGTCATGCGCCAAATATTTTCGTCACGACTAAGCATATGTGTAATTACTTAGCGTTAGTGCGGCTTGTTTCATTTGAGAGAAATAGCATTGTCACAAGTTTGTCAAGTGCAATGCTCGACACCAAGTTTCTTTGCATAAGCAAAGTGCGGACACAGAGCGATCACGCTTGCCGCAAAGCGCGCACGACGTTAGCTTAGCTCGATGTGTAGAAGTAATCGCGGTCGCCGTGTATTATTGAAGTGGGGAAGCTATACATACGTCATACGAATTTCATTCATTCAAATGAAACAAATATATAAGAGCTTAATTCACGTAGCCGTGAGCGAAAGGCCGATTACAGCGACGCTTTTGCAAATTGCTTGCGGGTGCGATAGCATACACACGAGAAGTGTCTTTGGCAATGCTGTAGTGGTTATGATGCGCTTAAATTTTTTTTCGATTGTCAGACTGCTCGAATGAACTACACGCATGAAATTTGCCGCGTCGTTACAGGACTTCACGCCGTCACGATCGGAACTGAGCGTATGGGCAGAGCCGCAAGCCGCGGTTATGCGCCTTGCTGGCGGTTATTTGAGAGCCTTGTCCTTGGCATGTTATTGCTTTTTTTGTGTGTGCGCGTTATCAAAGCCGTATTTACATAGGTTATAGCGTCACCAATATCGCATGCTTGAGTACCTATTCCGTTACATTTGTTCTTGCGCAAGGATTTTGTGTAGGGATTAGAGGCTTTAGTCCGAAGCAGTATTTTAGCTGAGGCATCTTCAAGTCGTTTTTAAACAAGTCTCGCTGTTTGCGAGTGGTACATCCTTGCGCCAGTTACCGAATTAATGCATACGCATGAAGCGATGCCGACATGATAGCTCGCGATCATTCGCATCATGTGATAAGGTGCTTATTCTTTCAATCAGTTTCTCACATCTTATCATAGCTGGGCGTCAGCACACTCTTTTCTACATTCATTGAACGCTTCCTAGAGCTAACGCAACTTCATCTCACGTGGCTGCCCCTTGCAAACTGTTGTAAACACGCCGTCGGCGCTCCGACGCCCCGTGCTCGGAGGCAGCTTTCGCACACGCTTGGCCGGCGGCGGTGGCGCGACCGTGCAGGGCCGCGGCAAGCGGTGGGCGGGGCCTCCGCGCCGCGACGTCGACACAAGCCCTGGTTATATCGCCGGTGCCTACCACTGTTTACCAACATGGAATAGGTCTATAGTGTTTCACAAGCAAAATTACCCTTAAATTAACATCACCTCCCCTATACTGCACTCTTGGTTCGCGCAGGTGCGCTGCGGTGGTACAGCCATCTAGGAACGATAGAGAGCGAAGCAGATTGTCGTGGAAATTCGCGCCGGTAGTCAGCGCTTCGGTAATCTTCGTGCCTCGACCGCCGCCGAAGTTACGAAGCTAGGGGCGTGGCGGCGTAATGACGGTGCGTTCCTCGGGCGAAGTAAGAACGCGGCCGCTACAAAATTTGTCTTGCGTGGCCAGGAACGCAAGGGCGGCCGTCGACAAGCAAATGATTGACGCTTAATGGACCTTTTCCACGTACGAAAAGCGCCTCTGGTGGGAATTGTCGAAATCGAAACTGGTGGCCTGTAGCCTCAGCAATCGTCTATCACGCAACGGTAGACGATCGCGGAGGCCACGCCTCGCACTTGCTTTTCGGAACGATTTGCAACCGCGCGACACTAGGTGTCACTTGCTTCGCCGCGCAGATGCCACCAAAAAACATGACGCCTGTTTCGTCACTGGCTCTGCGCATGCGCAGACTACCCACCCGGAAAAGGTCGCTGTGATTTTACAAAACGATCCGCTGAGAACCCGTTCGGTATCGCTTGCAAGGTGTCAGCGGATGCTCCTTGTTTGTGGCAGATTTGTGCAGAGCTCTGGCGCGGGCAATTCAGTGTTTCCGGAGCAATGTGGGTCCTTCGATAACTTTCCCTCGTGTGCAACTGTCGAGGATACCTGTGCCGTGTCGAGGTGCCGCTGATATCTACATGTAACGTGTTGACATGTCCAGAGTACCCAACCCATCTTCCGCCCCTCGATTCGTTTAAACGATTCATGGACAAACCCCAGACTTAAACAGTTACGCTGTTTAAAAAAATCACAGCATATCCACGAGGTGAATGATGATGAGTGGGCGAAGCTGCGGAGGTTCATCGGTAAAAACCGTGAATCTTCCGTGAATCTTGCCCAGTACATCATCAAAGACATGACAAACACTGTGTCGCCGTCTAGCGCTCTCCTGTCACACTTGAGCACGCAGCGAGCGCCTCCGCGCCATCTATTGATCAATTCACGTACTAGCTAAGCAGCACCGCAGCGCTCGGACGGACGGACGGACGGACGGACGGACTCCCATACTACGCGTTCCCATACATCTGAATGAAGCGAGCACCGCAGCGCCATCTAGTGAGCACTTCATAAACAGTGGTGTAGGTTACACGATACGACGATACGTGACAACCGACCCACAGCTTAAGGAGCTTCGCCCCTAAAATCGTAGAGAGCGACAAGCATACAGATTAGCCCAAGTATTCCTTTCTGTGGTGGTCAGGGTGGAGAGGGCGTTCTCGGCCCGGAAGGACGTCTACTCGAAACACCACTTTGACATTTCGGAAAGTGCTCTCGATGGTGTTTTTCTTGATCGCGAATCCACAGTTCATTTGTTAGGAAAAATAAATACTACTGTTTTATCGCCAATGTGCTTCACAACTTTGTACATTGATAAACACTGTTACGAACCTTTACGGATCGCGTTTTCGTTCCGGAGCGGAACTGGAGCTGCACCTTTGTCAGTGGAACAAAGCCAAAACCGAAACGAAGAAGATTTCGTTCCCACACCCTGCTTATTTTTTGCTTCGGTGGCGAAACCGTTGAGCGTCCTCTTCCACCGCGCGAAGTACCAGGTTCCATTCCCAGTGCCGGCTGGGAACCCGCCGATTTCTTTTTTTTTTTAATGGGTACCCCGACCTGACTAGGAGATGGGTGCTTATCACTACAGTGGCCCATATAGATATCTGCAGAGGTATGGTCGCGCGCCCTATCACAGACTTCGGTAATAGTCGAGCGTTCGCCGCCGCGGTGTCTATATGTATATACCGGTAAAAGAGGTACCACATGCGCGCTTTCGACCAGCCCGGCAGAATGAAGTTTCAAGTCGCTCTGCAGGACGTACACTGCTTATAGGTGCTGGCTTCCGATTACGTATTAGACTTTGTGTCTTCTTCTTCTTACTCTTCTTCTTCTTCTCTCTTTTTCTTGTTCGTTTCTGATGCATTCGGAATTATTCTTGGGCTGTGATTTGGCCAGTTAATTCTGCCGTTATTCGGGCAAAGACGCCGGCGAAGCTTCGACCATGCCTCCGGGACATTGAAGGAAGCTAGCAGCGGTAGTTAATGCCGACGTCATTCTATATGCAGGTCTAAATGTTTGGCTGCAAGTTGTTCCGTGTCCGTGTGTCTGTGTCGTCACGTTCAAGTTAGATGCCTGACATAGAAGATTTAGGAATGTTCTTGCGCAATATATGTAGCGGTCGATCGTAGTTCCTGGATATATCGTTCTCATCGAATGGTTCTCACATTTTTTTTTTTTTTTTGCGTTCATTGATTTGTGGGGTTTTACGTCCCAAAACCAGCTATTATTATGAGAGGCGCCGCTTACGCGTTCTAAGTATGATTAATCTCTTACCGGACGGTCCGGGATCGAATGCATTTTGCCTCTTAAACGTTTAGTTCGCTACATCCTTTGTTGAGATCTCTGCACATGGTGCACTGCGCATCTGCCGCTGTTGGAATGCAGCCGCCTGCTTCCAGGAATTAAACATATAGGGCAGCAGTTTTCGAAAACGAAACGCTGCGCAACCGTTGGGCTGTACTGCAGCTGGCGAGGTTCTATCATTACGTGTTGTTTCGACATATAGGCTATGGTTTCGCGTGTACAAGCAGATAGGGACTCGCATCTGCATATGCAAATGCGGAAGATGCTAATACGACAGACGCGAGCTTCACATTTCCGTCAATCAACAGCGCACGCGGTCGGCTTTGTGACCTCGTCGGGTCTATCTTTGTCGCGATAGCCCCCTTCCCCCTCCCGTTTCTTCTAAACATATTTCTCCCGCTTCTCCTCGCTCGTTTCACCAGGCCGGGTTGACAAATGTCGGTGTGACCATTTGGCGTCGCCTTTCATGTTTTTTTTTTTTTTTCTCTTGCGATTATCGCCAGACCCGTGTCTCCTGGTCGCGTGGTGCGACGTTTATCTCTCGGGCGACCCCCGTACTTCTGCCCTCTTTTTCTTCGTGCTCTCCGCGCGGCCAGCCGCTGCTTCAAAACGCGAGCCGTGGCAATCTTATCTATGGTTGCCGCTTTTGAAAGCAGAAAGACGAGCCGCTTGTACTCCTGCTGAGCCGGTGACCAGCTGCTGATACCCCTCCCCCCGCCTTCTATGTACTGACGGTAGTGGTGTGATTTCTGTGTTCGCTTCCGTGTTAGTCGGTATCGCGGTGTCGTAGGCGCTTAGGCACTCAAAGAACGGCGCGGGCTGCTTAATCGCTCGAATATATCAGTCCTTGCAATTAACGCATATTGCGCATCGCGGACACCTTCAGGTCGGTGACGACTCAAATTGTTAAGGCAGTCCGGATATACCGTGCATCAAGAACCTTCGAGGCACGGTCATTCAGCCAAGTCGGTTGCGTTTCGATGTTCAGACGGGGTGAGCTTAAATTCTGAAACGTTGAAGGGGCGGGCGGAGAAGAAAATCACCGGTCTCCTGTTACCTATAATTCTGCAATGTCGTTACGATTCTTTTACGTTTTCCTTTTTCATTCTTTTACGACTGTTGCTTAAGCATTTGCTGCGACATCCTGTTTGCGGCATCTGTTTTGGCTGTTCCTTAACGTAGGCTGCAAAGGTTATACATTCAGTCACGTGTTGCGCATACCCCTGGTTCAGGAATCCGGTTATGCGCAGCACGGGATTGTACAATTGTTAATTGTGACGTGTAAGTAGCAAGCATGTAAAGTTACTTATGTCTTGACTTATCAGTCATGTTAGTCGTACATTCATACCCTGTGTGTAGCTCTATGCCAATTTTGGTGCATGCCAAGTGAACGAAATGCGAGTTTCGATCCTGGGCTCCATGTTGGTACCACGTGTGTTTTCGACGCCTCCGGACGGTCGTACTGCGGGTCTCACGAGGCACTTGAGGCCTTCCGTTCTTTAGGGCAGGTGATGCATCGGTGATCTTAGGGCAGGTGATGCATCAGAAGGCTGCACGTCTTTTTGTTTCCTCTGTGACCTCACCACAACGGCACTTTACCAACCCGGTGCAGTATTTGCCGCGACCTAGCTACCATTGGCGTATCTAGGAGTCCACAAAGTGGAGGTTGGGTAGGCGGTGTGTTGTGGGACGCCCTCTTATACTCCGTACCTCTCGCATATATAAATTTCGGGAGAGCCACGTGCCCGGTGTGCCGTCCCCGGGCTGCGGTTCTGCCACCTATACCATACGGCGCTTGCAATTAAACCCTGGCCCTTAGTCTCCAGCGGTTGCGGACTATGTAACCGCGGCGGCAGTCACAATTTCCGCGCAGCGCAGGGTGCTAACAATCACTGGTCCCCGACAGGCAGCCACTGGGACTGAACCTGGAAACGTTCAACAGATGGGCCCTCTTAGGGAATCTATACATTAGCGGCGCTGTACGAGGGGTTAGCTTGGAGATGGGCTGTAGCTTGGATATCATTGGGATTATCATTGGTTAGTTTAGAGCTGGGGAAGCGCAGAAACTGTTCACTAATGGGAACGCGCCCCATTACAGAGGGCTCCCTGAGAAGAGTGTGTGTGTGGCATGGGGATGCTGATCCATAGAGGCACCACTGGCAACATTGGTGCAGTATCAATGAAAGGAAAGCAAGCGTCGTGAAAAAATTAAACAGAAATAAGCTGAAGGTAGTACGAGAGTGCGCTCCAACGTCCAGCCATTACGACGAGGAAGTAGAACAGTTGTGAGGACATTGAATTGGAAATGCAAACGTGCGATCCCAGTACCCCGTGGCTATTGGCGACTTTGATGCGAATTTGTGGGAAAGGAACAAGACCTGCTATCGATTCGGGCGTGGAAAAGCCATAACGGGGAAAAAAAAGTAATTTGTAGGAATCCAGGCATAGTATAGGACACTGAAGTACAAGGTAAGGTAGGGTAGGGGTCATGGTTTAATCAGGGTGAAGGTTGCCCTCAAGCTGAAGAGAACACGAACAAGATTATGCACTAAAAACAGGCCAAGCTAGATGTAGTCGTGGTAAAAAGAGGAATTGAGGATTGCCCTAAATAAAATGCAAGTACTACAATGCTTAGAACAAGAGCATGACGACACAGATTGTATGAAGCTGTAACTAGACAGATTTCTGAAACAACAATTGGAAGTTAGAGGTAAAGCACAAAGGCTACAATTGAGCAAACGTGTCCTTTCCAGTGCACATACAGCGCTAGCTGTCGCGCAAAATGTCGCGCGCTGTTAGACAAAGCTTGCATGAGGTCCTCCTCCCCCTCTACCTCCTTCCCCTATGCATCTCCTTGAGCGCGCCCTTTGTGTCTTCACTATAGGTATTATGCCTGTTAATTCACCTCGCCGGTAACTGTTTTCTCTCCTTCCGCGCATCTTCAGCCGCCCAATAAATAGTCTGGCCGACGGCGCGCTTTCCAATTTATTTTCCGATATCGCAGCGCGCTTGGCGGCCGGGTACCAAAAATAAAGGTCTTCCTGCCCCCGTATAGACAAGTCTGCCTGCCTCTGCTGCCGTGTATCCTTCGGGGCTGGCCCCGTTCTCTGATTAGCCGAGACCAGCGGCGCCGCAGCTGGCCGCACTTCTCGGGCATGGCCTCCTCCTGATGACGGTGGCCGGTGCTCTTCTGGATCGGTGCCAGCCATACGGCTTGTGCAGGTGAAACGGCGCTCCAGTGTTGGAGACAAGCTTGTGCGGCCGCCGCACCGGGACGGACGCCGTTACAAAATGAAATACTTTTTTTCTTTTCCCCTGGTCTAACAGCACGCTCAAGTTTGGCAAACTGCCGAAGGCGCGGCGAATCGTGGGCATCGCTATGCTTAGTTCCAGAGGGCAAAAACCGCGTTTCGCATAATTGATTGTGCAGCGCGGTGAAACGCCGGAGGATGCCCAGAGGAACGCGTTTTGACTGTTTGGTGTAGACAGATGAAGAAAGGGAGAAAGAAAAGGGTGTTTACCACGAATCGCTCGCCAGTTCTTTTTTTCTTTTTCTTTTTGCTTGTTCTTATACTTATTGGCTCAGTCCCTCTTCACACAACCCTAGCTTTACTGACTACTGCCGCCCGATTCTTGGCCTATCCCCCTCAGTGGGTGAGCGCCATAAAAGACGCTCATCATCATCATCATCGCTCGCCAACGTGTACATCTCAGCGCACGAGTTGTTTATGATGGTATGCAATTCCGAAGACTATCGATTTCGGTAACTATTATTTCATTTTAAATACTTGACGTATTACTCGACGTAATTTAGTGTCTCGGTCTGGTGTGTTACAGGCGTGCGTTGAGGAAGCTTTTGATAGTGATCTGATGATTCCATTTCTTCTTTTAAAAAACGTTAACCGAAGTTATCGAATCCGCACGTCAGTAATCAAAGTGTGGCTATTGCAACTATGCTCTATAGTGGCGCGTTAGACGTAGGTATATGGTGAAGCGAGTCAGTGCACCCGGGCCTTGCATGCGACATTTTCAACTCCCCTTTTAGACTATGGCAGAGAGGTGTGATCGACGTCGCGGATCGCGACATGCTGTATGTTCCCAAATTCCCAATTAGCCTAATGACCCGGTGTGTGTGAGGGCACCACGCGCGTGCACATAACGTCCATTGCTATGTTTTTATTCGCGTTGTGCAGATCTTTTATACTCGAAGGTTACGAGCGTCGGAGAAATGTAATCTATAACGACCACATTTCGCAGTTGGGTTACCAATTTACCGTTACACAAACGGACATTGCTCTTCCCTGTAGTACGTTGTCAATTAAAACGAAGCAGGTTGGTTTCCGTTGAAAACTTTATTTGCTGCGTGTTTCCGGTGTTCGGATGGTGCTGTACCGTCGTGCATACGCGCTCGGTGGCGCATGGTCGGGACGACATACACTGCAGGAGCGCTGTTAGCTGTGGAGTGAACTCCTGAAAACACGTACAACGCTTACATTTTCCGCAAAGGTGCGTAGGTTGTGCGGTGCGCGACACTGGACGAAAAATGCGTGGCTTACGCCGCTTCATCCCATCGTGGTCTCGTGTCTCCACAAGCTTTTGCACAAACGCAGGAAAAGTCCGCAGTTCTGGGGCAGCACCTGAGAAAGTGCCTACTTCTGGGGAAGTACCTGAGAAAGTGCCAACGACACCAGGTTTGACTGTTCTGCGCGCAATGCATCGCGTGCCAATGTATGAGAAGGTTAAAAAGAAGTGTATGCGGTGAAAGGGTAACAAAGCACCTCGAGGTAATACGGTAAGCCTGATAGCAAATGAAATTCAACAGTTAAAGGTTAGGCTGATGCAAGGTTACAGAAAAATGGCGGCCTAGGGAGGACTAATTGAAGCCTATAGGTTGCGCCATTGTTTTTTCATTAGCTATCCTGCCAAAATCTTTGACAGTTACGTGCGCGAGCGGCGACGTTGGCACTTGGGTTAATTATTGTCTAAGCGCTGTGATATTTGTTATATATGGCTTGTGAGGTAGTGCTACGTGGCGGTATGCTGTATAAATCAAATGAATGAAATGAAATCAAATGTCAGTAACTGCTTCCAGGAAAAGTTATTGGCTTTCGTCGTGTCTCTTCTGGTAACTTCTGCAACTTGCAAACCAATCCATTGTTGTTGTTATGTGGGGTTTAACGTCCCAAAACCAGCTGTGATAATGAGAGACGCCGTAGTGGAGGGCTCCGGAAATTTTGACCACCTGGGGTTCTTTAACGTGTGCTGACATCGCACAGTGCAAGGGCCTCAACATTTCGCCTCCATCGAAATGCAGCCGCCGCAGCCGGGATTCGATCCCGCGACCCTCGGATCAGCAGCCGGGTACCATAGCCACTAGACCACCGTGGCGGGGCAACCAATCCAAATTCATTCGTCAGTGTCGACTGTTGATTGCGATTCTTCAAGTATTTTAATCCCGGTAATGAAATACCTAATGTATGTTTTACGACGTAAGGTCTTCATGCGGTCTTATTCTGTGCAGTGCGATATGACTGACAGATTGCGAACGTGTGCAGTTATTTTATTTTGGAACACCACTTTCTCGTGAAAAAGTTCACAAACTGACGAACGTTGTATAGATGGATAATGCCGATATGTACTGCAGCTTAGTAGCGTACAGTACTTATTTACGCTTTTGTTTAATTGAATATAAGACAATTAGTATCTTCATTTAAATGCTGCTAAGAGAGTAACACAATGCGCCGATGCGCAGCTGCAACGAACCGTCAAAGCGCGTTCATTATGCGACCGTGACATTATGACTCAGCCAAAGTGTGTATGTGCCGCTCTCCTTTCCGCTCGACACGCGAAAGAAGGCTCGCGAAAGGAGAAAACAAAAAATGTTATTTGTGTCGCCAGCTCGATGCGTTGACCCTGGCGCCGTAACTCGAGACGCAGGCTGTGAGTGACGTGGACGCCGAATATATATGGGACGTGCGGCCTGATTAAATCATAAGGCTTAGGAGGTATTTTGAGAGAAAAGAAGGAAGAAAGAGAAATACATACGTGCACTTCGGTGGTGGTGAGAAAGCAAAGGTCCTCGACCATGGCGCACGCTCGTAGTGCGTGTTAAAATTCCTTATGTTTCCGGTATGACGCACATTGTTAAAGTTAATAACAAGAAGCCCTCACCGATGTCGTTTCATCATCTGTAGCCGTAGTATTTTTTTTTTTCCTGTGTGTTTGCAGTTTATGCGAGGTGTCCTGGAATTTTCTCTTTATTCTCATTGTTGGAACCTTACGACACGGGTTCGATACTCGCCGCGGCGGTCGCATTTTCGATGGAGGGAAAAATGCTATAGAGACCCGGGAATAAGAGCGCGTTTTCAATGCACTTTAAAGAACGCCAGGTGGTCAGAATTTCCGGAACCCTCCACCTACGACGCGTTTCATAATTGTGTCGTCGTTATTGCGCCTAAAACACCAGCAGTTGTTATTATCGTTGCCATTCTTCTGAGTTGTTCTTCCGAAAGCAAAGAACAAAAGTACAGCACATTTTGACTAATTTCTGTATTATTCAGAAGCAAATCAACGCGAAACGAAATTACGGATGTGGCACCTAGCGGTTTGCAGGCAGCGGATTCCGTGCCGCGTCATATTTTCTTTTTCCTTCTAACGAGTGAAGTGAACTGGACTTCGTTGAGATTTGTTTATGTGATCCGAAATCAGCAGTACTGGTTTTCAGCTTAAGTTCGAGCTTGATACCCAGCCCTAGTCATCATGGACTTCTGGTCCACGCCTTAATTTCCCGCGCTTGCCCTCCAGCTCCACGAGAGCCTCTCATCGGCGTTTGTTCGCGAAGAAGGGTCGTGTTTGTGTACTCGAGGGGCCGGCTCTGGCGCTCGATTTCTGCAGCCTATCCGCGTATACCTTTTGTGCTTTCAGCAACTGCATGGTTGTTCAGATTTGCAGCAGAGGGAGGCTTTAGAGTGAAAAGGGACTCGCGAGTGAAGTTCCTTCAGCTGCAGTATATAGTTTTCGTTTACCGCTTTCCTTCGACGAAAATGCTGGCGTGCTTTTCAACGTCTCAGTCGCCAAGCGCCGAGGCCGCGCTGCAGACGCTCGAGTTTAATTTTAGTGGGTCTGGTTGCCTTTTAGTTCTCTTTTTTTTTTATCTTCGTATATACATATATATTCTCGGGAGCAATGTATCTGCATTGAATGAGGTCACCAGCCGTTGTCCCGGCGGGTGAGGAGGACATCGAGTTCGCCCTGGCTGAACGGTTCCGTATGTTGTCTTCCACGATTCTTTGAAAGAGCACACTGTGGAGATGAGCGAATGTTCTACATGCTCGATTTTCTTACAGCGGTATAGTAAAATGCTGCAGGCTTCCTCCCTCCATCATAGATCTTGATACTTTGCCGTATACGCAGAGCGCTCATTAATACTTACTAAAGGATTTTGACTTGCAGATCACCCTTTGTACATTCACATCTCGATAACGCCTTATGGGACAACAGAAATTGTGGCGTGTGTCATGAAAGTCTAATGAGTTGAGGCAGCTTGGTGGCGTTTGCTATGGAGTTTCTTTCGTTTTCTGTTCCTCTATTTCCTTTTTTTCTTTTCTTTGGTTGGAGACGTGGTTGGGTCGGTCGCAAAGCCCGGTGTAGTCCGCGGTTCGGGCAGACCAACCAGTTTCTAGTCTGACCGGAGTCCGGCTCGGACCAAAGAGCTTAATTCGTTGGCCTTCATTGGAGCCTGGCGTAAGCCCAAAGTTCTTGCTGCGCTCCACCTCGACATGGAAGGTGCCCGAAGGTCCTCGCCAGCTCCCTTTAGAGTGGATGTCTGCCGTTTCCCCATAACGGCGCCATGCTGTTCGGTCGAATTTCAAAACATAAAAAGGATGTGCCAGATAGCGACGTAGGCATGTAGATCTCATTAAGCACGCGCCAACAAGCTACGTGACACCCTGCAGACGACGGGATGTGATTGCAGTGCAATCATACTGACCACTGTAGTAAGGTGCCAGGTGAGAAGGAACTATCAGCGGAAGCCGCAAGTCCATATGCTCCATGTGGCGTCTGTATACTATTACGCATCTCGCGTGCACCAGCGTGGTGGCGTGTGTAGACACGCGTGTTTTGCAGTACAAACATCTTAAGCAATCCAGTTATCGTTGCACCTAGCAGTAGGCTTGTGGCTCGTGCCCACGGTGACGACGGTTGACATTGCATGCTTGAGAGCTGGGCTAGATTTTTTTTTTTTTTTTTTTAGGGGCGAAGCTCCTCTTAGTCTAACCTTGTCACGCGTCAGTCGTCAGGCGTAACCCGCGTACCTCTCTCTCTCTCTCTCCCGGCGCGTGCCTCTGCTGTCTTGTGAGAGAGAGACAGAGAGAGAGCGAAAGGCGCGCGTTGGCTATGGAAACGCTCTTTCTTAGAGGAACGCTGTTCCAGCTCGCAAAGAAGGAGAACGCGCCCTCACCCGCGAGAGACAACGTTGGCGCAGGCAGCGTCTCCTAGCGAGTTTCTTGATTGAGAAATACCGACTGCTCGCGTTGGAGAAGCGTTCACCGGCAACCTATATATATATATATATATATATATATATATATATATATATATATATGCACTGGATCTTGACTTGCAATGAAGTGCCGGTGGGAGATTTCACTTGTGCATACTTGAACCATGAGGATTCGTAGCGTGCGCGTTAACTAAATTAATCCGGAACTCGGCACGATCTACGATGAACCTCCCGAACTTCGCCCACTCATCATCATTCACTCCGTGGATATGCTGTAATTTTTTTCTTTTATAAATAGGATTTCATTCCCTATTCCATTGTACCGTACGCTATTATGCCGATGGCGTTCAGGTACCTAGATATGCTTTTGGGCTGGGCTGTAGACATGACAGGTAGGGCCCCGGACGCGGGCCGCCCGTCGTCAGTCCACTGCCGGACCGGGCTGACTTGCCTTCTGCAAGGTTCGCCGCGAAATTTAGACCCCTGAACACCTCTAACGTATAGTAACGGAGTGCGCTTTTCATGCGTTCCCTTACTTATTTTCTTTGGACAAACGATTGCTTACAGGCGAAGTATACCTCCGAGCTTGCTGAAGTCCATTGTAGAAATTTGAGCTAGCTGACAGCATTTTGAAGTATATATATATATATATATATATATATATATATATATATATATATATATATATATATATATTAGCCGATTGTACCGCAGGTGATCAAAAAATAATCCAAAGTGCCCTACAATACGGCGTGCCTCATATTCAAGTTGTTGTTTTGGCCCGTAAAACACCTGAATATAATTCGCTTACGTTGAGCAGAGCTTAACGATGCGCCGATTGGGTTGTTTTCGACGTGTACGTAATCGTAAAACGTTAGCTGATTCGATCCATTTTAGAAGTGCTTGCCTGCAGGCCCGCCTTGGTAGCTTAGCGACTCGAGGTCGCGGGATCGAATCCCGGCCGTGAAAGCCGCATTTCGATGGGGGCGAACTGCAGAAACCACCTGTGTACTTGGATTTAGGTGAACGTAGAATCTCTCCAGGTGATCAGAATTATTCAGAGGCACTCCCCACACGAGGCGTGCCTCATAATCATAGCTGGTTTTGGTGCGTATAAAACTCCATCATTCATTAAGTATTTGCAAGAACGCGTCAGCCACTATTAGGCCTTCTAGTCCTCGTTCAGTCGACAGTTTGTTAACTTGAACGAGCGCTAATCGTTGTTAACTGACTTATATTGACAAATTCTTTGATCTATTCAAATTGAATTTTCGGGCTGTATCGAACTTTTTGAGATGGAATTTCTTGAGCTTTATTTATGGCAAAGCTTCGATATGGTCGGGCGCTTGACAACACTGTGCGGCAAGTTCTCCTTGGCCGCCGCCTGTTTTTGCTCATATACGCCGCATCACTCTCTCGACCGTATATGCCGGCCTTTTCTGCCGTAGTGGTTGCGTGAAGCACCGTGCGATTCTCACGTCCGTGCCCGTCCGTATCTGCATACCTTAATACGAGCCCGCCGCTCTCTTTTGCGATTGTGCTGGCTGCCGGCGGTACACCTTGTGCAGGTATAGGTTGGCCACGCAGACCGGAGGCGCTGGCTCCGGTGTACAAAGGAAGGAGTCCCCATTGGCGTGCGAGATTGCTCGTCCGTTGAAATAGTGATCCGTATCGCGGTGCGTGGAGGGAAGAGGCGATTGCGAGGCGGCGCTGCGGCGATGGTCGCTATCACATTTCGTCTGGGCACTGCTCACATACAAACACGCGCACACACACGCAAACGTATAAGAATGCTATATGCTCGTATGCTGGCGCCACTTGTTTCTGTGACCGCCTCAGCACATTGTCCGAGATGCCTACGGTGCCCAGGACATCCAGCCCACGACTGAATGTAAGTCACCCGAACGGCAAGCTTATAGAGGAACGCTCGTGTCACCTACCGTCGACTTAGGCTGCTTAGCTTATGCTTTTCAAAAACCGACTGCACGGTTAGCACCGCTTTCATTGAAGAACAACAGCTGAAGCTTTATGCGACCATGGAAGCAACAAACATTGATTGGTATAGCGACGCCAGGCCTTTGAACTTGCACCTAATTGTCGCTTTGGAAGGTGTGACGTCGTCGTTTGCAACGTTATGAACTTTGTCAAAGGCGCGCTGTTTGTTAATTTTTGAGAATGTGTGACAGTGCATGGGAAAACGGGCATTTTTATCCCCCGAAAACTTAATTGGTTTGAACCGCTTTAAAGAGTGGCTAAAAATGTAACTTGGTAGCTAAAGGATGCCGAACGAAAATCATCGTATTACTGTCGCTACAGTTGATCGTCGCTGACCCAACGTCATACCATGCAAGCTTGCCAATAATGTAAAGGGGGCGGGGGGGGGGGGGGTTTAAAAAAACACGCAAGGAGACATGAGGAGATGGCGTGAGACGGGATAAAAACCCAACCCGGTCTGCCGTTATAGGCGTAATATTATTGGGCGATGCCTCGGGGAGGCGTTGCCGGAGTCTTTGTTCTCGCAGACAGCTGGTGATGGAATTTTGATGTTTCGTCGCTGTGTTTGCTCGTGCCTTGTCCTTCACATTTTTTTTAAACGTTGCATGCTCTCCGTCAACGGGACGATGCATTTGAAACATCGCAATTGCTATCTGTGGGCTTTGCTAGTTATCTGTGTCGTATCGTGCTTCTAAACTAGAAGAGAAGCTCGGGGGAAGATGGATGCTTCAATCGATGAACAAATCGCAAAATACGATTTAGAACAGGGAATGTTGCAGGAGCCAACGTTTCGACAAGCGGACTTGTCTTCGTCGCCGCCCTGACAAATCCGCTTGTCGAAACGTTGGCTCCTGCGACATTCCCTGTTCTAAATCGTATTTTGCGATTTGTTCATCGATATCGTGCTTCTGTTATGGGGGCTCTTATATGATCTGCAGCTTCAGAGTACCCGTTGGATGTGTAGGTTCTTGACAAATACTTAGTCGCCGAACCCCCTACACACACGCACCCTTCCCCTTATTTTTTTATGGTGGAATTGGCTTTAAGCCTCATATACCTTATGGTGGCGCGGGCTACCCCCACTTTATTTTAATTTCTTTTCTATACGAGGGGGACAAATTTAACACACACACACACACACACACACACACACACACACACACACACACACACACACACACACACACACACACACACACACACACAGAGATAGATAGATAGATAGATAGATAGATAGATAGATAGATAGATAGATAGATAGATAGATAGATAGATAGATAGATAGATAGATAGATAGAGAAAGCGCTGCAGAGCAGAATGTATGAGTGGAGTGAGTGACTTTTTAGTATTTGATAAATTGACCCAGCAGTGAGAAAATTTAACTGAATAACTTACATGCGCTCGAACTTTGTTGGTTGTCCCCGCGTTCATTTATGGCGCCGGTAGTAGGTCTTAGAGTTGCTCTATATACAATAACTCTTGTCTGCCTGGTAATGTTTCTACTGGCTCAAACCAAAGTCAAATTTGCGCTGCACACGCCCAGAAACTGTACGGTTGTCACAGAGTATCCGATACGGAGGAACTTGCCGTATTACCTGACGTTGTGCGTCATGCTGTTATTAATTTACGATTGTGAGGCACGCGGTACGATTTGCATCTCGTACCGTGAGGCACGCGGTACCGTGAGGCACGCAATCGTACCGTGAGGCACGCGGTACGATTTGCATACGATTGTGAGGCACGCGGTAGTGGTACAACTTTTGGTACTTTTTTTTTTTCAAGAGGACACCGATGGCTAGCTCGAATTGTTGTTATTGTGCCGGCAATACCTGTGTCGTACATTTTCACTTGAGAGAAGGATGTCAATGGTTATGTGAATTCCCGATTTTTTTTTTTTTTTTTTAGCGCACCTCTTTGAAGAAGCTTCGTTATACGGATCTTACTTCGCTCGTGTAGGTGGCTCACACCCAGCACTGTGGGTGACTCTGGGGGGTAAAAGTGAATTGTGCGCGTTTACAAACGCGATTTAGTTTAACGACACCGGAGTGAGCAAATGAATTAATTTAAATTGAATGTTCTGAGAATCCCGACCGTGTTACGGACATAAGAAATGTTTATTGACACCTTTATAAGCATTTTTCTTATTCCCCGCCTCGAGATCGCGCTGAATCACTTGTCATTCAGTATATCCTCTTCTGGCGCGAATTATGATAGCGCGTCTGTAAATGCGTCAAATATTCTCACGTATTTCATGTGGCACTCCATATTCTATTGCAAGAAAGCGAACGCGGTTATATGTTGAAATTTTCGTTATACAGGAATTACTAGTTGTATTTGGAGCGTAATTAAATGTAAATTTATTCGGAAGTAAGTCATTCTTCATTTCGTCACATAAAAGAAATCGGAGGTACGACTTGCAGTTTGTTATTGGGTGTCTTCATATACGAGCCAACGAATTTTTTTTTTTTTTCACGTCACTCCCGGGACGTACCGCGTCGTCCCGCTCCTCGAATATGGTAATGCCTCCATAAAATTGCCTGCAGGAGATTATATGATACTGACGACACACTTATTACGTCGAGGGTTCAATTCATTCAAAGCTCAGTGTTCCTGGCACTTTCGTGGTCGCTTGTCCTCTGAACTGCCAAAAATAACTTGCGTGCACAATTGTGCACGCCGCTGCCGAAGGGGATTTAGGGATAAAGACGTCGTCGAATTAAACTGGCGTCTTGTGAGCGACAAGAGAAGTCTGGCCAAAAGGGCAGTGATCAAAATGAAAGAGTTCGCGGTAGGAGTGCCGCATGCGCCGTGTATATCGGCTGTTTGGGCAGCGAGGGGGTCGGATGCGGTCATCTTGTCAATATCATCATCATCTGCTGGGCCTTGCGAAAACGAGGATGGAAGGGATAGCGAACAAGCTTCGGCAGCGAATGCAGAAATGGCTTACTCGTCAACATGACGAGTCTTCGGCGAGGCACATGCCGTGTGCGGCTATTCTTTCCTGGACCAGCTGAAGTTCAGTGGCGGCTTTGCGTTTTCATTCTCTTGCTTTTCCTTTGTAAAACTTTGCCCGCTCGCTGAGATCTGACTGCTAGTTACAGAAATACCGCGTTCTTTTGATCGTGCGTGTGTGATCACCCTTACGCAGGATTTAACGCAGGAAAACAGGTAGCGCCGGCTGTCGGACACTAATGGGCAGTGATGCATGCGTGGGCCGCTACTACTTCTTTATAGCTCCTCTTTTGGGAAGCAAGGAAGGGGAAATAGAAAAAAAAAAGGGGGGGGGGGGGAAGGCGATTAGGAGTGTCGCAAAGGAAGTTGTTTGGAACGAAACGAGTCCTATTGCGTGGAACAGTCCTCGTCTAATTAATATTTGCCGTTAGTGTCCCTTTAATCGTGGATGAACTTGCTCTTGACCTTTAGTGTCTTTAATTTCGTTGAGCGAGTGCAGGAGGACAGTCACGACCGCGTGCGTGCTTGCGTAGTCACAAGTGAAGTCGGCCTGTTTTGTGGCTATATACGGGAAGCATTTTCACAAGGCCCATTGCGTGGAGCCACGGAGGAGGCCTCGCTCCGTGGTTTCTGCGCAATGTGCCGTGTAACCTGAAAGTGCAGCGAAGCTTAGGCTATTTCGATGATAGCGGTGACATCGAATGGAGACAGGTAAACACATATATTTTTTTTTTTCACATAGATGACGCGTTTAATTCACGGCGCTCATAAAGCGAACTTTGCCGTCCATGTTGTATGGTCATAAAGAAGTCGGGCGGGACGCGCCTTCGTATCTTCGATGCACTATAAATACGGCATGCGATGGTGCGGTGCGGCGATGAAACGTGAGGCGCGGAGTTGATTGGCGTGAAGTGTGATGAGCTACGGATCCAAGTTATTTATTTATTTATTTATTTATTTATTTATTTATTTATTTATTTATTTATTTTTTCATGGTAGGGGTCCGCCCTTGGGATTGTTGTTGGTGTTGGTGATTACACATGCGTTGCGATCAGTTATTATATATATATATATATATATATATATATATATATATATATATATATATATATATATATATATATATATATATATATATATATAGCACTTATAATTTTATTCGCGTCTCAGTGAACGACAGTGACATCTGGCCCATTTCTGGCGATTTTCTGAGGTTAGTGAATCGCAGTTAAAATGGGCTTGGGCACGTTCCACTGCCCACTTCCGTCATTTATGCCAAACGGCATGGCTCGAAAGGTGCACAGCTTCTCCACAAATGTAATTTATTAATGTAATTTATGTGGTTTTACGTCCCAAAAGCACGATATGATCATGAGAGACGCCGTATAGTGTAGGGCTCTGGAAATTTCGTCAACCTGGGGTTCCTTAGCGTGCACTGACATCGCACCGCACACCGGGCCTCTAGCATTTCGCCTCTATACAGGAATGCCGCATGCCGCCGCGGCAGGGATTCGATCCCACGACCTTCGGGTAAGCAGTCAACCACCCACTAGATGAGTTTGTCAAATGTAGCACCCGCGTGCGGAGGGGCCAATTGTCATAAGAGTGCAACCGCCCCCCCCCCCCCCCCCTTATTATTATTTGGCGACTTACAAAATGACCTCTGCATTGCGCAAACACATGCAGCGCTAACGATGATGGCCCTTACAATCGGTAGCAGTGCGGTTGTGTTTTCCTTGAAAAATGGGACATATAAACGGGGTGCTTAACAATTGACTCAAAGTGGAAAGATTAAAGAGATTCGAAGTGTCACAGAGACGGGTTTAGTGGGGCGCCGATTGTTTAGAGAGGGATTCTGAAACAGAGGCAGGTTGAGATTGGGTTGAATTGTGCCCCACCCTAGGGGTCTGTAAGTGACGTAAGTAAGGCTATTTTTTCTATGGTTTCTTTAAAATGTCACCAGAAATTTTGCACCATTCACCAGCAGTCAGCCTCCCCCGCCCCCCGTGTGCACGCCCATGACGGCGAGTACACAAACATGGTGTCTGGACACCCGGGCGTTCCATTCTGTATGCGCGCATAGCCATTAGTTTAGAATGGTAACGCGGATAAAGTTTGTGCGCATAGTTCAAAGGAAAAAAAAATAATACCGTTGTGAAAAATGTGTGAATATGATTTTTGCGGATAACTGAAATGACAGGAAACTGCTTGCGACGTTGCACCGCGAGAGCGAGAACTGCAATGTCGCCTTTAGAAGAGTTCTCGCGCAGTGCGCTCGCTATAATACCAGCAAATCCGCGTTGGTGAAAACGCCTGGAAGAAGACCGACAAATTCGTCGGGTGTCGCAAGAGATATCTGTAACAACGAGAGTGTTTGGACATCGTTGAAACTATCGCTTTGTTACAGCAATAGTGTATAGTGTATGTCGCTGAGCACATTTCTTTTTTTTTCTTTCTTTTTTCTTTTCTTTTCTTTTTTTTTTTGACGCTGCGCATCGCGCTCCCGCTGCCGGATGCTGAGACATGCACCCTGCATTACCGGATGAGGTCCGCCTCTTTGACGCCGGTTGTTCGCCTCGTGAGAGCCAGCTTTCGCCATATATAAGCCGCCTTACCTTCTCGCGACATTCTCATTAAAAAAAAAAGAAACAGAGAAAAAGAAAAAAAGAAAACTGCAGTCATCGTCCGCTGTCAAATATACCGGTGCCGAATTTTATACATGTTTCATGCAAACGGCTCTGTAGTTCAGGACTGGCGTTCACTTCTGTACGAGAACAGCTGTCCAAGTACCGCTTTTCTTGCGTTCTGCGTGCCTTTGTGACAAAACAGTCTTCCGTGTAATGTACTCTCGTGGTTTACATAACAAAAAAAAATTGCTTCTTTTTAATTAATTAAAACAACACAAGCACGGGTTAGAAACACCCTACAAAGGTGGTTTGATGGCACTTACGTGCGCCTCGATTTCTTGTCTGCTCTCAAAGTGTGGCTGAGAGCACTGTTTGTTCGGCGTTATCGTTGTGTACTTTCCTTATCGGTGTACACTCCGGACTTGCGGTCTAATTTTCAAGTGCGACCTCACACGGCGCCGCCTCTTCACGTTAGGCGTGTTTGTGGATGGATAAGAAACGCTGGCATTCAGCATTTGCATTGGACGTAGGCCTCTACCATCGGAGGGTTTTCGATGCGCTTAGCGTAGCCGATGCGCATTCATAGCTAACCAGAGAATTCGGGAATTGCCTGCCGGTTGAGTTGATTTCTGACGCATTGTGCGTATAGAGAGCAGTTTATTCTTAATTACCCACCGCGGCGGCTCAGGTGTGTGCTTGAACGGCAACTCCGACGATTTTTCGTTGTCCACTGACCTCACCGAATTTTTCAGTGTACGCTGTACTCGGTGCTGCAATAATTTATGCCAAGCCAGGCGGTTGCAAGTCATTTATTTTTCCTGAAAATGAATTTTAAAAATATTTAGCGGATTCCCATGGAAGCCATCCTGTGTTTTTGACGTCATTACCTGCAAGGCTGCCTACCCGAGCAGGCGGGCCGTCTAAAGCCAAACGGCGATACTTCAGCCCTCAAATCGTCGCTGTCGTGTTCAGAAGAGCTCATTACATCGTTGGATGACATCGCCACTTTCGTTTTCGTTCTTCTTCTTCTTCTTCTTCTTCTTCTTCTCATTTTTTTTTTTTTTTTGACAGCGGCTTTACCAGCTTCGTATTTCTGATGGCGGGGAGGCTGTGACGTCACCGCATACGCTGCACGAAGCGTCTACTCGTTTCAGTTTCCGTTTGAACGCCGTTCATTCGGTTATTTAAAATTGCTGGTAAGTTTCTGAGCAAATTGACACCCTGGCTGCTTCAGCGCTATCAGTGCTATTGGAAAACGGCGATATCAGAATACGCGGTGCAAAAACCGCCAAAGTTGCCCTTCAAGTATGTGAGCTATATGCTCATATGTATATCATGAAGTTCGCGGCCATGACCAGGAGGACACATACATACATACATACATACATACATACATACATACATACATACATACATACATACATACATACATACATACATACATACATACATACATACATACATACATATTCCCCGTTACAGTTTTGATCTCGTGCGCGTGCGAAGAGTCGGAGCACATATATGATCGACGATTCTGTTTTTTCGGCGACGCGCACTCGGCACTACTGTGCAAACATGCATGGTTCTGTGAAGCCCTCCTGATGGGCTTCGCAGCTGCTCCGGCTGCTCTTTCGGTTCGGGCGAAATTGTCCGCTCGCTGTCATTATGCTCGATGGATCATCGTGGCGAGCACGCGTGTGCAAGCGAAAAGGCACACGCTCTGACGCGCGGCAAAGTTGCATTCGTCACAACTTGTGACGTGTGCGCCTAGCGACGAAAAGGCAGCTGCGATTTCCACCCGTCCTCGCGGTATTTTCTCCCATTCGTGCCTTTGGCGTCCGCACCATGCCCCCTTAACTCTGCATTCTTAATTGTATTACATCCGCGCTCTATCTGTAGCTGCCGCGGGTTGGCACGCTCTCTGTAGGATTGTTTGCCATTTAGCTATTGTGATACACAGTTTATGACCAATCATTTCTAGCCTGCTGTTTCCCGCCGAACGCGCGTGTTGTCCTCACGTCAACGATGGTGAGCTGGATGTACTGTGCGCGTTCTCTTCCGTCGTTTGCTTGATGCCCTCGCTCTGTATGGAACTGCTGAAGTGCGCTGTCTTGGACATTTCCCCGTGATTCTATCGCGTCGTTGCCGGCTCTTTGGGCTTTGGTGTTGTGAAAATCGGAAGCCAAGACACATTGCGAATATTTAGTCTTGTCAATACCCTGTTGGTTTACTGGGTCTTATTTGTTAGTCATTTTGTCATACAAAATGCAAGTGCTTTCTCTCTCTCTTTGAAGCTGTTAAGTGTGAGATAGCGTATCTGCGCGCTTTGCAGCTAAACTGTTGGGCAACTTTGATTCGCCGTAAGGCTGAGCACATTCCGAAACTGTCACAGTCGCTCTGACGTGCCCCTAAAAGCGCATAACGTGACTTTGCGCTCCTTTTGTACACTTACGGAACACGGGAATGTTTTGAGACAGTCGATTGTGAACAAATCAAATATCGACACGAACCTGCGAGGACGAGATGACAAGGCGACGCCACACATGCACCTTCTCATCTCATTGGTTTGCGCCGTTATAGTTAATTATTGTTTCTGGGGCTTTAAATGCCAATCCACGGTGAGACTATGAGGCTGATGGCTTAGTATGGCAAGGGTGGGGAAGGAGGGTGGGGTACTATAGTTTGGGGCACCGTAATAATTTTATCTACCTGGATTTTTTTTTTTTTTTTTTACCGTGTCGCGATATTATTCATTGGCTGCGATACGAACCGTCGAAGTCTTATTTAGCGATAAGAATTGGCGGCATTTTGTTTTGCGCATCTTGGGACGAAAACACGTACAGCGCCTATATGTTAATTGTAACCATTATATAAAGTGTGTAAAAAGCTAGCAAGTTATCCTTTCTATACCTGTGTCCTCTCGAGACCTCGATGCTTTTCCGTCGTTTTCCGCGCCAAGTAGTCGTCCGTTCGCCGTGATCTGCGCGTATAACGGGTGCCGCCAAGGTCACCACACGACTCTCAAGTTGCTGTAATTTCATTCGAAGATGCATACTGGCGCGCTTTGTACAGTTGCTCGAAGTACGAATGACGTATTGTGCATACCGAGTTTCTCGTGCCCTAATGGGATGTTATGAGCTTTGCGTATAACTTGTTTGAAGAGCAGTATAGGTTCGTTTTTTGCACTCACTGCTCGTAGCGACAGGGTGCGCTTTATTGAACGTGGAAGTTGTTAGCGAAACTTGACACGCATGGCACGCGCCTTACTACGTGTCGAGACGCGCCTCGTGTTTTGTTACCGACAGTGCTTACGTCCCGACGTTTCTCCGCCGTAATGCGTATACGTGTCGCTCGAAGGGACAGCGCTTTCTATGTTAGTTTTTTCTTTATTCTTTTTGTTTTAATTCATGGACACCCTACTAAGCGCTCGCTGCACGCGCGTCACGGTTCGACTGCTGTCGCCTGAGTGCTTCCGCCTTTCCTGACTTGAGCGTCACAGGGGCGCCGCATCCGAAGCTCTGTCGGCTCGAGCCGCCTGCAGCGGCGCGTGTTTTCGTACACGTTTCACTTGGCTGAACTATAGCATCGTCACTGCCCCTCTATCACGTCCCGTTACCGCGTTGACACCGGCAGTGTGCCACAGTGTACGCTTTTAACGTGCTTGCGTTCATTCGCCCTACAAAGCGGCGATGTCCTGAACTCGTCATTGCATCATTTGTTTGTGAAGAAATGAAGCCGACGCGCGTCTTCGTTGGCGTTGAAACAAAATGGCATTTTGTCGGCGTGCACGACACGCGCGGTGTGCTTCTCAAACGAAGTCGTCTCTTTTGTAGGACAAGGCGCATCGAGTATGTGTTGCAGTGAAAGATTTAATTTGCGCTGTGATTGTGAGGGGAAAATGAGTGAACAGCATACACAAAAATAATTTGTTGCGTTGGAAACTCGTCAACCAGTCGTAGTCGGTCGGTGACAGCCTAATAATTGGTAAAACGTGCGTGCGTGCCTTCGCCTTTCGTCCGCGTTGTCTCTGTCGTATAAGCCAAAGTTATGACGAACGTCATTAAAAGAAATTATTGCCATTATAATAACCTTTAGGTTCTCATTTTCTTGTTATTTTCCTTCCCATCTGCCCCAACACTAAACTCTAGGATGGATGGCAGGACACGAATGCTAATGAGCGTCCTCCTTGTAACCTGGCGATGGTCTAACCCGTCAAGCTCATTCTCTTGCTTATCTGAATTAGGATCCTTTATTTCCGTACAGAAAAAAAAAAAAAAAGAGGTTGTTTTATTACGCGCCATCATGTGCACGGAATTGTGGTATTGTGGTCGAAAGCCGTCTGTCACTGCAGTTGCACTGTGGCTACTTAGGAAGATGCCTGTCGTTTCTAAATGCAGACGGAAGCTTCCCACAGAAGCTGCGCCTCTCAGTTTCAGTCGTATGACGACGTAGAACACGACTTAGTACACGGCGGTTGCTGACCTAACGAACTACGAAAAAAATCATAGAGAGAGAGAGAGAGAGAGAGAGAGATCTTGTAGCGGTTGGAAGGAGCAATCGATGGACGCGCGGTGCTCGGTCGAATACGTTTGCCGGTCGGGGACGTGACATATGGATGATTGCTGATCACGCGCGTGCCCCGCGTCTGTTGCAGGACCGTCCCTATTCGGGATGAGCGAGTACCTGTCGTACGTGGGCGGCGTGCACGGCGTGGTGGCAGCGGCGGGAGCAGCGGCGGCGCTTGGGCTCACCTACATGTTCGGCCGCTCCTCGAACCCCATCGAGCCCATGGTCAGCCTGGACAACCAGAGCAGGCTGCTCACGGTGAGTGCGCGTGCCGACCGTTCACCTCTCCACGCGATCGGACTGCTCGGCGCCGAGCCTGGTTGGATAAGCTGACCACCTTGATTTTATCTTAATCGCCCTCGTAATTTGGTGTTTTTGGGTTTTATTCAGAATTTCATTTTGAGAGGCTTTGGGGGTTGCGGCGGCGATAGGCACCCGTCATTGAAGTTTGCCGTCTGCGACAGCAGCGCCAAAAGTACAGCCTGGCGGACCGGAGAAGCAAGGTTGGGTTGGCCCGGCTGTGGCCATATAATACGCGAACGCGGGGCGTCTATGACAGCATGTGTCCCACTTTCCTGGACGCTCATGTGTGCACGGTCTTGCATTCTTTTGTGTTCCCCGCAGGGGCGTCTGGCGAACAGAGGTATGTGGGGAGACAATAGGAAGAGACGCCCCTTGCTCTGAGGCCCGAACAATAAAACTCTTTCACAAAAAAACCTAACACCTGCGCGCGCCTCATAGTCTTCATACCCCTAGCGGCGAATGTCGGCAACATTGGGTTACACAATATGAGCAAGGTAGTGCCATCTGGTCACTGACAGGTGAAGTTACTTGTGAGTTGGTGCTAGCCAGAATAATTTGAGGATGGGGGATACTGTTTAAATCTCTGTGTGAGGTTTTTTTTCCTGTTTGTCTTGTCATTTGAGCAGAGAGGTACAGTGAACACTTTATCTGCGACAGTTTGTCCCCCTCCCCTTCTTTTTTTGTTGCCATCGTAGAGGGTGCCTCCCTTGCTGGGTGCTGGCGCTAGCTGTCTGATTGCGATGGTCTACTCCATAGTGTGCATCTGTAGAAAATTATTCTATATATGCCTGAAATGAGTTTACGACCCAGAAGTGCTGGGAGCTTTTCCTTGCTCTAGCCAGCATGTAATGGTGCTGGGCTGTTTTAGCACATAACATGGTCCCAGCTAAAGTTCCATGCGGCGCACACAGATGGCGCAGAAAGGGTGGAGGGGTGCAACACCTGTCCCCCATTGTACCTGTTGTAATTCACCAGCTTTAGTCTTCATTAATGGCTGCATTTTGTTTTAGACATGTTGGGCCGTGCTAGGATGAACTCCACATAAATTTGTACCAAGTTCTGATGAAAACAATGATAGATTTATATTTTGTGGCCTGCACTCTTAATGCATAGTTTAGTCCAGCTTTTATTCATGCAACCCCTCCTCTCTCCTAGGATAAAAGTGAATGTGCACTTGTGCATATAAACTTCGTTTAGTGTATATAATGGCAATGGGTGGTTCATTAGGGAAGCACTTCCCTAGTTTTCCGTAGGTCGCAATGAATTTTTGATGGCAATGCATGCAGAGTCTATCCTGTAACTGGTGTTTCGCACTGTGCATGAAATGAAGTGATCAAATAACTGGAAAGTGCTGTTGCTTGCCAGTGCTAGATCTTAGCTCGACTTTTGGAGATGATTGCTGTTTTAAACGGCACTAGATTATAAGAGGTAGCTGCTTGATATTTGCAGCGAAGTTGTCAGCACCATAGGCGAGCGCTGAGAAAACTGATTTTCCAACTGTTTGTAGAGTGTCCTTACAGCCGCATTTTCTATAACTCAACTGCCTTGTCTGTGGCTCGTGCGAATGCATGATAAAAGGGCATAGAGCACTTGTGTAAGTTGATAAGGGATGAGTACTTGAAAGCACTTTTGCTTCAAGTGTGTGCTTGTGTGCTCGTGTTATCTTCGAATGATTGTCACTCAAAGCAGTAGGGAACATGAAGGTCTAGGATGACCACGGGATCAAGCAGGTAAATGCTTACAAACATACAATCATGTCATTGACCACTATAAAAAAAATATTAAAGGGTCCCTGAAACGTTTTTTTGACATTGCGTCGCTGATTAGGCAACACAATTGTGAAATCATTCACACCATAAATAAAGCGAAGCACCATGCGCTAAGGCAGCTATAGGCTTATTTCTGTCGCCTTCCTCCTTACCACTGCTGTTCCTCCTCAACTCGATCTGCTGCGGAGTGCGCGCTAGCGACGACAGCGCCTCCCGTGTCAGCCGCTCTGCTGAGCCCTCCGTAGCGACATAGCGCCCCGATATCCTCACTGAGGTCACCCGCCTCGGCAGTGCTAGCCTCTGTAATAGAGTGCCGGCGACTCGTGTGCACGCCGCCAGATGCCGCGATGATACTGTTGGCTGAAAACGAAGGAGTACGTTGTATAAGCACATTGTTCGCAGCTAGGTTTTGAAAATTACGTGCACGTGCCTGGTTCGGGGCCAATCAGCGGCCTCCCATTCGATCGGTCGATGGCGGGGGCGTTTGAAAACGCCTTTTGGCGAGCCGCTGAGATCTTTTGCGATGCACGTGTTGAAAACCTTATTGTAAATTCCACACTTTATGCACAGCGCTGAAATCTGCCCTCAAGTGATCGTAATGACTCGCTCTACTGGATTACCATGTTTGCACAAAATCGTCAAAACAGTTTCAGGGTCCTTTTAAGACCTTGGTTCATGTCAAATTTCTTTTTCTTATGTCACTATGACTAAATGAATTCAGTTATGTGCTGTGTGTGTTTTAATGTTACTGCCTCAAATGCTATTGTAGCTTTGAAAACGCTTCTTTGGACATTGAATTAAATATCAACAGTATTGCTGCAAGCAAGTTAGTGATTATCTGAGCTTAAAATTTATGAAAATTCTAGATAAAGTTATCTGAGAGCCTTTACTCGAAGTGGCTATTTATTGAAAGCTGCTGGAGCAGCAGTTGGTGACTTATTTTGTCAAGAGTACCATGAGCAGTTTTCTACAGCACTGAAATTGCTTTTTTGGCTGCATAAAGCCAGAGGCAGGTAACAAGGCTAGGGGCCCATATTGGGGTTGCATAGACTAATGGAACACTGCCCTCCTTTTTAATATTGACCTCTGGACATTGCTGCTACACGTGCACCTGCTTTATGTCCATCTTTACAAAAGAAGTCATGCAGGCAGCGAGGACAATGACATTCATTGTAGAACTTAATATATGTTGAATAAAGCTATCATGGTTAGGAAAGAGAGAAAAAATATGTGCTAACGATGTGTGACTTACAATACTTCATTCTAGGCTCATGCAAAGGTGCAAGTTGAAAGGCATGTGGGGAAATAAGACAACCAGCCAGAAATAGCTCTTATATCCAGTACTGCGGAAAGTTTGTTTAGCGTCATTACCAGGATGTTCATTTCACATTTCAAGTTTATTTCAGATATACAGAAACAGAACATCATACAGGATAAATATACAGAAAGAGGTCCGAAAGCGCTAGGCTTCTGGGGGACCTTCTGTCCAAAATTGTAAAAAAAAAAAAAAAAAAGCTTAATTACGTGGCACTGTCAGCAGTATCACAAGAAAGCATGTGAAATGATAGAACAACAATAGATCGTTCACAGTTAAACAAGAGTGGTATAACAAACAATATCATATTTATATCAGAGGCATTCCTTGGGCACAGTGAAGATCTCTTTCAAGTTTATTTCTCAATTTGAGCGGATGTGTGAGTGGATGGGCATATTGGTAATGATCCATAGTGAAGGTGTTTTATTAGTGGAAGTCTGCAACTTGTCCTGTCATGTTTTTTTCTGTGTGCGTCATTTATGTGCTGCTGCCTTTGCTGTATTTCCCGATGTTGTCTTCTTTTTTCTTTTTACAGGGCCTGGAAAGGATCAGGACGTCAAGGCTATGTCCAGATGGGAAGCACATAGAGTACCTCTATGAAGACTGCAGGACATTATTCGATGTCATGTACAGGGGTGCGAGGGTCTCCAGTAAGTACTTAACTGTGCAAAACTTTATCTTACATTTCTGATGGTTTGAAAGGATCTCCTTTTGCACCTGCTTTCTTGTAGGGTTTATTGCAAAAACTTAGAAAATGAACTGTTTTCATGGCTGTGGTAATGTTAGTGCACAATTTTTGGTTGTTGCCTTATTACATCTTAATACCTTGTGGTTTTCCATGTCAGGATAGTTTTCCTTCATTGAGAAATTAGAACTGAAACCACTCGAGTGTTATAGTATTAAATAAACCTCTAGTACTATATGTGGAGCTTCTGCAGATCCAGCAATCGTCATAATTTAACAAGAATATGTGAAAATGGATAAGGACACATTGACCTCTATCGCTGTTAAGATATCCTTTGCTGGAAGCTCTTCTGTTTTTCTGCACACTCCATTTGGCCAACACTTCGCTAAGCGAGCCTTTGTGAGTAGGTTTTTCCCATGTAAAAGGCAGATGAGCTCCATGTTAAATAGTTAAAAACGATGCTTTTGTAGAAGTATTTGCAAAACTACCGGCAAGTTGACTATTGATAGTGTTGATAGTTTTTCTTTAAACTATCAATAATGTCGAAAAACTATCGATAGTGCAAGCGATAGTCAATCGATAGTATTACTATCGATACAATATCGATAGTACCATCAATAGTTATGCCATCGGGAGCACTGGCTTTGGTACTATATATTGTTTTGTGAATAAGCGTGCCGTTGTTAACCGGCGATATCGTTAAAATATTTGCGACAGTGTATTGTCTGCAATACTCAATTCATTTAATTTACGAGTAGTTTTTGGTGGATGAAATAAATTATTTTTGCCCTGAAAACGCCGGGACATGTCCACTAATAAATTTATACTCAAAAGTAACCAGTTACGCCGTATTAACAAAATTATTTATTGAAGTTATTATTCTTAAATCACAAAATGTAATATAAATTTGAAACCGCTCTGTTTCACACATGTAACTGTTCCTTTCTGCAATGAACTGTCCAACCTTGCGGCGTCGATATTGCTTTCTCTGCTTGTTTTGTATGTCTTCAGGCACATTCGGTTTTGTTCACGAATTTGCGGATGGATCTGCTAGTTGGTTTGCGATTTCTACCTTCATTCGCTTGCTTTCCTAGATCCGTGGGTGGATCGAGTAAGGCTGAAACTTCAGAAGCAGGCAAAATAGACCAGTGCTTTTATACTATATACCGACGGTATACTGACACAGCCGATAACACTATCGATAGTGTCATCAATAGTTTTTACACCATCGATAGTTCGATAGTGACTGAACTATCGATAGTATTGATGGTATTTTTATACCATTGATAGTTCGATGGTGACTGAACTATCAATAGTATCGATAGTACTATAGATAGTTCTGCATCACTATCTTTAGCCTCTTTTTTTCGTTTGAGCCATGCGTGTGCTGTATCTTGTTGCACATGGGCACACTGTTACCTCTTCACCATAATCATGCAGATGTTGGAGCTGAGATATCCTGCATCTAGTCAATAAGCACATGCAGACCAACTAGTGCGGCTGCAACATACTGTGAGACCATGCATTTGCTGATTGTTTTATGTGCAAGGGCAAATTGTAGTTCAAGGGGGGGTGGGGGGGGACGAAAAAAAAAAGGCAGTAAAAAAAGCTCACTGTACAATAAAAGTTTTTAGAAGCATATCATAAATACCTTCATCAAACTGTTAAGTAAAATGTCATCCGGAAAAACTGAAAACAATTCGCCTACAGACTGCCCTTGCTGTCTTTGTGAAAGGAACTTATGGGTACATTTTAATGCTATTATTCATGTCCTTGCTTTGGTTACAATGGGTTCTTTTGCATTTTTTTTTTGCAAATGGCTGGGAAAGTGTGTGTGTCAGTGTAGACCTATTGATACATTGGAGCATTGATTCACTTACTTCCTTCCCAGATAATGGCCCTTGCATGGGGTGGAGAGATCCAGGATCAGGGGAATACAAGTGGATTCACTACAACCAGGTATGTATGCCAGTGCACATTGGAGGTTTACTTGCTTGTTTGGCAGTAAGGATTTTTGAGTAGCACGGAATAATAATACCACCCGTTTCCATGCCATTTCTTCATTAAACAGGTTTTAGAAAGAATAAAGTGCATTGCCTGTGGCCTTGTAAAACTAGGGGAGAAGCCTGGGCAACAGACGTTCATTGGTCTCTACACTCAGAATTGTGTTGAGGTGAGTTGTTGAGGCCCAAATTTTATTGCCATCTGTTTCTTCTTTCTTTTTCCTTTAGGTTGTGACTGTTGTAGCTGGCACAATATCAGCACTGGCACAATATCAGTGCGTTATCTGCCGTGAATAATAGGTGACAAACTTGTGCTTTTTTTATTTTCGCACATGCAGTGGATTGTCACAGAGCAGGCTTGCTACTACTTCTCCATGATTATTGTTCCTTTGTATGATACACTTGGAGCTGCTGCCTGTGCATTCATCATCAACCAAGGTATGCCACAATTCAGGATAATAATTTCTGATTACTTGTTGCTTCTTAGAAAAGTTGCTTTTGCAAGTAATTTGGGGTTTCTTACTTGCATTTATATGCCCATGCTATTCTTAAGATCAACTACAATTTCATATCCATGCCTTCTGTCGATGTCACAAAGCACTAACAGCAGTAATGCTAAGAAAAGCACCTGCACAAGGACATTTTTGCTATTGCCTCTACATTTTTTTTTCTTCTCACTCATGAAAACACTTTCTGCAACTTTTGAACTGGTTTAGAGAGAGTGATAAGTGGAAAAGGAGAGACCTCGGTCTAACGATGTAAGAAAGTAAATAACGATAACAGGTATCTTAATTGCTTTGTGTGACTATTTGCAGTACCATTGAAGCCACAACATGTCAAGTTGATATTTACATTGATTCTTAAATACACAGACGTATGGAAAGGCACGTTACATTGTAACACCAAGGTTGCTCTTCTTAATGTACGTTATCGGTAACTGAACCACCAATTTCAAGAAGTTCCTTTTGCATTAGTGACATAACAAGTTCAGTAATATTTTGGATGCCCTAATTAGTGCTAACAGTGGCAATCAGTTATGATTGTTATCACAGTCAAGAGTGAAATGCACTAGGCTTGCCTGCGCAGTCCATGCCATAGAGGAAATTAGTTTCAACCTTTTAATGTTACATTCAGTGTACAAAATTCTAAATTTTCATTGTCAGTGTTTACACTTTGATCTTCTGTCATGTAGCATCATTCCCTTATTACCCCCTCATTTGTTTTCAGCGGACATTGAGACAGTTGTTTGTGATACTCAAGAGAAAGTGGAGTGCCTTATCAGGCAGGCAGAACTGACGCCTAAGCTAAAAAGGATTGTGGTCATCAAAGAAGTCTCGGAAGAAGTTAAAGAAAAAGCCAGGAAGGCAAATGTCATGCTTATGAAGTTTTCGGAACTTGAGGTAAGACTTACTGTGGTTAATCTCCTACAATATGAAAAATGTCCAGTTGATCATATGTAGTCAGTTTTATTGCGCTAGCTTTAAAATTGGCATTATATGGGAGAGAGCGAAATCAGAGTAAATGATAACTTGCAGCATAACTATTTCGTAGGTTTGCATCTTCATTAAAAACAGTGGAGCTGCTTACTATATTTACACGATACATGATTATAGGTCGACTCGAGTGTAAACTGACCCCCACAAAATGACATGGTAAAAATAAAAACAATGAAACAAAAAATGCACGCTAATTTCGTAACAGACATTTAAGGCCAAGTTATAGCTCCATGCTTTTGGTACATGTTGCTGTTTCGATCGTAAGTTGACCCTCCACCTTTCGTTTCAAATTTCGAGAACACAGGTCAGCTTACATTTGTATAAATGTGTTAAGTAGCTTTCAATTTACACAGAATACTTGAAAGTACACTCACATTCATGAAATCATTTGATGAGTTTTTTAAAATATTTGCTCTTGTAAACTGTGTAAATTCACTATGTGTGAACCGAGCTTGGGAGAAAATGCTTATAAAAGAGGCCAAACTTTGTTAGTTTTTGGCATCACCCATACTGGCATCAATTGTGCAGTTTCTGTGGTCATTGAGCATGTTGTCATCAAATTTAGGAATGCTTATTTTATTATGAATAATATGTACTTACAAGTGTGCACAGGTCTGAGATAGCCATCACTGAGTTGTTGGGGCAAATAACTTGGGCCATTTAGCAGTGGCAGTTCTTTTATTTGCTTCTTTTTGTCTGCGCAGAGCAAATTGACATACCTGTCAATGATAGGTTAATGACCACTGTGCCAATGTCCATTCATGACACCATTTTATGTTGATATACCATCAAGTTTTCTTTGTTATTCTGGCTTTTATATTCTCATATGGTGTTTTACATCATGCATCAGAGTATAAAATTAAGCAGTTTTTCTTTTAATGAAGTGTTTTATCCTTGTTTTTAGGAACTTGGAGAGAAGAACTTCAGGCATCCTTTGGTAAGACATTCCTGTGGTTCATTGGGCAGTTTTAGGCCACTTGTATGGTTTTATCTGGGTGTCGAACCAAAAAAAAAATTGGGTTAGGGTTTGGGTTCAACGTGCACCATTTTGCTTTGCTTCAGTTCAGGTTTGGCAAAATAAAGCTTTGAACTGGTTTGCAACACTTAACCGGTTCATGAACCCATTAGGTGCAGTATACTTGGTATTTAACTTTGACAGCACTGTTTATGCAGTCTTTAAACACTCCAGGCAGTAAATCTCAAGAGACGGAATTGGGAAGTTCACCAAGACGAATTTACACACATGAATAGAAAAAAAAAAAAAAAAGTCACACTGGGGTTGTCCTTCACATAAAATTCCAAGCAGTATTTTGTTACACTAGAAACTTAAAGCGGCCGGACAACTGCAAAAACCATTCGTGTACTTGAAGCCTTTAGGACCTGGCCCGACAGAACTTACATTTTGTCATCTTCAATTTAATTCCACCTTTGTTTCTGATCCTATGCTGCACCGCACACATGGTACATATGCAATTTTTTCAAACTGTGAAGGGGCTCGCCAGCAATTGGAAACGGCAAGCAATGTTTTCTCATAAATCAGTGAAACTCAGTGAAAATAGCTGGAGCAGGCATACTGAGAAACACAGCCATGTTATTAGCACTGCGTTACATGGCAAGCCTTTGTGGACCTCCGATACATCCATCCTTGAGCTCTCTCTTGCACATCTTTCTTTCTATTGCTAGTAAAAAAAGTGGCAATTTATATGAATAGTCGAAGGGTTAAATTTTTAAGCTACGTCAGGTAAAAGTCGTAGAGAAAGGCAACCATCGAATATCAAGTCAAACGAAGTCAATGATACGTTTTGTAGACTCTGCTGGACACAAAAAACAAATGCCCTATATAATTTGATACATGTGCACAACAGCTGAATGCATCCAAAGGTTCACATTAAAATTAATGATAAAAAGGGGTTCAGTTATACATCACAACTACGTCTATACTGTGGAGTGCATCTTGTTGAACAGGATCGCAAAACACGCAGAGAATAGCAAAAAAATAATTGGCTTTGTCTCATTTGAAACGGGATTTATCGGGTGCTTAACGGGGGACTTGTTGCTCACAAGTTTTTTAAAGGCTGCGCTTAAATATCGCCAGAGTTACACAGCACAACCAACATAGATCTCAGACTGTCACTTGGTCTTGTCCGTTACAGTGCATATATATTCAAAGCTTGCCGGTGTAAACATCGCAGTTGCACTAAGTATATTTTTTCAAGTTCATTACAAATTTCTTTTCCTAGCTACGCAGAAATTTCAATTTGTGGTGAAAACAATGTATGTTTCGTGCTCCACTCCAGCGTGCCAAAATGTGTTAACTTTCATAAGTGATTCTGAAGAGAAAGGATAAATAGTTGCTATTCACTGAAAGACAGAACGCTGTTTTCTGTAGCCCTTGTAGGCACTGCACCAGAGTCAGGGGGAAAAGAACATCGAAGTGTGGAAATGCGAGGCATGTCGTATTGGGAAGTCTGGAAGTTTTGACCAACTGGGGTTATTTTATTTAGCCCGTAGTAGCACTGCAGAGTGCACAGCCCTTTGCTTTCCCCTCCGTCGGAATGCGACCGTGTGGCTGGATTTGCACTTGAGTCTTTCTGTTCCACGTTCAAGCACCACTAGACCACCACAGGGACCCTTCATAAGAAGAAAATGAGTAAAATAAATAAACCAATAAAGGCAAACAGAGAGAAAGGCTGGAATCACAGCGACAAGGCACTGCTGGCAAATTTCAGCAGCCCGCTCCTAGAATATCGGTTTGAGTTTGGGTTCATTTCCGGCCAAAATTCCAGCTCGGGTACAGTTTTCAGTTTGGGTTCAATTCGACACCCCTGTTTATATGAAGTGTTGCTCCATGTGTCTCAAAAATTTTTGCAAACAAGTTTTGGATCTGATCATGCCCTATAAAACATTGCAAATTTCACAAAGCAAAAAGTTTTATATAATCATAAATCGAAGCACACTGTCAAAAGCAAGCATTTGTTGTGTAAATAAGACTAATTTTGTGTCATAGATCTGGGTTGGTTGCTCGGAACTGCTTTGTAAAAGTGTACGGTGTATGCCCTGTTATGTCATAATGCATCACATAAGCAAGAAGAGCAAAACGCAAGAGCTTTGTAGTTTCTGTAGAACATTTTGTAGTGACTCGGCAGCCAGGAAAGTTTTGCCATGCATGCTCTGCACGGTACGACATTTCAACTCTTGCGGTGGCTCCAATGCCTCTAAACATTTTCTTTTTCTGCAGCTTGATTCTCATTAATTATATAAAATGTTATAAGAGTGCCAGTGAATGTTAATGAAAACGAAATCTTGAGGAAGAAATGAAATGACAAGAAGTATGTTGGCTGCTTCTCATATATCTTCTTTTTTTTTTTGCTTGCCATTGTTTATAGTTAAATAAGTGTGCACTTATTCGTGGATTACTTTTTTTGACACACACAGACAGCCACAATAACTAAACTTCCTCATATCACACAGAACCACATAGAAAGGCATGGCACAACTAAGATTTGATGATGACACCTGTGTTTGAAGTCTTGTCACTCTGGAGACAAAGCTAAACACTAGTGTATAGGCTGAAGATTCCATTATCTGTATGTTGGAAAGAAACTGGAGATATTGGCTTGTTAATGGTTGTAGTAGCATTGGACAGTTGATCATTCACTTAACTTTGCATGATTCGTCAGATTTGTGCTTTTTTGCAATTATGACGAGGCGTGCATTGGCAAACAGATGGATCTGTTTCCATACTATTTTAATATCACACCCTGCTAGGGCATGTAGCTGCCTTCAACGCTTAGTCTTTTCTGTCTGGCTATAGTGGACTTCTCAGTGTATTTGCTGGCGAGTCTCAGCCAAGCCAAAACACACTGACTGTGTTGTTTGGCTGACGTGTATCTATTACTGGAAGCATGAGGAATGATGCTTAAGAGCAAGTCCTGCTTTGCTGAAGAGATTAGAAATAGTTTCCTTGCATCTAAACAAGCTAGGAAGAAATGTTTGCTCTGGCCCCTCATTGTTGCCTTGTTTGTTGTCCAATTAATCTTTGTTTCAGCGGCCTGTCCAGCCTTAGGAATTGCACAAAGCAGTGTTGCGGCATTATGTCACTGTATGTTCATAGTGATCTTGCTTAAGAAAAAAATGATGCAAATTTAAGGGCACGGTTATTACATTGTGGCTGGTGATGATGAATTTTGTCTCTGGACAAGAAGCTTCGTGCATAGGGAACTTATTGGCTGCAACTTATTGCCGTGTACCATTCCAAAGCTTTCTAAATATTTTTCACAACCTCAGAATGCCTTGGGCAAGTTTTTCCTGGTGCCGCTGTGTGCTCTAGCTTTAGCAGTTCATGTGCTCCTTTGGTGCTTCAGTATCCTTCTCTCTGTCTTAATTTTAGCCTCCACATACAACTGACCTGGCCACAGTGTGCTATACAAGCGGAACAACAGGCAACCCCAAAGGAGTCATGCTGACTCACCTGAACATCATCTCGGATCTGTCTGCTGTCATGCGCCAGCTGGTGTGTCTTTTATTTTTTCTTTGCTCAGGTGTCTCATTTTGAAGCAATGCCGACATAATTTGCATTGATTTATTTGTTTTCTTCAATAAATATAGGTTTGAGACATTGAATCTCTAGGAAAAATATTGACAGGTTTCCGAGTGTTCATAATGATTTGTTGGACATGGATGCCTTTTTTTTTTTCATGGTAATAATCAATTCAGAGCATTCACACTTTCTTTAGGGATGGAAGCTTCTCAAACAGGTTGCATTTTACAGCAAAGCTGTCTGGGTGGACTCTGTGGTATTGTTAGCATTGTCTGTAGAATTCCCATTGGCTAAGCCAGCAGGTTATGTTGTCTTCCTTTGACCAATCAGTTGTAAGCACGTGTGTTTCAAATTTAGCAGTGGATTCACCTTGCATACCATTGAACGCCTTAGATTTTTTACTGAAGAAAGAAGGTAAGAAGAAAAGAAAGGACAGAAGGAAGGAAAGAACAAAAAAGCAACAGTTAGAAACGAAATTTGTTGCTGGTTATGGGGTTTGAACCAAGGCCCCTGCGATTAATAGCAAATTCTCTTAACCACCTGGCCATGCACCCTTAATTGTGAGATGCAAACATACCTTATTTACTCAAATCTAATGTGCCTTCGAATCTTGACATGCACCCAGTTTTCACGGATTCAAAATAACAACGTACGTGAATGTTCCAAGATAAAACTGTAGTATGTCACTGTGTTTTTGATCGGAAGGAGAGACATGGACTACTTGCCTTTACAGAACAAGGAATTTATTTTCCAACAGTTCTTTTCTTTTGTGATCTATCTTTATGGCTTAAAGATAATCTAGTGCGCACGATTGCATGCCAATAAAGTGCTGTTCGTCACCGTGACTAGCTTGACCTACGAGGAGTAGCTAAAGCAAGCTTGCATTCTTGTCTTCGAGATCCAATTACTTTCCAGTTTTCTGCTCGCAGAAACTTTTCGTTGTTGGCATGCAGCTGGATATTGGTGTGCTGCCTTTGTTTACGGTACACCAGTGTTACGCAAGTACTTATTTTTCATCAGGCCCGTTTGCAATATGCACATTATTATTTTGCAGTCAGCGACAAACTCAGTCCAGGTTTGTTTGGACTGTGTAGCTGTGAGCAGTGTTAATTGCAGTCAAGAAATCTGATCCGAATCGGGCATGATTGCGATCAAAAGTGCCCATGTAATACTGGTATTACTCACGGCTGCAGGCCTTGGGCACGCAGAATTCAAGTAAAGGAAGATGGAAAGCAAGAAAAAAAGGAGGGTGGTAAAAAAGAAGCAAAATTTGTTGCCAGTACTTAGGTTTGAGCCAGGACCCCACCCTTGGAAGCCGAGTATTTTAGTCACTGCACTACACACCTCTGCTTGTGAGGTGTGGCATTGATGTTTTTTTGGTGTTGCTTCTGTTAACTCAAGTGCTTCTTTGGTACAGTCACCGTCTTTGGAGGGTCTGTGTGTCCTTAGTTGGCTCTTAGAAAGGGCCACAACGTTGCTGTCAGAGAGATTTCACAGTGTGGAACTGGCATCGCTTTTTTTATTTAGTTGACTGTTTTTGTTTACTGTATTTTTTTTTATGTTCCAGGGGGACGTTGCTCCTACAGGTGATGATGTGATGCTGTCATTTCTTCCCCTGGCCCACATGCTTGAAAGGTGTTGTGAGGCAAGTACCTGAAGTGGAAAGAAATGCAGTTGGTTACACAGACATGCTGTTGGCTCCTTCAGTCAGATTTTTCTGCAGCCAGCCTAATGTTGTGTAATCTCAACCACCTAAGTAAAATAACTTTCCTGGGGATCTGATAGAAAAAGAAACGGAGATTTAATGGTTCGTCATCATCATCAGCCTATTTTAAGTCCACTGCAGGATGAAGGGTTCTCCCTTAAAGCAGTAAACATAAAGAATTTGTGTTAATGTGAGCGTTAGCGTGTAACAAGTCGCACATGCAGAGAACGTAAATGTAAACGAAACTGTGTAAATGTAAACAAAACTGTAGGCGAAACTACGCTGTTTTTGGAATGTAGCCTTCAGTGCTAATGTTTGCAAAAGGACCCATACATTTGGCAAGATGGCAGTGTCAGTCGAAGTGAGACAGCTCATAGACAGCTCACTTCAGATCTGTCGAGATGTTAGCCTGCATTGTTAAACTCATTCATTCCCTACTAATGTTGGCGTTTGTTTTAGATCTGGCTAATTAAGCTTCACCAGCCATGTATTGGTGCAAATCTGGTGCTGTTTTTGAATACGCTTTCAATAAGCGGTGCACAAAGCTTAAGGAGCAAGTGTACTTGTTTTTCTCACGTTTACTGTAGTTGCAGCAAGGTGGCAGCACTAACCTCCCCCCCCCCCCCTTTTTTTTTGTAGATTTGGTCATTTCAAATCTGCCTTTTCAAAGTGAAACTATCGGTAAAATGTGTGGTCGGGCATAGCCTCACTATTGAGGAGGCCTCCCCTTGAGGGCACCAACTGCCTACTTAGAAAGGACAGGTGGTATGAGTCATAAAGGGGACTCGATGGCAGCATGTTGAAACAAAGCGGCATTTCCCGTGTCTGTTGACACAACACTAACAACACACAGTGACTTTGGATAAGCTTGACTTAGTGGCACGTTTGAGGATTCAACAGTAGGTGTTTTGAGGGCACCATATGCCTTTGCGTTTGCATTAGAGTTCTAATGTCCCATTGTAGTAAAGGTATAGCTTGTGCCATGAAGTGCACCACATCTTAGCGTAACGTAAACGCTAACACAAAATCTTTGCGTTTGCTTTCCACTATACTAAAACTCACTTATTAAGCATTTTTCTAGTTGAGCGGTACACTAGATGTCTTGATAAATTTGATGTCTTGATAAAATAATAATGTCTCCTCCATCTTTAATCAAATCGACTATTATGCCATCTTCACCTGCTGCTTTATTGTGGGACATGCCTTCGCCAGCTTTTCTGACTTTGTCAGTAGTTATACATGGAACCTCAGTGTTCTCCATAGTTATTGTCAACATTCTGGTTAATAGCTACATCCTTTATGAATTCATTCAGGCTTTACTATTTTCTCCTAATGCAGTAACCTTGATTTATTAAACTGGGACAGAGTAAAGAGATTTGATATGCTTTGGACTCTTGCTGAACTATGCTTGCTTGTTCACATAAAAAACTGGTTTGCATAAAAGAACTGATTGATCTTACCATGTAAAGCTGTTACAAACTCGGCAGTGAATATTCAATTTAAATTTGATTCTAATTAGTGCACTTTTTCTTTGAAGCAACAAGCTATGTTTTGGAATAACATATTAGCCCTTATTTAGCAGATAGTATAAGGTGTTTTTTACTACATTGAGAGATTTATTCGGCATTTTACAATAAAGCATAGCCAATTCAAACTGCAGAGGTGCTGGTAAATGATTTGGATAAAAAGGAGAAACAAAAGATTGCCCCTTTTGTATATTGGCCTCAATAATGTGTGCCTTACAGCATGTGATATAGTTGCTGACTAGCAATTTGAAGTTGGTAGGGACCACCAACAGTCAGAATAAATGGAGTACAAATTATTGCATCTTCCAGAAAATAATTATTTGCTCCAAAGTGGCCAGGAAGGCTTGTCAATAAGTCGCAACATGCATGCATATACTTAGGGGCAGTCATGTGGACTGGCACAAAGCCATAACTTCAGCTACCAATACCACAATGCAGTAGTGGTGGAATTGCCTAACCAGTTTGGCTGGCATGTGACATGACATTCCTGTATGATCTGTGTCAGTGTATTTGTGCTTGTAGACCTTATCCACTATTTGGCATGCAATCCACTGTACAGCCATAGTAGCCAAGTACCAATGGATCCAAAAAGCAGTCCCTTCCTCTTCTGAAGACTCGCAGGGCATATGCCATGACGTAATTATGGATGCAAAGCTGGCAGAAAAAACTTACAGAATATATGTTGGGGTGAAAAATTGTATACAAATTTCACATTGTATTCACCTGTTTAATTGTATTTACAATATCTTTTCCATTGATGCTACTAAAAATTGACACTGAAAATTCTTTAGCTTTGCCTGAATGAAAGCTACGTTTCTTGCGTTTCTAGGCCTGTTGTATCATGTCCGGCAGCATCAAATTCAGTGACTTTTTTTTTTTTCATTTTTCTTTTCAATCTATTATCTTGCATGCACCAAAAAAGTTGCAACATGCTTCAGAGAGCACATGTCTTCACAAGAACTTCAATACTGACTTGCACTGCTGACTTACTTGTGCAACATGCACTATCTCGTTCCCAGATGGCTATCTACATGATTGGTGGCAAGGTTGGTTTCTTCAGTGGTGATATCAAGGAGCTTGGTGAAGACATGAAGGCCCTGCGCCCGACAATCAGTCCCACAGTACCCCGCCTGCTGAACAGAATTCATGACAAGGTGTGTTGTTGGCTTTCTGACTTGCATTCTGGTAACAGGTTAGTGTCTTGTATGCCACTTACTAATCAATGCATGCCTATTTTTCCTTTTAATAATTGTGTCCATTTCAAATACCAGCACTATACAACAGGCTTGCAGAATATTTGTACAGTGTAGAAATGTCTTTTATTCCCAAAGGTGATCTCTGCTTGTAGCGGCAGCTTCATCAAACGTACACTCTTGAACATGGCCCTCAAGAGCAAAGAGTCTGAGCTCCAGAAGTAAGTGACATTGTGTTTTATAGATATTGTGGCAACATTGTATGCTGTGCTCAAAGATAATTTTTTAGAAGGCATGCTGAAGAGAGCTTTACTTTCATAGTAGATGCTGTGGGTTGTGTTGCATGTTGGATGTCTTCATCACTGTGATTGGTCGCCAATGAGACAAGACAGTACTACTTTAGAAGAAACCAAAATAAGCCTTACATAGTTTTTAGGTTGTGAATCACGCCTAAATTCTTCCTTATGAAATCCTCTATGCCCCTTGCAAAAACAGCACTTGTAAGTCTTTGCTCATAATGTAGTCATTCATGCCATTCTGTGGCTAATATAAACGTCACTCTTTTGACAGTGTATAAATCTGATTAGACACAGAAGTGATCTCTGTGTGAAATGCTGCCTTTGTAAAATATATGCACTGTACAAGGCACAATAAACATAGGCTGATGCACCACATTCAGCTAACTGGTAATGGTAGCAGTATTTAGGCAGTTTTCTACCCTGCTGATAAAATAGTGTACCATGACATCAGTTACCCTGTGCAAACCATTGAATGTGCATATTTGCTTTGAGAATATGCATTCATGGCACATTTTCAGTGCTCTGTGGCTGATGTGGACAGCATTTTTGACAGTGTAGAAATTATAGGCATTTCCTGTGCCTGAGGGTGCACCCTCCTCAAACAAACACTATTGAACACAGCATTGTGGATGTGGTCTAGCATGCCACCTTTTGGCAAGTACTAATGGTGGTATCGTTTTGGCAGTTTTCTACCCTGCCAAATATAAAACTCAATAAATAAAGCAACCTGTAGAGGAAAGGATTTACAAATACAAATGTGAAGCTCAAGTAAGTTCAAACTAGTTTACTTGGGGAAAGAGCAAAATGACGAGGGAGGTGGGGGGGGGGAGGGAACCAGCTGTTGCACTTGTGTATGAAACCGACTTAGTATGTGCACCAGTTGTTTTCTTGCAACATCTTACTTTAGGTTCAAGTATAGAAAGCATGTGAAGGGCAAACATTTAATTTATATATGAACTAAAAAAGTAACCAAATAGTAATTAATTTCTGTATTATCAGCCCACGCTGCCCTTTTGTGTGTCTGATGTGTCATGGCTATATTTGGAGTGTCAATAGCTATGCTAAATGCTCTTCTTAGATGCATGGTTGTCATTCTTTTGTGCTTGTTGAGCTGTGGACGTCTGGTAACTTCAACTGCACTATCACTAACTTAATTGCTCATGTTTGGAGCAGTGTGATTCTGCATATGTGAGCTTTTCAAGTCTTGTGCCTTGAAAACTGGCTTCTTAATCCAGTATTTTGATTTCGAACGGGGTGCTAAAAATTGACAGTTGTGATAATCTGCTTGCTGCTGGGTTTGGTGGGATTAGTGAATTTCTTTTAGCAGTGTTTTGGTTAAATTGTGCATTTTTAAGACTCTTTACTCCATGCTGACTAGTTTAATATTCTCCCCCACCTACTCGAACGAAACTACTGGTACCGTAGACGCTGCAATAATACATAACCTCAATCACACAGTCATGGGGTGTATGTCATGCAATTGCCGCGTGCACTAGTTCAGTACTTGGTCAGAGCTGGTAGAGAAGGCTGTCAACAAATTTAAGATTTTTTTGCATGAGCTTGCTTGTTCCTAAGCTGTGAGGGTGTTTGATTAAATTTTATTTTTCAGTGCTGTATATTTCACTGCTGAAAAATGCATGATTATGTACTCTGCAGTTTCTTGTAGCTGTTGTTGGGAAAATTAGAATATATATGCAGTGTCTGTATGCAGCATAAATATCTTTGCTTTTTCACTATTTGTCAACACAAGATCTGTGGTGTGTACCTGCAGTATACAGACTATACTTGTAATTTATACTACAGTCGAACCTTCTTATAATGTAGCATCAGGACCATAAATTATATTTGTTATACCTGACATTCATTGTAACAGCAGAGAAAAAAATAATTTGATTAAATTTCTGGGGTTTCACGTCCCAAAATCATAATATAATTATGAGAAGCCGTATTGGAGGGCTCCAGAAATTTTGATCCCAGGTTCTTGAATGTACACTGACATCGCACAGCACACGGGCCTCAACATTTCGTCTGCGTCGAAATGCAGCCGCCACGGCTGGGGTTCAATTTCGTGACTTTTGAATCAGCAGCCGAGTGCCATAGCCACTGCAACACCATGGTGGGCGCAGAGATAAAAATCAGCTTTAACAAATGGGCAATCTGGCTTTTGCAATAATTCTACATACAAAAGTGCATTATCCTAGGCTTTGAACCCATTATAAAGACACAGTCCTTGCCTGTTTCCTTGTGGCGATTCTCCTTGCGCCATACTCAAGTCCGCCTTTTTTTTTGCACTGGATGACCAAGATTTTTGCATCCTTTTCAGAAATATGTGGTTGTGAGTTGTATTTCAATATTTATTCTACTTTTTATGCTAGCTTTTTACTATTGAGCATCATGCGAGCCAACTATTTTATTGTTGCAGCTGATATTGCAGTGACTCTTGTGCTTTTCATTTTATCATAAAACAGATGAATGGTCACTGAAATGAAACATGTCCAAGCAAAGTTCATATTTAGTGTGCTAAATATGAACTTCATTATATCATTATATCATCATTATATCAATACTTCATTATATCATTAGTCACTGTAATGAAGTTTACCTGTACTACAACCATGTCTCTGGAGCCTGCGGTTTGAAAATAGTGGATTTTCATGACATTGTTAAAGATTTTAGTGCTACCACGACATGGACAAGAAAGAGTAACACCACAAGCGCTCACTCACTACTTAAAGTTTTATTGTGTCATAAGGCAAATACTGTAACCCAACCATATGCACCCTCTGCACATGTGCACTCTTAGTTAATACAAAAGTCGCTTTCATGTCTGTTCTTTTCTTGTCCATGTCAGGGTGACATTAAAATATTTAAAAACGAATTGTTACCAGCTACCTCACCTTTCCATTTTGTTCCTGACACATAAGAACATGATTGGACCTTCATGTACTTGAATAGGCCATAAATTATAGTGATTGGATCAAGCATTATTTTTGAAAATTTTAATAAAATTTTGTATTTTAAATTGGGCCTGAATTAGGGGTGTGGAAATAATAGAAATTAAACCTGTGGCGATGAGACAAAACACTGTGTCAAGCATGCTATACATATCTGAAATTGGGTGTCCTTCTACAGGTGGGACTAGAAAGATGAACTAGGTACTAGAACTAGAAAACGGAAGGAAGCACGAGTATAAGATGTTATAAGAGATTATCGGACCTACAAGATCCAGATGAAATTATGCTGTTGAAGCAGCAGTTCAAAACGCAGTTAGGGAACTCGGTCACTTCAGTGACCTCAGATATATGTGATTTTGCTTGCTTCATGGTTGCATTTTGATATATGGGCAGCAAATCATAGACGGGTTAAGAGTTCGTCTTTATTTACAACAAAAGAAATGGCAAAAAGTGGACAAAACAGTCCGTGTATACGACAGTGTCAGGGCATATTGTTAAGACTCAGAGACTGGGCACAGTAACAACATCCTCAGGTGCAAACAGCTTTACACAGCTAAAAATGGGGTAAGGCAGAAGTTCTTGTGCACAGTTTTTGAAGGGGCCCCAAGTACCACTTGCTTGGGTAAGTTCCACCAAAAACACTCATAGAAATCATACATTGGTACCCTCATGAGGCAATGGGACAGTGTTGTCCCGCTTTTTTTCAGTAAATTAATGGGTGTATTTTGATGAACATGGTTTCATATTAATGAATCCTTTGTACATTTGCAGCTTTATTGTGCGACGAAACAGCCTATGGGATAAGCTGATCTTCAAGTCTGTTCATGAGAGCATGGGAGGCCGCCTTAGGCTCATGGTGGTTGGCTCTGCGCCGCTGGCACCTAATGTGATAACATTCGTTCGATGTGCTTTGGGCTGTGTGGTGAGTGGGCACTGGACATAATATTTAGTCTATTCTTTGTAGTTAACCTATGGTAGCTGTAAGCAAATTATAACTTCTTTTTGGCTTACAGGTAATTCATGCATATTAAAACTAGTCTGCAGGTTGCAATGCATGCTAAATTTTAGACAACTGGTCCTATCATCACATGAATTTGTACCTAACATTTGAACTGCTTTGCGTAACTAGCTGTCCCAATTCTTTAATTTTTTTCATGTGTCACGATGCTGCTATAGCTACACAAAAGCATTGTGTTTAGCTGAAATAAATGTTCATAGTCACTTGCGAAAATGCTGATTATTTGTGCTATGCTGGTGGTCCCTTCATTTTAGATTGTGGAAGGCTATGGCCAGACAGAGTGTACTGCACCTTGCACGCTGACATTTCCTGGTGACTACAATGCGGGTAAGGAAACATTGTGTACAACGTTCATGAAAGAGCTACCTGCTGCAGCTTTAATTGTGATGGTATGAAGTCTGATGTGAAAGAGTGTCTACCATATTTAAACGATTGTAGGTCGACCCATTTTTTCAAATTTGGCAATTCAATGTCAGCTTAGAATTGAAACTGAACTGTGTACCGCTAGTAACGGCAAGAGAAACGAGGATCAGGGGCTCTATGCCATGGTTACAACTCTGCATTGATGTTTCCACAGTTACAGTAGAAGTGTAGCGTATTAATTTGCCGTATTGCATACATTTTTATGACAATAAAGGTGATGCTGACTTTGAAAGTTGGCGTTTCTGATCTGTGCCCATTGGTCACCGTACTTATTGACAAACCTGTGACCATTGCTTTTGGAAGTGTACTAAACAATGTGATGTGATCATGGCTACATTAGCACCGTGAACTGAATCAAGGGATTCATTAATACTCATCTTGTTTATTAGAGGCCGACAAAACACTTCTTGAATGCGAGTAACATACTCGCGAATAAAAGAAAATCGCGACCAACTGCTTCCGTCAACCGTCATATTGTATTCCACAGTGCTGCTGTGGCCGTTGCCGGTTGCTTTGATGTCATCATCTTGCAGCAAATATTATCATAATTGCAAATAAACTTTCTCGCTCAGCCCTCAGCGCATGGTTATTCCTCATGCTTATACAAATTTTTTTTTTTAAACATTTACTGCACACACCACGAGCATCATTGATGGAAGAGCTGCCATATGGGGGTTATTGGTAGTTAACGGAACAGCTTTTCTTTGTGATACGATTCTTTAGGCGGCCGCGTCTTCACGTGTTCTGTCACTTCTGTTGTGCTGAATCGTTGTGCGTGTCATGAGTGCCCAGGGCCTGAAGAACTCTTGGCACTCATTCACAGCAGTGTTCAAACGGAGTAATTTTCAGGAAGGTAAGGTAATAGGCAGTGAACTTGTACTCGGTTGCCACCTTCTCCTTCCTCCTACTTCTCTCCTTCCTAGTAGAGCCGAGCTCCCCCAGCTGACGTTGCCGCTTTGAAGTAGGATGGGTGGAAGTCTTTTCCCTACTGCTTGTCCGTCGTTGCATTGTCTCTACTTGTAGGATGGAGACCAGCCCTTTCCTCGCACAAACACAACTTGACTTTATATACAAGACGGTATATACATATTTACAGATAGTGCCTCAGTTGGTAGGACTTGGGTGGAACCATCGCTTCAATACGGCAGAGCCGACCAGCGCATAGCACTGCTCCTTCGACCAGAATCACCACGTGGACTCGCGCTAGATGTCCTCTCTAACACTTTCCACATTCCAACCTCCCAACCTTCAACCTTCCAACCTCCCTGACAGGGATGAGGGGCCACCTTTTAACCCATTGGTTGCTCCGCCCCTAAATCCCTGATGGCAAATCACAACCATTTTCTCCCTGGCCACTCCTACCTCCCCCTCCCATTTACTGCACACTTGGCGGGAGGAGAGAGGGGTCAGCGCCGAAAATGCTGCAACTTAAAGAAACATACAGAAACAAACATCCAAATGTGGAACTTAAAAAACATACAGAAACAACCATCAAAACTGGCAACTAAAAGAAACATACAGAAATGAGTGTCCACGATGACTTCAACCCATGAACAATAATGTTGGCCTCCACTCTGCACCTCGCTCGCACGTGCTCTTATACAAAGGAACGCTTCAAGGCGATGCGATGCTGACACCAAACGCATTTTAACCAGTAAATTCGTGTCGTGTCTATGGTTACTGCCTCAGCAGCTGGTCCAGCCAGTGGCTACAAACATTCCTCAACACGCTGCCCGAGTACCGAGCTACACGTTTCGCTGGGGCTGTCAAACACCTGTCAGAGCGGTTCCCGATTGTCGGCTGTTGCACTTCCACTGCTGTACGACGAATATTAACAATGGTTGCAGTCTTCACTGCATGTCCGACATGTGGCCGCGTGCATTTGCTGGTGCAGACTCCACCATATCGGACTACCGTAGTTTCAGTCATTTTACGACGACCTTTACTAACGGGCTGCTATGCTCCATGCCGAGGAAGCTAACAATAGCGCAGCAGGATGCAAGTTTGGAGTGAGTGAATGTGTGGTGGGGCAGTGGTGACTTCAGCGTGAAGAAATTTTCCTATGCGACTCCAAGTGCTGTGGTTTTCATGTGCCAAAGTGTGAATGCTTTCCAGAGCTGGAGACAAAGCTTGCGGCATATGTTACTGATCTACGTGATTGATTGCTGTTGGTACATGTGAAATGATCACACAACAAGCGCGTGTTGATCACACAACAAGCTTGTGTCTATGCTTCTGAAGCAGGGGTTCCAAAATGCTCAGTTTAAAGCTAGCAGGGGTTGGGCATCTAAATTTATCAGTAGGGCTGGCTTCTCTCTACATTGTTGCACCAGCATGTACCAAAAGTTGCTGGCCACATATGGGGAGAAGGTCGTTGCCCTCCATAGGCACTGAACGTGACACCCAACGGTATTTGCTTGGCCAGATTGGCAATGCCAATCAAACTCCCGTATACTTTGACATGACCAGCAATACAGCAGTAAGCATGAAGGGTGCACGCACTGTGAATCTACTCACAACGGGCAGTGAAAAGCTGCGTTTTACTGTGATGTCATGCTTGGTTGATTGCACCAAGCTTCACCCGTACATCATGTTCAAAAGGAAGATAGTGCCTAAAGAAGTGCTTCCTAAAGGCATTGTGGTACAGGTGAATGTAAAGGGCTTTATGACTGGTGGCATGGTGGCAGAATGGTACCGTCTGGTGTGGCTCCTGAAGCCGGAGGCATCCCTCAAAATGAAATCTCCAACCTGCTAGTGTTAGGCTCATTCCGAGGCTACCTCACCGCCAAGGCAAAAGCGGTGCTTCAGAACCAGCATGCTCTTAATCCCTAGTGGCTGTGGTGTGGTCATTCGCGAAGTGTGGAGTGGCACTTGATGACATACTGTGGGACGGCAGCAGCCATGATGGTAGCAGCACCAGGGAGGGCGACTCCAGCGACGATGAGTACTCTTCAGAAACCACAAAATTTCCCTTGTGTGAAATTTGCTCAGATTTCTCTCTCTCTCTTTTATTTTTTTGAGACTTGCAATTTTTTGGGGTGTCGACCTACATTTGTGTAAATATGGTAAATGTAAGCTCTTGCATGTGCCTTATATGAATGTAGTTATTGCCGAAGTCAAATGCTGCCACTGCCATGCCATCGGAGACGCCACTTTTTTTCTTGATCTGTACCACATATAGTAGTTCCAAACATGTGTATCAATGTTTTACATGTTATTTTCAACATTACCCAGTGTTTCTAGAAAGCCAACCACTCGAGCAAATAACATAATTAAAGTGAAAGATGTACTCGCAGCATAAAACGATAAAGTAAGAGCAGATTGTGACATACTGGAGCCATACAGACACCTTCTGACAATGTTGATGAAAAGGTGCAGCCTGCGTGTTAATAATCGTAATGCACATGTAATATATGTAGTGTTTGACAGATTGTGTCGTGTCCAGTCTGCTAAAATGGTCTAGTGTTCTGTAGAAGCCTGTTATAATTTTGTATTTTACTGTTTTATTTGATGAAAGAGCAGATTGTGACATTTGGAGCAATACAGCTACTTTCTGACTATGTTGATGAAAAAGTTCAGCTTGCACATGGAATATAATGTAGTGTTTGCCAGATTGTGTTGTGTCCAGTCTGAGAAAATGGTCCAGTGTTCCATAGAAGCCTGTTATAATTTGTATTTTAATGTTTTATTTGATGAATGAATGATTCATTTAAATTTCTGTCCATATTGACATTGCACACCTAATCTGGAAGGCTATAGTACCATACAGTGAAGTCATTGTTGGCCTCTAGATGTTTCCACTGCCTTTTCAGTGAACAGTATTTTCTTTTTTTAGCATCTGCTGGAAGCAGTGCTTTAGCCACAACTTATGAACTTATGAAGAAATATATGGCACATTGCCTCTATGTGATAAGTGCATGTACACAGAAAGTATAGTGGGAGAAAGGTGACGAAGGGTTGAAAAGCATGTGGTCTCTTACAAGAGTACAGGGTTCCTGTAGTGAGTGTAAGAATATTTGATTAAGATGTTCCTGACTGCATTGCCTACAGAAAAAAACAGGTTATTTATATTTAAGTGATGTGTGTTTTCTTGGTGTATGTATTATTTTAAGAGCTGATATAAGTAAGTGTTGCTTTTTTGTATGTGTTTATTTGGGAAGGCTAACTGGATTTTTGTTGAACACAGGTCATGTAGGACCTCCCATTGGAGCCTGCAATGTGAAACTGGTGGATGTTCCTGACATGGAGTACTATGCAAGCAACAACGAAGGAGAGGTGAGACATGTTACATCTTTTACCAAAAGTACAGACAGCTCAGCCCTTGCTGGAATTTAAATATATGTACCAAGATAACACCTCGCTTGCAAGAAAAAACTAAGGAAGATAATGATGGCAGCAAAGTGGTGTAAGAAAATATGGGACATGAAAAGGAGATTGATGTGATCACAGGACATCTTGTGATCGCCCCCATCTCCTTTTCTTGTGTAGTGCCATACTTGCATGCTGTGGTCAATCAACTAGCTTAAAGGACAATTCTGGTGATTTTTCATTGTCCACTGATCTCAATGAGATTTTCAGTATATATTCTCCTTGGTACTGTAATAATACATGCCAAGCCATGTGGTTGAAAGTCATTTAGTTTTCCTGGAAATGAATTTAAAAATTTTTTAGATGATTCCCATGTGGGCCACCCTGTGTTTTTGACATAATGACGTTCACCGCTGCCTGCCCAAGCAGGTGGGCCGTCAAAAACAAAATGGCGATAGTTCAGCCCTCAAATCATTGCTGTCAAGTTCAGAAAGGCCGGCATAACTCAATACATTGTTGGATGTCACCGTCACTTTCATTTTTCTGGCACCAGCTCTATATTTCGGACGACCGGGAGACTGTGACATCATTGCATATGTTTCAGGAAGCTTGTACCAGTTTCGGTTTTGGTTTGAACACACCATTCAGTGGGTTATTTAAAATTATTGGTGCATTTCCGAGCAAACTGAACCATCCTGGCTGCTACAGGACTATCAATACTATTGGAAAACATCAATATCAGAACACCGTGAAAAAAACCACTGGAGTTGCCCTTTAACAATATGTTTTGACTGTATAATACATGCTATGTACACATTGGGACGTTGTGTATTAGAAGCTTACCATGAAGTTGTTGCTGTGCAGACCGGGTTTGCTAAAAAATTACTGCAAGTCTAGTTGTCTGGGTGTTTGTCAGATATGCGAGCATGTGACCATGCAGTAGGATCTCTGTTTTTTGTTTCTTTCCAATATTTTTATGCAGTGAACTTTTTGCATGGCTGGTTGTTCATATGTGCCAGCTGCACCATTTGTGCCACTCTGTGCCAAACCATCTATGTTATGCCAAACTCATTTACCAGCACCTTCCTGGGCCACAGCCCTCGAATCGGGCCACGAAACATGGTCGCCATTATGCCCTTTGCCCAATAACTTGTTGACTGAAACATTGTGTTTTCAGTTTAATCAAGTTGTTTATGACTTCAGTGTCATCAAGGCGATGAGTGCCTACACAAATTGGGTCCACAGGCACCACGTGCCTTATTTTCGAATTTTTTGTGTCACATTTGCATGGTTGTGTTCACCAGCCTCTTCACCACAACCAATAGAAAATAATCAAAAATAAAATGCTTTTTTGTCTTATCTCATGCAGACAGAAAACAAGCAGGTTGTAGTTTATTGGAGGTGATCTGAAAATTAGTCTACCATATTTGACGTCCTAGCTTTGCAGCCCGTAACTTTCTGTAACTGCATGTATTGAACAGGCCTCATCTTGGACACTTTGCCTTTGCTTGGTATTTTGGTTTGCTTGTGTTTTGAGGTAATTACTCATTTTTATTTGTGGCATTTGAGGAAGTTGATTTTGTTTATGCGTGCATAATGGACTAACTATAACTGTCTTGTAACACTCTTTAGATGCATATAACGAAAGGGAAGGGGTCAAGGGCTCTTTCTTTATTTGTTAGAAACAACTTAATGAGCAAACAGACAATGAAGCCTAGGAAAGCATAGGGGAAGTTACTTGTGGTATTGTAATTGTGGAGATGCATAGTTTATGGTGTAAATTCGTTGACCCTCGCAACCTTGTGGTGGGTAAAGACGGAGCTACATTCAGCTTCCCATGTAGTGAAACCACTGTTGTAGAAAAATGCAAGAAAATGCCTTCTTTTACGGAAAGCCACTGTAAGTTCACTTTAATATTGCTCTTCACCGGACATGAAGTGAGATTTATTACCTGATGCCTTTCAACTCTGTGTGTGTGAGTTTTGAGCTTTGTGTGATGATAACACAGAGTTCTTGCTGGGGCTGAAGCTAGATAACCCTACATATTATAAACCTCCATATATAGTACAAGAACTGCATTCCTGTGACATATGGCAGCATACACGGAATGAATGAACCACACAACATGCATTCCTGGTTTGTAGTATGAGCTGTAATGCACGGTAGAGTGCCTGATGCACTAGATAGATAAATGAAGCTTTGTAGGCAGGAGGCTGGCACAGCAGCCCATAGAAAGGTTAGGAAGGGGAAGAAGGGGTTGGTTACGTCTGGCTCACAATGTGGGCCTCGCCTGGCAAATCGCAGAGGGTTCGCATGATGTGGTTGATATTAGAGTGCAGTGCTGGCGTTATGAAATACTTCTAAAAACATAGTAAATGTAGTTTTGAGATGGTTTTTATTAATAGTATGCCTTGCACAATGGCTCAGAGTGCTGCTTTGTTATGAACGCATACCTTAGACGTTGCAGTGGTGATGTCACTAAAGTGAAAATAGCTACACCTCTCCTCAAATCCATTTGAGAAGTTTGCTAGCACAACTGTGAATGCTTGAAGAGCTAACCAGAAATCATTAGGAGCGCAAAATGAAAGTAGGAGTGTGAGCAACCTGAAAGGGACGCACGGTGCTCATTGACGAACAGTATGCCCTCCTCAACAGGGTGTCGACAGGACCTAAAAAAAAAGAGGTGGGGAGAGCTTAATGTGCTATTGTGCTCCTTGAAGAAGCAAACACCATCTTCTAAGCATGCTTAAGGCTATCGAGCAAATCAGCGCAACCCGATTGAAGCACAATGAAGAAAGAACGACATGTCAACTCCAGAATAACACAGAGGTTTCACAGCTATTGAAACCACACACTTTATGAGTGTTTATATGGATTGTGAAAAGAAGATGGAGTACGGTGTTAATAATTTTCATTGCTTTAAAAGCATTTGACATGCTGATTCTGAAATATCTCGGCCCAGTATTCACTGTACATTTAATAATACCCGTTTTGAAATGCGGAGCGTTCTTGCAACACCACAAGCTGGCAGAGGTATTATTCAGTGATGTTTCAGTGACGTCAACTGACATTTAAAAACACAAGCATATTGTTAGCTTTCATTTTCTCTAAAATAATAGATTTATAACAAATCTAGAAAGCAAGAAAATTGTTGGACCCCATGTGGTGCCGCCGTCCGGAAGCAGTGCTGTAACACTGTTTGTTTTCCGATGGCCTCCAAGGGTGTGCCAATCTCGGAGGCCATGGTTATGACTAAAATGACATTAGCTGCAGACTTGAGGGGAACGAGTGCTGGGAAACCGAAACTGTCTTTTTTATCACTCTTAATCAACTCACACAGTGCAAAGAAACATTGCCTTTATAGATTGGAAGGTTAGGACTGTAAATACACACATTGTACAAAATTTTCAGGAAATGTTTCACAACCCCTTATGCTTGTTACACACCCAGGTGTTCTTCTTTTTTAATTATAAAATATTTTGTTAAGAGGCCTATGGTGTCGTGGTAGCCTAGCAGCTAGGGTGTTGATTGATTTATTTTTGAAGTTTTATATCCCAAAACCACAATATGGCTGTGAGAGACGCAGTAGCGAAGGGCTCTGAAATTTTTGACCAGCTGGGGTTCTTTAACATGCACTGACATCGCACAGTATGCGGGCCTCAGCATTTTGCCTCCATCGAAATGCAGCCTCTGCAGTCAGGGTTTGATCCTGCGATCTTGTCTTCAGATGCCGAGTGCCATAGCCACTAGACCACCGTGGCGCACCAGGGTGTTGGCTTGTTAAGCTCGAGGTTGTAAGGCCAGAACCCCGTCCATGGTGGCTATGTTTCAAGTTTCAATGGCAGGATGCTAAACACACCCGTTACGTAGATTTAGGTGGACATAAAAGAACCACAGGTGGTCAAAATTAATCTGGAGCGCGCTACTACGGCATCCATCATAATCAAATCATGGTTTTGGCATGTGAAACAGCACTAAACTTTCTTATCGTTGAGAGGACTACTTGTTTGTTTCAATGTTGCATTGTACCAGAGTAACGAAATGCAAAAAAGGTTTTGGCACTTCTGGAGAGGTTGAACCTTGAAGGAAACTTCCAAGACAACAGCGTATTTTTCCAGGCAGTGTATACCTTGTAGAAATGTGGACGTTGGGGGTGAGCTGTATAAAAACAAAACGGAAAGGAGATAATACAAGCAGCCATTTCACGAAGTTTAGAGCTAACTCAAAAACTATGTATGTCATTTAATAAGGTCTTAGCACAATTTAGCTTAGTGTTTCCCGAATGCAGAATTTGGTAATTTCTACACCACAAATGCTGTGAAATGATGCTGCATCTGCTCTGAATGGCCTTTCTGGCTGTTCCAAACGCTATTCCAAACATGCTGCAAAAGGTCTTTGTGCTATTACAAGCCTGCTACAAAGGGCAGTTTTGCCTGCACTGCTCCCAAACCCACGCACCCTGTTCCACCACTTGAGTATACTAAATGTTGTGAAGCTCAGGTTGTTTTTAAAAAGTTTCAGCATGTAGTCAGGGATGAAGCCAGGAATTCCTCCAAAGATAGCAAGGGTGGTAGGCAATGTTCAACCACAAATATGTGCATGTGTCCACATATACATACAACATACATACAAACTAAAAATTTTGGGAGTGAGGGGCTGTGGGTAGCTTTTATCCATGGAGCCCACACTTGTAAATATGATAAATTTTGCCAATAAATAATAAAACAAAGAAAGACATTTTAGCATGTATGGTTCAGCGAACGCCAACAACAGAAAAATGGCAAGATGTAGCTTTCAGTGAACGTAATTTGTGTGCATCTCTGAAAATGTCACTGGTTTTAACCATTTCACTATTGTCTCACCTATTTCATCAGGGTACTTTTGGTGCTTAATTCACAGCTCTATCAGATGGGTGCTGAGTTTTAGTGAAATTGGCAGGGCTGGCTGATGCCATAGGCATTTTATCAGTTTGTTTATTCTACACATTTGTGCTTATATTTTAATAGTTGCAAGAGTTCTTTTACTTCTACTAACTGTATAAGAACGCACAGAAATTCAGTTCTCTAAGTAATCTGTGTATTATTTCTATGCCATAGCATTAAAGTAGGGCTGTAGCTGTCCGGCATTTGGGATGCTTAAAAGAACTTCCATTAATATTGGCTCGATTTGGTAAAAAAGAAACTCTTATTTGTTAAAAAGTCAGTTCTTGGGAATGATCTTTCTGGAAGAAGCAGGCTGATGCTGTCAGAAAATGAGAAAATTTGTACATAAGCTGCCTCTGGCATCCACCACCAAATTGGTCCCTTTTGAGGTAGCAGAGGCCAAATTGCTGAAGAAGTTTGAGCCAGTTAAAGTCTTTGTTGTTTGAAAGGCGCTTTTATTTTGTTGCTTTTGGTGCCAGAGATAAATATTGAAAATGTTTTTTGTGTTTAGATTTGTGTGAAGGGACCAACAATCTTCCAAGGCTACTTGAAGGACCCTGAGAAGACTGCAGAAGTGCTTGACAAAGATGGTTGGCTCCACACGGGAGACATTGGCAAATGGCTGGATGTGAGTAGCAGCTGTATATGTACTAATGTTAAATTTCATCAGCTATCTGAAGATATTACTTTCTCAGCATGTACTGTTGAGACTGTTGCAAGACTGAATGGAATAGTGTGGCCCTGGGGGCCTACACTGTGTACAAATGTTTGTTTGCTTTTGTTAAGTGTACCGAAACTGAGAAACTTCTTCTAAAGCAATGGTTCTGGTTCATGTTTTAAGCTGTGCATCTGCAATGCAACCAGTTTTATAAACGTGACATATCTAAACCTCAAGCTGACAATATGTACATCAATCTGGAGTTGTAGAAATACTGTGTACTGCAAATGTCATCCTAATCAACAAAAAGTTGCAGTTTTGCCTTCCATGTGAACTAGCAATGATTATTGCTAATGCATTCATTTGTATGTGGTAATCATGAGTGTTGTAGGCAAAAAATAAATTCAGTTGATGTTTGCATGATAGCATGATTGAGTAGGTTACCATTTTATTCCATAAACAGACTTAATGAAAAACATGCTTTAGTGTTGCAGGATGGCATTGTTTGTGTCGTAAGAATGCTAAATACCGGCAATGTGCACTGGTGTCTAATCCTCATTCAAGGTGTTTGTGAGTGGATTCGCGAGTATTTGTATTTTAAGTTGTTTAGCATAATGAAAACTAAATAAATAATACTACTGAAAAAGTAGTGTTTTTCAAAATTAATTATACATATCTGTTAAGCCTTTGAGCATTCAGCATGACTATAGCAATCTTGAAAACTTTGCACTATTGTCCTGAATACATTGTTGTGAAAGCAAGCTAAAGCTATAGTTGAGTCGTTTACTAGGAATAAAGTGAATTCTACTACAGCAGTGCCAAATGAAATTGGGTGGCCTAGGCTGGTGCTATGCTGCCTGACTATATTGTAAAGTGTGCTAAGCCACTACTCTTACATCTGAAAAATAGCATGCACATATTAAAAGCTGTGGCTTATGTTTAGTGTTCAGTGTATGTGGGTGCTGAACCCAATATTATGCTGAATAAGCTAAACTGAAGTAAAACTTACAGATACCCTATTTACTTGAGTTGAGGCCAGTCCTGCTTCTGAGCCAACGCCCTAAAGCCCAAAGGCAGGGAAAAAAAAAAAGAACCTGCACTCCAGTGTAGGAAAAAAAAAAAGTAAAAACATGAAAACACATTGCGGCAAAAGCTTGTTGATTCAAACCTCATTAATTCAAAATTTGCAATAATTAAAACCAGGTGGACACTCCAGCCAAGTGCTGTATCACTCCACAAATTGAAACTTGGTTAATTCACATGAAAATTGTATCTGCCATGGATAATTCGGACCATGTGCCACCGTACTCGGCACTTTTCCCACTAAGTGTCAAGTGGCAGAACTTGCTGGCCACCATCATTATTAACCCTATGAGGGTTGAATCGCTATTTTTTTTTTTTTTGAAAGAAAAACCCCAGATGGTCAAATTACTTTATTGCGGATCTTGAATGTATAAAATGTACATTTTATACGGGGATGCCATACTTCACACCAAAACAGTTTGGTGTGAAGTATGGCATCCCCGTATATAATGTACGTTTGAAGCGATATCCTTAGACACCAGCGTTTGAACTTTTGGGAAATCTGTGTTGGATATGGCATAATAACCCTGAAGCGCAACTGGCTTGGCTCCTATTTCCTACAGACAAAATAATATCTGGTTTAACTGGCACTTGTTGTATGAACTGGTATAGAGCTGCCACATGCTTATGAAAGGTGCGACAGTTCCACTGCCAGATCTCGAGATGGCCTGCATGCATGCGAATATTACTGCGTGTGTTCGCCATGATGGGGAATGGCACTGTCAGTGGTGTCTGCTTGTTTCGGCTGCCTGCTGACAGGTGCACCTGGGCTAGCATTAATCCATTTTCTTAAGTTACTCTTAATGTGAGAGACAGATTCGTCGACATTGTGTCATTGTACCATAGTAGCAATAACTCGAATCCACACTGCACACTTCTACATTGGTCAGAATAGAGGCATCTTCCCTGCACTTCAGTTATCTACTGGCATGGCAAATAGCACCTATGATACTCTCCTTTCTAGTCTAGGGACCATTTTTCTCAGCTTTGTGCAGAAATCAGCACATCTTTAGATCCTCATGTCAAAGAATACCTTAGAGTTTAGTTTATTATTAATTTTACAGTTAAACCTGTATAACGAAGTTGACAAATGCTCGAAAATTTTCGTTATATAGAGGTTTTTGTTATATCCAGTTTTGGCATGAAAATTCGGAAAAAGGCACTCAAATGAAACAAAAGGTCAACTGGAGGCATACATAGCCCAGAACACACTCATTTCGCGGCAAAAACGGTGAAGGCATAGCTCAACTTGACCATTGAAGATTCATCTCCACCACTGTGATATCAGACACTTTCTACCTGTGCCTCATCTGACATATCTTAGGTAGGAATGGCACAGTCACCCGCAAGAAAAGGTATTTAAAGAAAATCCCACAAAACTGCACACAGTCCAGGGATCCTCTGCTTGTGCGCAATGAAGGACAAGCTTCTGTGTAACAGGCGGGCCGTTTCTCCAACCTTGCAAAGATACACCTAAATGACTGAATGCATGGATATGAGAGTCAACTTGCACGTGTGTGTTCTGTGTGAAAAAAGAAAAAGAAAAAAAGGAAAGCGAACGCAAACAGCATGATGGCTAAATAAAAGAAAAAAGAAGACTTAGAAAGCTACAGTGGTGCAAAGCGGCACTGGCGGCGTGTAACGCACTGGGAACACTATACAAGGTTTGGTGGTAGGAGGAAACAACACAGGGACACAGCTGCGGCTTCAAGAACCGCGTCACCTACTTGAGGAGCTGAGAAGGAAGTGGGGCCCATGTAGACAAGCACCCTCCCATCTGTTGTTTCACTGGCAGCACTCTGCAGAAGCAAGGTTTCCGCGATGGCTGCATGTGTGCCATTCGTGACGATGTTGCTTCATGCTTCATCGTCGGTGGGGTAGCCACGAGAGTCGATCCAGCAGCTGCTCGCACTAAAATTTGATATTTGGGGGGAAATTTGTAAGTTATTGGTAGGAGGAATTTGTTATATGAAGGTTGTCTCCCATGGCCACTTCATTATATAGAGGTTGCAGTTGCGAATACACATTCTTCTGTGGAGTTGCGGTGGGGAATTAAAAAACTTCGTAACATTGAGGAACTAGTTATATCAAGATTCTTTATATCCAGGTTTGACTGTATTATTATTATTATTATTATTATTATGGGAAAATTCATCCAGATTAGAATAAATATTCTATTTGCATCAACGCAAAAATCGTACCTTCCGAGGAACCAGCGCTTTTACCTTCTGCTTCTTTTTTCGTGTTTCACTCTGTGCTATTGCCTTTCACACTGCAATAGAATTTCAAGCCATTGGTGCTTTTGGAACTTGTACTGCTTCGATGTTCTCGTGGTGCAGTTAGCACCTCATTTTTTTGGGGAAATAACTGCTGCTGATGGTTTTCAAACAAAAACAAGGAGATGCTGACTGGAGATGGGGTATAGTGCATTCTCATTTTTCAGGAAAGGTGTGATTGATACATATGACAAATTAGAAAGGCTGAAACAAAACTGAGAAGAAATAGAGCATAGTGTAGAAAACTGAAAGAGAAAGTTATGCACTTGGAATTAGTTAAGGTGCCTTTTTTTTTTTGATCTTGAACAAGACCTTGAGATCTTGAGCGAGCATTGATTGGAGCTTCTGCGGAAGCCCAATAGCTGTGGCTTTGTGCTTCCAAGCTCGAGGTAAACAAGTTCAATGTCAGCATTGATTGGAACGAATTATAAGAACTTTTGTTTACTTAGACGGAGGTAGTCTTATTGATAGGCATCATAAAAACACCAAGAGTGTCAAAAAATAGGCAAGTATAGAGCAGGCACTCTTTCTAGTGATGCTGTGGGTTGCTTGCTATTTTGAAGGAATTATGTTTGATTTAAGCATTCATTGCAACGTTGTGTAGTGACCAGTCAAGTTTATCTTGCATGTTTAAAGGAATCTTACATGGCCTCTTTAGGGCTAGGTAAGAATAGACCATGGAAGTACTTGTTTCAACATAGAATTCAGCTTTAACAAACCTTGTCTTTAAAACGGGCTGATGTGCTTTATATTGGTGTTGGAACCGTAGAGTCAAGCTTTTTGCCGTTTTGCAGTGCTTTTGTTAAAAGCATCTGTGCTCACAGTAGATTTTCTTTTTTTCAGAATGGATGCCTCAAGGTCATAGACCGCAAGAAACACATCTTCAAGCTGTCTCAAGGCGAATATATTGCACCTGAGAAGCTGGAGAACATTTTTATTCGTTCATTGTTTGTGGCCCAAATTTTTGTGCATGGAGAAAGCCTCAAGGTACCTGCTTGCACAGTAGCTCATTATGTTGTCTCTAATGGAATTGTCTTACATTAGCTTTTCTCGGTTACTACTACTTTTCAGAGTCTGCTGTAGCACTAGCTGCTTATGTGGCACGTGTCTTTCAGCATTATGATGCCACATAAGTTTACAAGCCAATAATAGGAGCTTGTTGCACAAATTAATGGAATTTTACTATGCCGGGTGTTTCCACATAAGATAGAATGAAGCGTGGCCGGTCAACCATTTAAACTTATTTGAAATTTTTTGTGTAAGAAGAGATCTGCAAGAAGAGAAGAAGAGTGTAAGAAGAGATCTGCAATCGGATTTTGTTGCCAAAAACTTTTTAAAGCACCGGAAATCAATAACGATGAAGAGGTGGCATTTCGTGGTTAATGGCTATGCTGTTTTGGCCAACCTTGGTTGTGAATTGCACAATATATATTAGAGTTAGGTAGCTGAAATTTTTTAACTAAATATATGCATGTTTTCATTTGGGTTCATTGATTTGTGGATTTTGTGAGTAGTGTAGATGTTTTTGTAACAATAACCTCTAAATCGGCCCAGTAAATGTTCTTTTGCCTACTTTGCAGGTCTTTATCTCAAAAAATACTTGTGGCATAGCGGCTGAAATTGCACATTATGTTCTAAGCACACTTATTTATCAAACTACTAAAGTTTATATTTATATTACTTTTCAATAAAGGGGATAATGAAATGCAAACATCAAGAAAACACCGAACAATGGAAATTTCTGATGATAATTAAAAAAAAGACACTTTTGAAATTTCTTAAATGTTGTCCCCTTATTCTCCTGCGCATCCACTTTCACAATCATTAAAGACATATTGCATAATTTTGTTCCACGAGTAGTTAAAGCCACTGCAATGAGGCCCTCACATAAGGATAGCTTGTAGATCAGACTTCTTTCCCGCTAAGTGTATAGAATGCATGCAGGATTGGATTTCTGCAACTGAGAACATCAATTATGCAATGATTTAAAAATTGACTGATAACTCAATATTGAAATGATTTCAGTGGCCCCGAGCAGATGCCTGCTCGAGACCACCAGGCAGGCAGGCACGCCCCCCAGATTCTCATTTTAAGAGACAGTGCAGTGAGAGCTCATTTGCGTGTATTCAGGCCGATAGAGTTCAGTTCGAAACATTAAAACCTCTCGGGTAACTTCAACGGATGTGCACTGGAGCTTCACTATTCTATTTGCCCTTTCTACTCATCACAGTGGCACTTTGATAACAGGGCAAAGATGGAAGCAAGATCAAAACTTTCTATAGACTACGTGCGCTTGCTTCACGCATGCAGGCGACAGCCACCGCCAGCAGAGAAACTGCTGCGCCAGTTGCGATCAGTGGAAAGCATGAACGTGGCGCTCCAGTGGCAAAGCAAATATGGAACATCAAAGGAAGCAAAACCAAAATTATCGGTAACAGGATGTGCGCGCCTCTCTCAGGTGACAGCAGCATATACCCTGAACTGGCTGCCCTTTCGAACCACTGTTCACACTTCATTCAACTCTGATAGTGCTTGCGCTTTTGCTCTTACTCTACTGCTCCTGTGCATGTCATGGCGACTAAGTGTAGCTCTTAGTGAGAGTATTGTGCAGACTACCTTTCGAAGCACAAAAAGCCTATTGTAAAGATGCGAAATTTTTGCAGAGTTACTGGCCTAGGGGGGGTACAGTAGAATCCCGCTGATGTGCCTTAAAAAACAAAAACAAAAAACAACGTAAGAGCCAAGAAACTGGAAAATTTGAAAAGTGAGAGCAGTGGTGATCGGCACGCAATTTTATTTCAGTGCTAGCGCTTGAAAAAATCGTGAAGCATTGAGCATTGTCTGGCGCATTTTCTCACACCCCACCAGCACGAGGAGTTTTGAGAGAAGCAGCAGTGCCGTGTGGCAGTCGACATCGTCGCTTGAGCTCATGTATCTTCCGAGTAAGTCTAGTGCTGTTACGGCCGACGAGGAGGTTGGCTCCAGCAGCCGCTCCGTTTCCTCCTCCTCAACTTCGTCTTCACTGCTGCACGCATCGGTACACTCGGCCACAATTTCGTCGGCAGATAAAACTCGGAGGTGACAATGGTGTCGTCAATGGAAACATAATCACTGTATGTGATTCCATCACCAACAGTTTGCATCGCTGTGCCTAGTTTGCTGTGCCAGAAACGTAATGGCCTTTGCCCACTGTGCAGTTAATCCTACAGTCAAGCCAAGTCAAGCTACATGAATAGTCAATGTGGCCATCAGCAATGGCAGCTTGGAGTGCCAATTCACGACGTAACGGGCAGGAACGTTCCTACGTTTGCGATGTAACAGCGGGGTTCCTAATGCGGTGAATCCTATGGGAGCTATGCCGGGACCGGCCAAAAATGGCACAGCAGCCGGGAACTTAACAGCGGGGTTCTACTGTATTAGTGCTTTGAAGTAACTTTTAACATACGAAAGATAAGTTGCCATTGAAGAGATGGACTGCACTTGTGCTGCCTGTGCTTTTCCTCTCCTGCAATGAAATGTCTTCAGGGAACGATAAAATTTTATGACCCGTGAAGAAGAAATCGACATCATTAACCAGATCATTCCAACTAGCAGCATGTCCCCTTTGAAAGCTACAGGCGCATTGATAAGCTGCGACAAGTCTGCTTACATCAAAAGGAAAGAAAGGGAGGTGCACAATGCGGTAGCCGAAAATGTTCGCTGAAAGGTGTGCTGAGTGTACAACCGTGGTGATGTGTCGGGAAAATCAGCCGAAAGAAAGTGCTTCTCCTGCACACGCTGGACCAAAAGGTTTTGGAAAGCCTATGCAGCATTGACAACACCCTGGGAGCATTGTCAACTTTGTGTACAGGAATGCACACTTTGTGTACAGGAACTATGTCTACAGGAACGAAAGCAGTTTGCGCTGTCGAACGATTCGAATTTGCCATTGCAGCTCAAAATCAAATTCTGGTATAATGAAGCAGTTCTCCATGACCTTCACATTTTATCCATATCTCTAAAAATTGCTCCGAATACATTGCTTGCTTATTTATTTTATCATATTTTTGGGTCATCTGAGTTGCGTATCGGATTTTGACTACGTTTTTGTGAAGATGAAATGCGTGAAACGTCTGTGTACTCTCCGATGCCGCAGCGCATCAAGGAACTCCATGCATACAAAACTGATTCGGAATCATTTATTACGGTGTCTCTTGCAGCTAATTTGCAGCATTGAGACATAAAGGAATAGTACAATATTGTGCCAAAATTGAAAAGTTGCACGCAATTGCAAATGTCATAGAATCTTTAGAACTGCATGGTGTGCTGAGCCTCGCGCAAGGGCTTCATTGGAGTGGCCGTAACTACTAGTGGAACAAAATTATGCAATATGTTTTTAATGATTGTGAAAATGGATGTGGAGGAGAATAAGTAGACAAAGTTTAAGAAATTTCAAGAATGCTTTTTTAATTGTAATCAGAAATTTCCATTGTTTGGTATTTTCGTGATGTTTGCATCTCATTATGTCTTTGTGGAAAAGTAATATAAATATAAGCTTTAGCAGTTTGATAAATAAGCATGCTTAGAATGTAATGCATAATTTTAGGCACTCTGCCACAGATCTTTTTTGAGATAGAGACCTGCAAAATAGACAAAAAAAGTTTATGGGGCCGATATTGAGGTTTTTTTTATAAAAACATCTACACTACTCATAAAAACTACAAGTTGCTGAACACAAACGAAAATATGTATATATTTAGTTAAAGGAGTACCGACATGAATTTTTGACATTCTCGTATTGTTGCTGTAAGTGAAAGCACTGGCGGGCAGAACCCCAAAAAGAGTATCATGGCGCCTCGCAACGCAATGAATATATTTTTAATACGACTCCCTTAAAAGCCCACTTTCGGTTTCGATTTCGAGGGGGCGGTTTCCTAGTGACGTGTCAATACTGTCGGACGTACATCTAAGTCACGTAGGGACAGCCGTTCGTGACAGCATCGCTGCAACTCTGTCGTCTGTGGTCAATTACATGTGGGGCACGCAAAGAACGACAATTTCATGGTCGTCTAGTGACTCTGACAGCGATTTCAGCGATTTTTAAGAGGCTGTGTTCATATGTCATCGTAGTGTCCATCGCGCTGGGGCTGACTTGCAGTGCTGTTCGACGAAAACTTCAAAGCCAAAGTAAAATATTTTGTACGTGTTTCCTAGCTTCCGTGTGCGGAGGGCGTTAACAATACATGACTAGAAAATGAAAAATGTACATTTTGCGCCGCTGCAAAATCGTGTGAGTACTCCTTTAAAAGAATTTCAGCTTGCTAACTTCAATATATTTTGTGTAAACAGCAAAGCCGGTAAGAGCGAAATACCACCTGTCCGTCATTATTAATTTCTGGTTCTTTGAAAAAATTTTTGGCAACAAAATCAATTGCGGATCTCTTCCACTGATCAGGGAACAACATAAAAAAATTTCAGATAAATTTAAATGGTCAACTTGCCACACTTGGTCTGATCTTATGTGGAACCACTCTGCTTAAGGCTGGCTGAAATGAAATTTTGGTCATGTAAAGAAATCCTGTTTCAGATGGCGTATACTACATTTCATGCGTCAGGTACAACGCTGTCAAAGCTAGTGCATTGTTTGCAGTGAGCGAAAAAGGATAAATGCCTCGTTGGTAGCCTTAAATAATAGTATATTTCTCATCAGCTTGACAAAACAAGCTTGTACTGCTGGGGAAACAGTCGAAATATGCGAGTTTGTATCTTATGTTTGCCATTTGTCTAGTGGAGCGATGCACTGTCCTATTCTTTTTCTTTATGGACTACTTGCGTAACCTTCACAGCATTGCACCTAATGTATGAAATGGAGTATAGATATAGAGCAGCTCTTATAAAAAAATGTTACGTATAAAGTATTAAGGGCATATGCATCACATAAGGAAAAGTAAATATTTTTAATACTAGAAACTGAGCTACAAAAAAAAAAAAAGGCTAGTATTACTTCAAGTCAGAGTGACTATCTTACTATCAAGTCAGAGTGACTTGACTCTGAAATATGTCTCCTTTCATCATGACCTGTTCGGTTTGTGCACTGTAGCACATTAAAAGTTCCTGGAGTTCCTTTAACCACCAGGTGTTCATGTCATCTGCTTAAGCTACTTAATGGGCCTCAATCCCAGCTGCGGTAATCAGTACACGTTAAAGAACCCCAGGTGGTCGGAATTTCCAGAGCCCTTTACTACAGCATGCCTCATAAGCATGGCATGGTTTTGGCATGTAAAACCACAGCAACTATTATTTGCTATTTAAAGGCTGCCATTAAAATAACATTACAAACCCTACAACTTTGCCAACATTGGTTTAGTAGTGTATATTACTGCTTGTGAGTAATTTACTGTTCATAATAATATTGCTTATAACCTTTCATATTCTGAATGGCAGGTATGAAAAAGAGTTAATTTTCGTTATGTCACTCGTGCTGTAGAACGAGGCTTCAGAGTCAACTTTACCACAATTAACCATTGTCATGTGATGAAGTGCATTAAACATTCACAAGGGGCCATAAAGCACATTTTGTCCCTCCATTACACATCCTCAGGTGCTGTACAATTATGTGCACTGGTAATGTCGTTTAAATCTATAAACATTACTGGCAATCATTCAGAGCTGTCTGTGGCATTGTGGTGGCCTGATTAACAAAAAAATATATGCAAGTTTTCTTTCGTTGCATCTTCCCCGCTCCCCCTCGCACAGAAGTGCTGCCATCCACCTGTTGAGCTTTTTTTTTTTCATGCAACCCGGTTATAACAGTTATCGGTTATATCCATGGAATTTTTGTGGAACTTGATTGTAGGTGGGTTCAGCTGTATCACCTTTTCAGAGAAAAAGGCGACACGCGGGCTTGAGCACATAGTACTTAATACCCCTTAATGGCAGACATGTAATTTGCACGTTTGTGTTCACGGCATGTCAACACAAAGCAAGGTGCCACTGCACTGTATTGTGCAGTGGGCCCTTCACTAAACAGTGTAACTACTGTCACCATGACTAAGTTTGGCTGCAACCATTACACGAAAGCAAAAGAAATGTACTTTTGGTTGCATGAATTGGGTGTGATTATTATGCGAGCAAATACAGTATATATATATATATATATATATATATATATATATTGAATGAAAAGATATTCTACAACTTCAAATTGTATATTGTTAGGTAAATACAAGTCAACTGCACAAGCAGTCAGATTGATATTCAAGGTGTTGAGTATTTTTACATCTGTACCACGTCTACCCCTGTAAATTTTGGGTGAAGTTGGCTTGCCTAGCCACAATCTGTTTATTGAGTTCATTTAAATGCTAATAAATGTTTTACTGTCTGAGAAGTGTGTTAACCAGCTGAGCTCCTTCAACATGATTGACTTGTACACTGTTACGTCAGGCTGTTCAGTCAACCTGTTCTTGGTAAACAAAGCTTACGTGCTTGCATAGATTAAATAATAAAGTGAGAAACTGGGATAGTCAGTTTTTGTTCATTCTGTGCTGTGCTAAGTGAAACTGGGTGCAAATTTGTGACATGAATCAACAACACATTAAAGACTGAGAGTTCTCGCTTTCTTTTTCTGATATGCTCATTCATGTAAATTAGTCTGCTGCATCCGTGCATGCCACCGACTTGCATGTAGTCTCACTCAGTAGAGCACAAGATGTCCTCCTTATGTGCATGTAAGAGGATCCCTGGGGTTCTGATGATGCTTCCCAGACACTGGGCTTGCATACTAAGAAAAATGCTCATTTTACCTAAAGCAGTATGCACTGTGTATTTCCATGTGTTTCAGAAAAAGTATCCAATTGATCCTACTTACAAATTTTATCTTCTGTTGCAGTCCTGCCTTGTTGCAGTTGTGATTCCTGACCAGGAGTATTTGATGCAGTGGGCAGCAGAAAACTCCATATCTGGCACATTTCAAGAACTCTGCAGGAATAATGTGAGTGGAAGACTGGTTGTGTTTGTTTTTTGCACGTGGCATGATGTATTAAGGGCCCTCAAACACTTTTCGAGCACCTGCATTTTATTTCTTGGTTGCTGTTGCATTGACTGGTGGCTGGGGTACCTTTAGCATAGGCTAAAGAACCGATAACAATAGATTTAATATTTTAATCACACAGTGAAATTACCACGTTGCTGCCAACCATATCAACATGTAATGGTGCTCGCTAAGGCTGTTTGTGGTGCTTTGTTATTGGTTACACATATTCCAGCAGCATACTAAATGTGCTTGGTGACATGCGCAGGAAGCTAAATATGAGGATTGCTCTTACTGCTGCATTGTATGAAATATACACGAACGATGCTAAAGTAAGTGCAGCAACTTTCTGTTGGAAGTAAGCTTGGCCTCTGGTGTGCAACAGAGGCAACAAAGCTCTGGCTTGCCCTTCGACATTTCAGTATGCCAGCTTGGTCACACTGCCAGTACCGACTTCTCGTCTTTTAGATGCGGTGGCACCACACAAGAGAGGAGCATGTCAGCATATTTGTGTTCACAATATTGACAGCGTTGACATTATCACCTTGCACAACCCGTGAAAGGAACAACTTTGAATGTAAACATGGCTGTGCAACGTTCATTTTTCCATCAGACAAACAAAAAAGCACATAGTACTATTGTGCACTCACATGGAAGAGCTGATAGCAGGCGAGGATTCACGTAGCTGCTGTTGCAGCACACCATGAGCCAGAGTGGCCGCATTGCCTCCACAGTGTTTCTCCACCAGTGGTGTGCTGTACGGGTTTTTCCACTAGTGTGTTGTTCGGGCCTTGACTGAACTCGATTATAATATCTCTGGATGCTTTGTTAGTAAGCTGATGCTTCCTGCAATTACACTTCCTATAATACCATGAGCCTTATTTCATGCTTTAGTAAAATACTTCAATACCTTAAAATATATTGCCTTTCAGGTGAAGCTTAAATTATTTGACTTTGGATATCAAATTTTTCTAATGGAACCCCTTGATATAAATGTTTTGAATAAATGTGATGCATGCAGTGTGGCACTTATGAAGTATTTTGTAAAATTTGATGTCTATCATGGCCTCGTGCATTTTCATAGTAAAAGAAGTTGCCACGGTATGGTAGAACTTGCTACCAAGTACAGCTGTGACCAACATTAAGTAGTATTGTTGATTCTTGTTTTCATTCTTCTTGCATATGTTAACAGATTGTCAAGAAGTCCATTCTGGATGACCTCTGTCGCCTTGGAAAATTGGCCGGGCTGAAATCTTTTGAGTTGGTAGGTTCTGCTGTGGCTCAAATGGGAGCTCAAGTATGCTTTTTATATTGCTAGAATCTGTTGATGCCGGTAAAAACTAAACTACAGAAAAATGCTGAATTTACAGTAAAAGCTTGCTAATTCGACTCTTTTTAATTTGGACAGTAAGGTAATTGGGACATGTTCTCAGGTCCTGGCAAAAATATGCATTATTCAGTGGCACCAAACGCTCGGTAATTCAGCTGTATTCGGCCGCATCCCAGTTAATTGAGATGATTGTCAATGCGCACCGAGCTGAAATCGCTGCAAATGTGTGAGTGCATGATACGAAAAAAAGAAAATTGCGTATTGCGTCCAACTAAAATAAGGTGACGTAGTCGAACCGCCATTGTCATCATTGTGAACTGCATGGGAAAGACAGAAACACTAGCACATTTCATGAAATTAGCGTTCGCCACCATGTGTGGCAAAGAGTTGGTCATGTGTTATCAGGACTGAATGGGTGGTGACCGTCCATGATTGTATTGTTAGTGACGCAAAAGGTTCACCAATGGCGGCTATGGCAAACTATTTTGTTTTCACTCGGAACCCATGAACTGTGCAAAGGCTATCTGTGATCGCCATGATAGCTGCCAATAGCGGCTACATTGCTACAGTGTGTCCTGCAGCAGCTGCGGCAAACAGCACATCCATTTGCCGGATGCATTCAGAACTGCGTACTCACCATCCATGACTCCGCAACAACAAGCTACGTTCCTTCTGCAGTGCTGCGCTAAGCAGTTTTGACTTGGTGCACATGCCTTCACAGCTCTGTGGAAGCTATTTATAATATCGGCGCTGGCAGCCACAGTTTAGACAGGATTCTTCTGCAGAGGATACAGCATTCAGTAGTTTTATGTTAACTGTGTGCTTACACCACGCGTGTGCGAATGCGTGGACATTACCTGTGATCGAGTCGCCAGCAACCACGGTCACGTACACTGTTATGTACACCATGGAGTCTGCGCTCAGTACTTTTGTTTTAACCCTGCGCACCGGCTGCACGTGTTTTTAGAACTACGTGGACTAAAGAACATGGTTTCAGCCACAGCAGTAGTTCCATTTTGACTCATCACGGATCAAACGTGGCGGAAGCTGTCAACGATGGGTAGAGATATGCGCTGTAGTCTGCATGTTGGCATCAAACTTGCCAGCTACAAACATGATGAATGAGCAACATGTTGCCAGCAAGCTTATGGCGAAAAGTTCATGCCATGTACGCATAGTATGTGGTGTTAGTAATGGTGGTAGCTAAGAAAAGGGGGGGGGGGGGCTTTGAAGGGCACCTTTCAGTTCATTTACAAGACAGGGGTCTTTCACTGTAATCGCTATGATACGGAAGCCGGAAGGCAATGCAAATGGCATCCTTTCACAGATCTTATGTAAAATAAGCACAGAATTTGCTCATCAATTCATAAAATGAAAATGCAGCAATGAATCATACATTTGTTTTTGTTTTCTTGGTGGTTTCGATAATTGAAACATTCGGTTAATTTGGACATTTTTTAGGTCCTGTAAAGTCTGAATTAACAAGCTCTTACTGTATTATCAAAAATTTATATTTGCATGTATATAATCAAGAAAAACCAGTGTTTACATTTGTGCCACACATACCTTTTCCTTGAATTAAACATATGTCTGAGTGCACATACACTTACAAAGTTTCTAAAAAATGGAAACAAATCATGATTATTTCACATGCAAGCCAGCATGTATTATAAGCATGATTATTTGTAAAAAATGTGCTAGTGTCTTCAAGCATTTCAAAAGAAGCAGCATGAAAAGATGTATGTGACACAGATAGGAAAATGGGACCTATGTAATTCATACCTAATGGTTTATTTGCAATGACACAGGTGCAGACAAGAAAAGTCATGTATATACAGACAACGGTATGTGGTAAAGACAAAAGCAGCAGGATGCATAGCTTCATCTCTAATATATACACTCGAACCTCATCACAATGTTATGGTATATAACGAAATACAGTAAAACCTCGTTATAACGAAGTTGAAGAGGGAGCCGTAATTACTTCGTTATAACCATTAGCTCATTATAGCCAATATCCATGTCATCTATGGAAATTTCAAGGGGAATTGCGATTGCTTTGTTATATCCAATAGTTCGTTATATCTGGGTTCATTATAACGAGGTTCTACTGTAATGGATCTAACTAAGTAAAAAGAATTTTCCTTGGAATCTCCATAGACATACATGCAACTGGTACCTTGTTTTAACGAAGTAATATTGACCTTTCAGTGGATATAACAAACTAAAATAGTCTCCGAAACAAAAAATCAGTTTAAGTACGTACCAGAAAAATCAGTCTCCTCTCGCGTTGTTCAGCATGGGGATTCAAAAATCTCGTGGTCCAATTAAACTGCCGCACACTCCCGTGCATAGCCACATGCAAGCAGTGGCATACACCAATATGTACTGTTGCCTTTCTCCGTGCTATTGCAGTCCTCACTTGCCACCTCCACTTTGTTTCCCCCCACCCCTCATTTTTCTCTCAGCAGCTAAATATCAAAGCGTGGTCTCCGAGATCACATTGAGGCAATCTCTGAGGTTATGCTAAATGCACATTCAGATGGCTGACTGTAGAGATATCAGGCGCAAACATCATAGTGCAGCGGTGCTTGCGTGCGGTGGTGAGAAATTAGTGCATCCAGTTCTCTAGTTACGGTCGCCCGTTAATGCTCGTGGCTGGGCGTTGGCATGGCCTCCGAGAGTGCGTTGGCAATGTAGTGACCTTGGGGACCGCAAGTCGGTGCCGGCACAGCGACGTTCGTTGGCTTACTCATTGTGAGCATCGTACAGTGAAACTTCACTTCAACGAACTTCAAGGGACCCCAGGGAAAAGTTCGTTAAAGTGAAAGTTTGCTGAAGTGAAATACATATACTGCATCTTGTTATAAGGAGCTAAAGAAAACGTCAGTTGTTGAAATTACATATAAACCCTTCTACTTGCAACGCTGTTTATTTGAATGTCCATTTCGACTTATTTAGCACGTTCTGGAGAATGCAATAGTCTTTTACTGCACTTGTTCACTTAAGGCTGGAGGGGTCACAAATTGAGTCACTGCATTCAAGCTTTCATACATCTTTTCCGGCACAACACTGTAACGTGCCCGAAAACGATACAACCATTAAATGCTTGTATCAAAGCCAGTGACATCGATAGGTGCTGAGAATCCCACAGTATTCTCCAGCCTGAAATAGGAATGTTTCTGGATCGTAAATCCCTTAGCCATGCGGCAACAGCGTCGTCTACTTCACTGAGATACTACGGCTGTGGCTCTGTTTGATTACGAAAATACGGACATAGCCAGCCAATCTAGTTCAAATATGAAGGATTTTGACTGTTCGTTGCCTGGTATGAAACACCGTTACCAGCGTAAAATAATGGCCTCTACGATGGGCGCCGGCACGGAAGTTATCATGAAGGCCATGATAAAGCAATGCTGCACAAAGTACAGTTGTATCTGTGATCAATATGACTTGGGAGGCATTTAATTGTGTTACAAAATATGTTTGTAGAACTGAAATTCGTCCTGCACTATATTTCGTTGAACTGAAAGGCGTTAGCATTGAGTCCAATGGGGCTTCGGAGAGGGTTATAAAAAAAGTTTGTACAACTGAATAGTTTGTTTAACTGACGTTCGTTCAAGTGGTATTTTACTGTAGCGGCAAAGACGCCACGGTCGGTAGTCCACCACGTGCTGCTCGTTAATGACGAGTGTAGTTAGTTTCGCTACTGACTGTTCGACAGCATTGCTGTTTCTCTGGTTTAACGGTAACATGTACGAGCCGCATGCTAAACAGAAGCAACAGACAAGCGCGTTGCGACAGAATGTATCCTGCCATGCCGGCTGCTGATTTGCGCAATATAGATGAACAGTTATTTCTGTCTTCTTCTTTTGTTTGTTTGTTTGTTTTTATGCTGCCTCTATAAAACTTCACTGCATGCATGGCTTTACCATGGGCTTCAGTGCCATCTTCTTATTTGCACGTCAAAATTTCTGAATGGTAAAAACTGCAGCTGGGTCCTTCCACGTAAGATTGAACAAAGCATGGCTGGTCACCCTCTTAAATTTATTTCAAAATTTTATATATTGCTGCCCAATGAGTGGAAAGAAGAGATCCGCAATTGGTTTTGCTAGCAAAAATTTTTTTCAAAGCGCCAGGAGTCAAAATGACGAAGAGGTTGAGTGTGCGTACCTGCTCTTCTATTTTGGCCAACTTTGGTTATTAATTGCACAAACTATATTAAGGTTAGGTGGCTGAAATTTATTTAAGTAATTATATGCATGCTTCTGCTTGTGTTCAGTTATTTTTGCTTTTTATAAATAGTGTAGATATTTTTATAAAAGAGACCTCAAAATCAGCCCAGGAAATGTTTTCCTGTCTACTTTGCGGGCTTATATCTCTCAAAAAAGGCTTGTGGCACAGCGGCGAACATTCTGCATTGCATTCTAAACGTACTCTTTTGTGAAACTGCAAAAGCTTATATTTATATGACTTTTCAATAAAGAGATACGGGCAGGCTGACCTCAGGAAAACATGGAACAATGGAAATTTCTGATGACAATAAAAAAAAACAACTCATTTTTGATATTTTTTAAACTTTGTACAAATTTTGGGTGCCATGTTGTAAAATTTTGGGTGCCATGTTAATTCAAATATTAATGTTTGAGTGTAAATGAAATATATAATTTTTCTAATGCTTGACTATCTTCTGTAATACTAATTCTATGTTAAATTACACAGAAAGTGTGCTGTTAAAAGTGAACAAAAAAAAACAAAAAGGAAAACAAAATGAATTTACTGTACAACTATTGTAGTTCCATAGTGTTCCAAGAAAAAGGAACAGCTCAGCAGAGAAGCCTGCAGGTGCATGAGTGGACACTGCCACAGTACACAAGTTTAAACATCACCACAGAGGACAACTGTTTGCTTTGCTGTGGTACATGTCTTAAAGGGGAACTCCGGCTGTTTTTTCGCCATGTTCTGATATCAATGTTTTCGAATGATACTGGTAGTCCTGTGGCAGCCAGGGTGTTTAAGTTTGCTGAGAAACGCATCAATCATTTTAAATAACCGACTGAACCGTGTGTTCAAACTGAAACCGAAACAGGTAAACGCTTCAAGCAGTGTTTGCGATCACGTCACAGCCTCCCTACCGTCATAAATATGCAGCTGGTGCCATAACAGTAATAGTCAAGAGGCCACCCGATGACGTATTGAGCTATGTCAGCTTTTCTGAATTTTACAGGGATGATTTCAGCGCTGAACTGTTGCTGTTTTGCTCTTAACAGCCCGCCTGATCGGGTAGGCAGCACTGGTGAAGGTAATGACATCAAAAACACATCGTGGTCCGCGTGGGAATCCGCTAAATATTTTAAAAATTCACTTTCAGGAAACCTACATGACTTGTGACCGCCTGGCTTGGTATATATAATTACAGTACCGAAGAGAATATATACTGAAAATTTCATCGAGATCAGTGGACACTGAAAAATCGCCGGAGTTGCCCTTTAAGGGGGCCCTGCCACACTTTTTGAACGTAGCAAGAAAACATCACCGATCAATCATGGAGGCTCCTGTGAACATGTCGGCCAGATATTATTGCACTATATGAAGCAGGGAATTTATAATTTGACCCCAAAATACATCGGGAAAGCACCAGCTCTTCTTTCTACAAAACACATCATAACTGGCATGGACTATGGAATAATTGAGAGAACAACCATTGGCCAATTCTTGTGTGCAGTTATCACAGATGCCGTGGGGTGGCACAACATCCCTGCAATGACTCTGGCCTCAAGCTTGTCATCATTGCAGAAGCACTAATACATTCAAAGAAAAAAAAGGAAAAAAATATTTCAAGGTCATAATGTGTGCTAGTGTGGCTTCTTGCCCTTTTTTCATCCTCCTATGTGTAGCATCCAGTACGCTCATCATGATGAAAGGAAAGTGAACGCACTTGGGCAGTAAAATTCCCCTCAAACTTGACACTGTAACACCTCTAATACCTACGGGATTTGAAATATTTTTTGACAGGTGATTTGTGAGGCTCCTCGACTGATGTCGCTCTAGGGCTACTTGGAAAAGTGTTGCATGGTCCCTTTAACTTTGCCACGGTACACATTTTAACTTTGCCCCAGTGCACAAGTGTTAAGATCACTGCAGTGCATTAGTGTGAACTTCACTGCAGTACACAAGTGTTGTGCAACAAGCAAGCTACATGCAGGAATGGGCAGTACATGAGTGTTAGCTTCTCTGCAGTGTGCTGGCGGGAACTTTATCACAATACACAAGTGTTATGCAGCGAAGCATACTATATGCGGGAATTGTAGCACATTTTGTCCCTTTATTGCAAACTTTGAATAATAAAAGTTAGGTGCAAATTGAATAACAAATGCTATTTGAAAACTGTTTGGAAATTCGAATATGTGCATGCCCGTGATTTGTTTTCTTGTACAATTTACACATTGCTATTAAATAAAGAAGTATTTAAAATATGTTTGCCCATTGTCACCATTTGGATCTTTATCCTAACTGTGGACTGCTGAGCTTTGCCATTTAACTTTAGCAAGCATTTACGATTTTCTTTTTTGTTGATATAAAAACTTTCTTATTGCATAGTGAGTTTCATGCTGGAGGGCTTGTCTGAGAATGAGGAATAATATCATGCTTTACTATTTTTTTCATCGCACAGCTGAAAGACATTTATGTGCACAGTGACCTGCTGAGTGTCGACAATGGCCTTCTGACGCCCACTCTGAAGACTAAACGACCGGAGTGCCGGAAATACTTTCTACCACAAATTGAAAGCATGTATAGGAGCTTAGCCTAGGGCCTTAGGGATTAACAGAAAGTTAGCTTTTTTTTTTCTTTTTGAGCAATAGGTGCGTCGTAGTGGAGGGCACAGAAGCCACCTTTCTCTAAACTTCTGCGGTTGCCCTCCTGTACACTCAGTACATAGAAGAGGCAGCGTGCGAGACAAGCACACTTTTTTCCATACCACTCACTCTCTGTTTGTCATGTTTCCAAGACTCAGTGGCTCTGGAAAGAAGTCTCCCAAGCACTGCTATTCTTTCTCAAGGACCACTCCTTGTAGATTGTGTAAAAAGTTCAGTTAGTGTGTGGCTGATACATGTCATTCTTGATGGGCATATGCTCTCTTGTTTTTCCCTCCATTACTGCTCAGTTTCTCTATTCCACATACTGTGGATTTGTGGACTCTGGATTTGAACACTAACAATATAGTGCTTCTGTGCGGGCTTGAATGGATCGTAGTTTTTCTACATCAAGCAACTTGTCTGTCAGCCCAGGGAACTTTTGGTTTGTTTACTTTTCATCTGGTGCGTACGTGTTTACACTGTAATACATGAACTGGCATACTACTCTATGTTTAAAAAGGTCTATTTTTTTGTTGTCCTTGTTTATCAAACTGACATCTGTTTGCCACAAGTGGCGATCGATGTTGATTTTGTTGTTTCTGAAATTATGTACTGCTTTCATTATGTGAACTGTTTATGTTTGCTGCATCACATTGTTCCTTTGATTTACTCACCTTAGGTTTTCTTGGGCTTTAACAGTTGACTAAATTGTCTTATTCAGCCCAAACAGTGCTAGTGTGATAAATGCATTATGTGTCACATGTGTCAACAAGTTTTCTTGCTACTTCCAATTGCTGCATGAAAATCCAGATTACATCTGCGTGGCAGTGGTATGAAAATTTGGAAGAATGATCATTTTATACATTTTAAAGGCTGGAGCATCCATGCCTATAGCATTCTTTTTGCTCTCTAAAACTGTGTTGTTTTTTTTTATGCATAGAAATCACTGATATACAAGTATTTATTCTAAATCATTTCTAGAAAACCCTTTCAGGTGAAACCTTAAAAAGGTAGACTTTTTTGTTTTAACTCTACTTTTGACATCATATCGTGTGATAATGCTGAAGTCAAAAATGCAGACTCTAGTCCAAACAAATTTCGTGACTTTGAAGGTTGCTGCTGGGGTGATAATTTAGCATAGTAAATGCATAGAGCAAAAACCAAGAGCATGTGCAGAATGGCTGACCACCTCTAACAAAGCATTTCAATTTAGCAGAGGTCTCTCAGGGCTGATATGGTGCTGTCTCTCCTTTGCTTTTATACTTAATAATTTAGGTAAAACATTAGCGTTGGTCAGTACCATTTTGTGTGCTTGTTCTTTTTCCTAATCATGATTTTTTTACATTCCAAGCTCCTAATGACTGCAAAATGGTAACCTTTCTGGCCTTTAGCCATCTCTCTGATAGTCTTTGCACAACTTTGATGACAAGATTTTCATGTTCATGTATTATTTGGACTTTGCTTGTCTTGTTTTGGCATCCTAGAAGTGTTTTGCAATAACCATACACACGCAAAGAAAGAGGACATATTTATTAGTACATTTCTTCTAGTTCCAAATGACCAAAGAAATAATAGTACTTAAGAGCAGACATTGGAATGTATCCATGGCACTCATAGTTAGGCTTTCATGAATAAAAAGTCTGTGATTTTCACCTGCTTTTTGCTTTTGTGATTTACTGATGTTTTTTACTTACACATTACCTTTATTCGTTCATTGCTGTCCTCACAAAATCCTCACAACCCCCAAAATCCAAAGGGGTTTTCATAGCTTGAAGGGATCCTGAAATGGTTTTTCTACAAATGCCTTCCCCCGATAGCTCGAATCCTGATCATTATAGCAGACCAATATCAGTGGTCTGTGTTAAATGTGTAATTCACTACAGTGTTTTAAATATGCGCATCGTGAAAGATCGACACGACCCAACCTAAGTGTTTTCAACCGCCCCTGCCCACGGGCCGTCCAATGGGCATACAACGGCTTTCCCGGCTGATATCGCACCGAAGGGTAAGCCAGTTAGCCAAGGGTATCATCTGGGCACTAGTGGGTAGTATTCTAAGGCTGTGCCCGACCATTGAGGCTGGCGCCACGTCGCCTGTGAGGGCTCTTCACAGTGGCTGATGTGGAAAGTGCATTCGTTGCTAGCTTGAGTTGAGGAGGAACAGCACTGGTAAGGAGCTAGACGACAAAAATAAGCCCATAGCAAACGTTTACCACGTTAGGTTAAGTTATCAAACTCGACGTCTGTTGCTTTGTCGCCGGCGTCTCCAGTGTTGGTGTTGCCGCGAAGCGGCCCCACTGTTCCATTGTTATCTACGGAGCGGCTCACCGCGCTTCGCTTCCTGCGCTGCTTACATCGCGCGCCCTTTCAGGTGTACAATTGAGCCACAGTTCTCTGCATTTTATTTTCCACAGTATTCTGTAACAACCGGCCGTGATTAACGATGATCTGCATAGTAGCTTCAGAAAACGTATCCAACGGTGCCGTCGGAACATTTTCGGCATAGCTTACGCTGAAGGCGCGAAGCTGCTGCTTGTTTCGTTTTTTAACACGAAAGCGTTTTATGCCGGGGTCCACGACGACCCTGTTCGTCACTACCGTAACGGATATGATGCACATGTAAGTACAATAAAGAAAAGCACTCAGAAGAACTTCTGTTGATGTGCTGGGCATCGAACTCAGCCGCGCCATGACGAAAGGTGCCCGCTGCCACTGCTATATATATATATATATATATATATATATAGAGAGAGAGAGAGAGAGAGAGAGAATAACCAAGCAGCCAATATGGTGCTTGTTGTTCCAAGCACCACCTCGTTAACTTTCACATACACACCATCTTCTTCCTTGGAGTTCTAACACTGCAACAATATACCTATATTTAGACGTATGCATGTAAGTGGCCGGGTAGGGTACACGAGCTGCAAACTCGACTGAATACACAGTAACAGACCTCTTTCTTTTTTTTTGCACCCAGTGAAAAATAAGCGAGAACTCACTATTGAACTATTTGAGTCACGCAACAGCAATACAAAGGTTATAGAGACAACACACCTTAAGTATGGCCAAAAGAGAGAGGTAAACGCCGATGAAGTCGGACTGTGAGGCTGGGTTACGACCAGTGGCGCACCGACCGGGGGGGGGGGGGTTCGGGGGTTGTAACCCCCCCCCCCCCCCCCCTGAGGCCCACATAACCCCCATCCCACTCCGTAACTGCAAGTAGTCTTAACTGCAAGTAGTCTCAACATGCAAGTTAGTCTTAAGTGCATTTGCCAATGTTCTCATTTCGTACTACCCGTACGACCCGATTTTGTCCCTACTCCGGACTGGGTGTAGGCCAGCAGATATAAAAATCTAGACCGACTATATCTACATGCATATTATGATTATAAGATTGTGTTTTGAGACCACAACTACAGTCTATCCATGCAAGCTCCGCTACAATTGCCTTCTCTTAAGACTATTCTGAGGAAAAAGATGCTTCCACCTCCCCGAAGGGAATCGTGAGGAAATGCGAATGCGCATTTATATATACGTGCGAGCGAGCGAACGGGAGTGGGGCGCAGGGAGGAGAGAGAGCGAACGGCGAGAGAAGGAGCGGCGAAGCACTGCACCTACCCTCTCCTACACTCTCTCCACACATGCGGGAGCTCCGCCGAGCTCCCGCGATGCGAGCGCCCTCACACGCCAGAGCGCGCTCCTCCTCTCCACTCACTCTCCGCTACTCCGCCCGCACCACGGGAACCCGGGAGGCGCAACCAACCTGCTATGTGGTATACGGTATACCTCGGCAGGTTTCTGCTAAGATGTGAGGATGATTTTGGTAAAAAAAGCAGACGCAGTGCTGAACTAACAACGAAATTTACTATCTCATGACAGTCGAGAAATAGAAAATATATGACATCATAACACTGCAAATGTCCTATGAATGCTCCACTCGGTTCTATTACACGCGAAGCCGCATTTGTCCGAGAAGACAGACTTCCTTCACAGTGACGGATAGAGTGCTGATGCAATCTTGCCCTATCTTGCTAATTGACGAAGCTTCCTGTAGTTCGGGCCTCCTCCTGTATAAATACCAACCAACGAAATGCGACCTATTTGGATTTCAACCAACTGGGTGCAAGGTTAACCTTATTTACTACTCGGATTTTATACCTTTCCCACAACACATGCTTTCGACTGGTTGTTACTCGGTTGTAATGAAGCCTAGAGGCTGACCTCTCGGCTTTTCGTTCATAATAAATTTGTCTCTCCCTCAACGTTCTCATTAAATAAGAATTTTTGGGAAACCTACGGATTCCAGTTTTTCATGATAAATAAGCGATTCCTAAAACCTATGTCTTCCTCTTGAAGGGTACAACAATTGAACCACTCTCGGCATTTAAGGACGAATAGAGTGTCCTGTACGTAACCCAAGGTCTGGCTGAGTTGACTATCGCAGTCGCTTCACATAAAACCTATGGTATCCTGGATTTGAGCACCGCCCAAGTCTCTTGTAACCCATGATCGAGACCTCTAACCCTTGATGAAAACCGCTGAAACAATCCTAACCATCCAAAAGCCCTAAAGACAAAACGTCGTGAATGCATGAGCTCGGCGAGGGCCTGATGCTCGTAAGCAAAAGTTGAATGCGGTTAAAAAAGCTTTGCGTTGTAGAAAGACCGCTAACTCTCGTCGAATACCGCTAGCGCATTCTGCACGATCATTAAAATAGGCCATATAGCCAACCCCATGGTTAATAACTGCACACTTGGACAAAATCCTTGTGTTTAATGCAAAAAAAGAGGAAACTTTAATGCACAAAAACTTTAACACACACATGGAAAAAAATTGAACAGCAAAGATTCCCGGCTACATCAAAACCACACAGTTCGAAAGGCCTCCCAACAACTCCCTCTGAGACATGCGTCCGTCCGCCTAAGCACTGGGGCACTAGGCCTGCATGGTGGAGTGCAGTCTCATAGTTGCGTTCGCGCATTTGCGTTAGATGAGGGGGCATGTCATCTCTTCACGAAAAACAAAATAATAAAGAGAGAGAGAGAAAAAAAATAAAAGGGAACGGTGGAAATCGACGGCCTTGGATCGTTCCTCGAAGTCGCCTCCTCCCTGGCTTCACTTGTCGTCCTCCTCATCCTTGCCCTTGATCTCGTACTCCTCAAGCAGTTCGGCAAACTTGGCGCGTAGCTTCTCTCGAGTGGCCTCGAAGACTTTCTCGTACTTAGCCTTAGAGAAAGCCAGCACATTCTGGAGATCCTCGGAACTGAGGGCCTTCGCGAGTTTCTCGTGCAACAACTCGAGCTGGCGCCACACCTGAGCCTTGCGTCTCCGGTTGTAGTCGAGGTCCGCCAGCATAAGCTTGTAGCTGCATTTGTCTAGGATCTGGACGACGTTGCCCGTGTTCTTGATGTCGGGACACTTGACTCGGTACTTGGTCGGCACGACCCCCTTGCAACGGCAACGGTCCAGGAACGCTGCCTTGTTGGCGTAAGCCGAGAGGTTGAAAATTGCCCGGAAGAAGGAGCTCACGAGCTTCTTTGGGTGCGGGCCGTACTCCATGAACACTTGGCACTTCAGCGAAGACACCGTCATTGGCTCAAACCAATCGGCCGATGATGAATCGCTGCCATACGCCTTCAGGCCACTGAGCACTTCCGAAGCATCGCCACCACCCTCGATCGCAACGTCGGACATGGCGGCCGCTCTCTCCGAAAAACCAGAGCGTTCTGAACGGGACCAAAGCACGCGCAGCTCGAGCCAGCTCCTGCTATGCGGCCGTTTCCGATGTTAATGGTGCTGCGGCGCGTGATTATGATGGCACCGAAGTTCTTTAGGCGACGAGCGGCATCGAAGAATATCAGATCAGAGCAGACCGCGTGCGCAGAAATCTTGTTGTTGTTTTGTGGGGTTTAACGTCCCAAAACCAGCTCTGATTATGAGAGACGCCGTAGTGGAGGGCTCCGGAAATTTCGACCACCTGGGGTTCTTTAACGTGCACTGACATCGCACAGCACACGGGCCTCAACATTTCGCCTCCATCGAAATGCAGCCGCCGCAGCCGGGATTCGATCCCGCGACCCTCGGATCAGCAGCCGAGTACCATAGCCACTAGACCACCGTGGCGGGGCCGCAGAAATCTTAGAGCGGCTTAAATGCAGAGAATGAAGTTGCTACATGTACTATTTATTTGTTCGAGAGTTCGAAGGCTCATAGCTTAAATAACAGAGAGAGCCGAAAACAGCCTGTAGACCGAAATGAATTTTCTGTATCACGAATCTAATGTTAATGCTTGTAAAGAAGGGTGTTGCTAAGAAGTACGTGCACGTAGACGCGCAATGCATATAAAAATATATTAAGCTTCTGTACACTCATGTGGCACTATGGCACATACCGTTCGTTGTAAGTGGCCAAGGGTAGGCACATGCTATCCATTGTCACTTACTCAGAGGCCCAAGGTTAAGGTAGTCCAAACGTATAAGAAATACGACAAAATACAGAGGCCGTTCAACCGAATGTGATTGATTTTGTTTGCAACATGGTTACGAGGATGGCCAGGCAAAAAATATGCCAGGAGCAGCTTGAAGTGAACCTGGCCGCCGGCCGCCTTATACACAGGACAGCGTCGTAGAGGGTAAACAGAATGGCCTGTACGCACAGAGTACAAGAAAGAATGAGCGTATTTTTTACAAAGCCAGTCATATCAACCTTAGTACATAGATATTGCGTACACCCATGAAATATGAATCGATATATCATTTATTTTCTTTTTCGCAATTTAATAGTCTCGCAATAGACAACTGCAGCGTTTGGTCGCCGTAGATACATCTCCTACAGTGTTAACCTTGGGATACGTGGGGAATAACCTGTAATCTTAAATTAATATGCGCGTGCAATAACCATGAGTGTTCATTGCATGTAAAAGTCTCATAGCTAGATATTGTCTGATTATGCAAAACAGAAGAGCGCTTATTGGCAAAAGCTTCGCTTCAAATAAATGAGAGGACGATTGACAAACGGCTCGTTTCTTTGTTAGGCACAGCCTGGTGAATCCAGCAGACAACGAGGCCATATAAGGCATAGGGGAAATTGCCGTTTTAACAGCGAAGCTATTCTTGCTCACCGTTAAGGGTAGCTGGTATCAGAAACTGTCATCATCATTACTTCTGGTCCCTACGAGTGCTCGTTGCAGTGTGAGTCGTTCGGTCGGTCGAAGAAGACGTGTTTGGTGATGGTTGGTGTCAGTCGATCTGGAAGAATCGAGTGACGACGTCGTGGGAGCAGCGACGACATTGAAGAGTGCCACTGGAAGAGTGGCATTCGGGACCGACGACGAAGGGAATGGCGATCAACGCTGGAGTTCGCGTGAGTGTTTCCTGGAAAAAAAACTTTCGAGTTACTTTACAACAGTTGCGGACTGGACTCACTTTGTCAATACAGGACTTTAAATGTTCTCGAATAGGTTGTGGTGCGTGTGATTGCATTTGTAGCGCGATTTGCTGTTGGTTCCCCTGGTTGTAAACACTATCTGAGACATAGAGTGAGTTGCGATGTGAATTGAGTTGCGATTGTTACCAACCGAGTGTGCATGTTGTGTTGTTTGTACTGCCTTAACTGAGAATATATTTTGTTTGTGTCATCACCTCTCTGCTCTGACTCGGTCTTTGGTTCACAATCGGCGTTCGCTGGCGCACTGAAGGGACCACCCCTCAAAATTGTCCGTGCTTTCGTGGGGCGTTTCGGGGGCAGATACGTCAGCCTTTGGAATCCGCCCGGCGAATGCAACACCTTAAAGGGGCCCTGCGACACAAATTGAGCAGGCCGTTTTTATCACTGATTCTAGAACTGTTGCACGCGGGGATGTCGCAGAGAGAGTAGAAACGCCGAAAGCAAAGTGGCTATAATTTTATTTCAGCGAACAAACCACCCAAAATCGCCTCCCGTTTGAACTGAGGCGACACACAACGGATATTTTTATTACAGGAAGTGACATGGAGTGACGACATAGGAGGGGCCGGGCTGGGCGTTCTGATTGGCTTGACGCTCCAAGGTGCTTGTCACACACGTGTGGTGTCTGCTTGGTCACGCTTTTCAGCACCAAAGTATACTAAAATAGTTTTTATGCTTCGTAAGAAAGAAAGCAAGTATCTGACATTACTTGCAAAACGACACTAGGCGCGCTGTGCAACGGTTTGCGCGTCCATATGGCACGTCCATTAAGCATAGCGAGTTCGACGCGCCGTATTTGGACTGCGCGTCACGCCATCGCGCGGCTAAACAACGCGCTGAGCCACGGCCGGTCTGGACGCGCGCGCTCGCTAGCGAGCGCGCGCGTCCAGACCGGCCGTGGCTGAGCTACCACACGCTCCCGGTGTCGCTCTATAAGACGCGCATTGCTATTGGACGCCTCCATTGACGTCAGCGGGAGAGCGAAATACGAAAGGGAATGTTGGTTTCATGCTGTCTGCTCGTGTTATGAACTTCGAGGGCTAATAACTCCAGTTCTAGACCACCGATTTACATAATTCTTTTTGCATTCATCTCAGCATTCGATCCTACACACACTGCAGTTCTGCAGACGGCAGTTGAAAAAGTGTCGCAGGGCCCCTTTAACGGGATCAGTGACAAAAATTCTTCCAGACCTGAGTAAATTGATTGACTAAATAAAACGCTCATAGAAATAATTAATTTTCTCTATATCTTGTTATTTACTTGTTCTTGGAAGCGTGATTCGTGAGTTTATTTTTTCGGGAGTTTCTTTAATGCGTTTCCTCGTTTCCTCAACAGGCGTACCAGCGGGTTATACTTTGTTTCATTTCTAGTTACATGTTTACTCCTCTTTACGGGATTTATTCACGTCTTTACCTGTAATTTAACCGAACCGATCCCTTTCGAATTCACCTAGAAAAATTATCAGATGACCCCCTTCCTCTCCACCCCCCCCCCCCCCCCCCAAAAAAAAAAAAAAAAAAAAGAAATCCTTGGTACGCGGCTACCGCAGCCCATCCAGCTTTAAAATTTTTCTGTGGAGAAAGCGATGCGATGGCACTGAGCAAGCGTTCTGGAGCTCAGTTTCGGCGCTCCCGACGAAACAAGTTGGCTGAAGAGAAAGCGCAAGAAGACAGGATACGAGCTTGGCTCCTTTCTACATGTAAGCTGTTCATTTTCATGCTTGCGTTTAAATTTACAGAATAGGCTCCAAATTGGTAGTATTCGTAGCCTGAGCCAAGGACCAAAATTGCTCTCAGAACCTCACGAATGCGAGACTGCCAGTGGCAGTGAACCACTCCACCGGGTGGCCTAAAATCAGCACCTCTAGGAAATCCCACTTCAAGTATCACACTGTTGCCAAGGGGACGACAACTGCCAAACTGAACTCAGTTGCGACGAAGAGCAGCGCTCTACTGCTACTACGTTCAGCTGCGCACCGAGTGATGATGACCCTTCGCGACCATTGCCGTGCGACGACCTCCACACTGACAGGCGCACCAGGCTTATGCTAGGTCCTATTCAGCCACGTCGGAATTGCTACCCGCAGAAACAAACGGCGAACGGAACGCGAAATTTTTGTGTGCGCTGGTACGACTAGTTTAACTGGCTGGAATATAGTATAGAGAAAGACGCTGCGTTTTGCTTCTTCTGTCGCGCTTTTCCGCAGCAGAGTTCAGCGTGAAAGGGTCATTCAGATCCAGCATTCGTCTCCGTGGGCTTCGACAGGTGGAAGAAAGCCGTAGAGAAGTTCACGCTTCATGACAAGTCCGACAGTCACTTAAATAGCCTCTTGTGCTGGAACTAGCACAAAAAAAAATGCAAATCTGTATGTGAACTGCTAGATGAGAATCACGAGACGCGTGTCGTTTTGAGGGAAGAAAAACGAAAAAGAAACCGAGAACTTTTACAGGGTTTTGTTCACGTTGTAATTCTACTCGCGAAGAGTTGCAGGCCCTTTAGAGGCCATAACGAAAGCGATGAAAGCACAGAATATGGTTTTTTCCTAGAGACCGTTAATCTCTTGAAGGAATATGATCCTGTCTTGCAAGCTCACCTTGCTGCTGGACCAAAAATACTTTGTTCACCAGCAATAGAATGAAGAACGATCTCATTGAGGCACTGCATGCTGCGATGATGCAATCGATTATTCACTGCCTGAAAGGCAAAATTGTGTCTCTCATATGCGATGAGACTAGTGACTGTGGACACCACGAGCAGTTGTCTGTTGTAATAAGGTACTGCAGTGTGGAGAATAACCGGCCTGCAGTAGTGTTCACCGCACTAGAGCGACATCTTAGTGTTGAAAGCAGTTGAATATTCTCGGCACTGGAGCGAGTTCTAGGTATACTCAAAATCACGTGGACATCAGTGAACTATGTTTGCTTCCATGGAGCTGCTGCCATGTTAGGGCACATTTCAGGGTTGCAAGCCAAGTGCAAAGATAAAAACAACAGAATATTATACCTCCATTGTACGCTCATTGTTTGAATCTGGCTCTCGTTGATGCCTGTTTGTCAAAGGCCGAGAACAAAATTCGTTTTGAGTCTTAGGCATCTTGCAGCTAGCATACACCTTCATAGATTCTAGCCCAATGCGTGACGCAATTTTTAGGGGCGTAGCTCCTCTTAGTCTAACCTTGTCACGCGTCAGGCGTCAGTCGTCAGGCGTAACCCGCGTGCCGGGAGGCACGCGCTCGCCCTCGGCGCGTGCTTCCCGGCGCGTGCCTCTGCTGTCTTGTGTGTGAGAGAGAGAGACAGAGAGAGAGCGAAAGGCGCGCGTTGGCTATGGAAACGCTCTTTCTTAGAGGAACGCTGTACCAGCTCGCAAAGAAGAACGCGCCCTCACCCGCGAGAGACAACGTTGGCGCAGGCAGCGTCTCCTAGCGAGTTTCTTGATTGAGAAATACCGACTGCTCGTGTTGGAGAAGCGTTCACCGGCAACCCATATATATATATATATATATATATATATATATATATATATATATATATATATATATATATATATATATATATATATATGTAGGCACTGGATCTTGACTTGCAATGAAGTGCCGGTGGGAGATTTCACTTGTGCATAGTTGAACTATGAGGATTCGTAGCGTGCGCGTTAACTAAATTAATCCGGAACTCCGCACGATCTACGTTCGCCCACTCATCATCATTCACTCCGTGGATATGCTGTAATTTTTTGAGCATATATCTTCGGCGTTAGGCACAGGTCTAACGACGCTAAAAGCTTTGTCGACAACAAGATGGGCTTGCCGGGCAGAAGCCGTCAAAGCAGTGCGGGATAACTACTGCGCCTTGGTAGACGCCGTAGAAGGAAATCATGGAAAACAGGAAGCATTCTGAAACGCGAGCAAAAGCGAAAGGACTTCTCGCGCAACTGGAAAGCTTCGAGTTTCAATTCTGTATGGAAATGGTCCTTCCCGTGCTGCAGATGGTCCTTAAGGTTAGCCGCATGCTCCAGAAGCCGAAAATAAATCTTCTTACTGCGTTCCAGTGAGTGAAAAATCTCCAAGAAGCTCTCAAGGAAATGAGGCTGGACTAGAGTGCATTTACAAAGGTGTTTCAAGGTGCCACACAGATATGCCATACTCGCGGGATCAGTATTGCTGCTGTGAGACAGAGGATCGAAACTGTCTAGATGCGCAGATGTGAACTTCGACAGTCAGTTTTTTAACGAAATAAAGGAGGAAGAACTCCGTGTCACTGTTTTTTACCCCACGCTTGATGCTTTCGTTGAAGGAATTGAGGCAAGATTCACGCAGGAGACCGTCGTTTTCATATCTGCGATGATGAACATTCTGTGCCTCATTGCCAATGATGAGGAGATAGACGTTGTCACTAATTATTTTGACGTGGAGTCTGACAGCTTGCGGGCTGAGCTCCGCTTACCGAAGGCACAGGTTAGCACAGAGCACATAAAGCTCGGTGACTGTAATGAATGGCTAGACTGGCTGCAACAAAACGGCCTAGGAGCGTTAGTTTTCAGGACATTTTTAAAATTCTTAAAGGCTTTGCAGTTGTCCCTGTCACTAGCTGCTCATGCGAGCGGACGTTTTCAAAGCTCGCTATTGTGAAAACAAAGCTTAGATTAACTATGAGTCATGACTGGCTTCTGTGGCTGCTTTTACCTTTCGTTGAGCAACAGATTCCATTGTCAACAAGTTCTGAGTCAATCATCGAACAGTTCACGACAAACTCGCGTAGATATTTCCTTTAGACTTTTCACGATTGGTGAAAAGTACTATATCTCCCACGTGCTACACATTTTTATTAATCTAGTCATAAAATATTTTTACCACCACATAAAATATCCACTCGATTGTAGAATGTTTGTTGAGCATGACATAATGCGTGCGTGTTATCCTGTCCAAAAAAAGTAATTACGGCGCTTGTTTCTATTATATGTTTCTATCAAGCGCCAGAAAGTAAGATTATCAACTGTACATTTGGGTTCTCAGAAGAAAAAAAAATGGCATGTCATAGCGTTTATCTTCAGTAATTACTAAATATTGTAACTTGCTGTCTCTCGTATTTTTAATCTGCGGTATATTCTCGTGCTTTTGCGTTGCCATTACGTTGTGTATTGGGTGGCGTTTTTCGCCCTCCGCATGAACGATGCAGACGCCATATGACAGCTTTCGCCATGTGTAGGTGCTCCCATGCGTTTGCCCTGTATGTATACTATATTTTCCATAGTAGCAGAGTTACATTGAGGCAATATTTTGAAATATTCTGTGCTGTTAGAGATGAGATATGTGTGGTATCTTTCTCTGGTTTAGAAAGAATAAAAATTGCTTGTAGGCGCGTTGTGTCACTGACGCCTCAGCTGCGCAGGGACTGCCTTTGCGGACGTTTCACAACAAAGTGAAACCGACTGCTTAATAATATTTTGTGTATGTGACAATTCAGTATTGTTGAAATAAACGTTTCATCACGAAATCTCGTCTCCGCACTACGATATAAGCGGAAGGACATCAGTGGGAGTGCGTTGATAAAAAAAAAGGGGGGGGGGGGGGGCGCTCAGGGGAAACCTCGCTCCCCTGATGAAAAATCCTGCGCACGCCTATGGTTTTTAGGAGTTTATTAGGGGCGAAGCTCCTTAGGGTGTGGGTGGTTCCCTCCTCCGTATGTATGTAGCCACCTCTAGTTTAGTTTATGAATGGCTCAATAGATGGCGTTGTGTGTCCAGGCTGCTACCTCTAGTTTATGAACTGCAGCATAAACTTGACTCCCCTAGTGTGAGGTACATTTAAAACTCGATTTAACGAACTAATTTGGCCCCCAAATCAGTTAATAACGAAAATCACTAGGATTGTAGTCCCCTTTCCTCCGACCGAGGACGAGGCCGAGAAGGCACATCGTCAGAAACTCAAGCAACGGTACGAAGAGATGTACGACGCTTTGGAGAGGGGATCGTTCGTCTCGTTGGAAGAGTTTCTCGCCACCTTCGACGTTTTCGACGTTTCTCGCCACCTTCGATGATTTCCCCTCAGGAGCTTCGCCCACTCATCATCATTCACCCCGTGGATATGCTGTGATTTTTTTTAGCGTAAACGGTCGTGAACACTGCGGCGTAAAAGAAGCGGTGCCGTTTATTTGTCCTAAGAACAAAAAATAAATAAAGCTATCCAGGCAGACATTTTTGCTCCCGCCCACGTTGTATGAATGCGCGGCGTGCCGGTTGTCTCGTCACATGTGCTGCAGTCAGGGTTGCCACTGGTGTCTACTTTTCGCCAAACTGGTGAATCTGAGGGGCCCGTGGCGACCTAAAATCATGAATGGCGACATGGAGAATTTTTGGCGATTTTCTGTTTAGGTCTCCACTGAGTTATGCTCAGTCGAGACCTAAGCTCAGTGTCTTCCGAACAAATGAGCGACAACATTCTGTCTACTTTTCTTGGTTTTATGCCCACCTGCAGAAGGCGCGCATTACGCGCCATACGGTACGTCCGTCCTGTAACTCGTGCGCATCTCCTGAAAGCAGGCAGTACTGGCGCGTCCCCCAGCGACATCCCAGCAAAATGTAAGTCAGCGGACTGCTTCGCGTGCCACGAGACGGCGGTGTTAGATTATAAGTACTTTAGAAGTTTCTCTAAAGTTTCTCCTTTGAAGTGGCTAGACGAGGTTGACCGCATTTCCGACCTTTTGTTCTTCCATAGCTCCAACTGTTCTGATTAGCTCACTGCTGCAGTACCTCCTAATTCGGTATGTAGAGTTTACTTTTGTTAATGACATACCTTTCGGGCAGACCAAGAAGTCAGATTTTGTGGGCCGCTTTCACAAACTGCACTGAGGTGTAAGTGCAGCGTAAGCTGGACCGCACAGAAAGCATTGTGCGAGCATTGTGAATGCTACGCAGTATACTTTCGAAGAAGTTATCTGGGTTGCTTTGTAATTAAGTTGGTGGATTATTTGACATGATTCCTTTGCAATGATATTCGTTAATTTATTCGCAGGAAGGCTACGCACGCCATCCCTTTCTTCTTGAGAGGAACGACATGGAGAAGCACGCTAATGCGAAAAGAAAATTTCATGATGAATGGCTCCGGCACCAAAAACATAAAGGTGTGTGTTATGTGTACGGGCTTCGTGGTTATGTTAGTCTTCAAGGATGATCGTATCGTATTTAGGAAAATCAGGGGTCGGGCGGGCTCACTCAGTTGCCACTATATCGGTAATTCGTGGTTTCTGTGTTAACGCAAGCCATACATGACTTCGTTGTAAAGCGATGTTGCAAAGCGGGTGAAGGCATTTATTATTTGGCCAAGTTGAATGGAACCTGCCGCAGCGGCATTATTTTTTCTAAACGGAGTTTGTGCATTTAAGACATGACATTTCTATTTGTTCGCTCTAGAAATGTTTTCCAGACTGGATATCGGCGACAGAATATGGACAAGCGGCGAAGTGCAAATACTCCACCTGTGTTTTGAGGCCTCATTATACACAGATCTCCTGAAGCTCTAAGAAACATGGAGATTATGTTGTACCTCCCGCGCAGCAGCTAAAGCAGTTCTTGCTTCAGGCCAGCAAGCCAAATTTTGACCAAGCAAGGCGCGAAGTTCGAATTGCATTGTACACCGCTGCGCACGGATCTATAATTGCGGTTGAAGAGCTTGGTGAAATTCTGCAAGGAGAATTTGATGGAAAGTTTCGAATGCACCGTACCAAGTGCGCAGCTGTCATCAAGAATGTGTTGTGTTGGCGCCACACTTCAAGCGCAAGCTGGATAAAATGATGAAGGAAGCCCCTGGGTACCCCTTAATGCTAGATGAATCCACGGATGCCTCCGCCACAAAACATCGGTGCGTTTCAGTTCGCTTTCTCAACCCCGAAACGAACTGCATCTCAGACACTGTCACGGAATGAGAATGCCACGTGGTTATAGTGAACTAGAAGACTTCTAGTTCACTATACTCACGGTATCCCCACACGTGAAACGTGAGACGTCAAAAGTTCTCGACTTTTTTCGGAGAAAACAAGGCGGAGATGGTTTTCTAAGCTGGGAAACTCCGATTTGGTGCGTTCCCTCGTGAGCCCCCAGCGCGATTCTTGAAACACCAAACGCGGTCTTCGGACCAGCAATGCAAGGCAGGACAGCGGGGCACCGGCCGCGTGCGGACGTGGTCGGCGGCCTCCGTGTCCAAAGAGGACGACTACGCATACCTTTGTTGTGACCGGCGAAGAAGGGACCCCCGCGACTCGGACACTAATGACCTGTCAATCAGGCGAGTTGAATGAAGATGCCGACTCGGCGACCACGAGAAAGGGTTTGGCCATCGCTCTCTCCAGTGCATTAATTGCGAGAGGGATATTTTGGGCGGAGCAAGAAATGCAATGCCGGAGCAATTGTCTCACAAACACGCCCCGATTCCGCAGACAGCGAATCAGGGAAAACATGTGCGTGTTTAAGCGAGGAGCACTGAGGGGCACAGGGTCGCTTGCCTGACATAGCGTAGAACCCGATCATCGTATCCCTTCTAGAAGTTGTTAGCGTGGCTTTGTACCGTCTGGCCACCTAACCTTAGCCGCCTCGCCTAGTTGAGATGCGCGCTTACCGTCTGCAAAGTAGGCATCGGGAATTCGGCTCGAGTCAGTTCAAACTGCTCGAGTTTGCCATCAAGCACTAGCTCCCCGGAAGCATCAGCGCTGCAACTCCGTCGACCTCAACGCTGTGCCGTACCAGACTGTGCCGCACCAGACCGTTGTGGACCCTTCAGCGCTGCCGGTCATCACCACATATGCCATCTCATGTTTATATCCCTGAACTTTCTTCCTGAACTTTCATTAACTTTTGTAGATTAGATTCCTGTATTGTTGGCATTGCCCTTCTTACTGTTTGTTAGTTATTTTCTTAGTTTGTCATTTTCGCGTGCTAATATTTTGTCAAGCTCTGTCATCGCTGTTAAGTGCTTAATTGTTAGTTTCAGTGAAGTGTAGTTTTTTTTTTTTGCCTTGTATTCTCGTGCTGCCCTAGCAATCTAGAGTAAATTTTGTTGTTTTGTTTTAGCAACCACGACTCCGATCCTTTCACTGTGTCTGCTTGCATACGGAACTACCGAAACTGCCGTCGTTCCCTTCGCCGACTTCGCGCCGGCGAGCTTGGACGACGACCCTGTAACACACTTTCCTCGATTTGAAAGAAGTAGCGAAAGGAACAGCAGCAGTGATGCATCAGTGCGTCACGAACATGCTCTCTGACCACGGGCTAGCTGTTGGAATAGCGACAGATGGTGCAAACTCGGTGTGCAGGGAGCACAACTCTCTGTGGAGCAGGCTCAAGGATGGAAATCCAGATCTGATTCTATTAAAGTGCCTGTGACCGCGTTGCCGCCAAGTCGATGGAGACAATGCCTTCAGCGCTAGAGTACATTATCCGAGAATCGCACAATTACTTTGCTCACAGTTCTATATAAGACTCGCTGCATATAAGAGATTGTACAATCTTATGGTGGAAGACCATCACGGCGACAAGGTAGAGCCTCTGAAGCTCCTGTCTCTGTTTCCAACGAGGTGGGTTGCAATGTGCAATTTCATCGCAAGAATTTTGGGACAGTTTGAGAGCCTGCAGAAGTTTTTTAAGAGCATCGACAGCCGCGACTACAAAGCACGTGTCCTTCGGGACATGTATACAGTGACCTCTACTTGATACTTCACGCAGCAGTGCTTCACAATGTGAAACGAGTGAATTTATTGTTTCAAGGCAAGAAAGTCGACCCTTTGAAGCTTTTTCAAGAACTGGAAAATCTTTACATAGATGTCCTTAAATATTGAAGCCGGCCGTGTTACGGCGCAACTGCAACAGTGACCTGCTTTCCCTCGATTAAAAAAACAAAAACAAAACTTAGAGAGCAGCTACCTGCACTCTCAACAAGCCGACCTCGGAGCAGCATTTGCAGACCAACTCGTGGCAACTGGATTACCTGCCCAGGAGCCGACCTGCATTAGAGAGCGGCGCTTTAATTTTTTTTTTACAGAAGATGACAATCCAGCTACAAAGACGCATTCCAAATGCGACATCGGCACCCCGCAGGCTTCAAGCTATGAGTCCGGAAGCTGTATTGGGGCCCAGTGCTTGCCGAGAGATCTTCAATTTGCCGTCATGCTTCAAATTTATTATGAAAGAAAAGGCGAGACGCTGACCTCCCGGCTTTTCTTTCATAGTAAATTTGTCTCTCTCTCAACGTTTTCACTAAATAAGAATTTTTGGGAAACCTACGGCTTCCAGTTTTTTATGGTAAATAAGCGATTCCTAAAACCATGGCTTCCTGTTGAAGGATACAGCAATTGAACCGCTCTCGGCATTTAAGGACGCTAGAGTGGCCTGTAACACAAAGTCTGGCTGAGTTGACTATCGCAGTCGCTTCACATAAAACCTATGGTATCCTGGATTTCAACATCGCCCATGTCTCTTGTAACCCATGGCCGAGACTTCCAACCCTTCGCGAAAACCGCTGAAACAATCCTAACCATCAAAAAGCCCTATAAAGACAAAACATCGTGAATGAGCTCGGCGAGGGCCTGATACTCGTAAGCAAAAGTTGAATGCGGTTAAAAAAGCTTTGCGTCGAATACCGCTAGCGCATTCTGCACGATCATTAAAATAGGCCATAAAGCCAACCCCATGGCTAATAACTGCACACTTGGACAAAATCCTTGTGTTTAATGCAAAGAAAGAGGAAACTTTAATGCACAAAAACTTTAACACACACATGGAAAAAAACTGAACAGCAAAGATTCCCGGCTACATCAAAACCACACAGTTCGAAAGGCCTCCCAACAACTCCCTCTGAGACATGCGTCCGTCCGCCTAAGCAGTGGGGCACTAGGCCTGCATGGTGGAGTGCAGTCTCATAGTTGCGTTCGCGCATTTGCGTTAGATGAGGGGGCATGTCATCTCTTCACGAAAAACAAAATAATAAAGAGAGAGAGAAAAAAAAATAAAAGGGAACGGTGGAAATCGACGGCCTTGGATCGTTCCTCGAAGTCGCCTTCTTCCTGGCTTCACTTGTCGTCCTCCTCATCCTTGCCCTTGATCTCGTACTCCTCAAGCAGTTCGGCAAACTTGGCGCGTAGCTTCTCTCGAGTGGCCTCGAAGACTTTCTCGTACTTAGCCTTGGAGAAAGCCAGCACATTCTGGAGATCCTTGGAACTGAGGACCTTCGCGAGTTTCTCGTGCAACAACTCGAGCTGGCGCCTCACCTGAGCCTTGCGTCTCCGGCTGTAGTCGAGGTCTGCCAGCATCAGCTTGTAGCTGCATTTGTCTAGGATCTGGACGACGTTGCCCGTGTTCTTGATGTCGGGACACTTGACTCGGTACTTGGTCGGCACGACCCCCTTGCAACGGCAACGGTCCAGGAACGCTGCCTTGTTGGCGTAAGCCGAGAGGTTGAAAATCGCCCGGAAGAAGGAGCTCACGAGCTTCTTTGGGTGCGGGCCGTACTCCATGAACACCTGGCACTTCAGCGAAGACACCGTCATTGGCTCAAACGAATCGGCCGATGATGAATCGCCTCCATCCGCCTTCAGACCATTGAGCACTTCCGAGGCATCGCCACCATCCTCGATTGCAACGTCAGACATGATGACTGCTCTCTTCGAAAAACAGGAGCGTTCTGAACGGAACCAAAGCACGCAGCTCGAGCCAGCTCTTGCCATGCGCCCGTTACCGATGTCAATGGTGCTGCGGCGCGTGATTATGATTGCACCGAAGTTCTTCAGGCGACGTATGACATCTAGAATATTGTGCCAGAATTCATGAGAACTCCGACAGTCACTTAAATAGCGTTTATCTTCAATAATTACTAAATAATGTAACTTGCTGTCTCGTATTTTTAATCTGTGGTATATTCTCGTGCTTTTAAGAGCTGTCATTACGTTGTGTATCGGGTGGCGTTTTTCGTCCTCCGCATGAACGATGCAGACGCCATATGACACCTTTCGCCACGTGTAGGTGCACCTATGCGTTTACCCTGAATGTCAGGGTCGGGGGGGGGGGGGGCTTATGGGGCTTCAGCACCCCCCCCCCCCCCGAAATTTTTCGTTCTCTCATACACCACCGGCCAGGGGCGTCACCCGGGAGGTGAGATTTATTGGGCTTCAGCCTCCTTGCCACCCCCTTGAATTTTTCTTTTCGTTGTATTATACACCGCCGTCCGAAATAACCACCTTCCCCGAAAAACAGCCAGGATGTCGTCTAAAATGTTTTTTTTTTTCGAGCACGCCTATGCCATGGACAGTTGAAAGGTTCTGGAAGGTGGCTTTTCTGCAAGATTTTTTTCAACCATGCAGTTTGTGAAACAGGGTATCACTCTTTTTCTTTTTCGAACAATAAAAGAAAATTGACTCTGGTCAGATTATTCTTATTTTTACCTTACTTTCACGCAGCCGGCGTCTGCCATTGTGTTCTTCCTAACCTAGAAGGCCTACAAGGCGACGCACGTTTAAGTACATTAATTTTTTAAGGACTAACGTCGCCGGGTCTAACAGTTACTCTCCATGCAGTTACTTCTTCAAGGCAACATTTAGTCCTCACAGATCACCTCGCCAGAGGAATAGTCGGTCCGCTCACACACTCCATGCGAATGATCTTTTTATCCCCAGGGATTATTCTTCACATTTATTTAGCGCAAGGCGCGAACACTTTTGTTCGCGTGTTTTTCTCCGTGGTTACAAAATATCGCGCGGAAAAGAACACGACAAAACTTAGCACACGGCACGCATCCTGTTAGGATCGGCGTAGGACCCCCCATGGATATGGTGGAGGGAGGCTATAGACCTATTCACGGCCGCTGGATAAAAACGCACGTGGTGCGGCCTGCGACGTCGCCCGAAACCGGCGTGAGGAGCCTAGTTCTACGCGCCGCCGCAGCGGCGCCACTGCTACGGGACAAGCGCGCGCGGGAGGAGCCGCTGGTTCTGCATGTTTCGCGCAGCGGCGCGCTGAGAGTTTGCATCTTACTCACGCAAGACTGTGTATTGCTTTGTCAGAATAAGATCTCTACGCTGCCTGCAAGAACGGTACGGGCATTGGGCTGCTAATGGACTCGCACGAGCCCGAACCGCGCACTTATAGGCAGCAGGCTTCGGCACTCGACCACCGTTCAATATAACTGGCAAGTTCCTTATCGCTTGTTTGAATACTTGCTTCGCTTTATGCGCTTCTTTGCTCTTGAAAGAAAAACCTATTATTATTATTATTATTATTATTATTATTATTATTATTATTATTCAAAATTCCTTACAGGCCCATTCTAGAAGAGAAGCTCACGGGAAGATGGATGCTTGAATCGGTGAACAAATCGCAATACGATTTAGAACAGGGAATGTCGCAGGAGCCAACGTTTCGACAAGCGGACTTGGACGAAGACGAAGAATGCGCTGACGAAGACAAGTCCGCTTGTCGAAACGTTGGCTCATGCGACATTCCCTGCTCTAAATCGTATTGCGATTTGTTCATCGTTACAGGCCCATTGAAGGGCATTGAGTAAGGGGGGCATCCGTATATACATAACAGAAAAATACACAAAAATACACAAGTAAAAAATAAAGGAAAAATATAAAAGAAACAAACAAGACAAATATTACAAGCAGTAGAACGTTATACAATGATAAAGGGCAACCAAATTAGGTTATCACGGAACGTTTCACGGTTAGCATTGTAATGTGATCAGGAAGACCGTTCCAATGTGCAGTGGCTCTAGGTAGTGGTGATGAGATGCCTGCGTGCGACCATGAACTTGCATGAAATTAGGCGCGTCGTGAATGCGTCGAGATGTGCGCAAAGGAGTATGAAGCGGCAAACTGTGAAATTTGTTACTATAAATCTACTTGTGAAATAAACACAATAGAGCAATGGCGCAGCGTTCTTCTGTATATATATATAGTCGCTGAAACGCAAGATCTTCGTTTTATTAGACTTTCTTACAAATGCGTGCATACGACTTACTGAATTGGCCAAATAATGTTCTTATATAGTGTTTTAGTTCCAGCTTTTTCTAAATATGAGGCAGACACCTACGACTAAATGAACATTCAACCGCTTTGTAGACGCGTGTTCGCATTTCTAGTTCGGATTGGCTGATTAAAAAAAAATAATAAAAAGGTCGAGAAATAAAAAGGTCGAGGAAGGCGGTGTCAGGCTCATTTCTTTATTTAGATGTTACAACATGTATACATCCACGGAAAGGCGACTCGTTGCATCAAAGTCGCAGCACCTTCCGTAACAGAGGTTTGTAAGCGAGTTTGAACCGCTCAGCAGTTGCGTTCAAACCTGTGTGCCGCAACAGTTTGCTCAGAAACACCTCACAGGTCTCCTCGGTGTGGCCTTGTTCACCCCTGTCACACGTCAGTTCGCGACATAACAATTTGGTAGAAGTGTTGATGCCAAGCGCACGAACTGCCGTCGGAACAGCCGTTGGAAGCAATATAGCTTGAGCTTCGTGGACTTCTTATTGTCTCCGTGAGGGAAGCGACGTGAGTGCACCAGCGACCTGTCATTTGGCTCGCACACGCTACCTTTTCCAGTTATTCCCGGTCGAGAAATGTTTTTTAGTCATACTTTACGGCGATCTACGTCGCACGGAAACTCTCAGTGCCGTATCTGAGGGTCCTTCCTTGCGTTTGTGCCACACAGCGGCGCGCAACAGTTGCGCAGCATAATGCCGCACACGACGAACATTATAGGATGCAATGGCACAATAGAAGCACCTCGACACGTTGTAGTCACAGGCCGTGCGAGCGAGGTGCAGAATTTCGTCGACACACACAGAAAACTCGTCCCTTACTGCTTCGCGGGGAGGCCCGCGCGGCGAGAGTCGGGAGAGTTGTCCCGTAGCAGTGGCGCCCCCTCCGAAAAAGCGGCGAAAACTGTCAACTTTCGCTTCACAGCTCCGCTTTTGTTTGCCGCGCGACGTAGCAGGCCGCACCTCGTGCGTTGCTAATCGAGCGGCCGTGACCTATTCCATGTTGGTAAACAGTGGTAGGCACCGGCGATATAACCGGGGCTTGTGTCGACGTCGCGGCGCGGAGGCCCCGCCCACCGCTGCCGCGGCCCTGCACGGTCGCGCCACCGCCGCCGGCGAAGCGTGTGCGAAAGCTGCCTCCGAGCACGGGGCGTCGGAGCGCCGACGGCGTGTTTACAACAGTTTGCGAGGGGCAGCCGCGTGAGATGAAGTTGCGTTAGCTCTGCAGGAAGCACTCAGTGAATGTAGAAAAGAATGCTCCGACGCCCAGCTATGACAAGATGTGAGAAACTGATCGAAAGGACAAGCACCTTGCCACATGATGCGAATGATCGCGAGCTATCATGTCGGCATCGCTTCATGCGTATGCTTTAATTCGGTAACTAGAATGCAACTTGAAGGTACCTCAGCTAAAATACTGTTTCGGACCTAAAGCCTCCAATCCCTACACGAAATCCTTGCGCAAAAACAAATATAACGGAATAGGTACCCAAGAATGCGATATTGGAGACGCTATAACCTATGTAAATACGGCTGTGATAAAGCGCACACGCAAAAAAAGCAATAACGTACCAAGGACAAGGCTCTCAAATAACCGCCAGCAATTAAGGCGCATAACGGCGACTTACGGCTCTGCCCATACGCTCAGTTCTGATCGTGAAGGCGTGAAGGCCTGTAACGACGCGGCAAATTTCAAGCGTGTAGTTCATTCGAGCAGTCTGACAATCGAAAAAAAATTTGAAGCGCATCATAACCACTACAGCATTGCCAACGACACTTCTCGTGTGTATGCTATCGCAGCCGTAAGCAATTTGCAAAAGCGTAGCTGTAATCGGCATTTCACTCACGGCTACGTGAATTAGGCTCTTATATATTTGTTTCATTTGAGTGAATGAAATTCGTATGACGTATGTATAGCTTCCGCACTTCAATAATACACGGCGACCGCGATTACTTCTACACATCGAGCTAAGTTAACGTCGTGCGCGCTTTGCAGTAAGCGTCATCGCTCTGTGTCCGCGCTTTGTTTATGCCAAGAAACTTGACAAACTTGTGACAATGCTATTTCTCTCAAGTGAAACAAGCCGCACTAACGCTAAATAATTACACATATGCTTAGTCGTGACGAAAATGTTTGGCGCATAAGCGATGCGCCAACAGCAGGCATTACAGGTTCTTCCCTTTCCTTAAGATAAACATAAGCAGGAAACCGATAAAAACCTATCGCACATATCTTGTGCGTTGCTGAGCAACCAACCCACGGAGCAGGTCATCGGTGAACACTTTTTTTCTTCATTTCACGGCGGTGACAAGCGCCCGCACCAGCGAAAACGCAGCGGCTGCTACGGTAGGCGCGCCGGCGGATGCCTACCATGCGAAACCAAAACTCCCGACGACAGCGCCACCGCATCTTCGTGACGTAGGCCAGGTGGAATAGGTCTATAGGCAGTAGCTGGCGGATCCACTTTTCGGGGAAAAAAACCGTGGGGAACGCGTGCTGCCTGCGTTTCCACGGATGGACATCGCTGTGCTGTGGTCTCGGAAGAGACAATCGCATTGTTTTGGATGCTGCCGCGACGGCCATGTTCGCTGCTTGCTCCGAGCTTCAAAGCAACCCGCATGGAACACTGGTGCAGTGACGCCCGCGTGAAGCTCCCGGATACCGCGGACCGTCAGTGTGTCGTGCGGTGTGTGTGTGTGCGTTTGTGCCGCTCTTGAGATATGAACTTCTCGGCCGCACCAACGCAGCCGGAGTGGCGCAGCACTGCACCGGTTACTGAGGACGGCTGCCAGCAGGTGATCTATGGCTGCCCTGGTATGAGAAGGTGCCAGCGTGTCTTCAAAAGGACGGGTCCGGGAAGAGTGCATTTATTTGTGCTGTTGTTGTTTTCAGTGAGCCTCTTCGCCGGACCGTACCTTTTATTCCGTCTCCAGGAATCATCTGCGGCAACTCGGGTCGGGTCACCCCTTGCCGCAGTGAAACAGCGAAGGCAGGGCGTGACCTCCTCCCTTCGGGGGCAGAGACGACATTTTATTGGACACCAGTGTAAATAGTACTGTATACAATAAGAGCGCAAACGCGCTCGAGCTTCAGCTCCTTTCATTATCATGTAAAGTAAATCATCTTTCTCTTCTCACTCGTCATCGTCTCCGAGTCCGCTCAGTACTTCGGCAACCTCTCCTTCGAGTCGGGATTTGCAACGGCACTCCACCAGATCCCAACAATCCCTTTGTCGTTGCTGCTTCAACGGTCTAGCCGTTCATCGCGCGCGCTTATTGGGCTCCGTTGCTTTACCTTTGGGCTTAAACAAAAGTGAAAAATCGAACGTTTTGTTAGTGCGTTTCGGCGCGTACCCTGCTCACCAATGGTGGGGGAATTATAACGGGACAAAAGCACGCAATTAAGTGCACCGGACGCGAAGCGACTTGGCGCTTCATTTGTGCGGTCATGTCGCAGAAAAGAATATCGTCGTTTTTTTCACCTGCGCCAAAGCGTCCAAGCCATGACACCAAAGGCAGCAAAGGTAAGCACATTATATTTTTGTGCTATAACCCCTATTTCTTAGAGCACGTGAACCTCTTCGATTTTCAAGCATGAGCGCTTATGGAAGGTGTTTTTATAGAAAATACAGATATGTCATATACTATTATAGTCAGCCTCGTGTCGTCGGCGCACATTGACCCTTAGTCGAGGCAAGAATACTTAGCCGCAGCTAAAGTAACGCTGAAAGGCATAGTTAACAATAACTCGAAGGGAACGAAAACAAAGGTGCGAGCCTTAGCGCGCATCATGGCCCTGGGCAATTTCTCTCTTTTCTTTTCTTTTTGTGAACGTGCGACTTACTTTGTGTGATCGCGAGCGCGCGCGCGGGCACATGGCGGTCTCCTGCGGCGGTCGCAGTAAATGTGCAGCCTACGCACCAGCCACCGGCCTCCGAGTGTATTACAGATTCATGGCGCAGTCATTTCGGTTTATGGCATCATTTGTCGACAGAATAGGGGACGAATTCTAGCTGACTGAGAATTAATCGTAAGATCCAGGCCGCGTGCTTGGTTTCCAGCGGGCCTGGGGAGGAAACGGAGGAGCTATAACGTCTTGCTCGCGTGTTCTGACCATGCTGAAAAATTGTTGCAGGGCCCTTTTAAGCACACGCAGAAAGAACATGAGGTTAGAAATGCGTTTCAAAATTTTTTCCCAGCATGGATAAAATAAATAAGGAAATAAGGAAACTTATCTTTAACGGCTCATTTTATATCTCATATAAGACCATCGGTAAAATTAAGGAAAATAATTTGTGGAACGAACGTCTTTCCGAGCTCGTTTTCCCCACACACGATAACCCAGTAGAATCAGCTACGGCAGCAAATTGCAGATTGTCTTACCGAAGTATTCTTCAGAACATTACTGGTGAATGTATTACGGCGTGAACTTTTTTTCTATTTCTGTTGTGTTAATTTTCTTTGCCCAGTTGTCTATTTCTACGAGCAAGTGTAACCCTGTGTATTTCCCTCCTGCAATAATGGCTTCGGGCGCTGCAGATATTAGAAATAAATGGCACGAAATATTGTTCAACTGGTACTGTGCTTCACTGATGCTGTCATCCCAGAAAATACACGTGCGAGTTCACTGCAATTCACCAACGTTAAAAGAAGACGTCTCGCAAGTTGGGCTCGTTCAAGGGGATGAAGAATCCACTCTGGGTATTTACTCCTCTCTCAATTGCGCGCTTCATTCTGATGAGGCGAAGCTGCCTGTTGAGCTAGCTGTCACGTACGCGGATCTCGGAGGGCGAACACCGAGCGTGGGAGAGGGAGAGACTCGTTTGACGACGGTATCGTTTTGAGCACGGCAAACCAAATTTTATCACACAGCACACGGCAAACCCAAAAATGAACAAAATATATACAAGCAGAAAAGAAAACTAACACAGAAATTCCTACAAATTGAAACTGACTGATTAACAATACTCAAGTCTCAATTCGGCGCTGCGCTTAGTCCCGGGTCTGGCCACGTTGGTTTCGGCGACACTGTCGCAAATAACAGATGAAACGTTCTTACGTGGTCGGCGCTGTTTTCTTCACGGCAAAGTCCGTTGCCGGTCCGGACCTAGTCTTGTTACTCCAAGTTGTCGCCGGCCTCCCTTACGTCGGCCGGAAGGTACCGCCTGCTGCCGTAGCCGACGCCTGGTCTCAAGTGATGACGTGGTGTCTCCCCGAGTTAGGCCTACCCTGAGGCCTAAGCACAAGTACGGTCCTCCGCTCGATGTAGAGATGTGACGGCCCGGTGAATTGCTGCTGGTCGACTCTTGAAGGGGGATTGTTGACGGTGCGTCAGAAACCGTCCGCTGCAGGACCTCCAAAGAGCCTCGCCCGAACGTAATCGAGGTCCACGGCCACACGATGGGGTACCAGCGTCCCGGCTCCCGAACCGAACACCTCGTCCCGTCGGCAGAGCGTAGCTGCCGATGCGTCCTTCCTCGGCGGTCGCCACTCAGACAATTGCCAGCTCAGCGCTTTTTCACCTCCGATCGCGGCGCGGGTCGCGTGCCACGAAGCCCATCGTCAACCAACCACGAACACCAACGTGTCACCGGCGCGTGCATTCTAGCGCCTCTTGGTTACTTTGCACGCCATCTCTCTTTCCTCGCCCTGTGGCGCGTGATGTGGGCCCCTTTACTCATGACACTAGCCTGCGTGTGCAGCACGACTGCTTGCTGTAATTATGAAAAACTTAAGACCAGGCTAACTGAGAACCTTCAAGTGTTATCAGGTTTCTCCGTCTTGTGATAGAGGTGAAGAAGAGCTGCGATAAAAACTTTGAGGACGCTTTGCCTTCAAGAGTAGAACGCGAGAGCGTAATCGCTCCCCGTGCGCATCGCCTTCACAATTGCTAGTTCTCGTTCGATGCCTCAACCGTGCTGCAAGGGAACGAACACGTGTGTGCATAACGTTAACCGTTTCACACTATCCTAGAATTCCTACGGCAAGTGCAGTTGGTTAGTGCCCACCACGCCGTAATTCTTCCTTCAGCGAAAGGCGCACTACGCGTACGTAAGGCAACACGCGAGGCTACGCAGCTTCTCACGCTGTTCATGCTTTTGCAGCTGATGACTATTTAGGATGTCTGTGCGCTTTGCATTCGGTGTGTCTTTAAAGCCACCAGTCTTGCAGAATTCACATGTTTTGACACTTGGCACGATTGTACGCTTCTGCCACGCAATATTGCATGCGTTGAGGAGGCTCTTCACACCACATGACATTCATATAGTGTTTTTTCCCGAAGCAGTTTCAAGCCGTGGTGTGACTCTGTGGTAGAACGCCTGCTTGCCACGCAGAAGGGCTGGGTTAGATTTTCTCTCAAACCGAACATTTTTATTATTTAGTTTATTTGCATATTTCTCAGTTTTCACTCACGGACAACTCTGATTTTTCGCTCACAACCGCCAACGCTGACACCGGAATTTCAGCGAAGCGAGCTCTTCAACGCTAGTGCATTCAAATATCTGTGAAATTACAATGAGCGCAGGCCGATCAAAGTCGGTAATGTTACCTTTCAAGATTCGTTAAACATGCCCCCGCTCCATCGGCGAAAAGACTGACGCTAATAGTGTTGCTGGCATACAATAAAAAAAATCTTGAAGAAAACAAAACACGGGTGCTTTTTGCTAGTTGGTTCAAAAAGAACTGTTCATTAAGATAAAACCACGGACCAGCACTTTATGCTGCGAGTACTCAAGAAGCACCTCGCTTGTCGAGGAAAAACATGTACTACTCACTACTACACTACCGCCAGTCTGTCATACATGTTGTTACGAGAGATAAGACGAAAAGAAAGAGAATCCTGGTGTCTTGCACATCTGTTGACGACACGCTTTTGCCACGGAACTTGAAACCGCCTTTTTTTCAAGGGGAATAACTGCATGGTGGAGCCTAAGCTTATTTTTCATGTTCCTTCCGTTTTACACAGGTACTGCTTCAAGATACAACACTTCTGCGACTGAAGACAAGGCACTAGCATCACAGACATCAGAGCCAGAGGCATCAGAGTCGGAGGCGTATGTACCTTCTTTGTCAAATATCTCCTCTGGTGAGAACTGCCGCCTATTCTTTCCTTACTGGTTTACTTAGTGTATATAATTTGAGAATGGCGCGGTCATCGGACGTACTAAGTAGTGACGCTTTAATTATTTATCTTTTTCAGACCCTCAAAATGTTAGCAAAAGGAAGTTAGACATCGGGTTCTACACGGATGACTTAAAAGTGGATGATCACACAAAACATCAACTGCTAACTTCTCCTTGGATTCCTCCGCCAGGCGTTTTTCACTGGCGGATCCGGAGCAGTCACCGAAATCCCGGAGGGAGCACTCGGATTTCACGAATCCGAATCTGCCAGCGGAGTGCGAGAATGCTCCGCGAGCGAGTATACAGGAAGTCAATGAGCACGTCATACAAACCCAACTTCCGCTCCGTGCGTTTCCGTGGCAACCAAAGACGCCTTCCCCGGGCACATTTTCACTGCAGCAGTTTCCGAGTTGTTTACATTCAATTCACGCATTCTGTGCTCAAGCTTTATTACTCAGAGAGGGCACTAAGCGCTACATACACGGTTCGATTCTGCGTTCGGTGCCGTAAGCTCCGGCATGAAGCGTACGATGGGTGGGGAGGGGAACGATGAGCACGTAGGGACGCAGGCTCGGCCGCATTTTTTGCACCTTGGCATACGCGCTCGTAAGAGTTCGTGCCTTCATCAACAAGTAGAAAATAGTTTTGCACATCCCCGCTCTATAACACCATTGAAGAACACTCTCGATAAAGCTGTGCCTTCGCGAGCGACAAGCACATCCAAACAGTCCTACGTCAATGACGACTCCAAGGGTAGGCTTAGCTAGAACGACGCCGCTTCTATCCCGTCGTCGTTCGCGACGAACGGCGAACTCGCAATGAAGCGCTTACTTTTGCCAACACGATAAACGTTTGTACTCACATGTCATGCGTTAACACATCCAATCGGTTTTGAAACATCGGTGTGGAGCGCAGCGATGGAAACGAAGCAAGCCACATCGGTGAAACGGCCAGCGCCACTGTTTACCTTTCGTACCGCGGCTTCAGATCTATCGAATGTTTTGAAAACAGGTGCTGCTTTCCACTTTAAACATACTTACACTCATTTGTAAGCTATTTAATTTCACAACGCAATCACAGTCAATATATTACACGCCATACCGGCAAATGCAGCCTACATCACACCTATTCGAGCGTCGGGGAGAACCAAACCGTGGCCAGCGGCGCGACGCCATACGTACGGCGCACGAAGCTACGTACAGCACGTCGTAATCACTGTCTTCTGAGCTGGAAAAGCTTCTGCTTGTCCTGCTGTCGTCGCTAAACGGAAGCTACACTTTCTTGTACACTCCAGCTCCACACCCGCAGCGAACGCAGCCATTTTGACACGCAAGACGGAAGTGACGCGAGGACGCGGCCCGCTTCCGCCCGAATCTGTCTGGATCCGTGCCTCGGCGCTGGAGCAAGTCGGAGCGCTCTGGCGCGGTTTGAGTTGCTCCGAATCTGCCAGTGAAACGCACCAACCTGCTCCCGCTCTACCAGTGAAACACGGATTCGTCGCGGCGGAGCAAAAAAACCTGCTCCGAATCTGCCAGTGAAAAACGCCATAAGTCTATGAACGATTTGAAGCAGAAACGAAGGTTTCAAGTGACTTGGCTGGACAGGTACCCATGGCTTAGCTACTCAGCGCTTCAAGAGGGTGCGTTTTGCCGAGTGTGTGTCCTTTTTAGCAGAAGTGAGGTTGGCAAGGGCCAACATGCGCGCATGCACTGGGGCCCTCGTATCCAAGCCATTTCAAGTGTGGAAGCACGTCCTCGAAGTCTTCGGTACACATGAAGCCACTAAATATCACACTGACGCTCAGCTGGTAGCCGATAATTTTCTTCAAACTTTCTCAGTATGTGTGCCCAGTGTTGTTGATCAACTGGACCATGGCAGCCAAATTCAAATAAGAGAGAACCGAAGGAAGTTACAGCCTATTGTTGAGACATTTGTCTTTTGCGGGCGGCAAGGTCTGGCTCTCCGTGGCCATAAAGATAGTGGTCCCATGGATTCAAGCACAGCCTCCTCTACAAATACAAGCAACTTCAGAGCGCTGCTTCGCATGCGAGCGGATTGTGGCGACACAGATCTAAAAAAAAAAAAAAGCATTTGGAAAGTTGCCCAAATAATGCCTCGTATTTAAGTCCAGAGATACAAAACCAGATTATAGAAATCTCTGCTGCAATCATCAAGGAAAGCCTAGTCGCAAGAGTAAACGCTGCAGGCTGCTTCTCCGTACTTGCTGATGAAACGATGGATATTGCTGGTATAGAGCAGCTTACTGTTTGTGCAAGGTACCTTAATAAGGATGCGAACGAAATCGAAGAAGTGTTTTTAGGCTTTGTGCCAATTCACGACCAAAGTGGCCGGGCCCTCGCCGACACCATCACAAGGTTCCTTATAGACATGGGAATTGACATGCAGTATCTCCGTGGTCAAGGCTACGATGGTGCAAGCTCGATGGCAGGCAAAACGAATAATGTTCAAGCTGCTGTTCGTGAGAAATATCCAGCCGCACTCTACACTCATTGCGCCAGTCACTTCCTCAATCTAGTTCTGTGTGCAGCATGCTCCATCACAGACATCCGAAACTGTTTTGGGACTCTAAAGGCGACGTCAGTCTTTTTCCGTAAATCTTCTAGCCGCTCACACGTTTTGCGAAAAATGATAAGTTTAAGCTGTCCTGAGTCTACAAGGCAGCGCCTTTTGGGACTGTGCGAAACGCGCTGGGTCGAGAAGCACGACGCAGTGCTTTCATTTGTGAGCCTCTTTGAGCCGTTGATCGCAGCCCTCAGAGGAGATCAAGTCTAACGGAAATGGCGAAAGTCCAGTGCAGGCAAGTAGTCTAATGTTGGCACTATTGTCACCAGCGCTCCTTGTAAGCCTGCATGTGGCGGAGCACGTGTTAGCACTGACTTTGCCACTGTCAAAGAAGCTGCAGACGAGGAGTATCGATATGAGCGCTGCCATTGACGACATAGACGCGGTACAGCAGACAATTGAAAGGACTGCAAGAACGCGATTGCTTCTTTCTCGAAAATATTTGCACAAGTGCAGGCATTGGCAGAAAAACTGAATGTGATCACCAGCCGTCGAGCTGGTGTCCGGAAGCAAAACCTTTGGAGTAATGCATTCGAAAGCGCGGAAGAATATTTTCGCAGAAACCTGTTCATTCCGTTGATGTTTTATTTTTTTGTAAAAGAACTATGGGGAATAATCAACATACAGGAATATGTTGAAAACTGTACTGTTAGTCATTATAAAGATGGTCCTGATGTAGGGCAATGCCAGTCGGAAATATGCTGGTTAACGCAAGAGCTGCACAAGGAAGGAAGGAAGGAAGGAAGGAAGAGGAAAACAGAAAGGCAGGGAGGTTAACCAGAAAGTCGTCCGGTTGGCTACCCTACACTGGGGGAATGGGAAGGGGGAATAGAAAGATGGGAGAGAAAGAAAGAAGGGGAATAATGAAAAAGACGTTGTAGTGCTTTTAGTGCCTTGTGGGCCGACGAGCGATGAGGGCGGTGTTCGAGTAGCATCTGTAAGGAAAGTGGGCGATCGTCAAGGTGGCGTAGCGTCTCAGCAAGTGTTTTCCGTTCCTCGACGAATCGTGCACAGTGGCACAGCAGATGGTCCAGGGTTTCGTCGGTGTCGCACATCTCGCAGGTTGCACTGTCGATCGCTCCAATTAATGCGGAGTATGCCTTTGTGAAGGCAACTCCCAGCCAAAGTCGACAAAGAAGCGAGGCCTCATGTCGAGGAAGTCCTGATGGAGGGCGGAGATGCAAGGAAGGGTTTAGCTGGTACAGTCGCGTTCGTTTGACGTTTGGTGAGTTCCACTCAACCAGTGAGAGACGGCGTGCCAGGTGTCGAAGCTGCATTGCAGCATCTGTCCTTGAGAGTGGATGTGAAGTGCGAGCTGCGCCATCTGCGGAATCGTTGCCGCTGATTCCGCAGTGACTGGGCACCCAGTGAAAGTTAATCTCGTGGCCATTTTTTCTGAGGTGGTGGTGAAGCACGATTACATCGTACGTCAGCTGCTCGTGGCATCCGCGCCTAAGAGCTGACCGTATGCACTGCAACGCCGCCTTCGAGTCCGAAAACACAGCCCATTTCCTCGGCCTCTCAGTACGGATGAATTCTAGTGCACGACGTAGAGCCGTGAGTTCTGCCGCCGTGGACGTCGTGACATGAGACTTCTTTAGTCGAAGCGTTATCCCCTGCGTTGGTACGACCACCGCTCTGCCAGAACTGGTGGATGTAGTCGATCCATCGGTGTATACGTGTACGTGGTTACCGTACCGTTCGTACAACAGGTGTAAGCTGAGTTCCTTTAGCGCAGATACTGGTAGATCAGTCTTCTGTATCCCAGGAATTGTGAGGTGTACTTGTGGGAGACTCAAACACCACGGGGGGGGGGGGGGGGGGGAGCACTCGCTTAGCCGCAGGCGCGTACCCTGGAGTAAACGCCGCAATGTGTGCATTGACATTAGCGCTGAATGAAGTGCGGGGCCTTGCAGCAACGAGGCTCGCCAGATGGTGTGAGGGAGTCCTAGCCACATGCCTGAGGTGAAGTCGCATGGTCTCAACGGCTATGTGCGTCGTGATAGAGAAATCCTGCGCTATGGCAATGGTTTCAGCCGTTGACGCGCTGCATGGTAAGCCAAGGCATATCTTAAGAGCTTGTGCTTGAATGCTCTGTATCGTGCGCAGGTTAGTCTTGCAGGTGTTGGCGATAGCAGGTAGGCTGTACCGCAGGAATACGACGAACAGCACCCTGTACAGCTGTAGCATAGCATGTATGGACAGGCCCCAGTTTTTCCCTGCGAGGAATCTGAACAAGTGGCAGATAGCAGTCAGCCGTTTCTTCACGTAGTTCACGTGCGGAGTCCAAGACAGGTCTCTATCAATTACCACTCCCAGGAACCTATGACTTCGGCAGTATGGTATTACTTGTCCGTTAATGGAGATGTTATATGCAAACATCGGTTTCCTGGTGAATGCCACCATTGCACACTTTTCGCATGAAATTTCTAGTCCTTGTTTCCCAAGGTAACGCGATATCGTCGTGACTGCCTTCTGAAGCCGAGCACGAAGCTGAAGCCGTGTCGCAGCGGACGTCCAAACGCAGATGTCATCGGCATAGATGGAAAGTCGTATACGGTACTTGGCAGATGATTTACTAATCCAATAAGGGTTAAGTTAAAAAGCGTTGGTCTTAGCACTCCGCCTTGAGGGATTCCACGGCTAACGTGATGCTTTGATGTCGGGCCGTTCTCTGTGTGAACGTAGAACGTCCTCATCTGTAGGTAGCTGCACACCCACGTATACATCTTGCCACCAAGTCCTACAGCGTCTAGTGCGCTCAGAATGGCTTCATGGGTGACATTGTCGTGAGCGCCTTTAACGTCCAGGAACGTAGCGGCAGATAGTCGCTTAGAGGCTTTCTGGTGTTGGACATATGTGACCAGATCAACAACGCTGTCTGTTGATGAACGACCGCGTCTGAAACCGGTCATAGTGTCGGGATAAACGTCGTAGTACTCCAAGTACCATTCTAGGCGCGTTAAAATCATTCTCTCCATCGTTTCGCCGACACAACTGGCAAGCGCGATCGGACGATATGAGGAGATGTCCAAAGGAGATTTGCGTAAGCGGCTGCATTTCCATTCCTGCGGTACCGTGCCCGTCTGCCAGTAGTCGTTGTAAAGTATCAGGAGTGCCTTCCGTGCTTGTTCACCCAGGTTGTACAGCGCGCGATAAGTGAAGCCTTTGTCGCTCGTATGGAGAACTGTTCGTGGCCTTCGTACAACACCCGGTCAGCGCCACCCGTTTAAATCTCTGGCACTCCATTTAAAGTGCAATGAGATAGAAGTTGCCGAGTCTTTCAGTAAAAGGATTGCTGGTGAGGCAAATCCTGATGGAGCGGTGGTGGGGTCGCCCGACCACCCTCTCTCCTCACGTGATCCTCGCATGGAATGTCCATTTTCCATGGAAGAACTAGAAGCTGCACTGGTTGTGTGCAGGCGTTCTTCAGCGCCAGGAAGAGCTACACAAGAACTACGATAAGGATTAGAAGATAAGGATGGCTTGTGGTTGTACGCTGAGAGCATGATCAAAAATATATGGGTAACTGTTCAATAAAATTCATAGTGAAGAAATTGCCCACATAGTGCAGATGTGGCGATCTGAAACTCCTATATACATTCTGCCTATGCCTTTTCTCTGCAAAGAAAAGATTGGCTTGGCGCACAGATTACAATGCCTTAATTGTTGTCTTTCTCAGTGCAATGAACTATAATCCTGCGCTAGTTCCTTCCCGCCACCTTTTTTGTAGCTGCATGCAACTAATGAAATGCGTATATCGTATATCGTTTCCAAGCTACGCCTCCGCCGTTGCAGTGATGGCACACACACACACACACACACACACACACACACACACACACACACACACACACACACACACACACACACACACACACACACACACACACACACACACACACAACGCAGCGAATGCACTGTGCATAAGCATCACTCCAGTTAAAAAAAAAATCAAGAAACATCAACGACAATGCGGTGCGTATTTCCTATCGGAATCATCGTTCGATGATTCCCGCTGAATTTTTTACCACCTATTTTCCCACGCGCCTTTACCGAGATTCACTTAGCTTGAATACAGCTATCGGATGAAAAAGTGCCTTCCTATACCGGATTTCTCTATTATTATTATTATTATTATTATTATTATTATTATTATTATTATTATTATTATTATTATTATTATTATTATTATTATTATTATTACTGAAGTACGGGCCCCCCGCATTACGGCACTCCCGTTTGAAAAACGTGCCAAGAGATTCGGAAGCATTGATTCTTGGTTGTGCCTCCTCGCAACAGACAAAGATGGCGCCACTATTTCAGTTGCAGTTCTTGAAGCTGCCCCGTGTAAGCGTACGCATTTTCGGCGGGAGACTGAAATACCATTCACGGCGCTGCACGGAAGTGGCGGTGACATTGAGCGAAAGATGCCGGCTTTGACGGCAGAGCACGGGCCTGCTGATCAGTATTATACGAAACGAAGACCGTAACTGCTTCGTGAGAGGCGGCGTGTGACCGTCCTGCGTCGTCGAGACATGTGGTACCAAAACGTACGATTGCTGACTGAATAAAACGCGACAAATTAGGGCTAAGTAATAATACATGCACCTTCGCTTCCACCCGTGGAATTATCCAGAATTTCGATGGTGGGGGTGTTACCGATGGTAATACCAGAATGCAGTGGGGTGGGGTGAAGTTACGAGATTATTGGTGAGCTGGAACAAGTGCGCCCCCCCCCCCCCCTTTTTTTTTTTAGGGGGTGGAGGTAGGAGTGTAGGTCCACCTGGGGGTTGTTAGGAGCTTGCACCGCCTTCAATTTGCGCCACATCGGCGTAACATTGGCTGACACACTTGCTTCAAAGCCCGCATCATCTTTGGTGGCCATATTTTTGGCGACAGTGTATGGTTGTTCCGAGCACCTGCGCATACCATGTATTTGTTATGATGCATGTGTACGAGTCGTGTTCCATCCATGAACACTGTACCAAGGAGATAATAGGCAAAGATAGAAGGAGACAGATAAAGATTGACATAGACTTATAAAGGAATATAGCGACAGTAAGCGACAGAGCGTGCGCGATAAACAGAGCGTGACAAAGATAGATATAGATAATTGCGTAAATAAAGAACGATAGATAAGGTTAGATAGCGATTTAAAAAGTTGCGTAAATAAGGAACGATGGATGAGATAGGTAGAGGTTTATGAAAGTATATACGAAGGTACCTAGAAACCCGTATAGATACAGATAAAGACATATGAATACAAGAGGCACAGATAGATAACACTGATAAGTAATGATGAGATTCATACAACCATGAATGATGTAAACTCGTGCAGCAATAATAACAGCTTGAATTTTACGCGTCAGAACTACCATGTGATTATGAGGCGGCGCTCTAGCATTTCACCTCCGTCGAAATGCGACCGCGGCAGACGGGATCGAACCCGCGTCTTACAGGTCAGCGCGAAGTCGAGCACAGCATAGTCTGTACAACCGTGGCGGACTATAAAACACGTGTGGAAAATTGGAAACCGAAATAGATAAAGATTGCTGTGATAAGACAGATAATATGCGGTTATACATTGATGAGAGACATAACCAAATGGACGCTTAATTATTGGAGGAAACGACGGTATGCTTACGTAAACTCACTGGGGCATTACATTGGCAATGTATGCAAAAAAAAAAAAATCCACAACATTTACTTCATGCTTTGCGCACGAGATGAATTTCGCCGTCACAGTCGTATTCAATCAAGAGTATCAGATATATATGCTGTATCCAGGATGCGTACGTTTGTACGGACGACTCTTGTGTAGCAACCTTCTTTACTTCAGCATTCGTTGTTCCACAATTCAACAAGCAAGAAGTTTATAAGCTATGTCGTGCTACATCATGCACAACGGCTGAACTATTTGCTATCCTGTGTGCCATAAAATTTATAACATCACTGAGACATTCGCAAAGATGGGTAATATGTAGTGATTCACAGGCAGACCTAACATCCCTGTGCCGCACAAAAACACACACAAATCAGTGAGAGTATAATATATGAGACAAAGAACTCGCAAGACCAAACCGAGCGCAACACGAGATAGTAATTTAGGGAATACTAGGCCACTGCAACATTCCCGGCAACACAGAAGCCGATGACGCAGCACGACAAGCACATTCCAAAGATGCCACTATTTCCCTCCCACTATACCGAAAAATGAATTTCACTGCGTTATAAAGACAGCATCTTTCAAAATTAGCAGAAGTACGTGGTTTGGTGAAGATTCTAAAAGTTGTGGCTTATATCATATAGATCCACTTACTGAACTCAAAATAGCATCATCTTTAGGCAGAAGTATGGAGACCCTCATTCACCGGTTAAGGTTAGATACTGCCTACACAAAGCATTTTCTACACAAAATTGGCCGTGCTAAACTCCCGAATGTGATCGTGGATTTCAAGACGAAAATATAAGCCACCTCTTCCTAGATTGCCCAAATCACGACGAACCAAGACATCGACTAAAAGCAGCTTTGATGACATCCGACCGTCGGCCATTTAGTTAAGGAAACTTCTGGGCCCATGGCCGACGACGGCCTTGCGAAAATGTCCGTTGAAAGCACAAAAAGCTTTTTTGGGAGAAAGCAGCATTGCTGGACGTTACTAGCGCATTTGGTGTTTCAATCTATTCCGCCTTTTTGTGATTTCTGTGATTGTTTAGCAGGTTGCTGGTATTGATATGTTATGCAACATCTGGTTATACATTTACACGACCAGGTGCCACCCACTGACTATGGACGTTTCTGTGCACTGGCATTCCGATTTATTTATTAGAGACTTTTTCTCGAGAGTACTGCCATGTTCTTGAACTTGTATACATTTACCTTGTGTCCGTATTTCTTCGTTACTGTTCTGACGGAACTACTGTTATTGTGATTATGCCGGATTGCTTCGCATACTGGTACGCAACCATGCATGTTGAACGTTCACCACGCTCAGATGCCAAGGAGTAGCCGGCGCCTTATTTGTGCGGCCAACATCTGCTAATATCATAGCAATAAAAAAAAGAAACATGAGGAGTCCTTTTTCTCTCTTTTTTTTTACGCGTTGTGTACCTGTCGAATTGCTTTTCATGCGCGAACACAATTGCATCTGTTGCTTGAACTAGACTCGTAAGCTTCGAGTTCTCCCACTCTCTTTTTCAATATTTGTTTGTCACCAAAAAGTAACATTGTTGGTGAACTTACTTGAAATGTGTTGGACTGAAAAGTAGTTGTCTAGCCATTCGGAACAAATATCTCACATCATCAGAAACACTTACAAAATGATGAGAAATATGAGAGAAAAGAAAACACCATAACAATTGATGCACCTGCTCTTTAAAGGGTAATTAAGGTCAACAAAGTGTACATACTGACTTAAAATTTTGATGCTTTACATTATTTTGCTTGAACTTAGAAACAATCCTTTTCACTAAACGGTAGTATCTAGAACCACTCATAAACCGTCATATCCTTCCGCTTTAGAATACGCCGAGGGGCAGAACATGTAAACCAGAAATAACGAGGACACTATTTTCTTCGAATGCAAAATATGACATGTGTGTGTGTGTGTGTGTGCACGTTTGTAGGGAGGTGGGGGTGTTGAGTATAAGCTACAGCACATTATAATCTTGGGGCGACACGACTCTGTGGGTCATATCTTCGATTCTTCAGCCAATAATGAAAAAGTTGGATAACTAAACACAATTAAGAAGTTAAGGGAAAACAAACCAAAAAGAAGCCCGAGTAGCTATAGGCAAGCGGTTCAATCCGCTTCCGAGGCGGCCTTCATTTTCAATGTCTTGGCTCAAGTTAGGTGGGACACCCTGTATGTGTCCTGACGCCTCGGAAGTAATGCATACATAATCATTTTGCACAGCCTCCGAAGGGCACTCTAGAATTCTCAGTGCTTTAGGTTGAACAGGTGTGGCTGAACAAGCAGCTTTTCCCACTAATAACGAGAAAACACGCCTGATGCTTTTTCCTCAGTGTGAGATGACACGATGCGATCAAGCGCAATTAGTTCGGATCGAAATAACGCGCGGTCGCGTCTGCAAGGCGCAGCCATGTTGCTTAGCAACCACAATTGCCGGCAGTTATACTGACAGAATACTTAATGGCAAACGACGCACATGGGAAGCGAGATTAACGTATCATGTATCGCTTTGACGTGGCACTTAGCATACAAATGCAAATTCGCTTTATAGGTATATTAGTGCTTCAACCAGTGTTATACAGGGTGTTTTTTTTTAGCTGCAACACATTTTTTAGATTAGAAAAACATAAATCGCGGGAATGTCTTGTGTACCATTCGAGTGTACGGGTTGGCGGCCTCTAGATACAGAACAATTACCGCACTTGTATGCATAATTAGCGAAATTACGCTAATTAACTTTTTAATTATCAGAAATTGGTGGCATAGAAAATGAGTACTTTGGAGCCCGTCCTCTACACTACCTATCCCAACGATCAAATTTTGAATAGCGGAGTGCATGTCGGAGCTACGCGAACAAGTAGTTCCCCGTGGCAGGCTCCTTGAAACCGAAATCGGCCGGGAAAAGAGCGTCTGTGACGTCGATGTCGCCGCCCCCACGGCTTTCGTCACTCGCCACACGCCTGTGGTCACCGCCGCTCCGGCCGCGCAAGCAGCTTGCGTTATCTCCTTCTTATCTGCGGCGTTGGTCGCCGCGGGCCAGTGACGAAAGCTGTGGGGGCGGCGACATCGACGTCACAGACGCTCTTTTCCCGGCCGATTTCGGTTTCAAGGAGCCTGCCACGGGGAACTACTTGTTCGCGTAGCTCCGACATGCACTCCGCTATTCAAAATTTGATCGTTGGGATAGGTAGTGTAGAGGACGGGCTCCAAAGTACTCATTTACTATAGCCACCAATTGCTGATAATTAAAAAGTTAATTAGCGTAATTTAGCTAATTATGCATACAAGTGCGGTAATTGTTCTGTATCTAGAGGCCGCCAACCCGTACACTCGAATGGTACACAAGACATTCCCGCGATTTATGTTTTTCTAATTTAAAAAAATGTGTTGCAGTTAAAAAAAACACCCTGTATTGCCGTAATTTCTGCGGAACGTATGGTTTTGTAAAATTTCAATCGCGCTCTTGTTGTACGGTTCCCTGTCTCGTCCACTGTTTCTTTTATGTTGTCTATATTCAAGGTCTCTTTCTATAAAAGAAAGAAAGAAAGAAAGAAAGAAAGAAAGAAAGAAAGAAAGAAAGAAAGAAAGAAAGAAAGAAAGAGAAATATCACGTGTGACTGGGCAGGCCGTTTGACAACCTTGCGAATCAGGCCCAAGAAGCGTCGAGTCTGTAAAACGCCACTACGATTGCTATTTTAGTGAAAGACACGAGTCGCGTGTTCACTAAAACGTTTCGCGTTTGTATTTTTTCCTAAGCGCCGATGCTGTATACAGTTCTGAACTTGGACATGTATTATTAGCGGAGGCGTCCAGTCAGGCGCAGAGATCACGGGCGAACGACAAGTTTCGTGAGGTCCGACGCTGCTTTAAACGTGCAATTAAAAGGGGAGTTTAGCGACTGACATTAAAGTGCCGCTTTTTAAGCTGACGTGGCGGACCCACTTGCCTTGGGAAGGCGCTGTCAAAATGAATAGAATTTAACGCGTGACACACACACACAGTTGCGGCCATTTTGCGCCTCCGAACCTCAACGACCGCTTTAAGTATACAGGGAAAGCAAGAAAATACATATAGGAAGACCAATGCAAACTCGAACGAAAAAGCCTTTGAGGACTGTCCACGGGCACGTGTTTCTTTCGTGCCTCGAAGTGCCTCGAATGACAGCAATTAGTGGCGCACTGACGTGCTGCCCCAAAAAAACGCATGCATGATTTGCTTAGTGCGTGTATTAAACTGCATGCCAGTCCTCTGGCAGGTCCAACATGTCCTGTTTCCATTAGAGCCGTCATTCCTCGTTCTCCGTCTTCTTCCATTTGGCTTGCAATAACAAATGCTGTATACGTATATAGAATCAAGTAGATACATACACACCGAGATGGACTGAAAGGCAGGAAATAAAAGACCGGCGACCGCGGATCGCCTCGATTGCACTTACTTTCCTATGTTTGCACATTGGCTGGATATGCAAGCTATAGATTGATCAGGAGAACACGTGAGCCTCATCATGTGGCTGTGGTACATATAGCAACAGTTACTATAGCAACCTATGCACATTAAATAACTGTTTTCTTTATCAAAAGGAGACGCATTACACGGACGCCGCACGTATATTGCCGAGCAAGCGCTCTCCTTCACCCCTACTGCGAAACGATGAAGGCATTGCTTGGTGGGACACTGAAACAAGCAGTTAAAATGAGCACCGCATGCGTATGGTAAGGAACCGGATATGAATTACTGAATTAGAGCGTGTTTTTTTTTTTTGTTAGATGTTTGCGTACGAACAAGTGTGCATGATGTGACAGTATATGTCACTTAATTTTGTGTGATTGAATCACGCACACGCACACAAAAACAACAACTACTACTTTCTCTGTTTCTGAAAACTGACGTATACATACAGTATGAGATGGCAGGTTTGCATAGCTTACATTCCAACCTCGCGCATATCGACATTTCTTGTATGTCGAATCGAAAGATGAGTCATCTTTTCCGGCCTTCGCGCCCTTTGGCAGGCAAAAGAAAGAAAGAAAAAACAAGCATCGATATGATATGGTGAAACTGAGCACAACTTCCACTCGTGTCTCCGACATCAGTGCAAGAAGAACTGCGTTCTGAGCGCGCGCATCTCCACGTGTGCGAGTCGCAGAAACTGGTGCCGTCTTTCGCGCTGCAGTCGACTACTCTGCGTTATTAACAGCACACTATGGAGTTTGAGGTGAGCCCTCCTGAGCAGAAGCTGCAATGAACAGGCGTGCCTTATCGGCAAGCGCGGTTCTTGGCCCCAGCAGCCGTCGTCTTTGCGGCACGTGAAAGAGTGCGGCTTGCCACTTACGCGGTACTCGCTATCCTCCTGGGAGTGAAGAAGCCTGTATATGTGGTAGGTCGTCCAGACGCATCACGGAGCGCACTAGATAAGTGCCTTCATTGCATACACAAGTCTTCGTTTTTGACTAAGACAACCTTAGAAGTGGGAGGCAGTAATCTTTCACGAATTCATACCCTCCGCAGCGGTTCATCAGCTATAGGGCGTTCTGCTGCGAAAAGTGAAATGTTGGGTCGAATTCCCGGCGGCGGCTGCCGTATTTCGATAGCGGCGGGATAAAATATCACAAAGAAAGAAAAAAAAAGGAAAACTGTTAGTCTATCATACTCTATAGATGCACGTTAAGGAAGCACGGGTGCTTGGAATGAATTCTCGCGGTGCCCATGTGCTGCTTCAGAAGGTCAAACCTTGCAACTGAATTTTGTCTGGAAATGATTCGTTTTAGTTTATTTTTTCTCCCGGGAGGATCCTCGACGTGCGCAAACATTGGGCCACTGTCTCCTTACGCTTTGATCTGGTTCCTCTCCACTCTACCCCCCCCCCCCCCTCTCCAAAATCCCTTCAAAAATAAAAAATAAGTAAGTAAAACAGTGCCAATTATGTAAGGACCTTCTTGAACGTTCACTTCTTGATATTTAGATGGAAGCCCATTCAGCGAATAAGAAAGAAAGAAAGAAAGAAAGAGAGAAAGAAAAAAAGAAAGAAATTGTAGTTTAATCGTCCTTTCCGTTATATGAGTGATAAAGGCACGCAAGCCAAACGCCCGCTTCCACCTCACTAATATACACACATTACAGCGCTATCCCTACTAGACAGGGTTGAACAGATGACGTAAAAAAATTCGCGCCAGAAACTCCAAAATGTTTAAGAGTTCTGTGGCTTTGGTTTATTTTTCGGTTTTTATACATGAAGGCTGTTGTCAGTCAACTCTCTTAATGTAGGTGAAAGAAAAAAAAGCTAAGGCGATCTTCACAGGCCTGTGCACATAGGGGGTGGGGGGGAGAGGGCCGACCCTAGTCAACTGGAGAGGGAGGGGGATGGAGGCAAGTTTGCTCTATACCTTTATATTGCGCTGCGTTCTGACCGAAATGGTAGGGGGCGCTGCAGTAAACCTCCCCTGGCTTTCTTTCTTTCTTTCTTTCTTTCTTTCTTTCTTTCTTTCTTTCTTTCTTTCTTTCTTTCTTTCTTTCTTTCTTTCTTTCCTTCGTGTTGCTCATACCCGCATATGCAATGCGGTGCGCACCTACCTCTTATTAATTAACTTTCATTAATTACCCTGATGGTTAAATTGCTCCCCTCTAATAAACTTATGCTTGGAAACCACTTTACCTCGTCCAATTCTGTACTTCATGTTTTCTATTTTATATTATTTTTCCACAGTGTCTTTTATTGTCGTAAAAACTGCCGTCCGAGAGATGAATTCTTGCTCCGGAGGTGCTGAGCAAGAAACAATGTCGCCCCATAAAAGCCAGTCCACAGGCTAATGGTGGCGAAAAGAAAATTGAAGCCAGTTACGTGCTTGTGCAATCTGAATAAGCAGTGGAGCAGGCAAGCAAGCGCCACCACCTTGCGAACGCAGATTGAGTTCTTTCTTCATCACCTTCTTTCTTTCTTTATCTCTCTATAAATTGCACTCTCTCGTCCTTTCCCTCCTCTTCGCCATCGCACCACGCCTGCTCAGCCTCACTTCTCTTTCCCTCTCCTTGCTATACTAGACTGCACATGGTCAGGATATGGTTTACCCTCTCATCTACTTTCCCTCCTCCTTATCCTTACATCAGTCCTCACCATCACTCTCCTTTCGCATCCCCTTAGTAAACTATACTGTAAAAGGTAATGCCACGCTTTACCCTCTCCCCTCCTCCTTTACTTCATCCTTACCCTCACGTTCTTTTCCCCTTCCTACGCTATGCATGGCTATGCTATGCAAAGAACTGCATGGTACTCACTTTTTGTGGCGCACGGAACTCTTCTATACAAGTTCTATGCCATGCCATGCTCTCTCCCCATTCTACTTTCCTTCCTTCTCGCCCTCACAACACTCCTCCTCACTTCCCTTTCCTACCCCCTTGCTATACTCTACTATGCATGGCTGTGCTTTGTTAGGAGCAGTTGGCACGTATCCGCTTTCTGTGCCGCATACCCGCCACTATGTAATGGTGGCCTGAGGGCACAAGCGCAAGACAAGAAAGAAGTGTGATGAAACGGCTCCGCCTTTGTGTAGTAGAGGGCTGGGGGCATAAGCGCACGAGAAGTAACAAGTCCGTGCGCACTCAAATGCCCCACATTGGGAATTTCATAGAAATGCGCACGTCCTTATTTCATGATGATGATAGTTTTGTCCGGACCAGGCCCGTAGGCAGGAATATTTTTCGGGAGAGGCCCACTTGCTGAAGGCTTTGACTGTTTGAGAAAAAAGAAAAAAAAACGGCTATTTTAATTATTTGTTTCAGTAAAAATCACAGTATGCATCCAACAGGTAATCTTTTTTTAAATGCGACGTTATTAATACGCTTAAATTTTATGTTATTAACAGTATTAACACAACACTGAACCGAAATTTCGGGAGGGGACTGGGCCCCTGGGCTCCCCCGGGCTACGGGCCTGGTCCGGACATCAACAGCCTTGCCTTCAGCTTGAACAGCTGCGCTGTGAAAAAGAAGGAAAAAACGGAACCAGCGGAACTTTTTTCGCAGATGAAACAAAGCGCATGGTGCACGTTAATCGCTACCCTTTGAAGAAGCTTGCAGTACTTTTGAGTTTATGTTCGTGCCTGCAGTTTGCGCTTATTATATAGCAATTTTCCCAATCAACGCAAGGCGTGTCCTGTGAGGCTTTGTAGAGAATCAGAGAGTACGAAATAATCCGTCTGATGTGGGAGTTGACCACCAGCTTCCACGACGCTATACGACACTCTCGTGCATCATTCTCCTCCCGGGGATGCTTACTAAACAATCCCTGCTGCGAATTAGGCGTACATCATCTCCACCGTGTCGATGTGACGACGACGACAAGGAGGCCAACCATTCACTTTTCTCGCGCCTAAATTGTTTACGATGCGCCACGAGCAACAACCCGGTTTACCCAAAATTTGCAGGAGGTGTTGGATCGGCGTCCATCAAAGGTCCTGCATTGCAATTTACTAGTGAACACATGTGGAAAGTTCTTTGAAGACCGGGGCATGTTGAAGAGTTTTGACTGTACAGGCAGTGTGCGTTATTGCTTGTCTCCTATATGCATCCTACATGTATTTGCGGGAAACATACTTACATACATACATACAAACATGCTTCCGTTATTCCTGGACTCGTGCAACTCGTGTTCGATGAGAGCTTTGTTGAGGACTGAGGATAACGACCGACAGGCAATGACGACCGATAAACCGCGGCCAATACTAATCATAAAATGTAGAAAAAGAAGGTAGGGTGGGGAGAAGTCAAAGATGCGGAAAAGATAACGTACCACAAGTAGAAATCGAACCCACACCCTGCGCAATGCGGGTGCGGTGCTTTTCCAGCATTAAGGTACTGCGGGGGTTGCATTCTCGTAAATTTTTTTGCGTTTTGGCTAAATAAGATGTGGGTTGGGCTCCCCCACAGGGACTTGCTATCTTATCTTCCTTCAACTTCCATTTCCCGTCACATGATTAATGCTGCATTTCAGTTAGACGTAAATATTAATTAACTTACGTCATACCTGTTCTCGCTTCATTGCCTGTTATTTTGATTGCTGATAATTAGTAACGCTGTTTTTCGAACCTCTCGAAGAGTTGGTTGCTTCGCCGTGTCCTAAATTTTTTCTTTCTTTGCGCAAACATACCAGTGTTGCAGCTATAGGTACATATACATATAGTTTAGCGTTTACTTTTTTTGTTGTTGTTGTTGCAGTAACTGAATGAAAATGAGCAACTGTTGCCATAAGCGTGAAATACCCTTGAATAAGCGACAAAAACCTTGTCGCTTGGTGAATAAGCGAGAAAGACCCTTGAGGTAAGTTCTATATACCGAAATAGGAAGATTCAGAAAAAACTGCCAATGCCGTATTCTTACGAAGTGCGCTCCCTCCAATACAAATAAACGCTCGCCAGCGGGCTCTCACTCTCTCACATCTAACCTCCATGACGTAGTCTTAGGTATAAAAGCAATGTAAATAAGTAAAAGGAAACTCTTTTCAGTACAGCCGATATGAATCTGTGTTGAGTCCTTGGTCACCATCCTCTGTTTCTTCGAATCGTCCTAGATAGTAAAAAAAGGCAACAGTGAGTACCCCGCTATTAAGCCACCTATTTTATTGTGCTGTTTGGCCTCGAAATTCTGACATCTATCTCCGGGTGCGATCAACTTTCTTTCTGACGTTATCGCAGTACAAAAATGCGCGCGCGTGCGCGCGCTATTTGCGCGAGCTCTACAGGTACGAAAAAAAAAAATGTAATCTTTCGAGAAACCTCGCATCACGTGAAAATAGTCGATTGGCGCGATAAGTGCAACAGCCTTCAACATGCCGATCAGTTATTGCACCGTCAACCAATAATAATAATGGCTGGGGACTTAACGTTTCAAAACCATGCCATGATTATGAGAGACGCCGTAGTGGAGGTCTCCAAAATTTGGACCACCTGGGGTTCTTTAACGTGCATGGACATCGCACAGTACACGGGCCTATAACTCCACTGAAATGCGACCGCCGCAGCCGGACTGGCCGGACCGCGTCTTTACGCTGAGAAGCCAAATACCGTAACCCACTGTACGCCACCGCGGCGGCCATACCATGTCAACTGTGTGACGCCAAGGAATAGCGGAAACTGAAACGTTTGTTCGCTTTTTTGTCGTTTTTATTATTTGAAGTCGAGCGTTCATTTTTTTTCCTCTTATAACTTCTGTGGTGTAATTCAGTGACCAAGGCGCTGTGCCCGAATACGCGGGTTCCTCTGCCGTCCGCAGTAGTCGTGTTTTCGATGACGGTGAAATGCCGTGTACCGTGTAACGTCAGCAAACGTTAAAGAACCTCAGGTGGCGAAAATTTCCGGAGCCCTGGCTACTGCGTGCTTCACAACTGTCGTAATCAGGCTTTGATACGTAAAGCCCTGTAAAAATTAGACAAGCTTGCACTAGTGGCGCAATGCTATCGAAACAGCGAAGATGATGGGCACTAGCTGGTCCGGGTTTGTCTCCGGCACACCCGCATTTCCTCCTGATCCGAAGCTTCGTGAAACGCCTTCCAAGCACTGATTCTCAACGTTTTGCACCGAGTTCAGCGCAGATACGTTCGCGTCGAACCACACATGGTGGCAGACGGGGAACGCGTGGCCTCGGCTTGACGCCGTCCCACCAATTTCCTACACTATACGTATACTATGCGTCTGTGCATAGCTTCGCGCCGTGAGAGGACGCATGCTCTCGTATAGTGCGAAGCTATGCACAAACGCATAGCCTTGCGAGACGCTGTGCGCCGGACAAATCGACGCACACTGTCTTTGTCTTGTTTTCTTTTTTTCTGCTTAAACACATGCGCCTGCCAGCCGCAGTTTTGCCTGTGTAGTAGCGGGCTGAGGGCATGAGCGCAAGAGAAGAAAGGAGCGTGCTTGCGAACGCCGCACATTGGACATTGCATAGAAGAAGTGTGCGCGCGCTCTTTGGGACCTGAACTAATGATGATCATACTGTTGTGAAACACCAGATACACCACACAATTTTCCTTACAAAAATGCCATATATGGCGATATCAGGAATTGGGCATATCTGGCTATATATGGCACGTGCCCGTACGTGGCCGTATTTGCCCAAATTGTGATATATACATATATGGCAAAAAAAGACCTACGCTATGAATGCAATGTATGACTCCGACAGGAATCGGGCAACTACGGCCACATACGGACACGCGCTACATATAGCCAGATATGTGTGTGTATGGCCATATATGCATACCTGGCTATATACGGGACGCGCATGTACGTGGCCGTATTTGCTCAATACGTGTTAGAATCATGCATTACATTCCTCGTGTAGACCTTTTATTGCCGCATATGCGTCTATCGCGATTTGGGCCAATACGTCCACGTGCGCACACGTGCCATATATAGCCAGATATGCCCGATTCCTGATATCGCCATGTATGACTTTTTTGTAAGACGGAGCTTGAAATACTTTGTATTAAAGAAAAATGAATGTTCTACGAAAGTTCCATTCTTTCATTTCCCAGAAAATCTGGAGAAGCCTTTATCAGCGAGCCGCGTAATATCGCGATGAAACAAAGAAACGGCGAGATTACACGATGACGCAAAGTGGCTAAGCACGTACTACGCATAGAGCATATAGCTCGGATCATCGCGGATGACGCAGAGCAGCCCGTTGCACACGCCGTTTCAGCTCTTAACGATAGCAGTTATCCGGATGCCGCGCTTCTTCTTTTTCTTTGTTTTTGTTTGGAAGCATGCCGTACTCCCCGGTATTCGAGAAGCGGGTCATGCCGGGAGCCAATGTGGCACAGAGCGAGATGCATATCGCGCACGTCCATGTCAGACCCGTCCATGTGCGGGGCGTAACCTTGACTTGCGCACATTTTGGCGCATGCAACTGCGTCGATAGAAGTGAGAGGGAGAGGAAAACAAAATGAGAGCAAGAAAGAAAAGGAAACCTTAGGCTGGCGGAGAAAATCGGAGCGAGGGAGACGTGCCCGAACGCGCCGGAGCGTGCCAAAGACGCTCCGGGAAGAGGAAGATCTGCCGTATCGACTTTAGTGCCCGCGTATATAGCAAGAAGGACGTAGTCCGCGCCTATCAGAAGCACGATGTAATAAAATTAGAAACAGGTAGAGGTCGCAGATGACATCCCTGATCTCTTATTGTTTGCGTTCGCTGCGCGCTGTCTACCGAGCGCGTTATACTGCTCAGTCTTTTTCCACTGAAATAACCTTTTTCTTTGCGTAAAAGTGGCAGGCACGGCGCTAAGCTCGAGGACGCGGGTGCGATTCCCTTATTTCAGTAAGAGTGATATTCAAGTGGAAAAAGCGCCAGTGCACTTGGATTTAAGTGCACCCTACACGGTCACTGTTAATCCGGAGTCCCTCATTATGCGACGAGCATAATAATATTGTCGAGGTTTGGGCGTGCCCGAATAGCCCACTAAGGGTCACCTCGTTTACAGAGACCCTGTCCCATTCAATGATGCCACTCCGCAGATGGATGCCTTGTTACAATGCAGAACGAAGAGCCTTTGAAGTATAATTGGCTATATCGCTGATTGTGGATCTTTGGTTGAGCTGTTCAACTCCCTGTCACTACTTTTGCATTTCCCGTTGATACGATGCTTATGCGTTGCTTCATTAACGTTTTTCAAATTGCGACGCAATAAATCGTTTTACCAGAGTCCTTTGAAATGTTGTGCACCTCCCCTCCAGGGGAAGACATTCTCGAGAAGACTTTTGCAATAAATAAATAAATAAATAAATAAATAAATAAATAAATAAATAAATAAATAAATAAATAAATAAACGCGATCGAGCGAATAAACTGCATATTGCAACATTGCAACAATGTAATGTTGAGCTTGACTTCAGCATGTCTTGAGCTTGAGCTTGAGTGTCTCCAGGTTGCTTGAGCTTGATTTCTCAGTTTTGGTTGATGGCAGGGCGAGATAGGGATAAGGACAAACTGTCGCCGCGATGGTTCAGCTGAGAATTTCAATGTAAATGCGCTGCAAGTGAAGTGCACATGGCTTATTGCACGGATCAACTAAAAAAAAAAGTCGCATTAATTTCACTACTTTTCGAAAGTAATAGTAATGTAATATCTTTACTTTCGCCTAGCTGTAATTTGTAATGTAATTTAATTACATTTCAAGTAACTCTAGAATGATAATGAGTACAATAATTTAATTACCTTTTAAAAGTGATTTTGCTATGTATGGCCTTATGAGTTTCACGGAACTTACAGCGGCGCCAGAACACACCGCATATACATAATATACAGCGAAGAGTGGAAGGTGGTAAATGAGATGGACACGATAAACGTTCGTCGTGAAAAGTCTGATCGCTTATCACAAGGCTGGAGTGTGTTAGCTTTGGAGATATATACATGTGCGCATGTATTGTGTATGTATGGCAAAACATGTTCCCGCTCTAGATGGGGCTGGGACAGGGGTGGGATGTGCTTACCTTCTAACCGCTATAGGTGTCCTACCTCCTTAATCTGCAATAGTCACGTCTGCATGGTTTGGGCAGGTCTTGTCGGTTTTTCGTATACTATTCTTTGCCCTGCCGTACTGTTTGGGTGTGGTGCACTTAGCCTCTACTAGGGACGCAGACATAGTTGGGGGCGGAGGGGCTTCGAAACCTCTATGTTTATATTAATATGCGTGTTTGTGTCAGTACATACATACATACATACATACATACATACATACATACATACATACATACATACATACATACATACATACATACATACATACATACGGTAAAAATTTCGCGGGGGGGGGGGGGGTGAACACCACCTACCTCTCACCCCTACTTCACTGGTCACGCCTACGGCCTATATATTGATATAGAGTGATCCATTACTCTTTGCATAATAAATGCTCGGTCGCTAGTTCAGCGTCTTGTTTGTGTGGCTTTTTATTTGGTTTTTCTTATCACGTGCTGTCCCCTACCATATGGTGGATACTGTATCAGATAGCGGACTTTTTTACTGAACAATTTTAACATGCTTGTTAGAGAAAAAAAACGAAATATTAAATTATGTATAAAACAGCGCCAGCCAATGATATCGAAGAATTATCGACGTTCTCCCAAGTGTATCACATTTAATGCTTTCATTGTTTTAATAACCTTTTAATAACCATTAACAGCATTTTAATAATTTATAAAAACTTCCATGAAACATCTGTGTGTGCTTGCGCCCGCTCTGTAAACTCCTTCAAGGAAACGCACGAATCACGATGTTGAAAGAACGGGCGCGTTGATGGGAATACCGGCTCTTAATCGCAGGAAGGAAATTTTTTTCCTTATAGTTGCGTGTTCTCTCGTAGCCACTGTCGGAAATCCTCTGTTGGTTCACAAAAATGCAACATCTCAGTGCGCGTCAAGAAGCTGCCTGTGCCGACTGGTGCAAGGCGGTCTGTCTTTCCGGCTTCTTTACTCTTGAGTGCAAAGCGTTAAGCCTCGCCGGGTGTAAAACGGGGCTTTATCCTCCCGTGGGGCACAAATTACAACCTATGCGGGAAGCCGGAGACATCCAGCACGTACTTGCTTCGAGTGCAACACGGCACACATCTTTCGGGAGGAGCTCGGAAGCTTCTTTCGTGCGCTCCTAAGCTAGTCCGGTTTTACTTCCTCGAGTGTCTCGTCGGAACTCACTGAGCTGCACGGCTTGTTTATTGCCAGTGTCAGAGTACTTTTTTTCTGGCGGCGCGAGTGCACGCAGCGTAATGCGTGAGAAATCCCGAGTCTGCTTGTTAGCGTTTCGTGTGCAGCGAACAATGAATGATCGGAGTGATAGGGACTCTCCGCGTTGACGCCAAACTGCAGGTGAGACCCACTGACGACGCAATGTCAAGCTGCAGTCTCTCTGATGAATACAGGCTAAGCGTAATTGGCTAATCGCTCCCTACTCTGCTTACTGTAATGGAAGGCTGAGTGGTACGGTTCGCTTGATCCGTCTTCGCCCTGTAGCAGGGCAAACTAGCCTTGTTTTCGCGCAGTCTGTATCAGTAACTGCGCCACCCACGACTATCACAACCCCCCCGCGCCCCTTCTCCCTTATCCTCCCGCACGTGCGCAGTCACGCACTCGCGGTAGGTCAGCAAAACAGTGCGTCAGAAGCAGCACCAAAAGTGGGACTGCGTCTAGTTACTTCTGTTACGTCTGTTACTTCTGGACATTAAGCACCATCAATAATTTGATCAGCGTACGCAGAATCACCGCAACACCACAAATTAAAGGAGGGATATGAGCGTACAGAAACAACAGTGAAATAAACAACAGTGATACCACTATTGGAGCAAAGAAAAACTTCCTATTAATAACGCGAATCAAGTCTCAAGATAGGAAAAGATATTCTGTAGCGATTTTTCACGACATAAGCATAGTTTATTATGTGGAGGGTACGTGCCTTGTTTGCACTCTAATGTATCCATGGGTTCAGTGAAAGGCCACACAGCAATCAACGAGGAAAACACTAGAAAATATACTGTAAATTTCAGGGCTTCGAATCACTTCAAATAAGGCGTTATTTAATGTGTGGCACTGCGACAGTGACTTGATGTGTGGCACTGCGACAGTGACGCCTTGCTAGATGAGGGGTGTGTGCCCGCACAGCCCGGTTAGGGAAAGGCACAATAAAACTGGACGCCTATTGATGCATTTCTTCACCGATTGTTTAGTGTCCTTATAAGCAGTATAGGTGATTGATTTCTGGATTTTACGTCGTGAAAACCGTGATATGATCACGAGGGATGCCATAGTGGGGGCGCTCCGGAAATTTCGACTACCTCTCACATGCACTGACATCGCATAGTGCACGGGCCTCAACATTCCACCTCCACCGACGGCAGTATAGGTGCCTAGCGTGCCCTAATTGTCGCTAAGAAAGCGTGACATTCTTAGTAGAGGGGCAATTTTTTTCGGACGTGTCAAGAAATGTAAGTGTAGTAAAACAGGAACATTCATCTGTCTTGCCCAATGTTCTAAAAACAGTCTTCTTGCATGCCCTCTTTAGATGTGTCGAATACCACGGTGGCATTCGACACATCTGCAGACTAAAGTAATTAGAAAGAAACAAACCCGAGTGTATCCGGGATTCCCATGGAAATGAATACTTAGGATGCTCAATAATTATGAGTGTATGAAGCACTGACGCCCTATAAGGTCATTTAAAGTATATTGCTGTTTTAGTCCACCGCGATGGTGGTCACGGTGCCCGGATTCTGACCCGAAAGGCGCAAGTTCGATCCCGGCAGCGGCTAGAGGCCCATGTATACTTCGCGATGTAAATGCATGTTTGAAAAACTCTTGGCGGTCGAAATTTCCAGGGCTGTCCACTACGCCGTGCCTCGTGATAAATAATTTCGTGGTTTTGGCCTGTAAACCTCTGAGCTTGAAAATGTTCGTTGAGCGCGCATCTCTCAGGGAGGAGCACGCCGGGTGCGCCGACCACACCTGTGGTGGGGCGAAGTTTGGTAGTGCAGGTAATGTGGCCTTCGTAACCACTGATGCCATGGCTCGATCCGAAAATTCTGGTATTGTCATGTGACTCAAGTTTAAATAATTGCTTAGGTAACATTTAGTACACGCTTGCGAATGTCAAACTCCTAAGTGGTTCTCCCAAGAAAACCACAAGTGAGGCGGGTAATTTAGTTTATTTTTCCTTTCTTAAAATAAGTTAACTGCTGCCTATATTTTAAGTTTTTGACTATATTATACAATACCTGGCCTCTTTTAAGATGCACAATATACAACAAAAGAAACGTTTCAATGAGCAGGCCGAAAAACTGCAGAGCCTGGCGTGGTGTCGAGACTCGCCACCGAATCTCTGCCACATCCCATGGGGATGCTGTGAAAGGTCATCCAACGTAAATTCCATACAGTGTAGGTATGGAATACAAAGCTCCTTCGAACATTGGGAGGCACTCCTTGCTAGCCCAGACCTGAAGGTACAACAAGCGCTCCTGGGTCACGTCTGGCTGGCGGCAGAAGCCAGCGGAACCTTGGACTTGACCCCCCCCTCTGTTTCCTTCCTAGCTCATAAAGCCTGTCCCCTCTTCCTCCAACAAATGTTGTTGTTCTTTTTGGCAAGACGAGGCGAAACTTCGCGATACGTTGAGAGTGCTGGTGTCCATGGAATGCTCGTCGTTAAAGCAACATGTAGCAGGTTAACGAGAACAGGTCCGATTTTCCCCGATGTACTTGGGAAAATGAATCGGAAAGAAGAAAAAAAAACAAAAGCATTTATCAGGAAGCGGGAATTGGAACACGTGAGGGAAGCGGTACACGTACTGCCATCTTAGCCTGTGTCGCAAGCTAGCATAACGCAGGAAGCTAATCAGCCTAAAGAAAATCATATTCCCCGTAGCACTTGGTTGGTTTGTGTGCCAAGATACATGAAAGGACGTTTTTCCTCATAGGGAAACGCATGGTCAAGTAATAAGTAGGAGACTAGTACCTAAATACTCGTAACTAGTATCAATACAACTATTCAGCCAACTAGTAAATTGGGTCAACTAAAGTAGGAGATCACACCGTCAATTAAAAAGGAACTTAAAAAAGAAATGGACAAAATTCGCTATCCCGAACGTCCACCCATCTTTAAAACGAACAGCAAGCGGTGACCTCTTTCAGAAAGATTTATTGTGCGAGAAAAGCTGAAAGGTTGGTCTGAATCGGATGTTCTGACCTGCTACTCGGCGTAAGGAGAAGGGGAGTGGCTGTATCTGAACCTGGTGGCCAACAGCCACTGCACTATGGATAACATACTGATCGATGTAGTCTATGTAAGAAGAGCACAGAGCTATCGCGCATATTATGGGCTCGAACCTAGTGCCGACAGGATCGAAGGTATACTGGCCGCCGTCTAAACAGGAATTAGTCCCCCTTCCATTGGTGCTATATTGACACGCGCTGTCGTTATGGTTTGTTTACGACAAGCGCCATTATCACTTTCCTGTGACGCGCAGCGCAGGCCACGCTTATCTTGCATGCTGCTTCGAGAATGATATCGACCGTTCTACAAACTTAGCATGCCCGACGCGCACATTCGAGCGCCTTCTAGGGTATCAGTGATAGTACCAGAACGCGCTGTGACGAGTGTATAAAAGCCGGCGCATTTCACCGCCGGTCAGTTTTTTACCGTCGACCGACGGCTCTTCACGCCGCTATCGACTTGCAGTGCGAGTTTCTTTGCTTTGCTGGGCCAAGGTTTGCCCAATAAACAGTTCGACTGACAACGCCTTGAGTTCTTCGTACCGTCATCGTCACGACCACGTGACAATGCACATTAAAGTTATTTCCTACGTGAAATTTGCGACAGATCAAAGCGCGAAAAACATCCGTGATCTTTCATTGCCGGTAACGGCAGTGAAAAGACACCGGCAATGAAAGGATATGAACCGATCCGTCTCTCCACACTTGGCTCAACGGCAACCAATGCACCGTAGCTTGCTCCTTGTTGACTATTTCGTGTAACAAACATGGGTCTCCACAGTGCGTGCGATCTGCGAGAACGTTTTTGTACGTTGTAGAAAAGGAGCTTGGCACAACTATGCCATCATTTCATTTTCACGCGGCAATTAATGGTGAGGAAATCCTTTCATAGGGTACACAGAATAATGAGATTAAATTCACCGTTGTAGGTGTTTATACGACAAAGAGATCTTAGACTGCTAAGTCTTAGTGCCCATATCGACGACGCTGGATGATGGGCATACAGCTGATGCGTGTGAAAGTGCTAATAAACTGAGTGTTAATGTTACGAAAGCTAGATAGCCCCATAAATGCATTGTGTATAGTAGTAACAAAGTATGGCGCTCTATAATTAATTCTTTGTAGTGTAGTAAGTTACCTTTCAAATGAAAGATTTTGGAAATTTACGCTTTTTTTCGTATAGCATATATAATGTACCGCGTAGCCGTGTGCGTAGGTTGTAAAATCTGAAGCCATGTGACGCACTTCGGGACGCTTAAGATGCGTGGACAGAGCGGGTGTAGATTGATCTCTGGAGCTTTACGTCCCAAAACCAGCTATGATTATGAGAGACGCCGTAGTGGAAGGCTCCGGAAATTTCGACCTGCCTCGGGTTCTTTAACGTGCACTGACGTCGCACAGCACACGGGCCTCAACATTTCGCCTCCATCGAAATGCAGCCTCCGCGGCCGGGATTCGATCCCGTGAGCTTCTTATCAGCAGCCGAGCACCATAGCCACTAGACCACCACGACGGGGTGAGCGGCTGTATAGAGGCACTAGCAATTCTACGTCTAGAAATGTCCTTTGCCGAGTGACTGCATCAGCGGCGCGCAATCATCCTGACACCTAAGGAGAACATGCATCCTCACCGCTGTTACTAAATAGTCGTGCCACTAGTGCAATGCACATATAATGCGGACATCTTCCCGCGGTTCTGTGGAATCTGTGCAAGTAGAAACATGTATGCAGAAGATAAAGGAACAAAGGCTGGCTCGTAAAAAAAAAAAAAAAAAGAACAGGAAAGTTTGCAACATTTCGAGCTGAAACGGATTTGATTATCTTTACCGTACGTCTAAACGGAAGGACGATCAGCAAGATCACCCAATTTACTTCTCTAATTGGCTCTCGAATATGCTGGACGCACTCTCGGAATCCGCGCAGATGCACATACGCTCTTTTTTCTAACAGCAACGCCCTGCAATAAATCCTTTCTTTTTTCCACGTGTTTATTTTCATTCGCGTCGTATAAGAGCAAAAGCGGGAACAACCCGATCAAAACTCGTGCTTTAGTGCCTCGGCAGAATGCTGTTCTCATTTTCTGTTTCTCTTTTAATCCTCGTGTAGCTTTCATCCCCCTACTGGCTATTTCACTTTCACCGCAGAATTTCCCTTCTTCTTTTTTTTTTTTCGTTCCACTTAAAAGAAATGGTGATGTGGCGTGCACTTCGAAGGTTGATGTCGGTATTATCAAGCTTCATTCCCGCTCCAGTGAACGCGGCCGACGTGCGTGTGGTATGCACGCAAATTCTCTCCTATCATTCTTTTGCATCTCGCCTGAATACTTGTGCCTGTTCTTTCTTCGCTCCAGCCCTCTCCTCGGCGCGAAGCAGCAGGATAAAGGAATGCCGGTTCATCCTTCTTTTTTGCACTTTATTTTATGGCGCAAGAAAATCCGGATTGCCAGATCTCTCCGCTTTTGTTGCGTATTTTTAGGTGCCATAGTTTAACTCTCGTTCGGAGAGCTCTTTCTCTGCACGCACTTCGGATTGATCTCCAGCCTGATGTTTACATCACAACACGCGAACCTGTCTCCGCTTTTGTCAGAGTGAAATGAACTATGACGCAGGAAAAAAAAAAGAAGAAAGAAGAATACCTCGATCGTTGACCGCCGTCAGATGCCTGGAGCGTGACTACAATTGCTCATCATACAGTGTTCCACACTGTGCGATGAGGGCAACATATTTAGGACTCAGAGCGCAAGGGAACACCGGCCGCCAACGAAGTGAAACTCGTCGCCCATATTCGCAAGCGAAGTGGAATACAAGTAGGAATGCACCAGTTTCTCACCCGCAGAAGATATGTGCACAAATCGCTTGCAAAGAAAGCTAACTCCCGCAACCCGTATAGCTGATTTTTTTCTTATTTCACGGAAAATAGAAAGTTAACGTAATTGTTCTCGAGCGCTATCACTCCTACATGCCTTAATAATTTGGCGGCGCCCCGCCGTAACTGAATGGGCAGTGGGCAAAACATAATGCGTTGTCGCGAACAAAACTGGTGATCAGAAACGACTCGCGGACCAGACGCGCTGCAGCATTTTGGCAGAATGTTTGCATGCCGCACTAAAGCGTGTACTTTCCCAGGGACTGAATATATAAGACAACACTGCCCACAAGAGCTTCATATAGGTTATACATTCAAATTTAAAAACGATGTGAAAGTGTGTCCTTTGTGCCATGCTGCTGAAAGTTTCCTGGTTATGTTCCAGTGGGTCTCTGTTGCGTAGATACGCGAGTGGTTTTCGATAACTTATTTTGTTCACCAGACGTGGTTATTTTCGTCACATTGTCTATTCAGTCACAGCGGGGCGCCCCAGTCGCCACCGAAAGATGGAGCCACCTGCACATGTCCGTAGGTCCTTGCAACGTGTGCTGTCTGTAGCTTTTATGACCGTATGTTATTACTGTACGCTGTGACTTCGTAATATATTTTTTTTAATCCAGAGTATACGTGCCTGCACGGACATGGCGAAGCACTATTATAAAGTGTATAATATACCGGCCAGCGCGTTGGCTAAGAGTCGCCAAATGACTGCGACTCAAGATACCGCTATGCTCACACGGTAACGGCGCTTCTCAAATTTGGCCCACGCAACCCTGCCGAATAAAATCGAATTGGGCCTCGCACCCGCAACGCGAGTGAGTGATGTTATGCGCCGCCATCACTGTACGTCTTGTACAAGTTCGCATATGTACGAGGGGGAGAGGCGGGCAGACGAAAACACGAAGGCTACTTTGGCCTGCGGGGGCGTTTATCGAATCCGAGGGAAGTTCGCTCACCTGGAAGTTAGCGAGGAAAGGGGAAGAAAAGTACGAGCTTGGGGCAGTCGCCGTTTTTTTCTTTGTTTGTTTATGTTTTCCCGTCAGCTTACATTAAATGTCCAATGGCTGTAGAAACTGTGTCCGTCGAAAACGAACAGTTTGCAGAGCTCGCCCGCAAGTGCTGTCACTGAGGTTCTTCTCCACGACGAGCTGAAAAATATTTTCGAGCTATGTACGGCGTGTAGGGAGAAGCAACGTGAGATGTATCACTGAAACTCCTGACGCATGGAAGCAGGTCCACGTGCATGTCTGCATATTATTCCACCCACGGCTCGCAATTCAATTACCCGCGTGGTGAGCTGTGACGTGAATAGGGAGCTGATCTATCTATCTATCTATCTATCTATCTATCTATCTATCTATCTATCTATCTATCTATCTATCTATCTATCTATCTATCTATCTATCTATCTATCTATCTATCTATCTGCCTTCGTCTTGGTACCCTTCTGGTCGTCTCGCTCACATGGTACATACCACAATTGACATGGCAGGTCATAATTGTATGCCCAACATGACTGATAGGTCCGTGCTTGCCATCTACGTCACGATTAACGATAATGTGATTACTCGTGGCGCATTCCTCGGTTCGGAATATGCAGGTATGCGCCATGCGTGTTTAAATGCAACTTTGCAGTCTGCACGAACCAAGGAACCGACAGATATCGCGCATATTGTGAGAACGCACTTTCCGCTTTTAAACAAAAGAATGACCAGCCGTTTGTTGTTGCTGGCGATTTAAATGTACACATCACACAAGCTCACAGACACAAAGTGTTCTTCAAGGGGTATTACATAAGGGGTGTTCGTCCTAGCCTAACGTCAATTGGGGTGTGGTGGGGGCTATAGCATATGAACTTTTATAGCAATGTAGTAATCACTGCAGATATGATGCTACTATGGCCAACCATGCCTTTGTACAGCTTTTCTCGAAAACGGAGGGGTACGCCAAAGAACGTCGCTTATGATATGCCCATCGCCCGCCGTAGCGGACTGGGTAAAGTGCTTGGACCGTGGCCACACCCTGACAGCCAAAGACGTGCAGTCAGTGCCCTCTTAGACCTTTTAATGGGCACAAACCCAATGAACTGTCTGTGAATAACATTATTGCCTCTTCTTATTACGCGTGCGCACATCGCATAGACATTTTGTATGCCAGTACATAAACATGTATGTTGGAGCTGCATCCACGGTAATCTGTGTCCGCTATGTACACATTGAACTCAGCCCTTAGAGGCATTGTTTACACGCTAGCAACACGGTGTTACGCAGTTTGCACAACTCCTTTAATTTTATTTTCTTGTGCTATCATTCATCCTTGTGGCATTTTTTTTTTCTATATATGTGTTTATTGTTCTCAATATCAATATCAAGATGATGGGATAGCCGGCTCTGACAGCCTACCTTCCAATGTTTTCACGTCTAAATAGAAAAAAAAAAGTTATACTGCAGGGCCCAAGGGCCATTGGATGTCGTCTTAAGGGGAAAGAAGAGCATCTCCCACTTCTTTCATTTCCCCTGACCCCATCCCGGGCACAAAATAAGGTTAGGCCTCTCTCGCTCGCTTAGATTAAACTGACATCTGTGCTCTCACGTGATAACTCAGGTTACGTGGCTCGATGATGTACCGTTTAGTCACCATAAGTTTGGTCGACAAGGCTGCTAAGCCCACGTTACGCACACAACTACTCAATTTACACAAATACATCGATCTTACTCGTAAAGCTCTGCACAGTGCCTAACAATGCGGTACATGGTTCGCTGACCGCATCGCATGACATCGATACCACAATGCATGCATGGGATCTGCAGGAATTTGTACAACAACAACAACAACAACAACAACAACAACAACAACAACAACAACAACAACAACAACAACAACAACAACAACAACAACAACAACAACAACAACAACAACAACAACAACTTGAACTTTCAGCAAAGTTATTGTATTGTATTGTATTGTATTGCATTGTATTGTATTGTATTGTTTTATTGTTTGGACAAGTATCTCTGCGTGGTAACCGCGCGAGCAGCCGTGCGTATCTCCTTTATTTCGTGTTGTCTCGTGTAATTGCGGAACTGCACAGTTTTCACGTTCCATTCGTCTGGAATACGTATTCTGGACAAGAAAGAACTTCGCTGAAGCAAGCATATATATACTTGGACGTCGAGTGTATATCGCGCGGTACATGTTCGACGTCGCGTTCTTTCTGCTGCATTTGTTCGCGTATACGCATCCCTGCTGCTATCACGCAAATACAACCACGCGCCTGCCCCGATAACGCACGGACGACCCCACATATACGCCAGGCAACGGTTCACTAACAACGTTTCCTACTTTGTGTTGGCACGGGCGCCAACCTAGCCCTCGTGGCTCACATTTTGGGAAACCTGCGCGGGCGGCTGGAGGCTGCCGACACTTTCTGCTCCGTCGAACGTTACGTCGGACCCGGGATTTTGGGCGAGCAGCCGCCGACGAGCGCTACTTCGGTTCCTCCGCCGCGCGCATTATATTGTATGGCACAGCGCGGCGGCAGCTGCTGTGCCGCAGCCGACGCACTATGCCGCTCGCTATTGGGCCTTAATAACGCGTCGCATCTGCATAATCCCCTCTTTGTGCGTTCCCGCGGCAGGGATTTCATTTTCATCGAATATCGCAACCGGTATACGTGGAATGCCGGAGAAATTTCGTTTTTTCGTCGTGGCATGAAAAATAAAGTGGGCGCCGCGAGTGCCTCCGAGGAGGTCTGTGGTACACTTTCCGCTCCTCTTAGGTTTTTGCGACAAGAAAGAAAGAAAGAAAGAAAGAAAGAAAGAAAGAAAGAAAGAAAGAAAGAAAGAAAGAAAGGAAGAAAGAAAGAAACGCGCTGGAATGTGCTGCGCTTGCCAAATCCTGCATCCTGAATATTTCCTCCATACTTTTACCCGCCATCAGCCGCCGCCGATGACGCTGCGTCTTCTCTTTCTTTCGCCCTGCACGCGGCTGCGGCTTTGCGGACTAAACGCAGAACTCGCCCGTTTGATTAGGCAGAGAGATGCGAGTTCTTGCCTGTCACGCTGTGTGGGCTTTGGTTAGTGATATTTGTTGTCTGTGCCATTGCTTTGTTCATACCTCTTTTACGCCTCTTTTGTGGCTGTACGCGGTGCTGTGTGATGGTTAGATGCTGTTCGAGTCTCACTACCCGCATTTTTATTGACTTGAGAAACCAGGTGTCACGCCCTAACAATCGCATTTGAGTGGAGACAATCAGACAAGGTATTAGCGAACATAAAAACAAAATAGGGAAAAGAAACACTTGGCTAGGGAGTGGCAGATAATATTGTTTCGCAATATTTACGAGGACACTCGATTGGCATAAAGAGGTTACGTGTGTCCTTAGATAGATAGATAGATAGATAGATAGATAGATAGATAGATAGATAGATAGATAGATAGATAGATAGATAGAAAAAAAGACTTGCGCTTTACGTTTTTTTTTTTTGTAAGTGTCTGTCAGCTGACTTTTCATTTGTCATCTCTTGAGAAATGAAATTTTCCCAATACCTCCAGAAATCCAATTTAGCCCCGTGGAAGAGCGGAATGAATAGCGTGCCTCTTTCGTCCTTATCTTCTGTGTTCGTTATTTAGCAATGTCATCATTTACTCTCACTCGTCGAATACACCTTTAGCTTTCCTGCGTGAGCAGCGCAATGACTTCAACGTGTTAATATAATTTTGGATATACGTGATTGTTCATGTTCTGTTCAGCTACGGTGCGCCCCGCGCACCGTTTCATCTCTCATTGTATTCATCGGGGCCAACGCTCGACATTACGAACCTCTGCAACGTTCCTTTAATACATATTCTGCATTGTTCGTCCAAGCCTCGCGTCTTGAGAAAACAGTGCGAGGTAGGAAGAGGGAAGTCCGCTAAAACCACAGCGGACTGACAGAATCAACTGCGAGCCATTTTTTAAAGTGACGCGCTCACTGCACAAACTAGGCCATCTGACTCCATTTGGAAAGAACGAACGCCTCTCTGACATGCCATTCCGCCAGTGCGATCGAGTTGAAGAACGTGGAGTGCATATTAGGGCACAGCACGGGCTCAGGCTGGCCCGAAAACCCGGGCCTGGTCGGGCCGGGTAAGTAATAATCGAACTGGACTCGGGTCGGACTCGGCCTATGAGCGTCGGGCCTGGGTCCGACTCGAGCCTGTGTTTAACACAGGCTCGAGCCGCGTTTAACAGTCTTGCGCTTTCGAAGCTTTCGGCACTTTCAATGCGCATGGCTGTTATACAACTAAAATGCTGCGATTCTAAAGTTTTGTTCTTAAACGGCTGCTTGTGCTTTCGGAGATCTGTATACTGCGCTTGCGCTATATGGTGCACTTCGCTTATAAATTCCGTTAAATGGGCGTGGGATACCGAGAATGAACCTTAATCGCTCTGGTATGAAGTCAGCGCTCGTGCTATCTTCGTTTTCTCTCTGATGTCTTCATTTTGGTTTTGCGCTTTAAGCTAGTTGTGAATTGTTACAAACTCGCCCAAATCTTAGTTCTTGTACACGATTTTGTTTAGTTGTACACATGGCAACTACATCATGTTGCTGCTCGACTGGCTTTCCTTTACCTGTATGTACCCTTGCTTGCATTCGCGCGTGGGCGAACAGCTTTTTGTTTACGTTTGTTTTTGTTTAAGTTCGACCAGTAACTGAAATACGGTATATTCTCAATTATTCTGTACGAATAAAACACGACGTACCGAACTGTCCAAGCATTTGTTCGGTATGCATTATGTAATGTCTCACCGCGCATGCATAGCAACGAGTCGTTTCTCAGTGTGCATGCCCCTATCAATCTTTATAATAACTCCTCTACACCAAATTTTGAAAGCATTCCATGCGCATCGTTTCTGCGCGAGAAGTGTCGCGTTTCAGGCGAAACTTTAGCGTGTCGTCACAGTCTCTATTTTCCCTCTTTCATTCCCCTTCACAAGTACGGAATAGTCAACCGGATCCCTCCTTCCTTCTCTCTATCCTTTTACTCCATCTCCCATATGAATGTATCGGTCGAGGTGTCTTCCCTGAAGACATTTATCGTGCACTCTTCACCCCCACTTCCTTCCGTTTCTTCTTTTAATAATCACCTTCTCTGTCCACTCTAGTTAGTCTCCCTGTCTTTCGTTTACCTCTCTCTCTGTTTCTCTCTCTCTCTCCCTCTCGCTCAGGGAAAAATGCCATACTGCCTGACTTTTGCCTTATTGCGCAGCTCTTTCATATCCGCCTTGAATGTCTGACTTGCAGTTTATTATCACCGTCACATCCGCGCGACAATATCAATATAATTATTTCATGTTCGAAACGGCAGGTTTTGACAATGTAAGTAAGTCGGCAGATGCAGTCACCAAGGCAGATGTAGCTGTACCGGCCAATGGACGAGACGACATTAGTTGATCGCCCCAATGAGACAGCACAGGCGTGTAAGAAGCAGTGAGTAAACAACAAGGGAGACATAAGCATAGCTGTACGCGTATTAATTCTGCGAACTCCCACTGTCCTTACACGCGCCGTCGATTGCACAGATTGCGAGGTTGACGGATGTCGTGCTTTGGAATGCGCTCCCTCACCCATCATACTTACGAGAAAAGTAACAGGACCAGGCCGCCGTGCGACTGCAGCGTGCTTTCGGGAGACGCCGAAATGTTTCTCCTAAAGCAGAACCGCTATCGGAGCGGTGATGGGTTGATTCACGGGCGAGGAAGTGTACTTTTCTATAGCGCCACGCACGGATGTCTAAAAGGGTATATTTTTTTCCTGGCGACTGCTCAGACAAGATGCGCGGGGCGCGCCTGCCGAGAGGAAAACGATTTTCGTTCCCCCGGCAGTATTCGAATATCTTTATTTCCATTTGATGGTCGGGCATGGAGAAGGCATCTTTTCGATGCCTTAATACCGGAGGACGCGTTAGTGCGCAGCTGGATCGAGAGAGGAGCGTGTAGGTATATATACGTGCATTTGAGGGTGCGGGGGGGTTCGGGAGTAAGCGACAGGGGGGGGGGGGGGGGTCGCGGCTTCCAGTCGCCTAATGTGTGCGCTACCACGGCTTCCTGTAAACGCGGAAAAGCTATGGGGGCACGTGCGGTGCCATACTACTATATACCTCTCGAAGTACTAGTCGACGCAGGAGGGGTCACGATCGCGGGGTCAGACCGTCTCCATTGCCATGTTTCCTGGCTCGAGGGGCTTTTCTTGGCCGGTCAGGACCCTGCACAGCCTCTTGACTGCGTTACCGGTGGCGCTGCGTAGCCGGCCTCGTGAAACGGCTGCTGAGTGCGCGCTTCCGCGATGCGCTGTGTGTAGCCGCTTTGCGCTGTGGCATATCGTATAGCGGCGGCGCCACCCCCCTTCTACGTCAACCATTAAAGGTAAACAATTGGTGCTGAGCTTCATCGTGCTGTGCCAGTTTTCCTCGACGCTTTGTTACGCCGACGTTCTAAATATTGCCCTGCAGGAGCAACAAATATCTTTCTTTTTTTTTTTTGTAGTCAAAAACAATGGTACATTTGATGAGGAGATAATCAGCCAAGTTTGGGTTATCTGTCACTGTCCATTAAAGACAACAGTAAAACAATAAACGTTGCGCCGGGATCAGTAACTTTCTATGGGAGTTTCCTCGGCTTGAGTACGCCCATTAGCAAAGCTAACATCCATTCGACCTGCCTCTGGCGTCCTAACAGAATGTTGCCCGTTTCAGTGGACAAAAACATGAAAATTTAGTTTCATCCCTTTGTGATCGCTCGATCACAAAAAGCTGCTCCGTATGCGCTGGAAATGTATTAGAGGCTCGCCCATTCCCATGTTTACTTGTAGGAAAGGGAAGGTGGCCCAATGTTACCATGTGGCCCAAATTTATCATGCGTGGATAAAAAAAGGTGCAATTTGAAAAAAAAAATGAAAAAAAGAGTACCGAGACATTCAAACAAAATTATTCGCTAAGAAATGCAAAATTGCGTCATTTCATTTTGCTTGCTAACTTTGCAAATTGAAGTTGAGGCCTTGGGCGAAAAAGAAAGGGAAAACAGTGATAAAACTCTACTGCAAATATAGAGCGAGAAAGAGGAGGCGCAAACGCTGACGTTCATGTGCATTGGGATTTGCTCTCCGGTTGATTTACCCTAGCCAATACTGCCGTTAATCAAATATGTTCCTGATTTTAAACTTCTTAAATAATGGTATAATGAGGCACATGTTTTCAGCCGCAAGAACAATGTTGAGTTTTATCGGTATGTAGTCTATAATATGCATTGCATTTGGCTAGAATAGTAAACTTTGTAATCGTCAATCTCTTCAGAAGCTCTGCACCAACTGCATTAAGCAGGGCAACGCTCATGAATGCTTTAACAGCTGAGCTCTCACGTAGAAGGTAAAAGCTCTCGCCCTTGACCCACACACCGCTACAGGATAATGATTACGCGAAGGTCAAGAAAGAAAGAAAGAAAGAAAGAAAGAAAGAAAGAAAGAAAGAAAGAAAGAAAGAAAGAAAGAAAGAAATGAAAACAAGAAGGAGAAGTGTCGGGTTCCTCAGAAAAGAAAAGCGAACCCGCGCTGGCCCTCAAACCACTATCCACACCTTTGCCCTCAACCCGCCGCTACACGTGATAGCCATAGTGAAATTGAGACCCTTGCCCCGGCTCTACTGTTTACTAAGATTTCGCACGTGTGGAACTGGCTTTACTTTTCTTTTCATTCTTATAGAGTGCGGGACGGTAATTGTAGCCATGTAATGCGTTTATGAATGGCAGGAACTGCATCAAGTCACGTGCTGCAGCTATTGTCTGTGTGATTTCTTTCTATGTTCAAGAGGCAAGAAAAGTAAAAGCAGTAATAATGAATTGTTACTCCGAAACAATGTAGCAACTAAGTCGAGCTTCACAGCCTACGAGCCAGGTCATATTGGGCAGTGAGTGAGTGAGTGAGTGAGTGAGTGAGTGAGTGAGTGAGTGAGTGAGTGAGTGAGTGAGTGAGTGAGTGAGTGAGTGAAATAACATTATTTTGTCCACAATTTGGACGTGAGCGAACTCAGCGTCGCCCGGACAGCAATGAAAATGATCTGAATGATAGTATAGTTGTAATTATGTGTTGCAATTAAGGCACACATTATAAGACTTGTGGGTTCCATATCTCATTCAAAGTTTAAGACTGCGTTTTTCTTCTTCTTCTTCCTCTTAAACGAAGAAGAAGAAGAAAATCAAGTACACTGAGGTTGATGCCAAGGATTCTCGAACTGTATTGTACATCTGGGATCTGAAAGTTCTAGAGGACGGAAGAGTTGCAAGCATTGATCTTGCCTTCAACAGTTCGTTTCAGGAGCGTGGCTTCATCGCAACAGGTCCACTCGGTGACCGACAAAGCACTTCATATCGTGCCAAGGAAGCAGACATATTGCGTTGCGTTAACTTTATCCGCTTCATCCACCTTAAAAAATTCGAAAGTCCCTCCTTGACGTCTCAATAAAGAAAACAACAAAAATGGGGCTGAACCCTCTGTCATAGGAACCAGTATAACGTGAAAATGAGATGTACCTTCATGGAAGCTGTTGAATGGATCAGCGGTAATCTGGCGAATCGAGTGCGGGAAATGGGTTCGGCACTCTGGACATGTGAACCCGTTAGCAGACATCAGCGGCAACGGGACACTGCACAGGGATCCTCGGCAATTGGCGCACCAGAAAATGTTGTCGAACGACACACATATCTCCGGGGACACCACTGCACGCGCAGGAGCCCTGCGCTAACCTGGCATAAACCAGATGCGTTCGCAGATTGTGAAACCGAACGGTTTGTCAGCGGATCGTTTTGCGAACTCACAGTCCGTTGCAGCAAAAGGTACACAATTTACTTGTATAGGCGGCCACCTGTTGGGTGTGCTTGGCTCACGGCGTCCTGCCGGCCTGTTGCATGGGCAAGATACAACCATTTGTCCTGTTGTGTGACGTGTGGGATAGTAAGTTGTGTTGCGACGCTTTCAGCTCCAGGAACGCGAGGCTCAGAGTTCGCAGTTTGACCCGTGGACGCGTGATTGCGTTTCTTTTCACGGAGGTGTTTCTTGCTGCACCAAAGCATCAATCTGTGGGACATTCGGCCGTCGACGTCGTTCTGCGGCGTTTAGGGAAGCCGTTTTCTATTCGGTGCCGTCATACATGAAACAGAAGGCGGTGTAGAAACACGGTTGATGCATGTGCAAGCAGCTTTATAGGTGAAGAGGCGGCACAAGCTAATCCAACGCGAAAGACAAAGCACGTATTAAATCTCCACAAGCACCAGAAACCTCTGTTGCGCTGCGGGCGGAGTTATTGCCGGCTACGTCAGCCAAACTAACACCGCGTGTAGCAACATCACCGCATCGCCACCATCGCCATCCACTGTGCTGAGACTGCCCCCAAGCTCTCACTGTCCGTGCGCTGCAGAGTAACGATGTAGTACTTCGCTCCACCGCTCCTAGATGACTGTCACCGAACCCGTGCTGTGAAGTACGGGACGCGATCGCCGGAAATAATTCCAAGAACCAACGTCTTGGTTCTCCGAAATAGATCCCACGAAAGCTTGGACACTGGCTGAGGTTTTTGGGCTTGGCTGAGGTTTTTGGGCCCCTTCATTTCAAAGACCGAGTCAGAGCCAAGGGTGATCAAACAAAACAAATATATTCTCATCAAACAGGAACTTACAGAAAACGTACACAAACACGGCTCTTCCAAACTCAAACACAGATTGGTTACAACGTTACACGAAGCCAGCAAACACGAACAAGCTCATGCACTGCAAGAAAAGAACAAAACACAAAACAGTCCTATTCACCAAGTCAGTCGGGCGTCTTCTCAACTCGAAGCTTGCAGGTGGGCTTGTCAGCTGGCTCGTGGAATAGCGTCTGAGTCACGCGCCGGCTTCTTGCTACTTCTTTTACTTGCTACTCTTCTACTCCCTTCTCGTGGCCCGTGTCCTACTGTTTATATAGCCTTGGGAGGCTGTGCTAGAAAGTTCGGCGCGGCCCACGTGACTCAAGCACACACAAAACTGGGAACCTTCTCGCCCATTCTAGGTCCTTCTTCGTTGGGGCGGCGCCTCTTTCTCTCTCTCTCTCACTGCGCGAGGTGTGTCGGTCTGTACTCTCCGCCTCCTCTCTCTCCTTACGTCTGTCCCGCGTTGTGTTTGTGTTCCCTTTTCCGCGGCCGGAGATGTGGTTAAGAGCTGGGCCTCCCTTCTTTCTTCTCTCTGTCCCTTTAATTCTCCCACGCCCTGAGTGCTTCGGTTGAGGTGTCCTCACTGAGAGACAGTTACCGTGCATTCCACACCCTATTTTCTTCCCTTCCTTAAATAAATAGAATCTCTATCTCTCTCTCGCCGCGATAAGAAAGCTTCCACAATATTCTCACCTTTTGGAGACGCGGCGTGACCTTGGGCGCCTCCTCCGTGCGCGCCGCTTTCTTGTTGTTGTTTTGGACCTTCCCTCTAGTTCGACGCCGGGTTTCTCGTCGAAATAGGCACTATTTTGTGACAATGACAGTACGACTTCTGCCAACCAAAGTGCAGTCAAAGAGAGGAGATGGTAATTTAAGGGCAGTTACATTTGCTAAATACGTTTGCTTTAACACCACATCGTTCGGATGCAAACTGCGAAGCGGTGCTGTGAGGATATAAGGCGGATTTGTCAGCCTCTCCCGCTCGTGTTGATGGTGCGGTGGGTAGCGCGCGCAGCACCGCCACCACGTACCGGGGGGTTGTGGGTTCGTATTCATGCGGTGGCGATTCGTTGTATTTGTGGTTATCGTTTGTCATGTACTCACATGTATCTTTACGATGTCCTTTCCGTGACGGAATGACCCTAGTGAAGTCACTGGCGTCGCGGAGGGGGAGAGAGTATAAGAGATACATGAACCATAGAATTTCAGAGACGTCCCCCGCCCCCCTTGTCGCTGAAACTACAGTAACAAAACAACAAAATTAAGGCAACGGATGCCTGTAAAGCGCGTCAAAAAATATAGAGAGTTTGCGTTCCCTAAAGGGGCACTGAAACGCGAAAAACCCACATTGCATTTATTGTACGTTTGCTTGATGCGAGACTCAGTGATGTCAGTAGCAGCAGTGAGAGTGGCGAAGTCAGAGCGTATTATATTTTAATTTGCATTTGAAATCAGCTTCTGCGCCGACTGCAGTCTTACATCAACGCGCGCGGATGGGACATTGTTACGGTGTTGTGCTGCTAATTCTTATTGGCTGAGAATAGTCGAGAATAAAAATACTTGTCTCACACTGACCATAATGAATTTTAAGACGAAAACATGTTTTATGCTTGCTAAAGCTAAAGGCCATAAATTTGTGCGTTATAATTTCACTTTGTGTGCAACTGACACAAGGAGCGCTGTGTGGCCCACGTGGCTGCTGTAGCCCAAGGCAACGACGCCGTCAGAAAGCGTGATAACCGTCGTGGTGGGAAGGCCACAATGGATAGAACAGTTCCTGTGCCGCAACATATGTAAGCCGCATTTTGAACGGAAACAGCAAGCACGTCTCTAGGTGAGTGAAACGAGAAACTGGATGCCAACATTTGTCATCTGCTTTTATTTTGAATTTGTAAGTTGAATAACTTCTGTTTACCCGCGTCATTCTTGAAAATTCTTTTTGCATTTATCTCAGGGCAATGCGAGTAAAATTTGGTTTCAGGGAATCCTTTAGATAAGGATGAACGTCAAAACAAGTCAGGGCAAACGAGTTTTCGCCTTGCATCATCGATGGGACTCAATGCGAATGGAAACAAAGTGAATGGTCTCAATAAACAATAAATGTTTGCAGTTGAGGCACCTACTTGCGGCGCCATATTCCACCGATGTGGAAGGCGTCAACGTGAGGGAGGTTTTCGAAGGGGTGCGCTCGCTGCCGCTGCTATAGTACTGCGCTTGGTGGAACCGCCGCAACCGTTTGTAATGAGGGTTATTCTGGTGATTCACAGGCTTTGAATAAATGTGAAAGAATAAAGGTGTTTATAAACAACGTTTTTGACATCGCTGTGCGAGTGCTCCCTGCATGCTGCGAAAACGGGGCTGGAGGCAGCAGGCTATATGGCATGTTGGTGGTTCTCGCTCTAAAGCGCTGCAGCCGTCAGATCGTTTTTAACCCTCGGTAAGTCTGTCTTCTTCAAAGATGTGCCATTTCGTTGCAGAACTCTATCACGGAACCGCAGTGCCGCAGTGAATTCAGTGGCAGCACACAGCAGCGTCGTATGCTCCAACGGAGCTGCAGCGTCGTCTATTTTACTGCAGTTGCGACGCCGGGTAGATTAACAAACTTTTGCTGTGAGGTCTGCTCAATTATAAGCGTGCGTGCACGCGTGTGTGTGAACGAGGGGAGGGGGATTCGTTGAGACACTGTATAAAAAATAACAGACAATGGATGTGAGGTATCTTATTTATTAAAGGTGGACAACATGTTTTCAGCGTGTGTTTTCACCGTAATTCGTGCTGTATACTTGCCTTGCCATTTGTTCTCCCTTGGCACACTTTGGCCAAGACGAACACCAGTATTGATATGTCTGCCTTTCGGCTACAAGCCGTCGCCTGGAAAGCTTTAGCACTTCCGCGTTTAGACGAAACTGCCACGAAACAGTGTTGTCTGGCGCAGACTGTTCCCGTGTCGCCTGTGCACTAGCAAGGAGCACCTGATGGCAAACAATGCGCTTTGAGCAAGATGTGCAGTTGCAGTGCCCCATGTATTACGGGTTCATCACAACGTAACCACATCGAGCCTGTTGTGACCGAAAGCCGGAAACGAAGCGGCGCCGACGAGAGCGATGCAAGTGCTTGTCTACTACCCGCTTCACCATTACCTCAGCAGCGGGTGACGTCATATCTTTACCCGAAGGAGTCCTGCTGCACGTGGTCCGGATGCAAGAAGGGTTGCCTCGGCGAAGGGGAGAGTTATAAGGTCGGTGCATCACCTTTTCTCCCATTGGAACGGACTAGGACCTTAGACGTGGGATCGGAAGAGCAGCCTCAACGGAGTCTTCCTAGTCAACGTCTTAGAAAAAGCGGGCTATGTAATCAACTGACGAACGCCCGGGAAGCAGTCAGCTACCAATATGTTGTAAATAAACGTACATATTTCCCTCCCAAGGCTCCTCTTACTCTTGCCCCACCACGGTGGTCTAGTGGCTATGGTACTCGGTTGCTGATCCGAGGGTCGCGGGATCGAATCCCGGCCGCTGCGGCTGCATTTCAGTGGAGGCGAATTATGTTGAGGTTCGTGTACTGTGCGATGTCTGCCCGTTAAATAACCCCAGGTGGTCACGATTTCTGGACCCTCCACTACGGCGTCTCTCATAATCATAGCGTGTTTTTGGACGTCAAACCCCACAAATCAATCAATCCTCTTACTCTTACCTGCTACTTTGAGGACTCCTGGCAGGACGTGTCCTGACATACTCATTTGTTAGCTATAGGTTCGAAGTCTTTATTGTATAGTCAGAACACACTCTCTGCGGGCTCCAGGTGCCACTGGGCACTTGTGAAACGACTACGTGTTTCACATGCACAGCGTTATGTAGTATTGTCAAGTTAATGTCACGCGTTGCATTCACAACCAGCTGTCGATTTCTTCGGCCGTTTTTACAGCCAACTATACTGCGCAATGCACAGAACGCATGGCGCGTCCAAGCAAACCCGGCGGACGCAGGAGTCGAAAAATATGCATCGCAACACTAAAGACCACGAAGAAGTTCAAATGACCGACGTCGACGAAGCCGTTCCGACAGCTCCAGACACTGTGTACACGACTAATGTAACTCTAAAACAGGCCGTGCACAGGAAGCTAGACGTGGAAATTCGAGCATGTGAAGAAGACCGGGCATGAGCGACAATATCAAGGGCTTCGATGGAGGGGTTTTTACATGCTAGAACGACCATATGATTCTGAGGCGTGCCGTATAGTGGAGTACTCCGGAACCTTTCACCGCCTGTGCGGTTCGTTAATGCGCACTGAAATTGCACAGTACACACTGGCCTTCAACATTTTCGCCTCCACAGAAAACGCGGCCGGTATCGAACCCGCGTCTTTCGTGTCAGCAGCTGAGCTCCATAGCCACTCAATCACCTGGACGGACGACATTATCAAGAATGACGCGGCAAAAGCCAAAGCACAGGCTAAGGACTAGGCATGCGTGAAGCGTCCTAGAGCAAACATCTCGAACGCTTCTAAATTTGGCACCGCGGTGCTCGCGTCAAAAGGATTAAATGTACAGGGTAATCCACTTATAGTACACACGTCGCAGCGTGACTGCCTAGTCTCTGGCTGCCTTTTTTGGATCGCCAGCGCTCGCGATCTAGCGTAGGCGCACAGAGGCCTCCAAGCCCATGTGCGCCTGCGCTATAGATTAGTCTCGATGTGCGGCCACGTTGCGAGCGCTGAATATACAAAGAAGTCTAGAAGAGCAGCTTGGGCTTGTAGGTATACATAATCGCACGAGGAATAACGCCCACCAAAACAGGGACGATGGGAGCAAGACGGCACAAGTGATTGTGTCGTATTGCTCTCAGTATGCGCTATTGCACGTACGACGGTGTATACCTACAAGCCCAGGCTGCTCTTTTTTTTTTTTAGACTTCATTTCTCATACATCGGGATCTTTTAAACGTCCTCTCTCGTATGCAAGTATCTTCGTAAACCTCATCGCTCCAAAGAAGGCAGCCACGCTGCGCCGTGCTCATACTAAAGTTGGACGACCCAGTACATGAAGCTGGCAGCTTCATCATCGCCGGTCCGAGGTCACAAACTGAACAAGCGATACCCCGGCCTTGCTGCTCGAGGGTTGAACCGCGGTGAGCCTCAAATGTTCTTTCTTTTTTTTTTTTTGCTCTTACTTGCAAGTTATTTCTTATATATAGGTACAATTACACGTGATTCTGGTAAACATGTGTTACGCGAACTCGGGGCAAGTTACAGGCAATATTAAGTATAGCACCTTATAGAGTACCTAATAAAGCACTTGCTGGAAGCTGCAGGAGGCTATAATTAGCAAACCGGACATTACCGAGAGTGTTGAAGGGCCATGCGTTGAGAACAGCTGTCGGGGGCATTTTGTTTGGTGAAAATTTTACTGCCATTATCGAGGACAGCGTTACAAGTTGAGTGCTAAGATTATTTATTTTGTTATCTTTATTATACAGCACCTGCAAATGCACTGCAATGATGCGCATGTTCCTTTAGTTCGGTGCGTACTCTGTTTTTACTGACGTGCGACGATTTCGGCCGGCTATAATTGGGTCCTCACTGCTGCAAGGGTATATTGCTCATGCTACCCCTATTCACTCTACCCAAGTCGTCGCCCCCCTCCCAGATATAATACCCTCACGGCGAGGACGTTATATAAGGAAGGGGGCGACATGGTCATATTAATAAACGTGGTGCATATTAGGAAAAATAAAAATACACGATGTGACAAGAAAAATACAGCGGTTACAGCACCAGACATGAGACGAAATTAAAGAGATGAACAGAAGAACCGTGATCAAAATATTACTACACGTTTCCATCTCAGTAAAGCGATCCTGATTGTTTTTTGTCAGTTGCTGAAGCCATGTCTGATGGCAAATTGTTCCACTGAAGGATCGTGCGTGGAGCGAATGTGTTAGCATAAGAAGATGAATGACACTTTACGCATTTAGCTGTGAAAGAATGATCGCGTCGTGGAAAGTTGACGTGGGGTGACAAGCACAAATTGTCGCGAATGGATGGATGGTGCTACAGCTTATATAAAATCGTCGAACGAGCATGTTTGCAGCACGTTTCTTTTTTTAAATTCTGAGACGCTTGTACGGGATGCATATGTATCGTTTCGTAAGGTATGTTCATTAATTAAAAAGATATAATTCTGTTTTCTGTTTTGTCACGACGGAGTGCATTCAACATAGAAAATTGGAAAGTCCCGCTACGACGTATGCAGTGGTTCATCACTTAAGAAAATAGAAAAAAATACAATAGAAAACACACCCTGGAAGTGTCGCCTCACGTGAGTACGCATGAAGGGGAGTGCTTATATACGCATTAAGACGTTGCACTCCTTGGGGGTATTTTTGTTCCACAACCTTACGTTTTACAACGGGGCTGTAAATGACACACCTCCGTGATTTTGTGGCGTCCACGTCGTGTATGTACGCACAACGTGTGGGCCCGTCCTGGAGCAAAACCGTGTGAGGTTCCAAGCATTCCGCCGCTACAGCTCCGTTGGTCATCCACCTTCACACAGTGGAACGACTCTCACTTTTCCTGTCTTGAGAACTCGGCTCTCGCCACTTTCTTACGCAATGCCGTGTCCGGCTGAAGGCGCACATGCATGCCGGTCTTCACCTGCAAGAACCGGGCGCGCGATGTTATAAGGGTCAACTACGGTGATTTTTTACAGCGTAAGCTGTTATGAGATCACAACAAGGGCCATTTTTGGAGCCGTAGTTGTCCGCCGCCGCCGCCGCCGGTGTCCGTAACCACTATCGCGCTAATTTTAGGAAAAAAAAAAAGATAGCCAGGACTGAGGAGGATTTGAACCCTCGTCCCTCTGCGTGGCAGTCGAGCATTCTACCAGTGCTCTACGCCTGTATTTTTTTTTTACGGCGTAAGCTGTTTTTTTTTCTTTATTGCATGGACATGTTTTCAGTAAATGCGTATAAACTGTGCTACACAGCTGCACACATATTAATTACACTCTAGTATAAGAAACAAACTTCGCAATTTTAAGTTCACAGAATCATGAAAGGTCAGGCAAGCAGCTACGCCTGTGCTTGAAAAATCATCGCTAGAGGACCTAAATAGATATAAAGCCTGCCGAGGGATCGCATTAATAAATGTAATGTTACGTGGTAAAATAGTAATACGCCACTACGCGTCGAGGAAAGCGGATTGCATAATGAGTGCGAGGAATCATTTGAAAGAACACAGGGGTGCATGATTTGTAGCTCTGCACCCATTACAGAGGCATCATCATCATCATTATGAAACGATCTTTTTCAACTTTTCAGTCATGATTATTACAAAGCACTGCCTCCTGAAGCAGTGTTGTCGTATCGTGCCATGCGTCACGCGACAGGCGATGTGCGCATACCTGACTTGGCTCTTCGATATACCTGATGGCCCGATTGCTTGGCCAGATCCCCAAGCGTTTACAAAGGCGACTAAGCCCTGCAGATCCCACTCACTGTGGGAATCGGTGTCATGCGAAGCAGTGAACGACGGAATTGCCTATGACAAATGTAATTCTTTGGAATTCGGCTAGCTGTTATGAGCGGTATGAAGGCTTTTGTGCGAAGAGTATGTATACATGCCCACTCATGAGTATTTTTAACATGGGCCAACCAGGACCGTCGACACGATCGTGGCTTCTGAATGGCACCTCATGGTACGATGCAACGTTGGAACTCACGTTAGTCCAAAGCACAGACATATATTTTGTCGGAGAACAATGCACTGGACAGTGCGTTGATGTGCTATCATAAGCGCCGTTCATTGAAGTGTTCCTACGGAATTGAGCAAGAGAGAGAGAGAGAGAGAGAGATAATGGTCGGAAGGCAGGGAGGTTAACCAGAAAGGTAAATATCCAGTTTGCTACCCTGCACTGGGGAAGGGGTGAAGGGAGACAGAAAGGGATGGAAAAAGAATAAAGAAAGAAGGAGAGAGGTCAAATCGCGCACACACACACAAGCACGGCATGTGTCACAGACGGTTCACGAGGCCCGTTGCGCGCAAAAAGGAATTGAGCAAAGTTGCACAAAAGCATACGGAATGGTAGCAGGGACATATGTACTGCTATGATAATGCTTAATTCATGTTACGCATGTACCATCGTTACGACTGCTCGTGCGATATGTTTATTTGCTATATATACCAAACGGGAGAAGACAGCCGTGGCCTATAGTGGTAGCGTGCTTGCTTAGCACCTCGAGAGCCCGTGTTCGATACCCCCCTAAATCGTGGTAGGTTGCATGTGTGTCTATGTGCCTGTTATGTCTATATTTCAATCGCGACCTACCACAAACGGTGCTTCTTGTCTTGAAAGCCGAGCTCTTTGAGCCGGCTGTCGTCAGTCGCGAACGCAGAAGTGTGGGCCGATCCTGGAAACAGCGCACCAGGGTGAGGTGAAGGAAACTTGAGGCACCGGTCAAAGTTACTGGTTCGATCCCTGCAGCCGCGGCGTTTCATATGCCCATCTACCGCTGCCCCGGCATTTTGCATGTCTATTTTAGTTGATCCTTGGCTGACATAGGTGCTATAAGATTGAAACACCTGCGGGCACATACCCGCTTCCGTGGGCCGAGCACAACCAGTATGAGCCACAAGAGATTACAGTGTCGTTAATCGTGACGTATGTGAAGAGTATATCACTTTAGTTATGTAAAGATCAGTCATTCATGTTCGTCATATATTTGTAACCTACCTCCAGAATATTGGAGTATACCGGGTGAACGAGACGACGAGACGACCAGGAGAGCACCGAGACGTAGGCGGATAGATAGATAGATAGATAGATAGATAGATAGATAGATAGATAGATAGATAGATAGATAGATAGATAGATAGATAGATAGATAGATAGATAGATAGATAGATAGATAGATACGGTCAAAGTGACTCAAGTTCACCAAGAAATGATTCGCATTTGAAAACAAAACGGAAAACCGAAGCCAAGCTGTGCTTCTCTCGCAGTGTTGTACACGTTCCTCCATAACAGGAACGAAAACTCGTTCCTCGTTCCTTCACAATTTTGTAACGAGTTCCCGTTACAAGTTCCTTCAATCAGAAAGGAACGCGTTCCAGTTACATTTCCGGAATTGGAACGTGTCGTTACATTAACGTTACACTTGATTTCTAACATTTAAAATTAATCGTGAGGCAAAATAGAGTGAGCATATTAAATCTCACATCGGCCTATGTATACATCAGGAATTTGAACGTTATCGGCGGCATATTATCTGGAAACAATGAAATATCCAAGGAAAGGCTCCTAGGCAAATATATTGAAGGAGCACCGAACATACTACGGACAACGCCACTGCAACTTTGGCGCTAGTCTTTTACAAGTGCGATAATTTCCACTTCAGTCTTCAGATTTATAGCCAGGATACTGCGTCTCCAATGAGCAAATATATATGTAGTTACACACATGCACAAGCGCATGTAACAGCGATGCGTCTGACACTAAAGGCTAGTAATAGACCTCTGTGAATTAGGATAGTATAGAAAGGTTTCTGCCTGACTCATATGGCATTGCGCGAAAATACTGGAACAAGATTCCCCGATGTCGTTAGCATTCCCGATCCTAAATGACTTTGCTCAAAATTGGTGGCCCTTGTAGCATTTTAATAAACTAATTGGCAGTTCTGGATAGTTTGATTTTACTTATTTCTCATCACTTTAAAGTGTTTGTGATATATAACACTGTACTTTTGTTGTTAATTATAGCTGCGTTGAATCTATGTCGGTGTGAGGAATTTTAATATTGCTATTTTCTGTGTTTACCGCCGGACTAAATAACGCGGGACTGTTTTGTTCTTTCTTTCGTGGCATTATGAAGAAGCATTATTTGCCTCTTAAATTCTAGGCACACGGACATTAAGGCAAGGGTGAAATGCTGTTGTGGTGCAGGAATTAAATAAGAAAATAAATAGCCTCACATGCATAATTTGAAGGGACGCCAACCAAAATTGACGCACACCACACAAGCATAGTTGACAGGACATTGGTATACAGCAAATGAGGCTGTACAGTAAAGTGGACGGGGTGCGGCGCGTTGAAATTTTTGGTTATGCCTGTGCAGCTAACCCTTTAGTTGCGTAGTATTGATAGCAATGAAACAATAGTTTTTATTAGAAACAAACTGGGCATTGCCGAACATAATTAAACATGTCCGTGTTAGAGCGATGTCAACTTCGCTCAGCATTGCAAACACGCCCGCACACACGTAAGCATGTTCCGCACACGTTCGCGTTAGAGCGTGTGTATATCCTTTCGAAAATCCTTTCATTCCTGCTTTTTGCCGAGGGCATAGGGCTGTTGACGCTAAATTAAGGTGCGGCCAGTTATATTCAACTAAAATACCTCGAAGAGATAGAAGCACAGAGTGTCTCTTACAAATATTGATAACCGTGGCCGAAACCGCCTTCTCAGAACTAATGCGCGGAGAGGCGATAGAGTAAAGCAGGCGTTGACAGTGTTTTAGTTGGGAGGGAGCCATGGCGGCGGGATCATAAGGGACGAAAGGAACTTCGCTGTTGCACGCAATACCTCCCGCGTTGCCGTACACCCATACAGGGCTGTCTGACAGCGGGAAACTACTTGTCCAGCGGCCATAGTAAGCGGCCACCGCCAAAGAGTAGAGGGATACCCTGACGTCGTGCAGCCACAGTGAAGGGGACGCGTCGCCCTCGTCAAATCATCGAGACCGCAATACAATGGCGTTTCCATGCGTCATTTTCTATGAGGGAGCGATGGTGGCGGCAGGAAAACGGGGACTCCAGGGAGGGCTTGTTGTAGCCCAGCCTATCCGCCCTGCATGATGTGCTGCGTACATGCGATCGTCATGGAGTGGAACGTGGATGGAAGGAACGCCGTTCCCTTTGCCGTTCCTTCTTGAATGTAACGCGTTCTCGTTACAGTTCCACCAATCCTAAATGGAACGATGGCGTTCCTTCGTTCCTCCCAAAAGGAACTCGTTCCAGGAACGTCGTTCCTTGGAACGACGTTCCGTACAACACTGTTCTCTCGTGTGACGTCAAATGGATCAATCCGCCTTGAGAACGGTGCGACGGCGCATGCGCCCTTCCCCTGGCAGTAAGATGGCAAAGCACTTTGAAGTGAATATGGCACGCACGAAAATCTCGAAAGCCACGGCATGGTACCCATGCGCTTTCGTCACTTCCGTCGCTTTGACTACGGTGACGTCAACACAGAATGTGGCCAATAATTGTAGGAAGCCAGGTAGCTGTTTGATGTAATCAATAAACGCTGGAACGTAAGCAATGTGCGCGTATCCTCACGCCTTTAGTTCTGCATAAATTACGGATGTATGCCAAGGAACTTACGAACTTTATCGAGATTAATTGACCTCGAAAGATCACCGGAGTAGGCATTTAAAGCAAGAAAAGGCATGCGAGATGGATGACAATTATAGGTGTGGGAGAGAAAGAAAATATCCTTTAGGGTACAACTGTATAGAGTGTGTGCCAGCGTTATACTGAAGACGGCCACTACCCGTTTGATTAGCAATGGATGTCTATTTTCAGTACGAGATGTGCCGCCGTGATAACGGCGCCCGCGATGATTTTGATGAATATAATATTCCGGTACCTTCCCTTTTATAATGCGCCACCACGGCCCAGGGCTGCAGGATACACCTAATGACACTAAAAATTGGGATTTATGTACCAAAACTGAAATATGTGAGGTACGCCGCGAAGTGGAGAACCCCGGATTCATCGTGATCATCTGGTGTTCTTTAATGTGCACTTAACTCCAAGTACACGGGTGCTCTTTCATTTCGTCCCCATACGAATGCGGATCGGCGTACGTGGGTCCTCAAACATGCCAGTGCGACACCTTGTCTGGTAAGCTACTTCGGCAGGTACTCGCATATTTATACGTTCTGCTTCAGCAATTTAAAATAGAGGCGGCTTCATGCATTATTTAAGTAGGATACGTAAAACTCAAGATTCTTTAGGACATTGTTGCGATGTTTTTATTTTCTTATTAGAACCCTCAAGGCCAAGACATTAAAAAGGGGGATGGTAACGGTAGAAAGAGCAGATAGAACGTTGCAGTACAAAGGCATCTCATTATACACATTCAGTTAACAACACAAAGTCAAAAACGTGATGACAGTGAAGAGGCTAAACAGAGTGCGCTAAATCTGCACACATATAAGAAACTGGGGCTTGGATTACAGAATGGACTCGGTTATACAATGTTAGCTAAAGCTGGTCGAAATAAGCGGTTATCATGAATTAATCCGATATCAGTAGGAAGGTGGTTCCGATCCGTGAATGAACGAAGAATAAATGACTGAAAGAAAGATAGTGTGACACGATTCAAGTCCAACCTTGTAACGATAGTGACAGAGTGATATGTATTGTGGTGGAAAGATGAGGTCTTTGCGGAGTGTCCAATGATAGAATAGTTTGTCAAAAAGAACTAAACGCGTAATTTCGCGACGAGAACGAAGTGGCGTTAGTGAAAGCTTGGTTTTCATAGCAGACACACTTGCTATTCGGTTGTAGTTACACAAGATGAAACATACAGAGTTATGTTGAACGATTTTTTTATTATTATTCAAATGGTGAATAGCAGAGGTTGGTGCCTTTAGTACGGCACCAGCTACTCCTTCTCGCTTAGCAACCACAGCAAAAGTTCAATAAAGCAACAGAAAGAAAAAGAAGAAAGAAGATTTTCACAAGACACACGTACAGACTAGAAACACTAAAAGAGTCGACGCTATATACAGTTCGACAGGGCATGAGTCAGAGTTCCGTGCCAGTGTTCACGTAGGAAGAGTTGGTACACGCATGTGCACATCTAATGAACGATTTAGTTTGTCAATAGGAGTATCCGAAATAGAGCAAGAGTATTTTTGTTTAGGTTGTAGCCTTGCCAGAGTTGTCTAGCGGCTATGGCACTCAGCTGCTGATCCCAAGGTCGCGGGATCGAATCCCGGCCGCGGCGGCAGCATTTTTATGGAGGCGAAATGTTGACGCCCATGTACTGTGCGATGTCAGTACAAGCTAAAGAATCCCAGGCGGTCAAAATTTCTGGAGCCCTCCATTACGGCGCCTCCCATAATCATATCGTGGTTTTGGAACGTAAAACCCCAGAAATCAATCATTTAGTTCAGGTCGTATGAGGGTAGCGTGAAGAAACATTTTCGGATGTGAGGGGATGGTTGTAAAGTTACGGCGTATAGGTAGGAAAGCATGCGGTTAGCATTGCGGGTTACGTAGTCGGCGTGGAAGTTACAAGCTGGATCATGTGTGCAGGCCGAGGTATTTGTAAGAATTAACAAAATTCAAGGGAAAATTACTTAGGTAATATATGCACACGCTTCTTTTGTCCGCGACACATGCATCACCTTGCACTTGCCAACGTTTAGTTCTATTAAACGATGTTCACACCAGTTAGATAAGGTAGTAAGATAGAACTGAAGGTGGTTAAGGTGGCCTGGACAAGTTATTTCGCGAAAGAGAAGGCAATCGTCAGCAAATAAATGAATGTTAAATGAAACAGAGGAAACGACGTCGTTAATAATAGATTATTGATAGAAGAGGCCCGAGAATTGAACCTTGGGGTATGCCTGCAGTTTCTATTAATGGCAGCGAAGACGTCAGCTGCGTGATCTTTGTTCTCTTATTTATTCTGTTCTATTTCTATCTTTTAGTGTTACACCTATCGATCTTCCTTCCATGACTCGTTGCGTGGTTCTCAACCTCTTCTCAAGTTTCTTTGTTATCCTCGAAATTTCTGAGCCGTATGTTACTACCGGCAGAATGCAATAGTTACACCTTTTTCTTTAGCAATAACGCTGTTGAGTTCAACCATCTTAAGTGTCTCTGGTCTCTGACTAACTGTGGGCGAGAGAAGTACGCGTCACGCTTACCGTCACGCATATCAAAGTGCATTAGAGAAAACTTTGTAAAGAATTTTCATTTCTCAAATTTACCGACCAGCTGATATTCAACTGTACACGAACGGTGTACATGACCACCCTCATTGGTTTATCAAAGCCCCAAGAGAGACAAAAATGCATTTACCGTTCATCGAGTTGTTTGTATGCATACAGGCGCTAATATTTTTTAACCGTTCTACAGATCAACAACAGGCCCCTTTTTCTTTTTTGGATAACGTGGCTTTCGCTAACTGCAGAGCGAGAGGCAACTAAAGTTTGATAAAGAAGAGATACTCTAAAAAGAAGAAAAGCCAGTGCATGGCATCACGCTTTGCTTCAGACGAGACTGCATGAGTGACCCAACGGAAAGCTTGCAGATGGGTTCAAGGGAAAAGTTCAACACAAACTAAAATGAGGAGGAAGGAGGAGAAGATGAAATTACCAGCGCGTACATTATACCCGAGGCGTTCTCGCAGTAATAAGGTCTTGCCTCTTTACAGTCCGTGTAAACGAGAACGACTGCGCCATAGCGCCACCCCCTTGTTCTCATGTTTCTGTCAGCTGTGCGTACGTGTGTGTGCGCGCTTACGTGCTTGTTCGCAACATTGTATAATGAGACGCCGCCGCCGTTACAGCACGGGGCCCCCTGTTCGGGTGGTTGCCCGCGCCTTTTTGTCTCGCGACCGCACAGCCAGCACCCTCGTCGCGCTGCGCGAAGTTACCCGCTCGTCTAGGAATGTCGTTAATTACGAGGGGAGAAAAAAAGTGTAATGGAGAGTGGTGTCAACCTGTGATTAATGACCGTTCTGCGGGTGGACAAATTAAGCAATCAGCCTCCGTGCTCGCCGCTCGAGCCACCAGCTCGCGCTTTCGACCACAGCCACTAACCATATACCGCTTCTGCATAGAGACTAGCATCCGAGCAGCGGCCGTCCTATCTGCTCGCCAGAGTGTATATATTAATTTTCGCCACGAGCAAATAACGTAGCGGCCAATGAACCGCGGTGCCCAACGATCTCTTTTGGTACACCTCAAACATTTTGCCGCAATTTCTCAATCTCTCAAACCATTCAACCCTGCTTTCTTGGTGGCACCAGCTCGGTCAAGCCTTGTTGACGCTGAATTTGATGCAATAATTTCGCATCTTTCAGCGGATGATCCGTACTTCCGGCATCCAGTCACTGCACTTTTGGAAATAATGGTTACGTCCCAATTTAGGGTATTCGTAATCTGTTCTAAACGTTATTGCCAGTTTTTCTTGATGGTTCAAACACAAGTTCGCACTCTGTGCGTGCAAAGGCGGGCTCCTGCATTTCGATACAACCGAACTTGTGCATCACTGGGAAGCACGTTACACACCTTCCATGTTGTAGTTAAGTGTCATAGCGTACGTCCCTCGATTTGTGCGTGGCAAGTGACGAGCGGCGTGCTATATAACATATGCAAAGCTGAGGCCAACGCGTCTAGCTAACGCCGAGCACACACTGCCACGGATGACGTCCAAAACGTGACTTCGGACGCTGTTGCTGTCGAAGACAACTAAAAAGTGTCTCTGCTAGTTAATGAACTTACGAATGTCGCGTAGGAATTTGAAAATGATACCGAAAGGACGCTTATACGGGAAGAACAGAAGGCTAAATTGGTCCCTTAGCGATTTTTTTCCTACAAGTGTTTTTGCTACACCGGAGGGATCATCTTAGACCTATAGTCTTTGCTAGGGAAATTGCGCTGTTACAATCATGCAGATAGGTCGCATACGCTAGCCTCGCCACGGCGGTCTAGCGGCAGTGCCACTCGGATGCTGATCCGAAGGTCGCGGGATTGAATCACCGCCGCGGCAGCTGCATTTCGATGGAGTCGAAATGTTGAGGCCCATGTACTGTGCGCTGTTAGGGCACGTTAAAAGAACCCCCGGTGGTTGAAATTTCCGGAGCACTTCCGCTACGGCGTCTCTCATAATCAGAGCTGGTTTTGGGACGTTAAACCCCACAAATCATCACTTCCGCTACGTCGTCTCTCATAATCAAAGTGTATTTTGGGGACGTAAAACCACAGAAATTGATATCATACGTCAGTATTAATCGCCCACTTTATTTTGGAAGTCATCACAACGCGAAATGAAGTGCATGCTAATGAGATATCAAAATCAAGAAAAAAATTGTGTGAGTCATAATCAGACTTATTCACATCATAGAAAAAAAAAGTAACGGATATTACAAGTACGATTACTTCGTTTGAAAAACGGAGGCTTGAATCGATGAACAGATGGTTAAAACAGATATTACAAATACTAATACAATACGATGTTCCACACCGTTTTTAACGATCTGTTCATCGATTCTTTTGAAAGAGTAACCGATTACAATTACAATTACGCCCTCAAATATGCAATCGTAAAATTATTCTAGAATAGTCAATTACTTCCCTGCCTCACTTTACGTGCAACTGTATTTTTTTTTTTTACGGTAGCACATACCGGGTGTTTCCGAAAATCTGTCCAAAAATTTTATAAATACATAAAAGCAGATATTTGTGTATTTTTTCCGGGAGTCCTTCGTTCATGGTGGCGTGCACTGCAAAATGGGCAGGAGTGATATTTTGAACAGCAATTTAAAAAATTAGACTACTTAGCTTTTAAACCAAAACAGTTAGATGTTCAATCCAAATTGACGAATGAAAGTCGTTAGCATTGGAAATTCATATCTGTTGTAACATTTACAAAAGTACGACGCTGGCAATTTCTACAGATCGCTGAAATCTGGCTAATTGCGCAAGGAAACCGAAACTGAATGGCGAAAGAGTGCATTTGCCGCTCTTTCGTTAATGGCCTGAGTGACACAGTTGTTCCACTTGAATTGCCGAGTGACGATGAGCAGGCGTCCTTATCAAGAGGCGATCATTTCATTTCGTTGCCCTGCGTGATCACGCTTGCCGGAATGGGCACTCGATAGCGACGCAGAGTCGTACTCACGCGACGATGCGAAGGGAACAACTGTGTCGCATAGACCACAACCGAAGGTATAGCAGCAACTGCGCTCTTTCGCCATTCAGTTTCAGTGTGCCGTGTGCAATTAGCCAGATTTCAACGATCTGTAGAAATGGCAATAAGCGAAGCGAAGCCGACTGCAAGAAACTACAATAAGCGAAGCCGCCGCCGTCGTCTCGGCGGTGGTCTTGTATCCATGAGCCCACCCAGGAAGGTCCGATCAGCCGAGGACGAAGCTTCGTACCGTGAGGCTCGACGTGCTGCTGAACAAGATCTGCGGTGACGATCCGATCCTGCAAGAAAGCCGCTGACGCAAAGCGTAGAGAATATCCGGAGCTCCGTACGAAACATTGAGAAGCGTTCGCTGGACCTCGCGTGCTTCGCGAGACGTTTCCCGAAGCCTCGGACCACGGCGAAATGCGGGTGTGCCTGACACAAACCCGGGCCAGACAAGTGCCCATTAGCTTCGGCCAGCCTTGCGCCACTAGTGCAAGCTACGCGCTAATTTTTTAAAAACGCTAAATAAAGTCAAGCTATGTTGTCGACGCTCCTTATGACATTATTCGTTGAAAGGAGTGGAGGCGATTTCTAGCTGTATTTGAAACCAAAATGCGCATTTCCTAGCGCGTGCAGCGCAACAATATTTGGCTCCCTGCAGACTCACGTGAGCCTCGGTGACTCCTTAGCACCGTTTCCTGACTATGTTCAAAACGTGTTGCAATCCCCCTTTATGTTCACTGTCACTAACTCAATTACCGCTCAAAAAAACTGTTCATAGCTTGCCTTTAACAAGCTGTGACAACATTGTATAATATATGCATAGTGCAGCGAATGTGTGCTGTAATTTGCCTGCCCGTCTATTTTTGGAATACCAACACACTGTGCAATGTCGACTCTTACGACTCCTCAGAACCATACGCAAGTCCGTTTGGGTGGCGCTGCTGAGCCGGTGAAGGGAAGCGAGATTGGTAAGTGTCGGAAACAATATACCCCTTCCATAAATCTAATGAGGATGATAATAATAAAAAGACGTTAGGCAGTTGGCTGCCAGGGAACTTTTGTACCTTATTCTTGCGTAAATAAGCGGGAGTAAGGACAGGACCCAATCGATGCACCCACTGTGTCATAAATGTTCAGCTGGAGATATATGAGAGCACATATCGGATGAAATTTGTTGCGTAGCAACATCGAACGTGCTCTGTTCACCATCCTCATCGATGAGCCTGCAGCGTACGTTTTCGAAACCATATGCGTAGAAAAAAAAAAAAAAACCCTTCGTTCGCAGAAAGACGGCGTATCGCGCAACGCTTCTTGCCCAACCAGAGCTCCGCTGAGTCGTTGAGCCATTGCCGAAAGGGGTACGCGGGCGGGAATCGTGAGCGGCTCACTTAGAGAGTTCAGTTTTCGAATGAATGAATAAAAATACAGCTTGCAAAGTATGAAGAAGGTTAATCCCTGCAGCATGCGCCTTTATTAAGAAATACACTTTCAGGCACGCTATATAGAGGGAGGGTCACTTTGGCATGTGAGCTTCTCGCGGTCACAAAGAAAAGTGCCGTAAGAACACCAGGCGTAAGGGGATCTGTAAATGTTATTTCAGTGATGTAAGCCCGTCACTTCTGTAGTGCATTGGTCAATCACGAATCTGTTTCCGCGCAACGCGAACGAAACTAAGCCGTTGCGCAACTTTTTACGCTGCGCTGTTCGTCGAGCGCAGACCTTTGTTTGAAACGGACGAAATGGCTCTCGGTACGATATCTTGTTATTCGGGTGTAAATGTGCAGAGGCCAGCACTTTACCGGGCACACAAAGCGCCCAAAGCGGCCGGTATTGTCCTAGAAAAGTGCTACGCCCTTACGCGAGCTGCCAGTTACGCTCGCGACATTAATCGCGATCGCGAAAATGTACGTCGTATATCTTCCCTATAAGCACACGAGTTCATTTGCGTAACTCGCCGTGCAGAGCGGCGTAACAATGAGTATGCACACTACTTTCCTCAGACACGTCAAGCAGGATGGTTTTTCTCTTCTCAAAAGAGTTACTGTGGGTTCTGTTAGCGAGGTTATGTTGACTTCTTGGTGTGCAGCGTGAACACGCACGTGGCACTTGCATGTGAGCGAGAGGTTGTCACTTGAAAATATAGTGTGTTGAAACGATTGTTTCAGGCGTATAGCTTTGTTCGGTCCGCGCAGTGATGTGTATGCCCGAAACGAAGAGCCAAGAGATAAGGGTGCCTGATAATGGAACATGTGCGCAAGCCACAGAGAAAAGCTGAAGACGAGCTGATGCGCTGCCTTTTGTACGAAGGCATTGTATATTCTAGTGTGCTTTCTTCTATTGAGAAGGCCCTCGTTTTTCCTCGGTATTGTCGGCTCGCCAGTTTCAAAATATCGTGCTCCACCATGAGTTAAAAAACCGCTGACGTCCCTGCTGCTTCTGTCACCGTGTTTTCCCGACGAATGTCAAAAATTCTTGAAATGTATTTATAGAGGAAGAAAGAAGTCATCAAAAATAAGTTGTCAGGTTTACGTCCATAAATGATGAAACCTGCTGGGTGAGTTCAGTGTACCGCTGTGCGTGCACGTCGCGCTAGTTCCGGATGATTATCAACCATTGGCCGTAGAAAATTCATGTGCAGGTACATAGAATCGGTATTAAAACTTTTTTTTTCTATAGCAGCTAGATGTGTTGTAAAAAGTACTGCAGTGCTGACTTGTGGCGGGCGCTCACGCGATATTATTGAAAATTCCAGACTGCCATGTAAAGTTTATTCACGGGAAAATTCGTTTTCGAGCGCGGCCTCTCGTAACGCAGTACCACGGTGTTGCATAATGGGACTTATTGCTGGGCTACACGGTTCATGTTCTAACGTTGACCATAACACCTATGGTCGCTTGGTGCAATAAAAATGGAGGGAAGGTGTCAAGAGGAGCGCCAACTTTCGCAACTTTTATTTCTTCCAAATATATACGCATCGACAGCTCGGCAGACAGACAACTTCCATTGCATATGGCAACAAACCACATGCCTTTATCATGCAGAATCCATTTTTTCTGCTTGCGAGAGAGATACAGAGATGTCGCTCATGCATGCAGAACCACTTGTGATATGGAAGGCCTCTAACGATTCACATGCTGTGGTTGTCTAGGGTGGCCTCAAAACTTCGCGAATTTCGGTGCGCCTGCATGACGTAAGCACAAAACGCCGCACTAATTAGCAGGTCAGAAAGTTGGCCGATATCTTAGTGATTAGTGCGAGCGGTTATCGATAACGAGTTACGGAACCAGTAGGAGTACTCCGACGCCTAGTAACCCTACATCAACTTAATGCGGAGCTGTACCTACAGCTACTTTAAGAACTCCTGAAATGGTCCTTACAGGGACGCTAAAAGAAAATTTATGTTTGGTTAGGTTGATATATTATCTGTGTGCACGATTACGAATGAAGTTATTGACTCGAAAGCTGCCACCGAAAGGCCCTGGTGCCGCTGTTCAGCTTGGATTGGCCGCTCCGAAAACAGAGGACATGACGTAACCATCGTCGCTGCCGCTTTTTGTGAGTCAGCGGCTGTATGGGAGGGAGCTCTGTAGCAGCTTTTGGGCTTCATCGGCTCGATTTTGAAAGGTACAACGAACAGCGGCTGCCAATTTAGCCGCTGCGAAATGGCAGAAACTCACAAAAGCTTTCACAACGTATCCGCGCATGCCGCGAAATGAAAACTTTGCCATTAATCAAGAAACAATAAAGCTTTTCACCGCCACCATTAATCAAGAAAAAAGTGCGCGTGGGGTCGGCGCGGCCAATCGCAACCAGAACTTGCCGACACGATTGTGGAGCGAGCTGCAAGGCCGTAATAACTTGAAATAACTGCGACCTATACTCGACGTTTTCTTTTTTAACACGACTTTTTTACGCCCACGACTTCTTTTTTTCCTTTAGAATTTCATCACGCCATCTTACTGTCTTTCATTCATGGCCACGCTTTCCGTCTCTTGGTATCCATTCCGTCATTCTAATTGATCACACGTCATCTGACCTTGTCATCAGGTGTTCCGCGCATGTAATTTCTTTCTCTTAACGTCGATTAGGATATCGGTTACCCCTGTCTGTTCTCTTATCCACTCGACTGTCTTCCCTTCTCCTCATGACGCCTAACATTTATCGTTACATCATCTTCTGCATGGTTCATAATTCCGTATCTAGTTTATTATTCGTCGAGTTTTTGCTCTGTATGTTAGTGCTGGCAAAATGTAATGGTTGTACACTTTTCGATTTAGTAAGCGTTCTGTGTCAGTCACCTGGTCAGATAAGATGCGACTATCGATGACGGCGGCATTACCTACAAAACCTTGCTGCGTGGCCTGCCATAAAGGTTGTTTTTGCGTTGCTGCCCCTGAAGTATTGGTCTGCTGCTTTAGAATAGAAGAGACAGCAATAAGTTACCGGTCGTGAGTTGCGAATTCCGAAAGCGCACCGACTCATCTTTATTATTCGGTGAACTTATTCAATGAGTAGGCTGTTCTGTTGGTAATTTACCTAAATAAACATACTCTTTTTAGATTCTAATGGTTCATTGCCAACAACGATCTTTTGTTCTTTTATTTTTTTTTACCACCAGTCTGTATGTCGCAGTAGTTGAGTAGTGCTACTATTGTTGGTTTTATGTCATTTTGTAACGTATACCGCAGCCCACGGCAGGTGGCGCACTCACTATTTGTTAATTTCGCTGTGATCTCGCTAAGAATGGGGAATTTTTTATGACTGAAGTCTAATCTACGCAACTTACGGTTTTCCTTTAGCGCCCCTTTTTAAGAAAGTCCCAACCGCACCTCTCGCTTTCCCGACATAGTATACTGCATTTACTTTAGCGTTATGCCCAATTCGGGAGGACAGGAAAATACGTTAGAATAAATACGTTTGGAAGGGTAAATAAGATGCGCACGCAAAAAAAGAAAAGAGGGGGGGGGGGGGGGCGAGCGCGGGCTCTCTTCCTCTTCTCACTTCACTCTTGTGCTGCACTGAGTGAAGCTGGATGACGAACGTGAGCGACAGAAAGGAATACAAAGGACTACGACGGAGTGCGAAACGGGCTTATTTCTTTGTGCGGTTTTAGCTCTGAATTTGCGAAAACTCATGAAAGACCAACTAGTTCAACCACTTATATTCACCGAGGTCTAATAGGAGCCCTTCACAGGGGGATGTTATAGACTGGCAAGGAACAATGCAGACCGGTGTGCTTGAGCCCTCCTTTAGGTTATGCTGACGAGTACATTCGACCTGTGTCGAGGCTCTAACATCGTGACGTCTTCGCTGAACGCACATCGACAGTCGCTTTTAAGGTTAGTCACCTTTTTTTGCAAAGTGCACGCTGCCTTGAAAGGAGGTCACTACGAGTACACAATTAAACAATGAAAGCGCATCAAGGTAAACAACTTTTTTGTTTTTATTTCTGACAACGTTGCGTCTTTTTCACCTGACGCTTAAAGACAAAGAAGGCTACCCTGACAAGCGTGACTAATCCGCCAGAGCAGTAACAGCCTTATAGGAGTGTGACAGCTGCGTCCCCGTCGCACTGAGGTGAAGGCCAAACGGGCACGACGCGTTCAACAAAGCGCGTCCTGCGTATTTCGCCACACGCGGAGCCAATCCTGCTACCATCTGCTGTTAAAGACGCACTGCGTGGCTGCGTACACGCACGCATGTGTAGAGAATGATGTTGTTCGACACGACCGCATGACGGCATCTGCGAGAAGTAGGCTAAGTGCTCGCCAGGCACGAGAAACAAAACGCGCCGACGGAGCCAATAGCAGCCAGATGCGACGCGGGTCGCCGGGCTCATGGTCTTAACGATTGGCCGCAGCGGAAAAAGAAAAGAAAAACGAACATGTACATAAAAACGAAAGCTGATCATGGAAATCGAGGATAAGAGCGGGGCAGAGCTCGTTGAGTGGCAATGTCAACAGTATAAACGAACCGTATTTTGCTCGCTTATAGGCTGGACATTCCTATGTACAGAATCAGAAGCGTATTCGGGAGAGTCGGCGTATTTTTATGAGAGCTGTAACGCAAAAAAAAAAAAAAAGAAAGGTGCATAGATTTGGGTGCAGCGCCGTTCACTGCTTGCTGAGCACACGAGCGGCCGGTTTCGCTCGGTCTGCGGGACGAAGCCCGGGGCTGGCGGTGGTTGCCGGGTCTGATTATGTGCGCCCACGCGCATGCGCGGCCTAATAGATATGCATAACTGTTTTTCACGAGTGACCATTTTGAAAGGCGTCTTCGTTTACCCGTATATGCGCTTAGCCTGAGGACGCCTGCGGCACTGGGATGTCACGAGATGCGAAAGAATAAGGTCTAGCAGTAGCGCGCAACTGGTGCAAACTGCAATGAATCCTACCCGCTTGGTAAATTTCGCGCTTACAACACCAACAACAACGACGACGACGACGACACCGGCGGCGGCGGCGGCGGCGGCGCTAGGGACATTCTGGGGGCCTTATACAACTACAGTTTAAAATCATTATATGCAGTTTCACTCCCATGGAAAGCTGCTGTAGTAGCTTTATTCGCCCAAGACTTTATCTCGGCTCAATGACAAACGCAATCACTCCTCTCTTTAGTGCGAACAGACGTGTGAACCATGCGCGTTATCAAACGACGCGCATGACTACGTTGGTGTGAGGCGCAGTGGGACAGCGCCCTCGGGCCAGGCACAGAGCCTGCACAATAAACGCTCTCACTGGCATCAGTCGGGCTGCAAAGGAACGAATGTAAGCCAGATTGTTTATTCGGCGACTCATGCTCCTGAGAGCACAGAATTGGATCCAGCAATGCCGCTAGGCGCCGGCCCACAGAGCGAAACCGGTCGCTCGAGCACTCTACATGCACATGGAGAGGACTGTCTGTGGAGCAGCACAACCGAGGCTACGCGGGCAGAGAGAGCTTCTTCTGCACGCGTTACAACGCCAAGTAGTCCGTTCGTGGGCAATTTTGATTTCGGCTTTGCCAGCGCATCCAGCATGCGTCTCTGACGTGCGAACTTCAGTATGAGACTCGCCCCCTCCCCCCTTTCCTATTAATATCCAGTTGGGTAGCCGTGGAAGATTGATTATCTCTAATCCAAAGCGACACCAATGTAATATACCCTGATTTTCCGGCCACTCGAGCTCGCATGCGAGCATACATTACAACTTGTAATCGTTTTTTTTTTAAGATCTTGTAGTGCTGAGTACCGTAGGAAGGCTAAGAAATCAAGTTTGTTGAAGCAAACAGTTTTATTTTGGCGACTCTCTGGTAGACGCTGAGCAACTGCACAATTATAAATCGCATACGTAAAGGCAACAAGCATTTCCCCAATTCCGTTGCATACAGAGCCGCTATTGCATCCATGTGCTCTGAGGGACGCAATAACTTAAATAATTTTAACGAGGCTCTCAGATTAGTTTGGCAGGGTACACGTTCGCGTCGACGGTTAGCAGAATGTTTGCCAAGGTATAACGGATGTGCGCGTCTCGAGCTCGGAAAAGGGCACTGCATAGGCCGATTTTTGTGGCCCGGGCCCGTTCCCTAGACAGTTTTGACTGCATTATGGTTTAATCTTATCATGCCCACAATATGAATTCTTTTTACAGCATGATTTAAGCCTATCACGCCCATAATATGAGTTCTTTTTCTAATAGTCGCATCCAGAAACCAAAACTAGGCAAAATTTAACGGTAACTTGAGATACATTGCGGTTTCCCTTATTTCAATAATAAATATAATCAAAGCAGGTGAATTTTCGTGTAACGTGGACTCAAAAAACGGTTTTGTATAAAAAAATTGAATAAAGTTGTGCATAAAAGTGAGCCACATCCACTCAACCATGCAGTGCTCTGTGCACTCGTGATCCCACCAACAAATATAGCCGCATCCAAGCTGTTTCACGTGTGCTAGTTGCCTTGTTAGCGTGTTTCTGGTTTCTTCTTGTCAAAGACGGTACACTTCAAATGGGAAACGGCGGAAAATGTGTCTGGGGGCCGGTCTATTCCTAGAACAAGAAGTGATCCCAAACCGGGCGTCTTATAGAGCCAGCATAGAAGGAACTTCCGAATGCGCGCACACGCGCACAAACAACAACAACAACAACAACAACAACAACAACAACAACAACAACAACAACAACAACAACAATGGCTGTAGTGTCGGTAAACTCAACAAAAAGCTTCAGAGAGAGAGAGAGAGAAATGAAGAGGAAAGGCAGGGAGGCTAACCAAGCGCGTGCTCGGTTGGCTACCGTATGAGGGAAACGGGGAGATGAATAATAGATAATATAGAGAAATCAAGAGCAGGAAAAAATAAACAGGCGGAAAGTTAGTAAGAACACATGCACAAAGAGCCAAAGCGCACGGGTGCGTCTTTCGCAAGCGTTCGTGAGGTGCCGTCGACTTCAAGAAGCACAGCAGTGTTTCTGCAGCCTTGAGCATGCAGGAGCGCGTAGGCCAAGGATCCAGGATCTTATCTTCCAGAAAGTAGTCGTCCATCAAGAAATTTCATCAACCGAAAATCCAAACGTTTCCACAGGCCCATTCCTGCGTCCCAAAGACGCAGGTCCATTAGGCTCATGCAGCAGCGGATGGAACCAACGAAGACAAATTCAAAAGGTTAACTTTATCGCAAGGCATTGCGATATTGCTCATCCACTGATATGCAGGCCTTTTTTTCTTGGGGGGGGGGGGGGGGGGGTACCTATTGCAAGCTTATACAAAATAGCTCAATCAAAATGAGCAAACTACAATAGTACACATCTATAAGAGCCAAATCCAAACTTTACTCCTGCATTGCTGTAATAGTGGGCTGCATACATTCTAACTGTAACATAAGTTCGAGGTATTTCGGTGACATGCGCGTACTGGCTGTTGGAACAGCCTCGACCATATTGCCGGCTAGCAAACAACTGCGTTTTTTCGACTTGGCGCTTTAAAAAAACACTTCATATATAAAAGAAATAGTTATAATAACAACTGCTGGGAATTTACGTCCCAAAAACCCAATATGACTGTGAGCCACTGCGTAGTGGAGGCCTCCAGAAACGGCTGTCTGACATTCCTTAACGTGTACTGACAACGCACATGTATGCATGATCTGCTAGCGTGTGTGCCTTCGTCGAAAATGCGACCGCCACGGACGGGATGGGACCGTCGTGTCATCAGTCAAGCACCATAACCACTCTAGCGGACTAAAGGAATAGTTTAAAGGCAGTATAAGCGAAGACATAACTCGCGGCCTCATGCACATACAGTGCTAACCACTTATTGGAGCTTAACATTGCAGAGCACCGCGTAGGACAGGAAGCGTGACGAACGTTTTTTTTATCTAGAAAAAATTGAGTATAACTTGGTGACACACAGGGCTGACGCTTACGTGGAGCGATATATTTACGGGCATCCCGGCACATCAATGGTGTACGTTCTTATCCAACAATATATGCGCTATTTGTTTGGTTCTATGACTGAACTTGAGCCCTATCAGTTTCTGTTTCAACATGTACGATTTGGTATAGGCACAGGTTAGGCGCGGCATAGAGCACTCAGCATATGCCTTGGAATTTTCGGAATCCGTCAAGTTTTGTTTCGATGCTTGTCTAAAAAGAACAACCACGGCTCAAGGTAAGGGGGCACTCCTGTAAAGCTTGGGGAGAACCCCCCCCCCCCCCCCCCCACACACACACACCCTCCGACCCGCATGCATATGTACGAGCAGCCATGAAGGCAGCTTCCCACCACTCGAGCGAAAACGGTTTAAAGCTTCACGATAAGTTCGGGCATTCCGCGTTGTCGAAACGCACTTTCAAAACGACAAGTTAAAGAAAGAAAGCAAAACCATCACTATGTTAGCCTCACCAATTTACGGGCCAAAACTGTTTTAAAAAGAAAAGCACTTATTCTAAAATATTAGACTTCTAACCAGTCGTCTAGATCACATCCGCTGTAATTGCAAGCTTGTAAGGTTTTGCGCCACCCGTGCTTCGTGAAATATTATACGATTTATTTAGTACTCGCGGATACTTGAATGTTCACGTTGGTGTCAATAACTTTTCCTGCATAACCACAAAAAGCACAGGTCCGTTCGGTTTCATCACGTTGAATTTTCCGTTGCAGGGCATGTCACATTCTAAAAAAAATGATGATTGATGTTACTTTGGGAACCGCAGTTCGCAATATTCTAACCGTTCGTGAACAGAGTCGTTCATCTTGCCCCACGTAATGGCGACGCGTCGTGCAGCGATACCGACAGGCCAAGAGATGCGATTCTGTCAGCAGCCATTATAGACTGCATATCATGTAGGAGATTAACATTGCCCTACTCGATTGTTCTCCTTCCTTATTTTCATTTTGCGTAATGCCTTACGCCGCCAGGTATAACACCCTTCGCATTGATGGCATGCCCGGACTTACAGCGATGGCGTATTTGTCTTTTAAGTGAAGCATGAGCAAATAAATACGGACAACTTCGCACACGTGCAAATATAAAAAACAGGCGCACATATGAAAAATAATAACCGCTAAGAATAGCCGAACTTGCTTCCGCAGGACTGGCGACTGCACGGACCACTTGAGAAGTTCCAGCCGCAGCGTCCGAACTGGCAACGCCAAAATTACATGCGTCTCTACAGAGTTGGTTTTAATTACGGTAACTGTACACGTCAATTCTTACATACGCTGCAACTTGTGAGCAGAACAATCAGCTAGGTTGGAGCGTCGATTGAAGTAGCCAGTTCAAATAACCGCGAGACTGATTAGCACGCAAGAACGCGCGACAACTTGTAATCATTAGAGAACCTATTTGCTTTAGCGTGAATAAATCAGTTCGCTACTCTGTAAAAGCGCTTACAATCATACACACACGCAAAAATATGTGCACTATGGACAGGCAAATTAAATCTCCTGTGAGCTGTGCTCTGCTGTGCTCCGCTGTGCTCCCGCCTTACACTCCATTCATTTTTCATGCCAATTGTTCAAATCTAAACATTTCCAAATGCACTGTCGGAATTGGCAGCATTCGGGGTAGCATGCAAGCAACAGCTGAGCAACTCTTTCTCTTGAAAATTCGCGGTGCTTTATTCTACCCTGTCGTTCGTCCGACATGCGCGCGCTGTGCTAAGAGCCGTTATGAATACTTCTCTTCTTCAACTGAAACTGCACGAAAAGGAGCTCCTGAGTAATTACCTGCAAATCACGTTGACCAGTCCACGGTGTCATGAAGGCATAAATATACGCGGCAAGCGGCTTGTTGTAGGCAGTCACATGAAATATGTCCCAGGAGCTCAACGGGCGCCACAAAATATTCACTAATCTCGTAGTTGTGCATTTGTCCCATTTCTTTCTAAGGGGCCCAAAAGCACCGCCAGCTCAAACTTACGTCAGAGCGGCTATCTTACACATTGGCAGCTTCCCGAACTTACATGTAGAATATCTGCGTCTAATACCAGCGTATATAATGCCAGGGCCTATTTCGTGCCGGACGCAGGCCCGGGCCCACCCGAGCCCGAAGATCCGCGGCCCGAGCCCGACCCGACAGGGACGAAGAGAGGCCCACAAAATGGACAAACACAGCGGCCGCCAAGAAACCCATAAATATAAAAAATGAGCGGTGTGTGTCATGTTTTGAGGAGATATCGTGATTTTTGCATGTTCCATAATAATCACCCAGCAAGGCGGTAAAGCCAGGCTTACATATCCGGAATCTCCATTAAATTATGTCTCTCTCTCTCTCTTGCACTAAATATTCCGAAGGCACGCTGAACGCATTTAGCCGTATAGGTCTCTATGTTACGACGGTATCCAGACATTTTTTTAGACTAGTTACCACTTAGATAAGATTCAAATTTAAGCAAAACTTTCCTGCACAGTGCGTTAGGGTGAAAAAAAAAACAAACAAGGCATTGTTAAGTTCTTGCTTGCTTTTAGTCACGTAAGAAAAAAAGAAAGGAAGTGGGGGGAGGGGGCAGAATCAAAGCAGACTGAACCCTACTTTCCGCCAGCGTGATGAAAAACACGCTTATTTCAGTAGAAAGTACGTGGTTCTTATAAATTATACAACAATTTTAAGCAAAGGGATAATAATCTTTCAACGTGTTGATGCGGAGTGCATAGGGCGGGATTTAGTTTGTTGTCGCGCAAACACACGACACGTCTACTCCCAACAACGACCCACGTTTTTTTTTTTTTTTTTCGAATGTTCATATATAGCTTCGGGATCGGCCAAAGAAAACGCTTGGATGGCAATCAGACTTTCTCGTGTGGCTGCGCACGACTTCAAAAAACGTGTTATCGGATAGGGCTCTGAGGCACGTGCTGGCTACAGCTGAGCTCTTCTTTTGTGACGAACGTGCGATTCACGCGCACTTCCGCACCCCACGAAGGCTCTTATTTTCCCTGCCTTTATCCACGCACGCACGGCGCACGCATGAAGGTGCGGAGGCAACGAATCCGGAGTCACGGTTCCCCGTTATAATTGTGGTCTCGCATTGATTGCCACATGCGTTGCGGCGTGAACAACCGGCAGCTCTCTGCGTTCTATCTCGCTGAAATGCACTGAAGATCACGATCTCGCCTTTCCTCGCGGCGAATTATTTGCATTTGGGTCGGCGTGGCTTCCTTCTACGCCGCCAGTGAAACAACCCCACGTTTTGCGATAGCCGGATCAAACTATAGCCTTACTGATTTCCGGGAACGCCAAAAGCGAACACGTGCAACGTTAAGTGCGCATTGCAAAGGCCCGGATATATTCTTTGGTTTCCTTTTCTTTTATTACTATTTCGCTTTTACTCCTTTGGTATTTCGCTACTTTCCTTTTCGCACCCCCAGCCCCCTTCTTTTGTTACGCTTACATTTGTCTTTGATTTTCACGTTTGATTTTCCTAGAATCGGAACGTGAGCAGGCTATACACAGTCGCAACTTCTTGTAAGGAAAGGCCGCGAAAGCGACAATGCATAAGGCACAGCTGCTGTAATATTTGCTCCGCGTACAACATGTTTGGGTAACAGTTGGTCTTTCCCGGAGTTGTAGAGAAATTATGAAAAGTTATGATTGAATGCGCGCGCAGGTGCATGCCGCTCTTAGCTTCCAAAGCAAATAGAAAAATAAACGCTATAAATATATGCACTTTGGTCGCTGACACTACGAAAGTAATATATATATATATATATATATATATATATATATATATATATATATATATATATATATATATATATATATATAAAAGCGTGCGGGCGGGAGCGCTCACATTGTGGTGCAAAGACCGAGTCACTTTCTCGGGCCGACCTGAAGTCTCGTTTAATGAAATTGAACAAACAATTGGATTTACCAGCTACAGAACCTATATGCATATTTCAAGGTAAATCGGCAGACAAATAGACTCCAAGGTACTTAAAATGTTCAACGCGCTCAAGTTATGCATCAGACAGGCTGTAACAAGGACAAAAAGGTTTGCGTTTCCTGGTGAAACTAAGAAAGAAACGCTTATTTAGACTCAAACGCGTTTCCCATTTTTCGCACCACGTCACCCTAGTGTCTAGATCACGTTCCAAAACGTAAGTATCGTCCGTCTTGTGTATTGATTCGTAAATAACGCAGTCACCCGCGTACAGCCTCACGTTCGATGTTAGAAGCTCTGACAAATCGTTAATATGAACAAAAAAAAATAAGTAAGGCACCTAACAGCGAACCCTGTCGCACCTTGGAAGTTACGTCGACATATGAAGATGTCAGAGAGATGCTGCAAGCTATGCTAATTACCGACCACCCCTAGAAATACAAGCGGGTGTATAGTACACCAAATGTGGATGATCGCTAGAACTCCTTTCGTATCACCCGCACTTTTTCTTCAGCCAAAGTACCTCAGCGTAGCTTCTATAGCATCTCTCCGAGAAAGAACTTCTTGAAGAAGCCCAAACGCCCGCAAGTTCACGTAGTCTTTCGCGCTTGGTTGTTCTCGGAGAATCTCCTCCGGGGTCGTACAGTCTACATTTCCCTTCGGTTCACCTTCACTGAACCGCGACTCCGACTCCTCCCAGCTATGCGCAACTATTTTATAGGCTCCTGCTGCATTCTAGTGCTTTCTGTTTGGGTCACCCGTTCGCAGCACGCTTAAAGGCTAGGAATCTCCAGGAATTTTCTCGCACTTTCGGCGGCCGCGGCTGACTCGCCGGCGGTGATGGCTGTGACCTTGAGAGTCGTTTCGAACTGGCTCTCTGGAGAGGAGGTGGCACGATGTTGTAAACAATAGAGCTCGAAACATCTATGAGCTTCTATATAGGCGAGCATTGCGTGTGCTTCGGTGTTGTTTGCGTGGCACTGACCTTGTAGGGGTTGACGTTGTGCGCGCTGCGAATTTGGCACGGTTGATGTGCTGGCTTCCATGAGCGGTCACACTCCTTTGTTTGAAGGGAAGCTGTTTTGTGGCAGTTTATTTATTTTTCTGTCGTTATTTACAGAGATGAAATATTTGTAAACAACATCATGGAGGAAGGGAGAAAAACAAGCTAGGAGAGGGCTTCACGTGACAATCTTGAAGCCTAGTCATAAAAAAATGACTGAATACCATGACTGAATCATGGTAAATGGGGCCCGATCACATGCTAGGCAAGCAGTACAATAATTCACGGTCAAGCGCCTCTAAAGGTTACCGCGTCCAAACAACCTCGAGCGGTCCGGCAACTATGTGGGGCCTGATCCCACCCAAGAAACACCGCGCACTGACTTTATTCGACAGGAGGCTGATTTGCCGAAGCTGGTGTAATAACGTAACGCCGCCTCCTAGATTTTTAGGGGCGAAGCTCCTTATGGCATCACCTGGGCGGTTCTCGGTTGTCGATGCATCCTGCGTAGCCAGTAGCGTCTCCCTTAGCATACAATAGATGGCGCTGTCCCATAGAGATGCATGCAAACTGCAGTTGGGTGACGATGCACTAGATGGCGCTGTACGCATTCTGTGTCGTCATCTCCATTTCTCGTCTAGTTTCCTAGATGGCGCTGTCCCATAGAGATGTGTGCATCTTAAAAAAATTACGAAACTTGTGTCCAAAGCGCGGAATCGAACCAGGGACCCCTCGCTTCCGAACGCGCGGCGCTAGCCACTACGCCACGAAGCGCACATAGATACATGCACCACGATGACACTAAATACCCAACATTAACGAAAGACTGCGCGTTTCTAACACGGATTGATGGCGGGCGTCGTAACGAGTCTTTGACCGTTCTTGAGATGCCAAGGTTCGGAGGCGCGCGATGCGACGGGCCTCTTCTGCGCGACAGAGGGATTCGGCAACGGAAGTTTGAACGTCCAGCGTAAATGGAAGAATAGTGTCGATACAGCTACGAGGAGAGCGAGCGTAGAGAAGATAGAATGGAGGGTACCCCGTGGTCTCGTGCTTCGCGGTGTTGTACGCGTAAGTAATGTAAGGTAGCACTTCGTCCCAGTTCTTGTGTTTGGCATCGACATAGATTGATAACATATTCGTAAGAGTCCTATTCGTTCGCTCTACGAGACCATTGGTTTGAGGGTGATATGGTGTAGCATGACGGAATTGGCAAGTAGAAAGACGCAAGGTCTCTTCGACGACGTCGGCGGTGAACTGACGGCCCCGGTCACTGATGACGACGCGTGGAGGGCCATGGCGTAGAATTACAGAGCGAAGCAGAAACTGGGACACGTGCAAGGCCGTTGCAGTAGGTATGCAGCAGTTTCTGCATAACGCGTCAAGTGGTCAACGCAGACGACGACAAACCGGTTGGCACTGTTCGATCGCGGGAATGGGCCTAGAAGGTCAACGCCGACAGTCTCGAAGGGAGAGCTAGGAGGCGGTACAGGATGGAGAGGTCCTGGTGCGGTAGTTGTGGGACGCTTGTGTCGTTGGCACTCCTTGCAACCCGCGACGTATTTTTCCGTGTCGCGTCGCATTTTGGGCCAGTAGAATCGTTGCTCAATTAGGTGAAATGTTCTTGCGAAGCCCATGTGGCCGCAGGTTGCGTCGTCGTGTGTGACGCGGAAGACATGAGAACGCAAAGTGCGGGGAACGACGAGAAGCAGACGTGCCCCTTGGCCGGAGTAATTTGTTTTGTACAAGACGTCGTCACGAACCACAAAGCGACTCGCACTGGCGTGCTGATTCGCGGAGGCGAACAGAGGATCCAAAGTACGGTCGTCATGCTGGGCCGTCCTGAAAGTTGCCAGATCGGGAAATTGACAGTCAACAGCCCCGATGTACTGATCGAAGTTGTCAGCGTCGCACTCAGTCGTCGCTAGAGGAAGGCGTGATAGGCAATCAGCGTCTGCATGGCGGTTACCGCTTTTATAGCATACAGTGTAGTCAAATTCTTGTAAGCGGAGAGCCCACCGCGCAAGTCGTCCGGAGGGGTCACGTAGTCCCGCCAACCAACACAGTGAATGGTGGTCGGTGATGACCGAGAAATGTCGGCCATAGACGTATGGACGGAACTTGTGAACAGCAAAAACGACTGCCAGGCACTCCTGTTCCGTTACTGTATAGTTGCGCTCTGCCTTGTTCAAGGAACGGCTAGCATAGGCGATCACGTGCTCAGAATTGCCATGACGTTGAATGAGCACTGCGCCGATTCCGATACCCACTAGCGTCTGTATGAATTTCTGTTGGAGCAGAAGGATCAAAGTGGCGTAGCACTGGCCCTGAAGTCAACAAGAACTTTAGCTGCTTAAATGAAGATTCGCAATCCTTTGTCCATTGGAAAGGCACATCCTTTTGGAGCAAGTCAGTTAGTGGCTGCGCCTTACCCGCAAAGTTTGGAATGAAGCGACGAAAGTATGAGCACAGGCCCAGAAAACTGCGCAGCTCCCGGATAGATTGAGGCTGCTTGAAGTTGCTGACGGCGGCGACTTTCTGCGGATCCGGCCTGACGCCATTTTCGTCCACTAGGTGTCCCAATACCATAGTTTCACGTTCGCCAAAGCGACATTTCTTGGAGTTCAGTTTAAGTGCGGCTGTCTCCAGGCAGGTTAGGACAAGGTCGAAGTGAGTTACAGAATTGATTGTCGGCTGAGCCACAGTTTGCTCACGATTCCGCTGCTATCATGCGGATAATTCAAGCTATTCCTGACAATAAAATAATTCGCTGCAGAACTTCGCGCGCAGCTGCATCAGCGCTCTTCCAATCATGCCCACGAGTATCTTCAAAGCAAAAAAAAAAAAAAAAGTAGAATTATTTCTAAGTCTAAATTAGCAATTTGTATTCGTTGTTCTTGAGCAGACAGGCTGAGTCGACCAGCAAGCGTTATACAATAGCTATGCATGTGCTTAGACTGACGCCGTGTATGACTATAGTCCAGTCTGTAGCTCTTTCTCAAAATCGTCTTATTTAGATCGATGCAGTTGCGGATACTATTCAACAGAACGTGGCGCGTTAGTGGCGATGTGCATGTTGCACTGTTAAGCTCAAGCACTCCAAAAAAAAAAAGGCTCCAAAAAAAAAAATGTGGTTGATCCCTCTGTCATAGGAATCGGTATAACACGAAAGTGAAAACTGCCTTCGCAAATAAGCGGCAATCTGACGAATCGAGGGGCGGGAGATGCGTTGGATACTCTGGACATGTGAACCCCTTGCATGTACACGTCAGCGGCACCTCGACCCCGCACAGGAATCCTCGACAGTTGCACACAAGCAAGAGCCCTCGAACGACTCACATTTCTCCAGAGACACTACATTGAACGCGCCAGCGCCCCACGCAAACTTGCAAAAAAAAAACCAGGAGCGTCGCAAACGGTGAAACCTTGCAGGCGAAGCCGAGCTGTTTTTCAGCGGATCGTTTTATGAACGCACAGTTCGCTGTGCGAAAGGCGCACCATTTGCTGGTCGACGGCTGTGTTTGCGTTTCTGTAGTAGAGCGCGTCGCAACGCAACTGGCTATCATAGGTGTCAACTATGTAGCGGCTGTAGCTCGAGCAACAACTGTGGACTTTGCGCAGTCGCTGGCGCGCGCGCTATCTAGGCAGCCGTCACACGTGCAGCGTACTGCGCAGCAACGCCTTGATCGCGTTCTCCGTTCCAGGCTACTCGTGTATAGTCGCAACGACGACAATGCCCTCGCCACAGAACGCTCACGCGAATGCGGCTACGCATGCCGGAAGGAACGTGCTCGCTTAAAGGGCCCATGACAGCCATTTTTTTGTTGGAGACTTTTATGTTCTAATGAGTAGAACAGTGTCTTGTAATCACGGCATGGAGTGGCAAATTCTCCAGCGTGAAGTCTAATTAGTCACAGCATCGTTCATTTTGTTAACTTTTAATAAAGCTTCGAAACGCGCGCCAAAAACTGCAAGAAACTAGCGCCGCGGGGCTAGCGCGGCGGCTGTCGGAATCAGTATCACGTGAGCTCAAGATTCGGTGACGTTGCGGAGAGCGTGAGCGCCAGACCAGTTGCTGAATTCGTCTGCTCGCCGCACTCGCTTTGCATCATAGCGTGTGTACAATGTACGCTTGAGCGACCAACACGGAGAGGAAGCAGAAAAATACGGCTTTTGGCGTGGCCTCCGCGATCGGCTGCGAGAGCCGATCTCGGAGGCCATGCTCGGAGGCCATAGCGCGGCGCGCTCATGTCTCTGTGACGTCACGATATCAACTTACAAAAGTGAAACGTCACAGATGGGCCACTAACCGCGTCATACTAGTGGCGATGTCGCGAGGTGCTGCAAGCTCGGATGAGCATTCCCGCTTACTTTGAAACCATATTAAAATTACTTAGAGGCGACGTTCGCCGCTAACACTCGGTCAAGGTTGCCTTCGTATGCAGGAAAACCAATTAACGCAAGCATCTTGCGCTTGAAATTTAGGTGTCATGGGACCTTTAATGTCGCTGCGCTGGGCCAAGTTTATCGATGGTGCAAAGTGCACGCCGCTTAACGCGGTCAAGTGGTGTGCAGAGCGGGCCAGAAGGCGTCAAAACAACATGACTTAGCTTGCAGCTCTGCCGTTGACTCGGCCGCTCAACTTTACGCAAGTGCATTATGCATCAGACAGGCTGTAACAAGAAGAGAAAGGTTTGCGTTTCCTGGTGAAACTAAGAAAGCAACGCTTATTCAGACTCAAAAGCGTTTCCCATTTTTCGCACCACGTCACCCTAGTGTCTAGATCACGTTCCAAAACGTAAGTATCGTCCGTCTTGTGTATTGATTCGTAAATAACGCAGTCACCCGCGTACAGCCTCACGTTCGTCGTTAGAAGCTCTGACAAATCGTTAATATGAACAAAAAAAAATAAGTAAGGGACCTAGCAGCGAACCCTGTCGCACCTTGGAAGTTACGTCGACATATGAAGATGTCAGAGAGATGCTGCAAGCTACGCTAATTACCGACCACCCTTAGAAATACAAGCGGGTGTATAGTACACCAAATGTGGGCGATCGCTAGAACTCCTTTCGTATCACCCGCACTTTTTCTTCAGCCAAAGTACCTCAGCGTAGCTTCTATAGCATCTCTCCGAGAAAGAACTTCTTGAAGAAGCCCAAACGCCCGCAAGTTCACGTGGTCTTTCGCGCTTGGTTGTTCTCGGAGAATCTCCTTCGCGGTCGTACAGTCTACATTTCCCTTCGGTTCACCTTCACTGAACCGCGACTCCGACTCCTCCCAGCTAAGCGCAACTATTTTATAGGCTCCTGCTGCATTCTAGTGCTTTCTGTTTGGGTCACCCGTTCGCAGCACGCTTAAAGGCTAGGAATCTCCAGGAATTTTCTCGCACTTTCGGCGGCCGCGGCTGACTCGCCGGCGGTGATGGCTGTGACCTTGAGGGTCGTTTCGAACTGGCTTTCTGGAGAGGAGGTGGCACGATGCTGTAAACAATAGAGCTCGAAACATCTCTGAGCTTCTATAGGCGCGCATTGCGTTTGTTTCGGTGTTGTTTGCGTGGCATTGACCTTGTCGGGGTTGACGTTGTGCGCGCTGCGAATTTGGCACGGTTGATGTGCTGGCTTCCATGAGCGGTCGCTCTCCTTTGTTTGAAGGGAAGCTGTTTTGTGGCAGTTTATTTATTTTTATGTCGTTATTAACAGAGATGAAATATTTGTAGAACAACATCATGGAGGAAGGGAGAAAAACAATCTAGGAGAGTGCTTCACGTGACAATCTTGAAGCCTAGTCATAAAAAATGACTGAATACCATGACTGAATCATGGTAAATGGGCCCCGGTCACATGCTAGGCAAGCAGTACAATAATTCACGGTCAAGCGCCTCTAAAGGTTACCGCGTCCAAACAACCTCGAGCTATGTGGGGCCTGATCTATGTGGGGCCTGATCCCACCCGAGAAACAACGCGCACTGACTTTATTCGACAGGAGTTTGGTTTGCCGAAGCTGGTGTAATAACGTAACGCCGCCTCCTAGATTTTTTTTTCTTCCACGAACAACATACGCCGTATTTTTTCTCTTTCACAGCCGTTGCGGCCGAAGACACCAATAGTGGTGTTCAAGGTCCGCGGCCTGAAAGCATCACACCAGGTAAAGGTGCATACAGATTTTGAACTCAAGCACCAAGTTAGAAGTGAGTTACAGAATTGATTGTCGGCTGAGCCACAGTTTGCTCACGATTCCGCTGCTATCATGCGGATAATTCAAGCTATTCCTAGCAATAAAATAATTCGCTGCAGAACTTCGCGCGCAGCTGCATCAGCGCTCTTCCAATCATGCCCACGAGTATCTTCAAAGCAAAAAAAAAAAAAAGTAGCATTATTTCTAAGTCTAAATTAGCAATTTGTATTCGTTGTTCTTGAGCAGACAGGCTGAGTCGACCAGCAAGCGTTATACAATAGCTGTGCACGTGCTTGGACTGACGCCGTGTATGACTATAGTCCAATCTGTAGCTCTTTCTGATACAATCTGATACTATTCAACAGAACGTGGCGCGTTAGTGGCGATGTGCATGTTGCACTGTTAAGCTCAAGCACTCGAATTCGATTCCCAGAGACGGCGGCTGCAAAAAAAAGTGGTTGATCCCTCTGTCATAGGAATCGGTATAACACGAAAGTGAAATCTGTCTTCGCAAATAAGCGGCAATCTGACGAATCGAGGGGCGGGAGATGCGTTGGATACTCTGGACATGTGAACCCCTTGCATGTACACGTCAGGGGCCCCTCGACACTGTACAGGGGTCCTCGACAGTTGCACACAAGCGAAAGCTCTTGGATGACTCACATTTCTCCGGAGACACTACATTGAACGCGCCAGCGCCCGACGCAAACTTGCGAAAAACCAGGAGCGTCGCAAACGGTGAAACCTTGCAGGCGAAGCCGAGCTGTTGTTCAGCGGATCGTTTTATGAACGCACAGTTCGCTGTGCGAAAGGCGCACCATTTGCTGGTCGACGGCTGTGTTTGCGTTTCTGTAGTAGAGCGCGTCGCAACGCAACTGGCTATCATAGGTGTCACACAAGACTATGTAGCGGCTGTAGCTCGAGCAACAACTGTGGACTTTGCGCAGTCGCTGGCGCGCGCGCTATCTAGGCAGCCGTCACACGTGCAGCGTACTGCGCAGCAACGCCTTGATCGCGTTCTCCGTTCCAGGCTCCTCGTGTATAGTCGCAACGACGACAATGCCCTCGCCACAGAACGCTCACGCGAATGCGGCTACGCGTGCCGGAAGGAACGTGCTCGCTTAAAGGGCCCATGACAGCCATTTTTGTTGTTGGAGACTTTTATGTTCTAATGTGTAGAACAGTGTCTTGTAATCACGGCATGGAGTGGCAAATTCTCCAGCGTGAAGTCTAATTAGTCACAGCATCGTTAATACACCGATCTCACCGCGTGATCTGCGCATGCACGAGTTTCCAGGAGCGGTGCCACCGCCATCTTAGTTGTAGTTCTCAAAGCACAGCTGCTACGGCTGTGCGCGCTGCATGCTATAGGTTTACTAGCGTTTCTCACGTATCCTTGGCATGGACGACGATTGAACGCGCCAGAAAACGATGTGCGAACCTCCTGTGGCCATGTTTCATTTAAATTTGTCACGCGATGTAGCGCTGTTAGAGAAAAAAAAAAGGTTGGAATGTTAACATGCGACCTGGTCACGATCTCGTCCTTAGTCCGTGCGTCCGTGTCGCTTCGAATTGCTCTTACCCGTATTCGCTGAATTATCTGCAATAAAAAAAAATGTACAGACGTCTCAGAGCACGTATCGTACAGAGATAGAACGCCAAGAGCGCGGAATGTTGAAAACTGAAGACTCAGTCGAAGGAACGATTTTACGCTTGTTTTGTCAAAGCAAAACTTCACATGCACAGTGTGTTGTGAGTACAGGGCTCCGATCACAGTGATGCGCTAGATGTGAATGGGTGGAAAACGATCGCGATGTAGAGGTTAAAGGCGCGTCCACCTTAGCGGAACGATAACCTGCCGCACACCGTTAGCGAAAGCTTACGGGCCGCTGCTAATATCGGGCCGCTGCTAATATGCTAAACCGCGAACGACAAGCAGTGCCTGCTGCATAAAGTACGGATGAGTCGGTCAGTAACTTTGGCGACAGGTGCAAAACGACGAAAAAGCGGCAGCCCGCTCTGCCCGCCTCCCTCACACCCGAAGGCTCGGTGCCGATGTCGTCGCTAGGCCTTACCGCTTCAAAACTGCGTCGACATAAACTAAGTAGGCGTATGACCCTATGCAGGCCGCTCGCGCACATAAGATGACGCATTTTGTCACTGGTATTTACTCTTTAACTTGTGCTCGCAATAAAATCACAAATTGAAAACCGAAACACCGGCGGCACCGGTGGTTGCTATTGATGCCGGCGTGGTGTATCAATAGCCCTGCGCAGCGTGAAGTATGCGATAATAATTAAGCTGTGATTGTATCAGATCTTTCGTTCACGTGGACGCTTGACTGTCGTTATCGCTCGCAAGAGGTTAAGCATTTTCTAGCGAGCACAATTTTGTCCAGAACACAAGCTGTATCCACTCCGACGCCGCTGGCGGAGATCGCCCGGCAAGGTGATCATACACACGCTATGAATCGTTGCGGTCATTGATCGGTCCGTCCGTGATGTGCCTGAGCTGTTACGACGCTGTAGGGCATTGCTACAGTGTCATGCATAAAAAACACAAAATTCACAAACACTGCTGAACAAGCCGTGTGCCGTACGAGCCCGTCTGTCCGACGCGCCAGTTCCTGCCGGAGCTTGACATTCTTCGCGAACACGAGAAAAACCCGAAGCGCTTTCGTTTCGGGCTGTTCTTGTAGCATCCCGGCACGTAGGACGTAAATCCAACCATCAAAACTCTTCGAAATAATGCCAGTAAAGCTCGTTAACGCCGTTCGCCGATGCACCAGCCATGCACTTGAGCGTACCGCGACCGCCGCGAGTACTACAAGTTCCGGCGTGCACTGCGGCAGCGGTGGCGTGGTGAAACAGCGCGGTGAGATCGGTCTATTTTGTTCAGTTTTAATGAAGCTTCGAAACGCGCGCCAAAAACTGCAAGAAACTAGCGCCGCGGGGCTAGCGCAGCGTCTGTCGGAATAAAGTTTCAAGTTTCAAGTTTCAAGTTTCAAGTTTATTTAGCATTTCCCTTTTTACAGGAAAAAAAGAAAACGCAAGGGCAAGGAACAAAAAGCTGCAAAACAGCAGCTTGACGAGGTTCCTGCCCCGTGGTTTGGCAACAAAACATACAGCATATGTACAAATAGAGGGGAAAAAATACATATTCACACGCTTCTAAGTCCACATATCCATGTATACACAACATCTGACCACTTTCCCATTTATACACACAAAATATCTACATCTACTCACACACAACAGTTTTCATACATACATACACAAAAAAAATGTATACAGTAATGTGCACACATATAAACTTAGTCGATGCAGGAGTGATTAACGCGCACATGCATAAAAATACTTAAGGGTTTAATATCGAAACTGACACTGTTGGGCCGAACAAGACAGGCAAAAAATATAAATACATAAATACACAGATAAAGTAAGGAGTACGAAAAGAAAAAAACTAAAACAAAAGAAGGATAGAAAACATGAATGTGAAATTGGCAAATATTATTCATATAATTGTACCCTTATTTAATAGGTTTGATTTTAACGCCTTTTTTGTGAGAGTGCTCAACTCGGTTTTTGAGGAATACAACACATTTAATACCCAAGGCACTTTGTACTGCAATCGACATGAGCCGTAATTTGTTCGTGAAAATGGCAAAACCCAGTTATTTCGTTTTCTGAATTCATATAGTGGTTCCTGTGATACAACTAGGTTACACAAGTTTAAAAATATCGCATTGTTGCATCGGAAATACTTTTTGATTTTCAAAACAAGGTTATATTCGTAAAAGTGTTCAATGGGCAGTACATTGAGAGCGCGGAATATTTCGTTGGTATGTGCATCAAAAGGAGCAGTGACAATATGCCGAATAGTTTTCTTTTGTAAAGTTTGTAAGCTATGAATGTTTGTTTTTGATGTCGTGCCCCACACTAGATTACAGTAACTGACATGCGATAGGAACAGACTGTTATACAACATAAGTTTTATTTTGGTAGGAAGCATGTATCGTAATCGGCAGATAACACCACATGCTCTGGCTAGTTTAGACGCAATACGTTCAACATGTGCGTCCCAGTTTAAATGATTATTAAAGATAACGCCTAATGTTTTTACGTTGTCAACTAATTCTATCTTGTCTGCACCTAGGTAAAGAGCACTGCTGCAGTTTACATGTTTTTGCGGTGGTGTGAACAATACAGCTTTAGTTTTTTTTGGTATTAATTGGCAATGAATTTAAGTCACTCCACTTTTGTAGTATGCTTAAGGATGTGTTTGCTACGTTTACGAGATGTACGATGTCAGGAGATTGAAAAAAAAGACTAGTGTCATCCGCGTAGACTACAAACTGAGCAAGTTTCGTTATATTTTGTATGTCATTAATGTAGAGATTGAATAAAACAGGTCCAAGTACGCTACCTTGGGGAACACCTTGTGTTAAGGATCTTGCTGATGAAAGTTTTGATCCAATAGCAACGCACTGTTTTCTGTGTTGAAGATATGATTTTAGAAGTTTGAGTGTAATGCCGCGAAAGCCGTAATGTTCCAACTTTGAGAATAGGGTTTGATAGTTAATAGAATCGAAAGCTTTCGAAAAGTCAACGAAAATGCCTAGAGTTAATATTTTGTTCTCAAAGTTGTTTAAGATTAATTCTTTTTGCGATAACAGAGCAAGCTCCGTTGACATTCCACTGCGGAATCCATACTGCGTATCTGATAAGATATTATGTTTATCACAAAATGACGTTATTCTTTTACATATGACCTTTTCGAGACCTTTAGAAATTATGGGAAGTACAGAAACTGGCCTATAATTTGTTAATTCATTTGTGTTGCCGGACTTAAATAAAACGATCACTTTCGCATGCTGCATTTTCTCGGGAAAAACGCTATTAGATAAACAAATGTTAAAAATGTGAGTAAGCACATCTACCACAAGGTCAAGCACATATTTAATCGGTCGAATTTGAAGTCCATTTATATCGCGCGATGTACTATTCTTTAACGACATAAAAGTCTTGTATACTTCATTTGGTGTTACAGGTTCAAAAAACGCAGTGTGTCTGTTAGGGTTACCCAGAAAAGAAGTAGCGTTTCTGTCATGCGTACTAGGATTTAGAGACGTAAAGTGCTTGTTAAATGTGTTAGCTAATTCTTCACCACCTACGACGTTATTACCAATTGTCAGCTCCAGCTCCTGTTGCCTGTGACAATCGGGCAGAAGAATCTTATTTAATTCGCGCCATAGGACATCACTCCTGGTTCCGGCTCTAATAAAGACCTTCTCAAAATGTCTATTTCTAGCATTTCTCAAAAACTTATTTAAAAAGTTTCGGTATTTTTTGAAAGACGAGAAGTCCGCGGGTTCCCGAGTCTTTACAAACTTCGCGTACAATAAGTTCTTTTCACGGATCATTCTGAGGCATTCCTCCGTTAGCCACGGTTTCCGAATTTTTTTCGATCTTTTATTTTTTTATATGGAAAACAGTTTTCATAAACACTTACAAATGCATGCATGAACGTATTGTAAGCTTCGTCTGCGTCTTGCAATGAAGTACTGAGCTGAAATTTATTTTTCCAATTTCGGTGCGAAATTTATCGAGAGCTTTTTGATCAATAGCTTGAATAAGAAATGCCTCAGAATGACGAGATTTCCAGGTTGTATGATTCACTTTACATAATAAGTATACGGGGGAGTGATCTCCTATTTTTCCTGCAATTACACCGGATTGTATAACACCAGAGCCATTTGTGACAAACAGGTCAAGCAAGCTTTCGGAGTTAGCACTAATTCGTGTAGGCGATGAAATCACGTTTCTACAGCCGAATGAGTCGAGAAGAATCTGCAGCTTGCTTGACTTCGGTGTATTTATTAAAAGGTCAATATTAAAATCACCGCCGATAACAAGTTTCAAGTTATTTGTGCAGACGAACGAAAGCAATGTTTCCAGATATGCTAAAAAACTTGCAACGTCGCCACTAGGTGGGCGATATACAACAGTGAAAACACACTTGTGGGATTCTAAACTTAACACTTCATAATCTGCTGTCATTGAAGAGTAGTCTGGAAGCATGTTGCATGCTATACGCTCAGATACGAGCTGTAATACACCCCCGCCACTCCTATCAGATCGGTTCAAAAAGAACGTTTGGAAACCAGGCATACGAAATACTTCCTCGTCTGTTCTATACCACGTTTCAGTTATCATCACGTTATCAAATTGAAACGGGAATTCGCCGAGTAGCGCAAACAACTCGTCATGTTTGTGCCTAGCAGACTGTGCGTTACAGTGGAAAAAGGAAAGATAATCGCATGAATGTGGCCTCAAGACATCACTTGGCGAAATCATTCTTATGATTGAAAGAAAACTAAAGCTCCGATCAAACACACACGCCCCTAGTCCCGCATTTTTTCAATATCTGCCTCACAGCCGATACGAACTGCGTTCGACGTTTCCGTTTTTCGTGCAAAGATTTTACCGCCCTTCACCCAGACGAAGCGCCAGTTCAGTTCCCTCTTCTTAGCAATGGCTAAACCTAGAAGTCTCTTTAGCTGCGGGCAGAGATGCTCATTGATGTATATTGCTTGACTCTTGTCAAAGCCCAGATCATTGGAATTTATCCTCGCCTTGCGTGCTTTTTCAAGCACTTGCTCGCGCTTTGCACGTTGGTTGAAAACTACAACGATGCTCTGTTCTGTTGCCGCTTTTCGTGTGGCGACGCGATGACAGACCTCAATGTCTTGCTCCTTAATCGGTTCCCCTAGTGCATCGCCAACTTTGCCCGGTACGTCGACTAGCTTTTCAGTTCTCTCGTGCGGTATTCCCTTGATTTCGATGTTTTTGTTTCTGGAATATTGGTCTTGCGAGGTGACCTTGAGAGATGTTTCATGCAACTGCTTCTTCAGTGTTTCTACTTCCTGCGTAAGCATGTGTTGCGATGCCTTGAGCGCCACGTTTTCCGTTCTCACATCAGCACAGTCCTGTTTCAGTGTTTCGTATTGCTTATTTATGAACTCAAGACTACTTTTGAGCTCCCTTATTTCTTTGCGCAACTCACGCGCCAAATTAGACACTTCAGATGACATAGCCAATGTTAGTCACAGTTTCAACGGAAAAGAAAATATACAGTTGTTTGGCAACAGAGGCTAATAAAAAAAAAACGTTTCGCAATAAGGTAAAGTCTCCAACCTGGGAAATCAAGCAGGAAAATTTCAGATGGCTGTTCCGTGCGCTGCCTCTGTTGCCAAATGGCGTGTTGCTGATGCCAGCCCTCTTTTATCCCAAGCTCGGTGATGACGACAAGGTCCACGTGATCCAGCAAAGTCCAGCAGGAACAGCTGATAACCGGAAGGTGCGGCTGCACCCACTTGCGTTACGGTCACGATACGCCTGTCTTCTTCTGAGATGATTTGTTCTTGAAAGGCCTGGGAAATCAAGCAGGAAAATTTCAGATGGCTGTTCCGTGCGCTGCCTCTGTTGCCAAAAAAAAAAAAATGAGTATCACGTGAGTATCACGTGAAATGAGTATCACGTGAGCTCAAGATTCGGTGACGTTGCGGAGAGCGTGAGCGCCAGACCAGTTGCTGAATTCGTCTGCTCGCCGCACTCGCTTTGCATCATAGCGTGTGTACAATGTACGCTTGAGCGACCAACACGGAGAGGAAGCAGAAAAATACGGCTTTTGGCGTGGCCTCCGCGATCGGCTGCGAGAGCCGATCTCGGAGGCCATGCTCGGAGGCCATAGCGCGGCGTGCTCGTGTCTCTGTGACGTCACGATATCAACTTACAAAAGTGAAACGTCACAGATGGGCCACTAACCGCGTCATACTAGTGGCGATGTCGCGAGGTGCTGCAAGCTCGGATGAGCATTCCCGCTTACTTTGAAACCATATTAAAATTACTTAGAGGCGACGTTCGCCGCTAACACTCGGTCAAGGTTGCCTTCGTATGCAGGAAAACCAATTAACGCAAGCATCTTGCGCTTGAAATTTAGGTGTCATGGGACCTTTAATGTCGCTGCGCTGGGCCAAGTTTATCGATGGTGCAAAGTGCACGCCGCTTAACGCGGTCAAGTGGTGTGCAGAGCGGGCCAGAAGGCGTCAAAACAACATGACTTAGCTTGCAGCTCTGCCGTTGACTCGGCCGCTCAACTTTACGCAAGTGCATGCTTACTTAATAAGCCCACATTCACAACAGTTGAGCCTGCCTCTAAAGATGCTGCTCTTGCTTCGTATATTATATCATGCTTTGCTATCGCATTAATTGCTTCGCCTTTGTGGCGAAATTGTGTTTCTATATATATATATATATATATATATATATATATATATATATATATATATATATATATATATATATATATATATATATATATATATATATATAAGGCGTCGCGTTGATGGATTACTGTTCCCAGGCGCCTACATCAGCGACCCCTAACGTAAAGCTTCATCTCAAGAGGAAGCTTTCTGCAATTGCATATCCAATTTCTCATGTGATTAGGGTAAGTACGGCGGCGCTTACATGGGGATTCGTATCCCCGTCCGTCCGAAACAAGACGGCCACTGTGGATCCAGCGAACGCGTTTCGCCAGTGAGTGGACGACACCCCGCATAGCAGGCCTTTCCTCTTTCCTTCCCCTCGCAGGGTTCGATACACCGGCGTTTACACTTACAGCATACCCTTCGTGACCTTCGTTCGCCTGGCGTCGTTTTAATGCAGTTCCCCTTCGTAGAGTGCATTAACGCCGTTTACGCGGACGCGGTTTTATCAGTGATTACGCATCGTGTTAGCATAATGCTTAAGCCAGGCGCATAAATACCGCTACTATCCATCGTGCTCAACCGGTTTCGACGACCATCTTTTGTCGCAAAAATACTCCTATCGTGTGCCCATTGAAGGAATTCTTCATGACCACAGAAGACTGTGCAATATTAATGCGCGCTTTGCTATCAACCGGTCCGCGTAAACCCCCTTAATGAGAACGTCCTACCTGTGTCTCCCATTTTATTTGATCTGCCTCTTTCTCTACTTTATCAATACCGTTCTGCTAACGGACAGAATTTAAAGTCGCCCTAAGCAACAAGTTCGAGGCCTTAGGCGAAAACGATGACGATTTAGAAGAAATAAACAAAACCATAACGAAAACAATCCTTGAAACAGCGATAGAAATCGGGGGTAAAACAACGAAGCAAGCAGCAAGTAAGTTGTCCCAATCTACCAAGGACTTAAAAAAAAAAAACGCCAACAAATGAAAGTAACTTCGTCAAAGGTAAGATAGAATTCGCAGAACTATCAAAATTGATCAGTAAAGCCAGGCGAAGAGATGTAAGAAACTTTAACATGAGAGAAATAGAGAAAGCAGTAGAAAAAGGCACCAGCATTAAATCGGTCAAAAAGAAACTGCACTTAGGACAAAACAAAATGCATGCGCTAAAAGATAAACAAGGTAACGTTATCAACAGTTTCAACGAAATAGTAAAGGTAGCAGAAGATTTCTGCTCTGAACTGTACAGCTCTCAGACAGACCATACAACTTTAATAGAAATAGAATCAGAGGAGGACACTGAAATTCCATGTGTAACCGCTGACGAAGTGAAAAAAGCTGCCAAAGGCATGTCCCGCGGCAAAGCAGCTGGTGAAGATGGTATAACAGCCGACTTGATCAAAGACGGAGGAGATACTGTACTTGAAAAACTTGCATCGCTCTTCACGAAATGTATCAAGACATGTAGCGTACCGCGCAGCTGGAAAAATGCTAATATAATCCTTATCCACAAGAAAGGTGACATAAAGGAGTTAAAGAATTACAGACCAATCAGCCTACTCCCAGTAATATACAAGCTATTTACAAAGGTAATTTCTACGAGGATAAGAGAAACCCTCGACTTTAACCAACCGAGAGAACAAGCTGGTTTTAGGAAAGGTTACTCGACAATGGACCACAGCCACGCTATCAACCTAGTAATTGAGAAGTACGCGGAATATAACAAACCTCTTTATATGGCGTCGACTACGAGAAAGCATTTGACTCCATAGAAATACAAGCAGTTCTAGAAGCTCTACGACGACAAGGGGTACCTGGCGTATACGTGAAAATCATAAACAACATATACAAAGATTGCACAGCCACACTACTCCTACATGAGAAAAGCAGAGAAATCCCGATCGAGAGAGGTGTGAGACAGGGAGATACGATATCCCCGATGCTATTCACTGCATGTTTAGAGGAAATCTTTAAACGTCTAGACTGGGAAGACAAGGGAATTCGAATAGATGGAGAATATCTCAGCAATTTAAGATTTGCAGACGACATTGTACTCTTTAGCAATGATGGAGACGAACTACAAAACATGATTGATGACCTAAACAAGGAAAGTATTAAAATTGGGTTAAAAATGAATAGGCAAAAGACCAAAGTTATGCTCAATAGCCTAGCTAAGGAACAGGAATTTAAAATCGACAATGAACCCTTACAATGTGTAAACGAATATGTATACCTGGGACAGTTAATAACAGGAACTCCTAACCATGAAAAAGAAATTCTCCGTAGAATAAGGATGGGCTGGAGCCCATTCGGAAGGAATTACGAAATCATGACTGGAAACTTACCGCTCTCACTAAAGCGAAAAGTATTCAATCACTGCATTCTCCCAGTACTAACGTACGGTGCAGAAACGTGGAGGATAACGAAAAGACTAGAGACGAAACTAAGGAGCGCGCAACGTGCAATGGAAAGAAAAATGATAGGGGTAACGCTAAGAGATAAAAAACGAGCGGAATGGATCAGACAACAGACAGGAGTAGCCGATATTATCTTATCAATTAAAAAAAAAGAAGTGGACCTTGGCAGGACATGTCATGAGGAGGAAAGATAACAGATGGACAGTAAGAGCGACGGAATGGATACTAAGAGAGGGAAAACGCAACAGAGGTAGGCAAAAGGTTAGATGGAGCGACGAAATTAAAAAGTTTGCGGGCATAAAGTGGAACAAACTCGCTCAGGATAGGGTGGATTGGAAATCGTTGGGAGAGGCCTTCGTCCTGCAGTGGACCTAAGCAGGATGATGATGATGATGATGATGATGAACGAACAGAACTCCGTCCCCGCTACTCAAAATCACTCTAGTCTCCTGCGACATAATTGGAGGTGAACAAATATGTGTGATGCGAGGAATTGTTTTGTCGGCTTCTTAATTTTCGATAATTGCGATTCGGTTAGGGAAAAGACGCAATTTTCTGCAGCCTCTGTTGGGATCACGGCTCAACGTCCGTAGGAATAGGGAAAAGGGAATGCAAGAGCTTACAGGAGGGGACCGCTGTGGGGGGCTCTGGACATTTTGACCACCTGATGTTCTTCAACGTGCATTGACAATGCACAGTGCACGGGCCTCGAACACTTTCGCGTCCAACGAAAACGCGACCGCCTCGGCCGGGTTTTAACCAACGTCCTTTGAGTCTGCGGTCAAACACCATAACCACTAGACCACAGCAGCGGGTTAATTTTAGATTCCTTCGTATTGCATATATAAACGGCACCTCACTCCTTCTCTCTTACTTCCTCTCTCTCTTTCTCTCTCGACACACACACACACACACACACACACACACACACACACACACACACACACACACACACACACACACACACACACACACACACACACACACACACACACACACACGGCTGCTGATCTGGACTAAAGGGCGCTGGACCAAATCCCGGCCGCGGTAGCTGCGTTTCGATGGAAGCGATGGAATATTGAGGTCCGTGTACTATGCGTTGTCATGTGCACGTTAAAAAAATTCAGGTAGTCGGAATTTCCGCAGCCCTCACTACGACGTCTCTTATAATCATGTTGTAATTTTGTGACCTAAAACTCCAGAAATAAATCAGTTTTCCTTGTCGTTCTTTTTAATATGATGCATATCACCAAAAGCGTGATGAAGTATCTTTCGTGCACTTCCTAATGTAAAAGAAAGTAAAGTCAACATTTGTGTATGGAAGCGCCTCCTATAGCGGGCAGTTGTGAAACGCGGCTTTTTGATGGAGGCGTTTTGTGAAAACCGGCGTTTTCGATGGAGGCGAAAATGTCAAAGACACGTGTACTGTGCGTTATCAGTGCACGTTAATGAACCCCGGAAGGTCAAAATTTTAGGAGCCTTCTTATACAGCTTGCCTCAGAATCGCATGGTGATTTTGGCACGCGAAACCCCATCAGTTATCATTCCCTGCAACACTATATACTCCTCAGCGGTATCGCCTTGAAGGTGAGTTGCGTTCTGCAAAGCAATTCATGCATTGACAAGAGGGGACTTAATGATTCTTTGAAGATCAATAAAATACAATGAACCGATGGAAACGAGAAGAACACGTGGAATGAACATACGATCAACATGGTGGTGATGATGATGATGATGCTTCACATTTGGCATCCACCCACTTGGGGGGTTAGCCAAGACTCAGACGAATTTGAGGTTAATTTACTAAGTTATGCTACCTGAAAGGTTTATTCGTCCTTTGGTGGGAATTTGAATATTACAGACGTAGTCTTTTGATACGAAATAACTTAATAAAATAAAATGACAATCAATCAATGGTATAGAAAATAATGAAATAAGTAACTAGGATCTAATAACTGAACAAGGAAATAACTGAACAAGGATTCGAATCTGTAATGAACTTTTGTAGAGCAAGACATATATTCCTGTTCGTGTGTCCCAGCACGGAAGACCCGGATGAAATAAGTACAGTTCTTGATAATGGAATGGCCAGATTTCGCAATGCCATTTAGGTAGTGCTTTTCCTAAGGGGAGGTAAAGCGCCTGCATTCCAGCAAAAAGTGTTCGATTGTATCTAGCTCGTTGCAAAAAGCGCATAAAGGAGAGACCGCCAGACCAGCTCGGAGCATGTAGAATTTCAACGTCGGGATTCTACATCGCAACCTCGTCAATATTGTTTCGATTTTCCTTGTTTGGCAAAATGACCTGTTCCAAGTGCTGTAAATCAGGTGAGGATGCAAGGCAGGGTGTAGACATCAATAAGGCATACTTTCTGAATGTGACTGCGGTAACAAACGCCGTATTTGGAACGAGATTAACAGGACCTGTAACGGAAGCCTTAGCCAAAGTGTCTGCCAATTCGTTTACGACCATTCCTTTGTAACCAGGCACCCAAACTAACCGCACTTTTTTTGCAAATAATTTGGAACCAAACTGCGCAAAGTTCTCAGAATGTGCGATTCACGTGCAGTAGTTAATGAAGTACAGAATGCTAACGAGTCTGTGACTATTACCGCAGTAGTCATGGAGGAGTGAAGCTTACGCAAAGCCAATATAGCCGCCAAGAATTCTGCTGCAAGTACTGGTGTGTAATCCGGCAGTCTAACAGAGAAACACCAGTCTAGTTCTGAGGAAAAAATTCCTACTCCTGCCTTTTCCTCGCTCTGCGAAGCATCCGTTGCTATGATAACTTTAGTGCCTATTTGACTCAAGTGATCCTGTAGAAGTCCATTAAGGATACGCCACGGAAGTTGCTTGGCATTATTGAGGAATATGTTGTCAAATGAAATTTCCAATGAATTAGAAGTGTTATCACTTATGGCTATGTCTCTGAGCACTATTTTTAGCGGGTCTAGCAATCTATGTGTGACAACCACCTGTGGTATAGGTAACTTCGGGATCAAGAAACACGCCCCGCCACGGTGGTCTAGTGGCTAAGGTACTCGGCTGCTGATCCGAGGGTCGCGGGATCGAATCCCGGCCGCGGCGGCTGCATTTCGATGGAGGCGAAATGTTGAGGCCCGTGTGCTGTGCGATGTCAGTGCACGCTAAAGAACCCCAGGTGGTCGAAATTTCCGGAGCCCTCCACTACGGCGTCTCTCATAATCAGAACTGGTTTTGGGACGTTAAACCCCACAAAACAACAACAATCAAGAAACACGAAAGAATAAATCTGGTTGTCTAATAAATATATATTGGTATCGTCTTAAGGTAGATTCATATATCCTTAATAAAGTTTGGACCGCTAAAATTTTAAATCTGCTTTCAAGAGAAGGAATTCGCGATTCCTTATATAAGACTGCATTAGTTAAAACCTTCAGTAGCCCAAGGCACAAGCGGAGCGCCTCCTATTCCAGCAGCAAACCGGAGCACCGGAAAATAAGGCGCATTCAAACTTTAGTATAGGGCGGACATACGTAAAGTAAATAGTTATCAGAGAGTCTCTGCGCATCCCCCACCGACAATTACTGACCCTTTTCAGGATTACCATGGCTCGAGCTGCTTTTGTTGCTGTTTGTTCAATACGAAGACGCCAAATCAGCTTTCCATCATAAGTAATTCCAAGATATTTAACTTTCTCAACTTGGGGAATGTCTGTATTGTGGAACGATAGGGAAATATTGATCGGTTCTTGCAGAGGAAATACCAGGACTGCGCACTTCTGCACATTAAGTGTCAAGCAAATGCTGTCTAGCCAATGTTCCAATGAGTCTAGATATCCCTGCAATTGCTTGTACAGTGACTGGATACTGTCCGCCGACGCAAAGAAAGCAATGTCATCAGCGTAAACGTACGTAGTTACGTTCTGATGATAAGGAATGGAGCTGAGTAAAATGTTAAATAAAAGCGGAGATAACACTGAGCCTTGAGGAACACCACGCGTCTGTATAAATTTACCCGTAGAAATTCCACTTTGTAAACAGTAAAACTTCCTGTCCAGTAAGAACTCTCTCATCCACGCAATAAAGTAATCAGGTAAGCCTACGTCTTTCATCCTTTCTATTAAGATCGCGTATTCTACGCTATCATAAGCTTTTGAAATATCTAGCGTAACCAGCGCTGCAAATTGATTTTGACGCCGTGCCAGTTTGAGTCTACTTTCCAAATCAACATGAGCACACTATATTGACATCCCTGGTCGGAAACCAATTTGGCAGGGACTCAATATTTCTTTCTCAGTTACATATTTTGTCATTCGTGCATGTAGTGCCCTCTCGATCAATTTTACAAAGTTAGTTGTTAGCGAAATAGGTCGAATGTTGTCAAGAGTGTACCCTCTGCTTTTATCTCTAATTAATGGTATAACCTTAGCAGTTTTCCACGTACTAGAAATCCATGCTTTTGATAAAGAATAAGAATAATTAATAGCTTCCAGCAATAGTTTTGGAGCGACCTCAAAGACAAGTTTTAGCATCTTCGTGGTGAGTTCGTCAGAACCTGGGGCTGCTGCTGGTAATCCTGACACCACAGCGGCTAATTCCTCCAGCGTTACATTTTCAGAACTGTCAGTACTTCTCTGCCTCAACAAAGTTATGGGGAGACACGACGAGAATCTTGCCTCCAATCATGTGGCAATTATGTTTAGGAAGTCTGCTATTTCCTGATTTGTAGGCACGGTTGAATCTATGTTTAAACGGTCGTGGGATTATTTTCACTGTTCGTAAAAAGCGAAATAGAGCGCTCTTGCTACGCGACTCTGAAAGAAAATCAAAATGGCGAACATTATACTCATATTTTGCTCTAGCTACTGGTCGTTTGAACGTTCCAGTAATAAACTTATAATTTTTCCAGTTTTGGGGACACTGATTGTGCATGAGCTGTTTCCATGCGGCTTTACGTCTCTTGTAGCCTCTCGAGCATTCCTCCTTCCACCAAATCTGAGCCGCGGAGTCCTTGTTCCGTTTTATTTCAAAGGCTGGTTTCTTTCGGTAAATGTCCAAGGTCGTACAAATATTATCTGTATTACGCTTTCGTCCCTCTGTTGATGTAAACTCAGCGCATAGGTGATTTTTAAATTTACTATAATCAATCAAACATTGGGTTTTATCATTCACCGCGTACCTTGGACATACTATCTCAAATAGCACCGGAACGTGATCACTGCTTGTACCCACATCAACAGTCTCCCATAGTAATAAAGAGAGACCTGGGCCCGAGAATGTAAGATCTAATACATATCTCAGCTGCCCTCGAAGGAATGTTAAACATCCAGAATTATGACAAATAAAATTATTTGTTATAGCCCACTCCCATAGGCGTTTTCCACACTGATCCGTTTTAAATCCCCATGATATATGGTGGGAGTTAAAGTCGCCAGCTAATATCTTTTTTACGCAATTTAAAAGCGCTGCATCTAGAGGCCGCGTGTCCAGTACACCCAAAGGAAAATAAGCATTAACCACTGAAAACATCTGACCTCCCGGAAGACTTATTTCAACGCGAAGAATTTCGCCATCACCAGACATTAACTGATACGAAATTTTCGCTTTGTGGCAAAACCTTCTCGAAACAAATGTGAGCAAACCGTCACCTCTCGACTGGCGATCTAAACGAAATGATCTAAAGTTAGGCAAATTAAAGCCTTTATCAGGAGATAACCAAGTTTCTTGTAGCAAAATTAAATCCGGATCAACTTTAGAAACTAAAACATATAAATCAGTAGAAGCAGCGAAAATGGATCTGCAGTTCTATTGCAATACTTTCATCTACCCTCGGATGACGATAACAACGTAGAAGCTACTGCTTCTTCCTAAATCTCGGCTGATTTGTGTTGGAGACCTTTCTTCGATTTTATGATTGAAGGGATATTGGAAGCATTCATGGGAGAAGCCCTTCTTTCTGTGCACGTGCGTCAATGTCCATACTCGCGGATTGCTGTCCATCTGTATTGTCCAAGCAGCTACCGGTTTTCCTTAACAAGCCAGAACTAGACGTGCGGACCTCCTTGCGCGAGGTCGTCGCAGTGTTACTAGCTTCTGGGGTAGTAAGTATAGTTGCATTGAGGCTATGACCCGCTGGGTGCGCTATGAGCCCGCTCAAACTTTCGGTCACGCTTTCTATAATACGTTCTATCATCTTAGCCATTGATTTTTCTACCGCGTCTGCAATCACCTGAGACATGTTTGCGTCAACGAACGCTTGGTGCCGCGCCGTAACACTAGCATAGCCGTGCTCTCGCTCTTTTGCCGCGGAAATAGCCTCTCTGCACGAGCAACGCCTGTTGTCCATGATTTCTAATACCTGTACTTCCTGTGTTCTAGCTGGACACGTAGGGTAGTCAGCCTTATGGTCTCCCCCGCACAGGCAACACTTCTCCGACTCAGCGGAACAATCACTAGACGAATGACTGTCGCCACAAACGCAGCAACGTATTTGCATCCTGATAGGCTGTGGCCGAAGCGCCAGCAGTTGCGACATTGTAATGGACGCGAGGCGAGATGGTCCACTCTAAAAATAAAAGGCCATACCTTTATCTCAGAAGGGCATGAGGTACCCGCAAACGTGGCAATCACTGACTCTGTTGGGACGCGCGTGTTATCGACCAATGTGTTACACAGATAAACAGAAATTACTCCGGCTGCTGATAACTTTTCGAGTGTTTCCTCTGGACTGAGTGTAGTGTTTCGAGTGTTTCTTCTGGATCCCCCGAACAATACCCTTGGTTCAGGCAAGATGTGGTGGGATGAATGCACTTACTTGGAATGGTACGAAATATGTGCACTTTAATAGGTCATACACACAAGCTTGGTCCGGCGATCTGCAGACAATCCCACCTGTGCCGAACTGCCAAACATCAGTAATGTGAAGGTAATGTTGCGTGGCCGCCTGAAGTTGCTCCTGTACGGCTGTCGGGTTGGTAAGCCGGATGCTTCCTCCATGGGGCACTAGCGCAACAGGAATACTGCTGGCGCCACTGCGAAAAAAAGGCTTCGAGAGGCATCTCATCAGCGGGAAGAGAGGCTGAGCAAGGCGGAGGCCGCCTCGGCCTGTCCCCTGGAGAGCTATTTGACATTAGTCACACTGTCGGAAGCGAGAACAGTAATTTACTGTTAGAGATTTACTTAACAAAGATCAGAAAGAAAATCCGCCCAACTCTTAACCAAATACCCTCAGTGGTCGAACGTCCAGCGAATTCTCGACATGGCAAGCACGTCACGATGCTCGCGCCATATGATGAACAAGTGGAACACGGGGAAGCGAGAAGTAACTTCTTCGTCAGTCTTGGCTACCAGGGTGACACTCAAGACAGAGGCCGATGCAGATTCCATAATTTTGAACGTGAGCTGAATGGCACCGTGAGATCAATGTCAATACGGACATATTGTTCTTGAAAGCTAGGATAGTTGGTGCGCTACTGAATATTCCTAATGTAGATTCCCTAATACATCTTTTTTCGGTGTTCTCATGACAAATTTTCATCTGTCATACACTTCCCAGACGTATTTGCACTGAGAATGAGACAGAACAAGAATTGTGTCGTGTTTACTGCGACGGTGTTATTGGGTACAGTGGTTGCTGCGTACAGCGTAATAAGCTTCTGCGTAGGGCACTCGCCAATCTCTTTGCAAATATCTCGACCGGTGATTGCAGACTGCATGCATGCTCACCTGCTGGACGCAATCAGTGGATGGCGAACTACGGAAATTGCCCATCATAGGAACTGCATGCGATATTTGCGAACGGGCTGTATAGCACGCTATCGTTACAAGTCTATACTCGGCATGATATGCTTCCGCATTGCATCTCGCAGCACGGGTCGCGTCTGCGAAATGCATTCGCTAACTGCTAGTTAATAACGTGAAAAGAATTTGATGCAGCATCACTGCCTCGGGAGTGAAAGACAGCCAGCACAGTATAACCTGGGTTGCATCGCGGTGCCTGGCGTGTTTGTGAGTACATTTACTCCGTTCATTCATTCTCTCGAGAAATAGTATTTAAGTAAGTGTAGCATCCCGCACGGCAAACGTAGAAGTTGGTACGTGCAGATGGAGAAAGTACTTGAGCGCAACCGGTTAGGGCTTGCTGAGAGAGAAAACAGTGGGCATCATCCCATGGGGCACAGAAATGAAATGCGAGAGGAACATTGGGCAAAGAATTTGTCTTGCGCCGTATACCACCATCCAGAGACAGGTCAGAAGTTTTGTGTCTCTATACAAGACGTCTGCGAAGCTTCGAATTGCACATTCTACAAATAAAGGATAACTAGAGGAAATAACTTCTTTACCTTCACGATACCTAGCGATTTAAGATTGAGTTTTTTTTTCCTTTTTTTGGATCATGTGCGTGTTCTGTATTGACCCTTTTTTCTTCGGCCATCACGCACAGGGTCTTGCAGAGAGATCAAAATTGTAAATAAACATTGTAATCGACTGAGAGATGATATAAAAGAAAGAAATCAGCTCCACTTTATTGTTGAGGGCAGTCAGATTAGCGGGAAGGAAAGACAGGAGCATCACGGAAGCAGCTTATTGTCGAAATGTTAGTTATATATTGTCCACAGAGTTCAACTGCGTCAATTATAGCATCCTAATTTTATAAACGTAAGAAAAAGTCGGGCCTCTTTTTGTCTGCTCATTAAAAATTTTGCTGAGCGTTTCTACCATTAGGAGTGTGACGGGAGTCTCAGGAACATTAGAGCCGCCGTCAGTTAGACATCGTCAAAAAATCCGCTGCAGCTGGGCTTTAACGTGCGGTGAAAGAGCATAACATACGGGCTGATAGCATTTTCACCTCCATCGAGGATGCGACCGTCGCGGCCTGGATCGAATCTGCGGCCTTCGGCTCAGTAGTCGACTCCCCCATGGTAGTCTATTGGCTGTGGTACTCGGCTGCTGATCAGAGGGTCGCGGGATCGAATCCCGGCAGCGGCTGCTGCATTTCGTTGGAGGCGAAATGTTAAGGCCCGTGTACTGCGCGATGTCAGCGCACGTTAAAGAACCCCAGCAGGTCAAAATTTCCGCACCCCTCCCCCCAACTATGGCATCTCTCATGTTCACATCGTGGTTTTGGGACGTAAAACCCCAGAAATGAATTGATCACTGGGTCAGTAGCCGAGCACCATAAGCACTGTATATTAATTACCACGGTGGACGAGGACACGCAGAACGAAGAATATACATGAAGTGCTCATTCTGGGCGTCCTCGCTAACTTTGTGTGCCCTGTAACTTTTGCGCAGTTGAACAATTATGCAAAATCAACTAGAGAGATACTTTACCTAGCGCATATATGCGCTCGCCATGAAATGCATGTATCTCTCTAGCTGTCCCCTCTCTGTCAATCGACCGCAAGTTCCAGATGGACATTTCTTTATTGCACCCTCTCACGGTCGCTTAATACAAGGTCCATTAATCCTCACTAATTAACGGCCGCCATTCTAAAGAGCCGCCCTCGCATAAAGCGCTCCGTACGGAGCGAGTTCTGACACGCGGTGCGAAAAGTTCACCATAATTGATGAATTTCGCTTGCGAGGAATCAGTTCGATACAGTGGTACCGGGCGGTAGGATTAATGATTTAATTAGGAAAGCGGCCAGCACTCCCCCTGAGGGGTACGCGCCGTCACTGTGCACGCAGTCGCGATCGATGGGCGCTGTTTCAGCTCTTCCGCTCGATGTGAAACGCTTCGTGACTCCTTGGCGCGCTCGGCGGCCGGGAACAATGTGAGCCGCGTGTAATGGCACACTGGGCCAAGGATCGCATCGGGTTTTCGTCGAGCTAAATGCTGTTTGGCGGCTGTACACTCGGAGAACCTATAAGAGGGGGCCGAAAAGGGTGCTTCCTGCGTACACCGGAAACCCGCAGTCGGAAAGAGCGTGCTCTCACGCATATTGTTAGGAACGGGAGGCAGTAATCAGGTCCACGAACATTGGGTACCCCGTTAAGCGCGCATCATTTGGCAGGAATTGACATACGGCAATCGAAGTTGCGAGCATCTGGACAAGCTGCACAAGCTGCAAGGTTTGACGCAACGCAAGTGCGCTTGTTTACACGGGAAAGCCCCGGCGCGCATGAGTATGTAACCGCTAGAGGGATTGGCAAAACCGGTCACTTTAGTGAGCGGCTCCGAGCAGCTCTGCTCACTGAGAGAAATCGATTAAGTGGAGCGGCTCAGTGATTCATCTTAAAAGTAGCACTAAAGGCTTGCTGATGGAGTCTCTAGCCTGTATTATGCATTTTCTAGTCAAATGGCGTTGACAGAAACGATAAATTGCGTTAGCGAGGCAACGACGTAGTGCGGGACGGTTTAATAATTTCAACATCTAAAAGCGCTGTTAATTTTGACTAACCATGCATGTGTAATACAGGAAATAATATCCCTCTGATACCGCACAAGGGAGGATATGAAGAGGTTTGTAGAAAAATATTGCTAATGGTCTTTATGAAAGATTCTTTCAATATGTTGTTGCTCTGTAAGAACGGGAATAGACGTTATTCGATTATGCACACGCACGCTCAGAACTGTCGCCGACGCATCAACACCATTCTTTTTGATTAGGAGAAATGCGTGTTCCGCACTAATCTTGATGTCCTCAGAGGAACGACTGTCATGAATACTGTAAACGAAACATTCCAACTGTACGGGACATTTGTATGTAAATTGTACATAAGTTACGATGTATTTTGCTATAACGACAACGAATGAAAACAAGCGTTTCTTTAGAATTGTGACATGACCCGCAACTCGGTCTTCGTGCACGCCAAACAGAAACTGTCTTCACCAAAGCAATAATAGTTGCTGGTGTTTTGCCGACCAAAACCACGACCAAAACCATTACCCGTAACGGAGGGGCTCGTAATTTTGTCACCTGGAGGTTTTTTCATGTGCACTGACGTCGCATAGTACACAGGTCCTTCACTTAAAGAGACAGGCGACATACCTCTCAAGATATGCGGATCATCATCATCATCATCATCACCACCGCCACCACCACATTTTAAATTCGCTGCGAGGCGAAGGCCTCTCCATACTATTTCCAATTTGACCTATTCTGAGCGAGTTGGTTCGACTTTGTGCCTGCAGATTTCTTAATTTCATCGCTCCATCTAACCTTTTGCTTGCCTCTGTTGCTGCGTTTTCCTTCTGTTGGTATCCATTCCGTCGCTCTTACTGGCACCTATTATACGTCCTCCGCGTAACATGTCCTTCCCAGGTCCGCTTCTTTTTTTTTAAATTGATTTAGTAACATCACCTACTCGTGTCAGTTTCCTGATCAATTCCGCTCGTTTTTTATCTCTTAGCGTTACACCTACCATTTTTTTTTCATTGTACGCTGCGTGCCCCTCAATTTCATCTCTGGATTTTTTTTTTGTTATCCACCACGCTGCGTTAGTACTGGGAGAATGCAGTGATTAAATACTTTTCGCTTTAATGACAGCAGCTAGTTTCCACTCATGATTTGGGAATGAGCGGACAACTAGCCGAACCCAGTAACTCTAAAGCGAACACTAAATGAATGAACCAATTGAATTAGCGAGCTGGGCGCGCGCTAAGCGAATGGATAACTCAAGGCTACGTTCGATGGGTCGAATTCTTATGGCGCTAGTGCCTAGCGGCATTGGCCTAGTGGCTAGGGCACTCGGCTGCTGATCCGAAGGTCGTGGGCGCCGGGATCCAATCCCAGCCGTGGCTGCTGCATCTCGATGGAGGCGAAATGTTGAGGCCCGTGTACTGTGTGATGTCAATGCACGTCAGCGAACCCCAGGTTGTCCAAATTCTCGAAGCCCTCCACTACGGCGTTTCTCATAATCATATCGTGGTTTTGGGACGTAAAACCCCAGAAATTATCCTTAGCGACATTGTTTCTCGCGCAGCATACCGGCAGTAAACCGATATTAGGGGCGCTATGAAAGTCCGCAAACTCTGATAGGAAAAGCAAAAACGTATAAAAAAGCAGGAAACGGTTCAAGTAAGGAGCAGTACAGGATACTATATAATATCCTATCAGATCCTATATGATATTTAATGACATAGCAGGACAATTTTAGCAAAAATAAATGTAACTTCACCGTCAGAGTAATTAATGAAAGTTAGTTTGTTAGGGTAGGCGCTCATCAAAATGACAGAGATAGCCAGATTGCTTTGCACTAATTGAATATAGAAAGTTTGCTTTTGGTGGGTACATAACCCAGCTGTAGGGCTGCGAAGTACATGTGTAATAGTCAAGCAGCAACGATTAGAGCCCTACTTACTCTGCCCAAAGTTCATAGCGTGACTTCTGATAAGGTTAGGAGGATGACGTTTGGGCTGTTGACACATGTCCAAATAGTTGACTTCACTGTGCACTAAACATTCTGCCTGAAAGTGCTGACGTCACTCCGTGGTGTGCGCTGTCGGCCTCATACGCCCCTCGCCCTGCGGTGCTCGAGCTTCGCCGCGCCGGCTCCGTGGTGACGTCTGCGCCAGGTGGCGTGGACCCCGCTCCACTCACCTGGTGTCGATTGCTGCTTTGGATATGGAAGGAAAAGAACATGCGCGCTCTTTGCTCCGTGGTTGTAAGAGTCCACGACGGTGATGGAGCGGGTCGTAGTAGATTGTGTGCGTGTACATACGCTGAGGTTATGTAAGCGCCATTAAGACACTTAAGTGCAATGTTGAGGTCACCTAACAATTTTGCGATGCAGGCGATGCGGTACCGTTTCGTTAGACACCCCTATTCCTCCGTGAAGCAATGCTGCTCAGTTGTACAGACTCACGACTCCCTCGCTCTTGTTAAAGAGCGGCTCCGAACAGTCGATTCCCTCGGGAGCTACCCACCTCTTGTAACCCTTCAAGCGGAGGGCATTCATTGCTCCTGTTCTAATTGCCTTCCGCTGTGCTACACAACCCGTGTTCACACGAAATGTTTCAGACGCGAGTACCATAATGGACTTCGATCTTTTACGCTGTCCTCTTCACGTGCATGGCCCATGAATTCCATGCGGACAAATGAAAAAAAGAAACCTCCACATAGGAAAGTTTTCGAACTCTCGCTGTTATCGCGGAGTCGAAGAGAGCGCTACATAGAGAGGGCACGCAACCTACTCGCAGCACCACGTTCATAGATCGCAGATGACTTGCCTTGTCTTCTGTAAAAACACAGAAAAAAAATAAACAAACAAATGTTCCCGCTTTGTGCTCCACTTGTCGAGACGCTTTCCCCCATGAAGCCGCTCGCGTTGCCCGGTGGCTTCGGAGCATCCTCACGCTGCGATTGTGCGCGAGATTTCTTTTGTTGTACTTTCTTTAACAGGCGACGCAGCAGCTTCGTTTCACGAGCCCTTTCTCGGCCGCGTAACTCGCAGATCAGGTCTCGTGGCTTTGGTCTGTTGACGCGCGGGAAAGACTACAGGGTCGCTACGTGCTCGCTGCGCCCGCACTCGAGTATACAGCTCGACATTCGGAGCACGCTACACTACGCGCTTACGATCCACTAGCCGGAGAGAGCTCCCCTTTCGGCTCCCTCGCGCGGACCCCTCGCCTTCTGTGACCTCTCATCGCAGGCACCAGAAGCATAGAACGCTCTCATTGATTACACTCGCTGGCGTTCGCCCACTTGCGCGGCCGCTGCCGCCTCTATTTATAAATACACCGGCGTATTGTTAATTCCCTTGGAAAAGCGGGCTATTTTGCTACCCAAGAAAAACGTAACGCTCGCAGATATCATTTTTTGAAGTCCTCCCCTGCTTTCCTGCTGAATAGCTGGTTTCCTCCTACACTGTAACGGTCCTTCAGGGTCGCCATCTCGTAACCTCTCGATTTCTTCGTCCCTCGTATCTCGCGCAGGCGCAGGCTTGTCCCCGAATTTCGTGGATTGTGACATCGACGTTATCCGACACATCACTGGTCGCGAAGGGAGCGTGAGTAACATCTCCCAAACATGTTTGGGAAGGTGAGGCGGCGGGCAGTCGAAGAGCGGTGTCGCACGGCGGGCATGCGCGCTCACGCGCCGAGGGGGTCGCGGTCTATAGGATCGATGTTTCGACACAGTCCGTCTCAGTTTGTCTTATCCCAGGATTAAGCAATGTTACCGGCGTGGCAAATGCGCGCGGCCAGAGGAAAGTGTCCATCCGTATCATCCTCTCGAGCTGCAGCGATGCAACCTTCGAGAACTTGCAGGATCCTGAAACTTGCGCAACAGCCCGTAGCAGGTATAAAACTGCGCGAAAAGGAAACGGGGTAAAATACGTGGCGAAACTCTTTTGTTGTCGTGACGGTGGGTCGAAAAGTCGAACGTATATAAACCGTCCGTGCAGCTTCTCGGAGGCCGGCGCCTACGTGAGGCGCTTGTATATGGAAGAATCCCTCGCCGCTGTTGAACTTCAGAAGATCTCTCGAATATTCCAGCAGAGGAGGTTTTTGAAAGAATCGCTGTCCAAATGCCGGTCATCGCCTCTCCAGGCTTTGTGCTAAATCAAACTTTTCGTTTAGTTCTAGCATTTCATACAGCTCTCTTCTTTCACATTTGTTTATTTCGCAGAACACGGAATCCGCGTTTCGCATTTATTGCCTCCCTTGACACGGATCTCGCTATTAGTTTTTTTTTTATTATCGTTTTCAATGACACCAATTCGCAGGCGTATCTGGCGCCTTTCACGGGCAGGCTACTGAAGAAGCAAGCAAAAAAAGGCAAGCCTACAAAGCGTGCGAAGAAGAATGAACATAGTCAAAGAGCGTCGATGCACATGTAAAGTTCTTGCACAGGAGCTCAAAAAAGCACTGACATAAAGAACATGCGCACGCATGCTCAGTTTCCAAGACTACGATGCGTTTACGAAACGACACGGATGAGGCTTTTACGGACATCGGCGTTTAGTCCACATGGACGCCCCCACGTGCTGCAAAGCCGTTGTTTTTCAATCTCGCACGTTGCTATAAATGTCAGCGTGCAGAAAAGAGAGAGAGAGAGAGCGAGAGAAACACGAAAGCTCCTCAGAGCCCATGCGAACACGGAGTTCGCTAGGGTTCATGGTCACTAGCGATATAGACACAGGTAACACGTCATCTGAAAGGAGTCCAACATCCTGGGTTCTTTAGAAAAGATGTGCCGGATTTCTCAGGGATGCGTATCTTTTTTTTTTTTTAAGCGGCGCTTGTTATGCGTCCCAATTCGTCGTTGGCGTTGCTTTCGCAAGAACAATCACCGTGAAAGTGGTGCACGCACTTTTCTTCTCTTGCACTTTGAGTATTGTGAGTATATCTGAGCCATTGAATCCCTTGGATTTTCAACCGAGAGCAAGAAAGAAAGGAATGTGGAAAGAAAGAGAAACAAAAGAAAGAAAACAAAGAGGGGAATAAAAAAGCAGCAAGAAAAGCAAGCAAGGAAAAAAATAATGTGGTTGATCCCTCTACCTTAGGAATCGGTATAACATGAAAGTGAAACTTCTCTTTGCACATAAGCGGTAATTTGGCGTATCGAGGGGAGGGATATGCGTTGGGTACTCTGGACATGTGAACCACTTGCATGTTACAGGTCAGGGGCACCTCGAAACTGTAAAGGGATCCTCGGCAGTTGCACACAGGCGAAAGCTCTCCAACGACTCACATTTCTCCGGAGACACTGCATTGAAGGCGCCTGCTACCTGCGCAAACTTGCCGGAAACCAGCAGCGTTCGCGAACGGTGAAATCTTGCAATCGAAACCGAAGTGTTTGTCAGCGGATCGCTTTGTGAACGCACACTTCGCTGTGCAAAAGGCGCATCATTAGCTTGTCGACGGCAGTCTTTGCGTTCCTGGAGTAAAGGGCGTCACAACGCAACTGGCTATCATATGCGTCGCACAAGACAAATCATGTGGCAGCAGTGGCTGAGGCAACGCGCCGGCAGGACGCCGAAGCCTGCACGGCGATAGAGTCGTCGAAACTACCGGAACTCTAACTGCTGGCGCGCATATTAACGCGAGAATTTACGACTTCGCCCCATCGGTCCTAGGTCGCGGTAGCACCGCTGAGCAGGAAGACTGCAGTGAAAAGGAGGCGACGTTAATTTAAGAGCACTTTTGCTTACTAAATACGTTGGTTTTAACCGGACACCAGTTAAATGCAAATTGTAAAGCGATCTAGTAAATATATAAGGCACGTCTATTCCTCCGCATTGCGAGTCTTTTGGTGGCGTGATCGGTAGCGCTCCCAGCTCCTACCGCCGCACCCTGGATGGCTGTCGGTTCGAATCCCAGTATAGGTGGTACTTCTTTAATCTCAAGTGTGTTTTTATTTTTCAGACATCTACTTCCGTTACGGAAGTACGTCACACATTTCTTGGTGGACCCCGGCATAAAACACTTTCGTGTTAAAAAGCGCATGCAAACATACCGACAGAAATAGACAAAGAAAGAATAATTTGTGCGGTTTTACGTCCCAAAATCGCGGTATGATTGTGAAGAACGCCGTAGTGGAGGGCTCCTGGAATTTCGACCACCTGGGACTCTTCAACGTGCACTGACGTCGCAACTATACAAGAGCCTCAACATCTGATCTCCATCGAAATGGAGCCGCCGCAATAGAGGTTGCAGTCTCCGCGACTGACATTGCAGACTAATAATTAAGCTCTAATATTATGACTCATTGTAAGTTATTCATTTCAGCCGCTCCTCTTAGTAGGATGCTAAAGTGAAACACTAAATCCCTTTAGACTGACAAATTATTCTTTACGAACATTATTGTCCTTACCTTCGCCGTCATAGCTTGTGTACTAGAAATGAAAATGAAGGGCAAGTTTTCCTTTGAAGGCGACTGGACTGTGCGAACAATTGGGAATATACAGTCTCAAGCGTTCGCACAGTTCAGTCGCCTTCAAGGAAACCACTATGCGTGGCCTCCCTGAATTTAGGTCAAGGTTCCAGGATCGCTTCCGCCCAAACGGCTTTGTTGTCTAAGCGGCCGATTTGCTTGGAACACAAATTCCCAGAATCTTCTCTCTAAAATTGGTCTGTTGTCCAAATAGGTGATTTAGGCTTAGACGAGGGCCCAGGACATCTTCCTTTTAAATTAGCTTTTATTTATTTATTTATTTATTTATTTATTTATTTATTTATTTATTTATTACTGATAACCTAAACAGGCTGCAAGCCGAAAGGGGGGGGGGGGGCACAAGGCCTAATACTTAGCGATTCGGCATACATCCACGTGTAAAGAAAATGTGTTTATCGCTTGCAACTGCACCGGGTCTGTAGAGCACTACCACATGAAAATAAAACATCAATACACTAGGTAATAAAAGAAACACGTCGTGTATCATTAAATGGTAGACAGTGAGCTTTGCATGGTTTTTCCAAACGACATCTCTGACCCATTGTTGACCGTCGACGAATGGGCAGTGCCACAAATGAGGAACTCTACACTCACGCCATAGCTGCGAAAATTGTACGTGGCACTGCGTACCGCAATAATGACTGATTAATAGGAGCAATAGTCGTAGTCGGGAGGCAGTGTCGCTTGCAAAACGACAAAGCTGTTTGTTGCACGGGGAGTCCAGGCGACATGAAGTCTTGAATGTAGTTGAGGCTTCAGAACTTACTTGCAACAACTTGCTGGCGGTATTTCGGATTAAAAACTGCTTCGCACACCTAAAACGGCACCGAAGGCCATTCATGAATCAGAGCGCAGGAAAAGTAAGGAATACGCAATACAATGGTACACTATGTAAAAAAAAATCATAGTACTTTTCAACCAAGGGGGTGTTATCGGTGTCACAAACGTGCATATATGTTTATCCATCCTTTCACTAATGTAAATGTACAGTCATGATCTGCAGCTTTCTCTTGCGTTTTTTTATTTATTGTAAGGGATTGTAGTATTTACTCGCATAATGTTCGCACTCGCGTAATGATCGCACCCCTAAATTTTGTCGTCAAAATTCGATTTTCTTTTTCCCCCGCGTAATGATCGCGCCCCGAACTTGCCGCAGCGGTATGTCGTGTGCCAAGTCTAGCTGACGATCGTCATGTTTCCATCTGTCGAACGTTACGTAAATAACTCTTCAAGACTCGCCAAGTGAACTGCACGCACCAAGCAGATGCCTAATTTTTGCCCACACTTGGCGGAAACGTGCCGTATTAGGATAGCAGTAAAGACAAATGCCGTAGTTTTCACCCTGCCAACAGCTTCAAGAAAACAGGCATATCTAACGCGCTCGATGGAATGGAAGATAACCTTCTGTGGGATTGCGATGACCCTGCCGGTTCCGACAGGGAATCGAGCGGCGACGACACTGACACCAGTGACTCTTCAGACTCTGAATGAAAGTTAAGGGGTCAGTGAATGAAAAAATTAAAGGGCAATATGCAATGCATGTAGCTCCTGCGTAATGTGTGTGTTTATTACAAGGACAAGCCTTACTCTACTTTTATCTTTGGTTATGTTCATGATAGCTATCGTAAGAATTCTGATACGCGACTTGTTTGCATTCTCGGTGCTCAAAATATTTTTTCGCGGAAAATTTACCCCGCGTAATGATCGCACCCCGAAATTTGCATCAATTTTTTTGAAAAAAAAAGTGCGATCATTATGCGAGTAAATACGGTAATTACGATTATAATTATGGGTGTGCGAATATTTGAGTGTAATGATGCTGGTATAATGAACGCCTTTTCACAGGCAACGAGAGCGTGCTGCCCTTCCTTTCGCAGCCGCGTCCTCGTGCAAGATCTCTTTGGAATGCATTGGAGCGTTCCAAAGATTTCATGTAAAACAACTAATATGGACCATGTAACTCAACTAATATTCCTTTATAATAGTTTTAGTATTAGTTATCACTCGCTTTATGCTGTGATATTTTACCAATACGGTTATAATCTCACAGGTAATCCAGGCATTGTGTTCCCGAGAATACTGTTTTATTGTGGTAGATTATTGTATTTCCTTAACATAACTATATTTTAAACGAAACATCTTTACTGCAGGTGCATTTGTTTTCTTTCTTTCTTTCTTTCTTGCTTGCTTGTTTGCTTTATTTGATGGTGGATATTCGAAGCTGGGTACCCGAATTCGATTCGTATTCTAAAAATTTGATACTCACACCTGTCTGATTAAAATCACGTCTTAATGCGTTAGATATGTTGCCATCATTCAGCGGCTTTAATATTCAAGGCGTCGACGCGCTAAGAAGCTGGCTTTTCCCAAAGGCAGCATAAATAAAGCTGCATGAGAGAGAGCTCAAGCTCGCCACAACTAACCATTGGCAGATTATACGGTATACCCAATAGCTGCCTACCTTCCTCAGCACCTTTACACCCACGTGACCATGAGTATACAGGGCAGCTTGCACTGGTAGTACAAGGCTGGACTAACAGCGGAGCTTGTGGTCGACCTACTCGCAGCTTCTGCTTCTGCAAGCTCGACTAAGTGACATGAAATCTCGTTGATATGATCCCACATAATACGCTTATTGAGACAGTACGTCTTTTCACGGCCGACACCATATAGGCGCAATATGTTTTCATAGAGCTGATACGACTTACAGATGATACGTTTTATCTTCCGCTTCCCGTGAAGGTCATGTAAACGAGATTTCACTGTGTATTTGACCACAATGCAAATCCTTGCTAATAAACAGTTGTGAGTACCACTTGTCTTCGTATCCTTTCTTGTGTTGCTTGTCTCTTATCCTTCGCGCTAATTTATCGGAGCTAGTTATGCAAGGCCAACTAATCCAGCATTTAATTCTTGTATATCCGTGGCACTGGTGACACAGTAGGTATTGTGGGGCAATTAAAAAATATATATAAATTAAACGGCCCAGGTCCGTGCCACAAGTATAACGGGCTTAAAGACATGTAATATGGTGGGGGAAAAAAAGAAAGAAAAGTAAAAGACCGGGGCCCGTGGGCCTTAAAGTCATGTAATATGTGTAATACGGTGAAGGAAAAAAAAAGAAAGAAAAGTAGGGCTTAAAGAGAGATGGAATTAGTCAGGTGGACTATGTCGTTAATTGCTCCCGATGAGTTTGTTTCTCCGTGTCAGGAAATCCAGCAATTAAGACTCGCCTCTTACAGAAATATCTTCCGGCATCACTGGAAGTGAAAGAGCACCTGCTCCTCTATCACTATCAGTGAAAACGGGAATCTTATACACTGGATTTTGGCTTCAGTTACTTAATTAGCCAAAGCGATGCCTACAGCTAGCTATACGCAACTTCTTTGGAGGCACGACCGGAATTACACAACTGTGGACGATGCATTCGAAAGTTCGCCAATGTTTAGCGCAAGCCCATTTTTGAATACTGTAAAGGTAGCAGCAGCTAAATAAACCGCCATGGGAAGCAATATTGAGCGACGGTGTATGATATGCAGCCAACTCATGCATATAGCTTAAGTTTGCTCATCCGTTCACTACCCACGACTACAATTTAATGAATAAGCCGCTTGGCCATTGAGAATAGGGTACCTTGTTCGGAAAACTCTGCCGCCAAACAGAAGATTTGTTTAATATATAAGGTTTTCGGTAGCGAGGCTAGGAAGAAAATTTCTGGTTCATTACCAGAAGAAATTCACTCGTATTCCATATAATATATCATGCTTGTACTGAAGCATGCATATGCCCCGGGACTCTCCTTCCGAGAATCTGCACCGTGCCCGCACGTTGTATGCGCACGCGCACCACAACGCAGATTTTGAAAGCAGACGCACCTGCATGCTTCACGGCGAGATCCCTAGCGATAAGGTCACAAAATGAGGCCTGCACGCTGGGCTTGAGGAAGAGGGAGGCAAAGAATATTTCGGCAGGTGCCGACCGAGCATCCGATATTAGCCGAGCCATATTACACCTCCTCCTTGTTCGAGAACTATGACCTATATTTCATTCACTGATCGTAGGAGTAAGATATACCTGCAGCACCGGCACCCAACGTGGGGCACGGCCTGAGAGTGGGAGTCTTAAACTTGCCGACTGTGCCAGCCAGGATATGTATACACATCACCTTCAAATGCAGCAGCACAACACCGCGCCGCTTTCACGCGAGAATACATTCGCCCGATGAAATCTTGCTGGCTTCATAAGTAAAGGCTTTTGCATTCCGTATCACAACAGGATGCTTAACCTTCCATGCAGCTTACGACGTAATTCGCGTATGTGTCGCGTTCAAGGTTTGAAGGATTATTCTCAAGTGGTTGGTTGGACAAGTCGCTACAACTGCATAATGGGCACATTATGCATATGGGCAGAAATTCCCGCCTCAGCTCTCGTGTTGCGCCCTTCTTTTCAGTGTCGTCGTTTTATAAGCGAAGCATTTCTTGGTGAACGTCAGCAACTTTGACCGTATCTACCTATCTATCTAGCCGCCTATGTCTCGGTGCTCCCCTTGTCTCTTTCGCTTGGTATACATCAAAATTCACATGAGTGCATGACGAACATGAATGATCGATCTTAACATCCCTAATGTGGGTGTACCTGTCACAAGCGTCACGATTAACGATGACACGATCACATGTGGCTCATACCCGCTCGGCGGGTATTCGCCAGAGGTTAGTAGGTAGTAAACTTTATTAGGGTCCCAGAGAAGCCAGCCCTCTCCTCCTCCATTTTTACTGAACGGGTACCACGGCCGTTCTCACATCGGCCGCGGTACCCGTTCGGTCTCACAGCCGCATCGTAGGCATTCTGGGCTGCCTGGAGTTGATGGAACCAGAAACGACTCTTGATCAGTGAATAAAAGGTCTCTTGAGCTGTGTGGTGCTGTAAAGAGGGGCACTCCTAGAGCATGTGGTTGAAATCGTTGTATCCGGCGCTGTCGGGACACGGAGGGGAGACATACGCGAAACGACTATATATCGAAATGCTGGGATACGAGTGCGTTTGTAATAACCTCAACGTAACCGACTGAGGACGCGATACGTTTTGGGTGGTGCAAGGGAAATGCCCTGCGAGCGAGTTGATAACGCTCTGTTACCTCTTTAAAGGTCGAGGGTATAGCGAGGGAGGGGGGTGCTGGAGAATTCGTACCAGACCCCGACCTCTGAGAGCCTGGCGCGGCAAGCGAGACCTCGCGCGCGAGCATGGGCCAATTCGTTGGCGTTGACAAGCCAGAGGTAACTGCACCTTAACATTGAAGCCCATTTCAATCAAGGGTCAACAAAAACAGAGATTGAAAATTTGAATAACACTTTGGGTTGGTCAAGTACGAGATATCACCTATAATAGCGCGTCATTTAGGTGTAGGCGTAACAAGCAGACAAACACATACAAACATGCTGTAATAACCAGAGAAGACCTACCATGAGGTAAGGCGTAGGAATCGAACCTGGGCCCCCGAGGTGGCAGGCAAGCACCATTCGTCTACGGTAGGCTGTTCCCACGCAGTTGTGGTGTGATAACCACTCCTATAGCACTGAGCTAAACAAAGCATATCTATTGCTATCACTGGGAAATGCAAGAAAAAGCTTGTGTACCTACATTTAGCTTTTAAGTGCCAAGTGTTCGGTGTTTGCTTGGAGTCAGACATATATTAGAGCACGTCTGTATGGCTTCGGACCCACAAACTAAATATCTTTCTAATATGCTCGAGCTGGTGCAGAACCGCGCCGCCCGTCTTTTTAGCAGTAATTACAACTTTACTTCTAGTGTTACTGCAATTAAGGATAGGCTGAGGTGGTAATTATTAGGTACACGCAGAAAAAACAGAAGGCTAGAAATGCTTATCAAATTTTTTTACGGCATGGTTGAAATAACTAAAGAATCGTACCTTTTACCTCCACATTTCTATCTGAAAGAAGGGATTTTTTTTTTTGAAGTACAAAGGTGTTCCAACATTCCTTTTTTCACATATAATCTCCCAATGGAATCAGCTTCCACAAGAAATTGCCGATTGTCGCACAGAAGCATCGTTAGAGCACTACTACAGCCCTTATAGTTTTCCTCTTCCCTTTCTTCTGTTTTTGTGGGCAGTTATCCTCTTTCTGTACATATGTAACCCTGTGTATTTCCCCCCTACAATAATGCCTTCAGGCGCTGGAAGTATTTTAAATAAATAAATAAATAAATAAATAAATAAATAAATAAATAAATAAATACACTGGGACTCATAATATGATTGTGGATTATTTCACCAACTGTTAAAATTCTGAGGTTCGTAATGCTCATCCAGTAGTAAAGCACATACGTCTTCCCTCCTCTGCCAACTCTACGACAGCTTGATTGCTGGCAGTCGACTTTCGAAACGTGGTCGCGGCTTCTATATAGGGCAGAAGGGCAGTGTCGGATACCATAGCGGTAATGATGAACACGCGCGCTTAGCACGTGGCTCCCTTTTTTATCTTACACGCCTGCGCACTCCAGCGCGTGATCCCCCAACGATAAGGCTTCTGGAGGAGACTGAGCACGATGCTTGGAAGGATGAAGGATATTGTTTGGCGGGTGTCGACAGAGAACCCGAAGGGGCGGTAAAGCCGAAAAAAAAATTTCGTTATTGATGCCTGAAACGTGTTTAACTCGACACTGTGGCGGTATTACACACGCGCGGCATCCTTTAGGCGAGACCATGAAATAAGTGGACTGCTCTTTCAGCCCATCGTAATGATCGGCCGTACTCTTAGGTGAAATCCTTGCCGGTGCATGCTGGAAAGAATGTACCCAGAACAGAGGCAATGTAAGCCCTGTGCCCATACAAGAGCTGCCACAGCAGACATCAGCGATTCTCTCGATCGCCTCTGAACTCATTTGATTGATTGATATTTCGTTTTTATTGGCGCAAGGGCCAAATGTGGCCAAAGAGCGCCATTAAAAGTAAACTGAGATCAGCAATGATCAATGTAAGATGCAGGGTGTAGAGTGGCTGTAAAGGGGCCTAAAAACAAATCGCTGTATGGTAGCATAAAAGATATATCGCATAAAAATATGGCAATGAAGTGTGGCTGGTCTATGGCTACCGAAGCATATGACTGGTGATAATGATGCTCGAACTCGGTAGCATAAAATTAGCACGTATGCCTCCTCCGAGACTTTGCGTCCAAAGGCAGGGAGACTGGTGCTTTCCTCAAGTAATGTACCGTAGCAGTAACCTCCCCTTGGAGGCCGTGCTACGGATGTCCAGGGAAAATGATATTAAAACTATGTAAATCATTTAAAAATCCGAAGAGTAACTCATGAGTAAAAAGTGGTTCTTCGCCTAGGAACATAGATGGGTGCAATGGGAGATGCTCTTGGAATGCCGATGGGAAATGCTTTTTCCTGAGATCGTCCAACTGAGCACATTGCACGAGGATATGGAACACACTCATTGGCTCACCACATCGGTCACACATCGGTTGGTCACCATCGGACAGGAGGTATGAATGCGTACTATGTGTGTGTCCGATTCTAAGTCTACATACTCATTTCTAAGTCTCATTTACTGCGAAGTTAGCGTTCCCTTGTTGTGGTGATCGCTACTTTGTTCGCCTGCTTCATTTTTCCTCGATAATCAGGATGGCATGTTGAAAAAGTCACCTCTTATAGCGTGATATGGCCGTAGGCCGGTTTAAATATGCGATATCCAAAACTTCCACATTGTTTTGTTTGTCCACACAGCAACTTTAACTTAACCTAGTTGGCCGCCTTCGAGCAATTAAAGCGTCAGCGCCTCAGCGTGGTCTTCTAGTGGCCATGGCACTCGGCTACTGATCCGAAGATCACGGGATCGAATCTCGGCCGCGGCTGCTGGATTTCATTAAAGGCGAAATGTCGAGGCCCGTCTACTGTGCGATGTCAGTGCACGTTAAAGGTGGTCGAAACTTTAGGAACCCTGCGCTACGGCGACTCTCATAATCATATCGTGATAGAGAGGCGTAACACCAGAAAAATTATCAATTAGTTAAAGCGTCAGCATGTGTGCTGGTGACATCATAATTGCTGTCCTCCATTCCCCGTTTCAATCAAGTTTTAAAAGTGCTCATCTCAGCTTCGGGGGCGCTAAGGGTGCTGTTGAGGGGGGGGGGGGGGCACTGTTACTTTGACTAGGGCAAGTTAGAAACGTGGGAAAGGCTGCGTACAGAATATAGTATGTCGTCGATTGATTTAAAGTGAGCCTATTTCTGTCACCCTAAGTGCGCGAATTCTTTCACGAAGTGTCGCATTAGATGTTTCTTTATTTATTTTTATACCCCAGAGAAACATTTCCAAGGATCTGATGAAGCTTCCGGTTGAAGCAGGCATATTGCCACCTTGAATGTAGTCGGTTCTATTTACAACTGTTGCGAAAAAAAAAAAAAACACACACACATACACACACTCATTGCGACCTAAGGGAATCCTGTGCGCTATGGGGCTTGGGCGAAATAAGTTTTTTCCTGCACGTTTGGTGCTGATATACTGGGCGCTTGGTCGGTCCTTGCCGAATTGTGTGCAGCAAACGCTGCGGGGATTGATGCCAGCGATGTCTTCGATTTTATTTTCCGCTAACTGCCTCCTTTATGACTAAATGTCCATCATGAATATTAGCCACGTTTCAGCCTCATTGTCATATCACCGTCCACTTTGTCTTTTGGCAGCGCCGATGGAGCCTTGTATTTATAAATATATGAATAGCTTCTCAAGAACAACACACACACACACGCACACACACGCACACGCACACACATACACACTGCAGGATCACCCTGTAGCTTGTGCTGTTTATTCGTTCGAATTTTGGCTTCAACGCTTTTCTGTCTTGCGTATTTTCTTTTCTTGAAGTGCTGGTCAACAGTTTGCACTAGCCAAATGAAAGAGAAAATGGACTTCCTTTTCCGGCGACCTCGTCCTCGGAATTTCCAGAGTATGTGCGCGAGACATGGCCGCGCCACCGCACAACTAAATTCACGCCAATACGTGTAATCTTTATAGAACAGTATACAGGAGGACTTCCAACTTTCCCATATATCTCCCACGCCGCATCTTTCGTGGTGGCATGGGAGTGGTGCTTTTTTTTTCGTTTTTTTTTCTGGACCACTCGCTCAAAGAGCGATCGTTGCCGGTTTCAGATTAGAGCGTCTTGCGCGTCGACTGTTTATCTTGAATTACTCACGCCCAACTTTGCCCACGTTGGAAGCGAAGTAATTCAATCGGCCTGGCACTGATCTTTTGGAAAGGATTCGTACGCCGAAGTATTTGCTCCAAGCGCTTGCTTTGGAGGTTTCTAAGAACGAAAAGAAGGGAGATTGCACTTGTTTCCTTTTGGCTTTTATTACTTTCTCCTTAGTTCGTTGATGCTATTGCCAAGCTCCATATGGAAGCTCATAATTCGCAGCGAACGGCAGGCATATAGGTGAGGTCGTCTTGTGACGGTCGTAAGTAAATGAAATGAGCTCGCTGGTGGTTCTGTTTGTCGACGACGATGCGCTCCGGTGTATTCCCTAGTCTCGCTGCATCATAGAAGGAGGTACCAGTACGAAACGTGGTGCCGCGTATGCGTTGCTCAAAGAAAAAAAAAACAGATCAATAACGTGCCACTGGTTCTGATTGGAAATTGGTGACGTGCAAGTGAGTATACCTTGTTTGCCAGGATCTGTTCTCTGATAAATGAGTCGCGTTTTACTTCAGTTTCTTTTGTGCGACTTCAAAGGGAGGATGAAATGGAAAAGAAATAAAAGGATTCACGAGACAGAACAGCTCGAGTACTGAACTTTAAATGTGCGGGTACGTCTCGAATAAAGAATAAATATCGAATTCTGGGCAAATTTTTTTTCAAAAGCGAACCGGTATATAGCAGTTGCAAACGCTTGGTCACTTCTACGTAGCAAAGTTGAGCATACGGTACTATGCCTTATCTGCTTTTTTTTTCCGGGTTGTTTGATAGCGATGGGATATGTGTGGGATTTTGTAGTGAAAGGCCAAAAACGAGCAATAAGGCAGCGCTTTCTGCTACCATACATTTATTTTCTGCGTGTCCTTGATGCTTGCCACTCTAAAAGCAATGTTGAAAAACGTGCAGTTGTCTAGACGCATATGCGTTTATGTCTTCCTTTAACGTACTCACTCACATCACTATATCTCCATGTACCCTATGTATATATAACGAGATTAACCGGTGAAATTTGCGGAAAAGGAAACACATTTCGAGCTTGTTGGATCACCACGGGCAAGGGGCGGATGCCACTACCGCTCCTACCATATGAGAGCCATGGTTAAAAATGCAAGATGCCCAACGGCGTGGTGAAAGTCTGTGAGGATCGTAGCGGTACAACCCCTATTGAGCTGGGTTCAAGTTGGCACAGCAACGGATATTGTTTTCACACTGAAGCTGATAGCGATTACGGGCACGGGCGGCAATGGCGGACATGTTCGCCACCAATTTCGGTCACTGTAGCGAGCCCATAAGAGATTACGCTGTAAAAACTAGAGCTGCTTAAGAGCATACATAAGTATGGACACGACGCAAGCCATAGTTGCTAAAGATATAAGATAAACAGACTAGTATAAAAAAACGAAAAACTATGATAATATGCCGTACATAAGTGTATGTTTTGTGGAACTAGAGGGGGAAGACTTAGTTGGCTGCAGGTATATCTTGTCATGGCTGAAGTTTCTCTATAAGCAAACACCTTATTCCGGCAAAGTTTTCAAAAGCTAAAATGTATAGATATAGGCATGTCATTTAAGTGCACCACGATGTGAGTGAAGAAGGCGACAAGGCAAGGCGATGTACACCAGCGACGCAGGAGAGATCACAAGCTCCCGCCCATGCACTACGACTTCCTGCTGGCCCAAGTGACGCTCCAAAATAAGCGTGTTAAACGTTATTGCATAACAACATTTGTGTACACAGTTTCAGCTGCTCTTTCCGTGCTCCGATAACAATGCGCCTGTGCTGGAAGCTCATCCAAAAAAACTTCCTGCTTTACTTATTTTCGTATAATTTGCTGGGCGCCTCTGCTTGCCTTTAACACCATGTTATTATTTCTTTGCAGTTAGTACAACTAGAATGAAATGCTTGCCACTCGTAGTATCAAGATGAATCCTTATAGCTGGGAAAATTGCTCTCCCAAGTTCGATCATTCAGTTTCCTGAAATACCCCGATTGAGAGAGCGCATGAATTGTGCAGTGAAACAGAACTGGATTCTCACGAAAACTTGCCGGTTTGCTCTTCTCACTTCATTCAAAACAAAGCTTAATGTATACTGGAGCAGTTGTAATGCTGACAGGTCAGCTGAAGATCCCCAATCAGAAGGATCAAGTTTCTAACATATCTTCAGCGGATGGCGTCGTCGACTGTACGTGGCAGATGATAGCAACGACGCCTGAAATTGACAGCAAAGCATCAAAGCCGACCGAAGCCGTGAGTCCGTTGGATATCTGTTCTTTGTGCTTAGAGCCTCATCTCTCAATGTGCACTGTCCGAAGCATACCTGAGGCACCAATGCAACTGCACTCAAAATGCAACACCCGACGGAGTACCTCACAGGCGTGGTCGTGACCACTGTTGTTTTTAACACGAAAGTGTGTCAATCAAGACTTTCGTCACGTAACACACGCCAAGGAAGTGACGTCGTTAAATATGCAAGTGATAGCTGACACTGAAGAACTCGAAAGAACAGAAGATGGCAGATCCCACGTGCAGTGCGAATCAAGGAAAATGCGAAGCACGCATCAGGAACGTAAAATGGATCCGCAGTGTAGTTTCGCTGTACCGACTTTGGTACATACAAAGTTAACGAAACGGCCGCAAGAGCAGCAAGACTGTGGCGCGTAAACCGTGCCGCTCATGACATGCATGTCATGATTGTAATGTTATGCCCTGTCATTTACGTTCGTCATGCAGTCGTGTTGTGCCATACCTATTTTCGTATACATCCCATTAACGAAACGGCCAGGAGAGCACCAAGACCGTGGCATGTAAATCATGCCGCTCATGACATGCATGTCATGATTCTCATGTAATGCCATGTCATTTATGTTTGTCATGCAGTCATGTTGTAGCATACCAGTTTTCGTGTACATCCAATTAACGAAACAGACGGGAGAGCACTAAGACCGTGGCATGTAAATCATGCCGCTCATGACATGCATGTCACGATTTTCATGTTATGACTTGTCACTTATGTTGGTCATGCAGTCATGTTGTGCCATTCCAATTTTCGTGCACATCCAATTAACAAAACGGCCAGGAGAGCACCGAGACCGTGGCATGTAAATCATGTCGCTCGTGTCATGCATGTCGTGATTTTCATGTTATGACCTGTCATTTATGTTCGTCATGCAGTCATGTCGTGCCATGCCAATTTTCGTGTACATCCGATTAACGAAACGGCCAGTAGAGCACCAAGACCGTGGCATGTAAATCATGCCACTCATGACATGCATGCCATGATTTTCATTATATGACCTGTCATTTATGTTCGTCATACCAATTTTCGTATATATCCCATTAACGAAACGGCCAGGAGAGCACAAAATCGTAGGCGGCTAGATAGATAGATAGATAGATAGATAGATAGATAGATAGATAGATAGATAGATAGATAGATAGATAGATAGATAGATAGATAGATAGATACGCTCAAAGTCGCCGAAGTTCGCTAAGAAATGCTTCGCATTTAAAAGTGTTCTTGTCACGCGAACCCACAGCCCTTCGCTACGCGACCGTAGAATCTGTGCGCTCTGTCCACTGCGCTATACCGAAACATCTTGTAGAAGCGGCACAGATGAGCCATATCTCCTTTCTAGAGACCTTCTCTACCGCTGCGGTTTAGGTTGTCAACGATGGTGCCCTCATCTAGGAGCGGTAAATTGAAGTACTTCACCATCACATAAAGACACCTTGCGTTTCACGTCGGATTAGTGTGTGACGCTTCGTCGCCAGCGTAGTGCAGCTCCGCATGCATCGATGGTGTAGGTCTCTACGCCGCCTTCTGCTTAACATGCCATGGCATCGAACGGAAAACTGCTGCATTAAGCGTCGCAGAAAGGCAACGCCGTCGGCTGCCGAAGGCCGCGCAAGTAAACTTTTTGGCGCAGCACGACGCCGAAGGGGGAAGCGGAACGCCTTGACGCGTTGACGGCTCAAGCTACGAACACTGCCTCTCGCGTTCCATGAAACTTAACGCGTCCTTACCCAACTCACTGCCACATACCCACATAACAGTGACCGAAATGCTTGTACCTTCGTCCAAGCGACCCGCCAGCAGGACGCTGCTCGCCAAGCATGCTCATAAGACGGCTGCCGACCAGCTCTCGAGCGTTTCGCTGCAGCGGGACCGTTGCATCACGAAACGATGTCCTGACAACCTGTTCGGTTGCACTTGCAAACACTTGTGCCTTATGGCGGATATGCGCAGCGCCCCAGAGCATGCAATGCAGCGTCTCCGCTGAAATGATCCTATAGTCGCAAGCGACAACTTTCGCTTGTGTAGCAACTTTCGGGACTCCCTGTGCAATGCCAAAGAGACCCAGATGTCCGCTTGCGATGGCTTCACAGCTTCGCATGTCCATAATACCTAGCTCATCCCCCGCCCTTCGATTGGATCGCCAAGCGCCTCGTTCCCGAGATAGCCGTTTACGAAGATAACATACTCAACTGTTGTTGCGAGGACGCGTTTCACTTTCGTGCGCTACCGATTCCTACAATAGAGGGATCAACCACATGGTTTTACAATTACAATGACTCTTACAGTTACAGTGTTACGGACGAGACTGATGTAGCGAGCAAGTTGGCGTCTCTAAATGGAAAAAACGCGCCTGTAAAATCTGCGCCGTCCGACGGCGTAATAATGCCCAATTATCAACCGAAACAAGCGCGCGTGTCATTGTGCTGCTGTGGGCAACCGCCGAAAGCCTTAGTTTAGAACATGGACAGTAGATGTAGGTGAATTATATTGAGGGTTCGTTGCATGAGTAGTGCGCACGAGAGTACACAACAGGTATTGGCGCGACCCAGCCGGCCTGACAAGTTCATGTGATGAGCACGTTACGCATCACCTCTGCCACAAGGAACACTCTTGATTGCAGCAAACCCTTATGAGCATCTATCGCTGTCAAATCCGCTGTGTGGCACCGGTGGAATCATACGTTCTTATGCTGCATGCGTCTCAACGATGCTGCTGTGTGCGATTTGCGATTACACGCCTATTTTAAGCATTTCTGAGCCCCCGTTTTAAATACGAAGAATTTATTGGCGAACTTAAGCCACTTTAACCGTATCTATCTATCCGCCTTCGATTCGTTACTATCCTGGTCGTCTCGCCCATTTGGTATACCAAAAAAAAAAAAAAAATGGGACGGCAATGTGCGAACGTATGACGAAATTGAATCATTGATCTTGACAGTATTAACATGATATACCCGCCACGTATACGTTTAACAATGACACATTACGTGTGGCTCCTACTCGCATTGCTCGACCTGGTAAATGCGGGTATGCGCTACAGGTGATTTAACTTCAACACTGCAGCCAATGCCAACCAAGGAAAAAAAAAGGCCATTCAAAATTTCATTGGAACACGCTTTTCGGGGGTTACACAAGAGGAATACGCACCATCTTTTGTAGCTTGTGCTTGAACTATAGTCGTAACAGACAGACAGACAGACAGACAGACAGACAGACAGACAGACAGACAGACAGACAGACAGACAGACAGACAGACAGACGGTACCTTTTAAAACACTTTACCACCGAACATTTATGACTGTGTGGGTAGCGTGCTCATCTCGCACCCGCAGGCCAATGGTTAGACTCCCACGCAGACTCCCACGCCGCGCCGCACTGTCGGTATTTTCTTTTCAGCTCAATTACTTTCCTTTGTTTACACGAGGTCCCCCGAGAAATTTGGCGTCAGTGTAAGCATTTTTCGAGCTGTTTTCAGCGCGCGGACAACCGCCGGCGTTTTCTGCCGTTAAAGAAAAATCCCCCAGGCAAGTTATAAAGGGTGTTTTTTTAGTTGCAACAAATTTTTGAAATTAGAAAAAGTTAAATCGCGGGAATGTCTTGTGTACCATTCGAGTGTACGGGTTGGCGGCCTCTAGATACAAAACAATTTCCGCCCTTGTGCGCATAATTAGCGAGATTAAGCTAATTATTTTTTAATTATCAGTAATTTGTGGTTACAGCAAATGAGTACTTTGGAGCCCGTCCTCGACACTACCTATTCCAACGATTAAATTTGAATAGCGAAGTGCATGTCGAAGCTACGCGAACAATTAGTTCCCCGTGGCAGGCACCTTGAAACCGAAACTTGTCGGAAAAAGAGCGTCTGTGACGTCCGATGTCACCGCCTCCCCGGTTTTCGTCACTCGCCCGCGGCGCCCAAAGCCGCAAATAACAAGGAGATAACGCAAGCTGCTTGCGCGGCCGGAGCGGCCGGAGCGCCGGTGACCACGGGCGAGTGGCGAGTGACGAAACCCGTGGGGGCGGCGACATCGACGTCACAGACGCTTTTTTTCCGGTCAGTTTCGGTTTCAAGGAGCCTGCCACGTAATTGTTCACGTAGCTCCGACATGCACTCCGCTATTCAGAATTTGATCGTTGGTATAGGTAGTGTCGAGGACGGGCTCCAAAGTACTCATTTGCTGTAGTTACCAATTACTGATAATTAAAAAGTTAAATAGCGTAATTTTGCTAATTATGCATACAAGTGCGGAAATTGTTCTGTATCTAGAGGCCGCCAGCCCGTCCACTCGAATGGCACACAAGGCAATCCCGCGATTTATGTTTTTCTAATTTAAAAATGTGTTGCAAGTAAAAAAAGACACCCTGTCGCTGAAAAAAAAAAGGAAAAAAATAAAGACCCTGCCTGTGCGAATTTAAACCCGGCTCCATAGGAGCGGCATACCCACCCCTGACTATCACCTGGTTGGGCACCGTGTGTTCTCTATCACGGCTCTAGTGGTAATAGTGGTGTTCTTCATCCGTCGGGTGCAGACGAGAAGGAAGAACAATAATAATAATAATAATAATAATAATAATAATAATAATAATAATAATAATAATAATAATAATAATAATAATGGCTTTTTACACGACCAAACCAGCTACGATTACGAGGCACGGCCGGTAGTGGAGCGCTCCAGACAAATTTTAACCATCTGAGGTTCTTGAAAGAGCACTTAAATCTAAGTACACTGTTATTTTTCACCTAGCAGCTAAGGTACCACGGCGGGTAAGAAGAAAAAAAAAGGAAAAAGAAGGCCACGGCGAAGTTCTAGAACAAGATAAGCAGTATACGAACACACTCTTAGCGCGGTAACCTTTAGTTTATTTTATAGGTACACTACACACAAATGTGAAAATGTGCTCCTTTATAAAGGTTAAAGTGCTTTAACCTTTAGTAAAGGAGCATATTTTCCCATTTTTGTGTACCTATAAAATGATTTAAAGGTTACCGTGCTAAGAGTGCACGACAGCGTAGTAGAGGACAAAAAAAAAATCCACGCATATCCACGGAGTGAATGATGATGAGTGGGCGAAGCTCCGGAGGTTCATCGGTCGCACATCGGATGATCTCGAACGATCGTTCTATCCAATGAGAATTGAGCTGAGATGCGCCTCTAGCGAAATCCGATTAAACGAGAACAATGCACCTCCATCCAATCAGATTCGAACACAAAACGCCGCCATCTAGCGCTCTCCTATCACACTAGAGCCCGCAGTGAGCGCCTCCGCGCCATCTATTGTTCAATTCACGTACTAGATAAGCAGCACCGCAGCGCTCGGACGGAGAGACGGACGGACAGACAGACAGACGGACACAGACGGACGTACGGACGGGCGGGCGGACGGACGGACAGACAGACAGACAGACAGACAGACAGACAGACAGACAGACGTACGGACGGACGGACGGACGGACGGACGGAAGCTTCGCCCCACTCATCATCATTCACTCCGTGGATATGGATGGATGGATGGATGCTATGAGCGTCCCCTTTGTAGCGGGGCGGTGACATGTGCGCCACCAGGCTCGTAAGAAGGATCCGCAGCCGCCATCTAGCGCTCTCCTGTCACACTAGAGCACGCAGCGAGCGCCTCCGCGCCATCTATTGATCAATTCACGTACTAGTTAAGCAGCACCGCAGCGCCATCTCGTGATCATTCTGAGACCTAGAGGTGGCTACTACGACGACGACGCCGGACTAGTCTATGCCCTAAGGAGCTTCGCCCCTAAAAATGCAACGGCGAAGAAATGGAAGAAGACAACGATAAAGAAGAGGAAAACGACGACGAAGATGTGGCAGGAAATGATGATGATGATGAAGAAGAAGAAAAGGGCTACGACGAAAAAGACAGCAAATAAGAAGATAAACAAGAAGAAGAGCAAGACGGTGACAACGAATGAAAAGGGAAACAAGTCCGCCATGTTGGCCTAGTGGCCATGATGCGTGACTGCTGATCGCAAGACGTGGCTTCCCTCCAAGCCGTGACGCTCGTATTTTCGATGGAGGCAAAAATAGCAGATTACCGTGTGTACTGTGTCTTGTTAGTGCACATTAAAGAACCCCAGGTGGTCAACTTTCGGAATCCTCCCCTACAGCGTTTCTCATAATTATATAGTGATTTTGGCACTTAAAACCTGATCAGAGACTATTAAAAAGAGAAACAAAACTACGAAGAAAAGGACGAAGAGGAAAAAAAAAACAAAGGCGGGAGAAGAGGTGGAGGCGATGAACGAAAGAGGAACGCAGAAAGAGAAGAACGAGAGAGCACACATTAATGTCCAGCTTGCGCTGTGTCTGTGCTGCGTGCTCTGCCCAGGCCTGCCAGTTCTTCCGCGATATATGAAATAGACATAGCGTGGCCCCCAACAGCGTAGTTGGCTCTCGCAATGGCGCAGTTAGCCCAGAGAAGAGCGCGAGCCTTCCGGCTATCAATGGAAGTAAATTGGGTGAGCTGAAGTCTTTCTCGCGCAAGAAATTTGTGCGGCCTATGTTCATGGATCCCCATAACTTCACATCAAGGAGGAAATATCCGATACCTATTAGGCAAATTTATAAAATGGCAGACAGCAGTAATAACGAGTGCCTTTCGCCCGTAGGCTAAAGAAGAGACAGGTTAGGTTTTGCGCCCGAACATCATCCTCGGTAGTGACACCATTCTTTGGGTACACAAAGCTGTTTGCGTTACTCTAAAATCCTCAATAGCACGTTTGTGCTGACGTGTCGATAAAAAAAATTGCGCGCATCTCCACGAAGTAAATCATGACGAGTGGGCGAAGCTATGAGGATCGTCGGTGTTACCGCAAATCACCCGTGACATTGCCCACTCGTGCATGTAAATGAGTGACAACGCGTGTGTATATTCACACACGCGTTGTCATCCATGCTCCTGGTCTTTATGAGGTTCCTACGCTCCCACGTCGTAGATGTGCTGATTTCCGGATTACTCTTAGTTAACGCGCACATTGCGAATCTTTATTGTTCAACTACGCACAAGAGAAATCTCCCACCGGCACTACATTACAGGCCAAGATCCAGTGCCTGTATATACGGGGTGGCCGGTGAACGGTTGTGCAGCCCGAGCAGTCGGTTTTTTCAGTCGAGAAATTCGCTAGCAGGCGCTGCCTGCGTCGGCGTTATCTCTCGCGGGCGAAGGCGCATTGTCGTTCCTTGCGAGCTGGTACAGCGTTCATCGCAGAAAGAGCCTTTCCATAGTCAACGTGCCGTTCGCTCTCTCTCACGACAGCCGGCGATGCTGTGCCGTGAGCACAGACAACGTGCACGGGCGGACAAGCCTCGACGGTGCTTCGCTCCTAAAATATTGCAACAGTGTACCGAAATGGTGATTCGCTGTTATTGTAGCCGGGCATCCGACAACCCGGATTGCACGATATATATATATATATATATATATATATATATATCCAAGCCATTTCCACCCTGTTAGAACCGCGTGGGAATGAATAGCGAAACTGCTGTTATCACTATCATGCAGCAGTAGGCTAAGGGCAAGTGTGTCGGTAATGGGTTCGAGGGCAAGCACAGGTCCACTTTTCACTTCTTCGTATTTGTAACCTGGAAGAAGTGATGGACAACAAGGCTTTCCTTCTTGCCCTTTGCATAATAACTATCGCGGCTGCAGTGATCGAACTCGCAACTTCGCGCTAAACCTTTGCTGCACTTTATCCCACATTGGTCCTCGCCTAATCGCACGTAGCAGTGGGCAGAGGGCGGAAGCGGGTCCGCTTTTTTCTCTTGCGCGACGCCCATGCAGGTTCGCATGCCATAGAGGCTGCAGCCTTAGAACAGCTGCTCTGTTAAAAGATACCTTTACATTATAATTACACACGCAGTAACTCAGTTACTGTTACTTTAGTTATACAGTCAAGCCGATAATGTCAGGTTTTTCCTCGAGCAACTCCTCATCTTGAACGAATACACACCGCAGAAAGAAAACTGAATCTGAAATGTACCTGCATCGCTGAGAAGCGGGGAATATAAGTTGCGCGCCCGGATTTCCAAAGAAGCGCAAGAAAATGCGGCCTTTAGCCGCGGTGTGAATTAGGGTGGCACCGACGGACTGGATTTCGACGAAGAGCTAATTTAAGGAGGAGCTCTTGAACTGACATTAACGTGCGCATTAAAAGGAAGAACTGAGGACCCCTGTCCTGAATAATTACGGAGCGACTCGCAGATAATGCGCACGTTCCCTTCTAAGTTCCTCTTGGTGGATGGGCTCATATTAATGCCATTTTTCCTTTCCCGTCCCAGTGCTATCAACAACTCCGTGCCGTGTTCCTCTTTGCTCAGCACCTGCTCTAATGCGAAGGCGAGTGGCATTTTTGTGACGCCGACATACTGGAATGCAGCAGCACGCTCTGATCGCTCGCTCGTATAGAGTGTCGAAAGTCTCTTCGCGCGCCGGCTCGTCTTCGGCGTTGCGTTTTGGGAGGCATTCAATTATGCAGGACCAGAGAGAAGAAAAAAAAAAAGCGAGAACCGTCGCTTTGTTTTAAGGGCTCCCTTTAATGAATCTGCACCTTAAATTAGCGAGGACATCTGGGGAATTTGTTTAATTGAGCTCGAAGAGAACTGTCGGTCGCCGGCTCGAAACGCCAATGTTAAAAGTTGGAAGGGCGCGGCAATGCGCACGTGTACGGACGAGGGAGTATATGACGGCCGTGCGGTGGCGGGCCATCGGCGCCGAATCATTTTTGAGTGTCTCAGATCTTGCTTCTTTGTGTTCCGTCACGTTCCGGTGGATAATTGCGAGAGCAGCTCGACTCGCGCTCGTGTCTAAAACGTATTTCCAATAAGAGAATGAACGGATCCCCCACGACTGGCGCCTTTCAGCAATCCAAGCCACTCCACGGAGGCTGTGTTTCTTTTCTTTTCATTCCCGCTTCTATCCTATTCGAATTCTCTCTCGGCGCCTTATTATGACCAGAATACCTTTAATTACTAGCATACCTCCCGCTGAATTGCGCGCGCTCGTCTAGCCGCTCAAATGTGCGTGATTCCGCTGAAAAATCGCTATGGAAGGGGAGGCGGAAGAACAATTTCGGAGCGTCGTTCGCACCGATTTGCGTGCCTATTGGTTCTTCCATAATTCTTTTCTTCCTTTTGTGTCTCGCAAAATTGAACGAAACTCTCTCTGCTGGTCCAATAAGCCGGAACGCTCATCGTGAGCTGTTGCTGCCCTGATGGCAATTTGTCCGTTTGGTTATTGGGGAGCTTTAGACGGCGCACAGATCGGTTTTTCGTGCAGACGAGCACGAGCGAGGCAAAAATGAGCCTTTTACCATTGCCGACGCGCCACCTTCACTGAGTTTAGCGGAGAAATTGCCATCGACGGGCCAAAACGCAATTAGTTGTATTACTCTCGTACATCTAAATGTGGCAGATAGTCAACAGTTCGGAGAACAAAGGGGAAGAAAATAAGGAAATACAGCGAGGTCAACCACACTTGCGCCCGCTTTCCTACCCTATACACAGCCCCGCCACGGTAGTCTAGTGGCTGTGGTACTGGGCTGCTGATCCGAGGGTCGCGGGATCGAATCCCGGCTGCGGCGGCTGCATTTCGATGGAGGCGAAATGTTGAGGCCCGTTTGCTGTGCGATGTCAGTGCACGTTAAAGAACCCCAGGTGGTTGAAATTTCCGGAGCCCTCCACTACGGCGTCTCTCATAATCAGAGCTGGTTTTCGGAGGTTAAATCCCACATAATGACAACTCTATACACAAGGGGAAGAAGATTCAAGGATTATCAGAAAAGAAGGAAGGAGGGAGGGGGATGTTAGTGCACTGTTAGTGCAATATCGTGGCCGGTACCCGTGGTCGCTTCGCCTGTCGCTTTTGGTTGTTCACGCCGTGTCTCGTGTGCTTGCGACGCTTGCCGCGTTTCATGGCCGCCACGCGTCTTTGCCTTGTCTTAGCTCGCTGTTCGCCGAACGGAAACCATACATTACGATACAAAATCTTGAAAGTTTCAGTAGGCTTCAAACGTTGTGTACAGTTTGTTAAGGGAGTGTAGCCACGAAGGAGGACAAAGAAGACGGAGACGAGCGTTTACTGCTAATTGAACAATAGAGAGAGAAGAGAGAAGACAAAGAAAAGGAAATGCAGGGAGGTTAACCAGAATAGTCTGATTGGCTACGCTGCACTGAGGCTAAGGGAATTCGGAATATATATAAAAGAAAAGCGAGAAGGCGAGCAATGCATGTGCCATGGAGTCTGACATTGGCGGGTTCATCGTTCTGGCACTGCACCAGTCTTCATCGCTTCAGCGCGGAAATACCATCGGCGAGCCATTATGACCACAGTACAAATGAAAGCAGTGGCTGAAGAGAGAGAGAGAGAGAGATGATGATGGGCGGAAGGCAGGGAGGTTAACCGGAAGAGAAAATATCCAGTTTGCTACCCTGCACTGGGGAAGGGGTGAAGGGAGACAGAAAGAGATGGAAAAAGAATAAAGAAAGAGAGAGGTCAAATCGCGCACACACACAAGCACGGCATGTGTCACAGACGGTTCACGAGGCCCGTTGCGCGTAAAAACTTGAGCACAGCCTTCGTGGCTTTCTGCTGCGAGACACTGTCTGTCCGGCATTCCAATATGGTTTGCTCGGACAGCGGTCGACCATCAAGGCGTGACAATTCTGTGGCGAGAGTCTGTCGCTGGGAGCAGTACCCAGGGCAATCGCAGAGGACGTGCACAATTGTTTCCTCGCTGCCGCAGTGAATACAGGCAGCACTGTCTTCCAGTCCAATGCGACAGCTGAAACTTCTTGTGAATGCCGTGCCTAGCCACAGGCGGCAAAGTACGGTAGTTTCGCAGCGGGTAAGCCCACGCGGAACTCGAAGTTGTAGTGATGGGTCGAGGCGGTGCAGACGGGTATGCAGAAGACCAGGAGTGTTCCACAGCGCTATAGTCATATCACGCGCAAGCGAGCGAAGTTTTCTTACTGTATCCGTTCTTGACAGTGGGATGGCTTGCAGCACTCCAATTTCGTGGGCACGTTTCGCAGCATTATCTGCGTGCTCGTTGCCGATTATTCCAGAGTGGCCTGGTAGCCACTGAAACGTGATGTCGTGGCCTTTGTCGGTTAATTCGTGATAGAGCTGTCGTGTTTGAAGCACTAATTGGTCTTGCGGCCCGCTACGTAAGGCCGATAAAAGGCACTGAAGGGCTGACTTGGAATCTGTAAAGATGGCCCATTTCTGTGGTGGCTCTCCATCGATCACGCAAAGTGCGGTGCGTAGTGCCTCAAGCTCCACGGCTGTCGATGTTGTGCCATGAGACGTCCTGAACAGCACATCTACTGCTTTGGCAGGGAAGGTCACAGCTCCTGCAGATCTGCCTGCTGCTGTTGAGCCATCAGTGTAAAGCTGAAGATGATTCCTGTAGTCCTCATGTAGCATTAGTAGAGACAGCTGTTTTAAAGCCGGCGGTGAGAGCTCCGCTTTCGTCCGAATCCCTGGCACTGTCAGCCGTACCTTTGGACGGGCCAAACACCAAGGAGGCGTCGGAAGTCTCTCAGCAGGAGTATAATTCTTTGGGAGGCACTCGCGGAATGCCGATATCCTCTTACAAAAAGAGGCACCGGGCCGGTCTTCTGGAAGCGAGGCGAGGTGGTGAGCAGGAGCACGAGCTAGGTGTCGAATGTGTGTCCTAAGCACCTCCAAAGTGATGTGAGTGGTGGCAGGAAGGTCTTTGGCCATTGCTATAGTATCCGCTGTTGAGGTGCAGCGTGGCAATCCGAGGCAGATCTTGAGTGCCTGGCCCTGAACGCTCTCGAGTGCGCGTAGGTTACCTTTACAGGTGTCAGTCAGCACCGGTAAGCTGTATCTCAGGTACCCGAGAAAGAGCGTCCGGTATAGGTGCAACATGGCGGTCACTGACGTACCCCACGTTTTCCCTCCGAGGAAGTGGAAAACTTGTGAGGTGGCCGTTAGGCGCTTCTTGAGACCGGCCACATGGGGACTCCAGCAGAGGTCCCGATCGATGGTTACTCCCAGGAACCTGTGCGTCCTAGCGTAACAAATTTTTTTCCCCTTGATAGAGATGGCATAGGCTGTCATTGGCTTTCGCGTGAAAGCGACCAGCGCCGATTTTTCAGGCGAAATTTCAAGGCCTTGTTCATTAAGGTATGCCGATATCGAAGTCGCGGCTTTTTGGAGCCTCGCGCGTATCTGAGGACGTGTTACGCCTGACGTCCAAACACAGATGTCGTCAGCATAAATCGATATCTGTACACAACCTGGTATGCGTTCCACGAGACCAATCAGAACCAAATTGAATAACGTGGGGCTCAAGACGCCCCCTTGAGGAACTCCACGGTGTGTGCAGTGCTGAGAGGTTGGCCCATCGTCGGTTTGCACAAAGAAGGATCTCATCTGTAGGTAGGCACGAATCCAGCGGTACGCTCGGCCACCAAGACCGACGGACTCAAGGGCGTCGAGTATGGCCTCGTGAGAAACGTTGTCGTAGGCTCCTTTGATATCCAAAAATAGTGCCGCGGTTAATCGCCTGCTCAATTTCTGGTGTTGGACGTACGTTACGAGGTCAACAACGTTGTCGATAGAGCAACGAACGCGTCGAAAACCGGCCATGGCACTTGGATAAACCTCGTAGCGCTCTAGGACCACTCCAGTCTGGCGAGGATCATGCGCTCCATCAGCTTCCCTACACAGCTAGCTAGCGCTATTGGGCGGTATGACGCGAGCTCTAGAGGCGATTTCCCAGGTTTTAGGAGCGGAACCAATCGGCTCGTTTTCCATTCTTGGGGGACATGTCCGTCTCGCCATGAGTTATTGAACATTTCCAACAAAGCCTTCTGCGCCTGCTCACCTAGGTGAAGGGTATGCAGTACTTTCAGGTAGGCTTCGGCTATCGCAATCTGTAGCATGCTTAGGAGGGTGCGTACTGTATCCAAAAGATGCCGAAGCAGTGCTGCGATTTCCTCATCTGTCTCGGGCAATCCGTCAGAAAGAAGCAGTCCGTTTGACTCTGTGTTATAACAATAAATTCTTTTGGCATGTAGGCGCTGGCTTTCGTCACCTCCGTGTGATTTGTTCTGCCTCGCACTACGCTACTTTAACAATAAATGGACAACGAACTGGGACGATAATAAGAATAATAATTTATGATGCTTAGTACGTGCCAAAAACACAATACGAATATGAGACGCGCCCCATAGTGGAGGGCTTCGCAGTAAGTTTGACTACCTGGGATTCGTTAATGTGCGCCTAAATCTAAGTACACGGGTGTTTTTCGCCCCAATCGAAAAGCTTCCACCGAGGCCGGGATCCAATCCCGCGACCTTGAGATCAGCAGGCCAACACCCTATAGCCGCTAAGCTACCACGCTGGGTGGACGATCTATATAGGCTAAACCACTGGTATTTCAGGGTTCGTATATCATCCGCACAATGGGCAATCTCCCTGAACGCGTCATTGTTTCAGAGGCACCATGCACGTATACGTAGCGTAATCGGTAGGTAGCGCGATTCCTATCCATTCTGTCTGTCAAAAGCGTTCACTCTCTCGTGCTTATTCTACGCAGTCGTGTATGTACGAAGATAAGCTTTCTGGTTCTCTTCCTTTCTTTCTCCCACACGGCCAGCTCCGCAGCTGTCGTGGATGAATGGATGGACGGATGGATGGATGGATGACGAGTGTGCCCTTTATAACTTGACAGTGACACTTGCGCCACCCAGACTTGTGCGTAACGCGTTCCAGGTAGTGGATCACCTGTAATCGATTACATTTCACTGTACTTTTGCAGCGCCGCAATTACTTCCTTCAAGGAGTAAAGATCATTGCAAATTAATTACGTTTTTTTCTTGTAACCGGTTGCAAAATTACAAGCTACAGCTGACTCAGAGGCAGGAATCAAAGTGCTGCGCAGTCATGGACTATGAATCCCGAATTTCTTTAGTAGGCCCGTCTTCAGCGTTACAGCGGACGTCTTCACAAGCAAACGCGCGAGAATGACCAGTGCAAGCTTCTAAAGATAATTGCTGTTAAAACTGAACAAGGCGTAAATAACAAAAAAAAAAAAACCGTGAGATGTATAAACGCTGAACACTTAATCAAAATATAGCATGACAGTGACATAAACAACAAGGCCACCAGTAAAGTCTAGTCGGAAAAATCGGCACTTAGACGTCCACATCTCGATTCTTTGTGTAACATTTCAAAATGCGCTCTTAAATTCGACACGAGAGCTTGCGCCACTTCCAAGCTTGCGGGCGGACCGAATTCTTGACTTCAGGGTATCTGTTAACGGCACTCGCGTCTCGGTGGTGTTGTCAAGATTGTGTCCCTATATGCACAACTACCCGTATACCTGATTCGGATATGAGCCCCACACATGATTTCTTGCTTTCTTATGCCTGACTTATACACTCATGCCCTCATATTCCTTGCCCGTGCCCACATATCCAATGCGGGTTTGAGCCACACGTGACTTGTCGTTAATCATCCTGATCGTTGAATGCATCTTCAGTATGAAATACTTCTCCAATATCATATCCATCTATGAAAGCGAGCTTTAGCCATTAATTTTGATAGGTTATTTTCCCCCAATTAAAGGGGCTCTCTACCGTCCCTTATCGATGTCCTGTTTTAAATAGAAAGCACTACTTGGCGAACCTTATCTATCTATCTATCTATCTATCTATCTATCTATCTATCTATCTATCTATCTATCTATCTATCTATCTATCTATCTATCTATCTATCTATCTCACGGCGCTCTCCTGGTCGCCTCGTTCACCTCGTATAAACAAATATTCGGGAGGCAGGGTGAAGATGTGTGACGAACATGATTGACTATACATATTTATCGCTGCAATAAAACACGGACGTAGAAAGAATGGCTGATCTTTACATCCCTAACATGATATACTCATGTACGTCACGATTATCTATACTGCAATCAGGCGTAGTTTTCTGCCCCTTCAGGATCGGCCCACACAACGAAAGGCCGGCTTGAAGAGCTCCGCTCTTCAAACAAGGACGGAACACCGTTGGTCCTCGTTTGCGATTGAAATGTGAACATAACAAGCACAAGGACACACATACAACTTACCAAGCGGTAGAGGGATATTGAACATGTTCCCCCGAGGTGCCAAGCAAGCACGATACCACTAGACTACGGTGTCTCCCCGCACACGGTTATATCGAATAAACAAACCTGTTGCCCCTGTAGTTGTAGTGATGGTGCTTGTGCAACGTAAATTGCGCTTCTAATGTGTGATAAGCACTATCACAGCAATAAATGTGTTCTGCTACCATTCGGTATGCTTTTGTGAAGCTTTGCTAGATCCCGTAGGAATACTTTTAACGAAAAACGCTTATGATACCACATCAGGCGCTTACGATGCACCATACAGGGCATTAATTTGTTCTTCGACATAACGGACGTCTGCACTTTGCAGTAATGTGAGTGTCAACGTTAAGTCGTACCACGAGCTACGATTCAGTCGCCGTTCCTGGTTAGGCCACGTTAGCACACTCGTGAGTGGCTCAAGGATCTTGATCCCACTCGTCACACCTGTCGGGATGCCCAACGATTCGTCATAGGCAATTTACATGCTGCCTTCTTTGCATGACACCGATTCCCACAATGCTTAGAATCTACGGGCTTTTCTTTATCGCGCTATAGAAAGCGTACCGTCCGAAATGTTAGGATTGCGGTGATTTCGCAGTAAAATCAGTATAAATTCCTAAAACAGAATTTTTCAATCTTCGTAGTGACCCTTTCTGGATGTGTAAGGGACGCCGGCAACACTGGTTACTGAGATTTTGCAGTATTAAATTTAAAAAGAAAATTACTCTCCGGCGTGTATGGGCTTCACCAGATGTGGAATACGATCGGAAGTAATAAATCGATGTTTTCAGCAAGGTAAGTGAACCTGCCTGAATTTTTGTTACACTTGCAGTTTGACACACATGACCAAGCATGGCACCACCAGTCATTTTTAATTTTTTTTTTTGCACGACTTCCATGTCCAAGTTACAAACTTTGTTCGTTTTTTACGGGGTACAAGCATGCTCGTTCGTCAGTATAAGAAACGATCTTGTCATTTTCGCCAAAACTGAAAAAAAAAACTTTTTTCCGAGCAGTAGACAGTACCTTTAATGATCAGGATTGCTGAAAGCAGACGGCGGAGGTGAACCAAAATGACTGCACAAGAAACAAGAGGGTCACTCGGTGCTCGCGACACTACTAACCTCTGATGAAAATTTGAGGTACGTACACACAGGTCCAATTTTTCGCACTCGACCTGCTGGAAGCTTCGCTATTTGTGCCTTACTTTATGCGTATGTAAATGGGCTAGTAATAAACAAGTGTTGCATGACAAGTAATGCAGGCAGGTAATCGATTACTCTGGAGTAACCTTTCGATTACACTTCCTGAGGCTGTAATTATAATTGTAATTGGTTACTTTTTGGAGTGTAGTTTGCGCGATTGCAATTGGTTACCTTTTTTTTTTGCAGGAACGTGTGCAAGCCTGGCGTCAGTAAACTCAATATTTAAGTTGGCCTAATCTACCTCTCTGAATTAAGGCTTGTTCTTTTTTTCAAGAAACATTTTAAATTCACAATATATCTTTCCGCGTGCTGCGATGGAGCAACCTTTCTTTTCGTGCCACTTTAGTTATGTTCTTTTTCCCTACTTTTCCGCCACCAGTCCTCCAACCGTCTCTTGGTGATCTCCGTCGCGGGCCTGGGCTTCAACTACTCTCCCTGAAAGGCTCTATGTAGGCTAAAGCCCCAACCTACATTTGCGGGGATGCCTCCACATTCAGTTAAAGGGACACTAAACTGAACAAGTAAATCAGTTTATGAAGACATAACTTTTCTTTGACAATTCTATTGTCGTTGATTTCATCGTCATGGGTTCAGTAATAAAACTGCATAAAGGTCAAAGCTTTATTTTTGAATTTCGCACCGAAAGTTCTGCACGTCAACGCAAGCATGACGTCACCAATTTGAAAGTCTTTTTTAAGTATCATGTCCACTTTCGTTACATTGGATTTCATGAAACTTGCTATGTTAACTCTTGCTACATACGAACACAATGCGATTCGATTTTACCCGAGGATAATCACGTGGGTCCTAGCGGGCACCCTCAAAAATCTATGACGTCAGCGCGAGTGTGGAACCTCAATGTGGCATCGCCACGTGTACTTTCCTTTTTTTTTTTGGGGGGGGGGGGGGGGGGGGCGTTTTCTCGCTTACCAAGCGAATTCTCGCTGTAAGAATGGAGCTTTTGGTATTGTGTTAGAGAGACTTACTGATTGGAGAGAAATCGTCTTGCTCGGTATCCCTTTAAAGTACGTTCCATTGTTCTTCGAGCCTTCCTACAGCAAGTGCATTAATATTCCTTATTACTGAATCTCGTTTTGTAATTACGCGTTCTAATTCAGCACGGCTTCGCTTCAAACAGTAAGACGATTTGTTTCGAATTATCATAAAATTCTGCTCGCCTTATTTCTTGTTTATACTATTGGTAGTTACTCAGGTATGGAATGCTTTGTTGGGCGCGTTGGTTCAATAAGGGATACATTAGAGCGCAAAAAAGACGAAACACAAGGAAAAGAAGACGACTACACGAGCTCTGTATCACTCAGATATGGCTTTTGTTGCATTGCCACAATCCACTAAACCCTGTCCACCTGTCTGACGTTGCGCTTAATGCTCTTTCTTTCTACTTCGCTCACACTGCTATTCATACGTGCTGGTTAGCCTTATAGTTAGTTTTCGCCATTGTGAGTCAGCGTTCTTTCCTGCACGGATATCTAAATACTTTCCGTGCCAATATGTTGTCTTTCATGCTCATTAGCCTCTCTTTGAGCCTAATTTTGCTACGAGTTTCTCTCACCCCAAAACCCTGTCCAGCGCGGATTGTCCTTTACAGCCTCATTTGTCGCTATACCGTCAGCGCCCAGCGCAAGCCGTTACACCATTCTTTGATTCATATCCAGTCCCTGTTAGATTCTTTATTTAATGCGCACCACTCAGTTCCACGACCATCGTCACCTTTCACAAACCCCGAAGCACCTCGTACTTCTATCTCCATGACTGAGCTTCATTGGTGCAGCCCGCATAGGGATGACCTCCATCTGGCGGTGGTGGGCTCATGGAGCTAAACCACTGCAGCAGCAACTGGAAAATCGGGGGAGAGGCAACAAAAGCTTCGCTCTAAGATCTGTGTCCGCGCCTTCATCGTCGCTATTCCTCAGGTACAATGGCGTTTACGGGGCCCGCGTGCTGTGTGTTGGATCTGCTGTGCGGGTCACGGCGAGCACATAGGGGGGCAAGGAGAGAATGGCGGTGGATGGGACGCACAAGAGTTTCTTTCTTATATTTACTCGTCTTTTGTGTGCATCCGAAATGAAAATCGGCTGTGGAAGCGAAAAATCTGCGTAGTTGGGCTCTTTGAAAGACTGAGTGTGTAAAGCTACTGAGTAGGAGAATGCTCTTGAACTGGTACGTCCTCAAACGAGCTTGCTGACAGCTGCGGAAATAGACTCGTACTCCATCCGCGCTCCTTGGCGTAAGAGATCCAGTGAGAACTAATTACTACTGTTGCAGGCATTAATTTTGATTGTCAGAGTTCATGATGGGCATAGACATCTCGTAAACTGTGCATTTAATTGCGGAAAAATCTTTTAACACTGAAGTGTTTTATCCCGGGTCCACCACGCGACCCCTTCCGTCACTACCGTAGCGGATATCATGCAGTAAACATGCAAGAACAATAAGGAAAAAACACTCAGAAAAAAATTGGCAGATCCCACATGCAGCGGGAATCAAGGAAATGCTAAGCACGCATCAGGAACGTAAAATGGACTTGTATTGTTGTCTCGCTATACCGAGTTTGGTACATATGAAGTTAACGAAACGGCCGCAAGAGCATCAAGACTGTGGCATGTAAAACATGCCGCTCATACACGCATGTCATGATTCTGATGTTATGGCCTGTCATTTACGTTCGTCATGCAGTCGTGCTGTGCCATAGCAATTTTGGTATACATCCATTAACGAAACGCGTGGCATGTAAATCATGTCTCTCATGATATGCATGTCACGATTTTCACGTTATGACCTGTCGTTTATGATCGTCATGCTGTCTTGTTGTGCAATACCAATTTTTGTATGCATCCCATTAACGAAACGGCACTATAGCACCAAGACTGTGGCATGTAAATCATGTCGGTCATGACATGCATATCACGATTTTCATGTTATAACTGTCATTTATGTTCATCATACAGCCATGTTGTGGTATACCAATTTTCGTATACATCCCATTAACGAAACGGCCAGGAGAGCCCCAAGACCGTATCATGTAAATCATGTCGCTCATGACAAGCGTATCATGATTTTCACGTTATGACCTGCCATTTATGTTCATACAGCCATGTTGTGATATAGCAATTTTCGTGTACATCCCATTAACGAAACGGCCAGGAGAACACAAAATCGTAGGCGTCTAGATAGATAGATAGATAGATAGATAGATAGATAGATAGATAGATAGATAGATAGATAGATAGATAGATAGATAGATAGATAGATACGCTAAATGTAGCCGAAGTTCGCTAAGAAATGCTTCGCATTTGAAACTCCTGTTGATGCGCTGGGAATCGAACTCGCAGCCCCCCGCGCCGCGACGAAAGGTGCCCGGTGCGCTACCACTGCTCTAACGCCGCACAAGCGACGCCGTACGAACGCGCCTTCCTGTCTCATCCGGTTCAGCACGCGCGTATCCAGGAGCACATTGCCTTGAAAGGTGCCGCCATCAAGGAGAGGCAAAGTGAATCACCGCAGCTTTACTTCGTCTCTCGTGGATGACAGCGCCATTCGGGGCGTGTTCCAAAGTCCGCCTCGCGTTCATACAGATTCGAACGTATGCTGATGATATTGGTTCGCTTATGGAAAAGACGTTACAGCCCATGTAGGGAGGACGGCTAAGCGTCCGTGGGGTCAGGGGAAGAAGAGTGAAAGAGACAGAAAGGAGAGAAAAGCCGTAGTGGAGGGCTTCGCGTATATGCGCCGACGCGCAGTGGTAAGGCACCGGTCACCTTTCTTCGTGGGTGGCGTTTCCCCGCCGACCGCTCTTCGAACGTGATGGGAACAAGAGAACTGCTGCGTTAGGCGCCAGGACACGGCAACGACTTTGATGGTTCAATGTGGCGCAAGTAAATATGACTTTTACCTTTGTCGCGCGGCACTTACTATGGAGTGTGCCCAGTTATTAGGAAAACTACTTCAGTTACCACAAGTTACCCTTGATGTCATGGCTGCGATGCGTGAACGCGGTTCCTATCACGTCAAACGGTGCCGTACCCATGAAGCAGCGATAACAATGGCACGTTCACCTCGATGTAACAATAAACATTCAGCTGCTTATGCGAAGAGACATTTCACGTTCGTGTTATGCCGATTCCTCTGACAGAGGCATCAGCCACATTTTTTTTTTCCAATTTAGCGTTGGAATACGAGACTACGCTACTTCATCGGTGAAACCATAGCAAGAAAAAAAAAAAAACATCGTCTCACTCTACAAGACATCGGACGCTGTGAGAATTTCGGTGATACTATTTCTGCAACCATACGTAGAGTTCTTGAGGGCAGTTGTCAAGTTCTAGTATCTTGTGCTATGAGTGAATTGGCAACCATGGAACACATGTTATGGAAGTGCGAACAAGGATGGGGGGTGTTGTTTCAGACGGGGACGGTGCCTCGACACGAACGCGCTGGAGGGCTACGCTACACAGCTCCGCACCTCGAAGGCCAAGCCTGCGCCGTCTATAGAGGACCGAGGTTTCAAATATGCCGTACACACTAGGCCAAGCACGTGTTTTACTAAAGCCGCCAGAGCCTAGTCGTGGACATTATCCTAAATACCCTAACAACTCGCCTTACTTTTCAGTAAAGTTTTTCATCACCATGCGATTATAGGTTAACAACAAAACACGTTGCGGCGCTAGTTGGTCAAACACTGCTGCATGAAATATTCAGCACTACTTTTAGACACGGACGGGACAGACACGGATGGGACAGTGCCATGTGTTCCTTACTGCCCCGTCCATGTCTAAAAGCAACAGCGATTATACGTGTGGCTTTATTAGAGGGATTGTGAACCACTCCTTGGGCTCGGTAAAAAAAAAAAAAAGAAATGTTCCGCGGATTGTGACAGCTGCAATGAACAACTTGGCCAAACTTAGTAGTCCTGCGCGGCACGCAGTGTTCACAAGCACAGCCCAATCATGCCCCTTACTCAGCATCGCTCTCTCTTCAAGCAGAGGCTAGTCTTCAATCGCTTCGAAGCTGCTCTCTTTCTTCATAGAGCAGATTCGTTCTATTTGCCGGGAGCTGGCTCGTATCAAGAGCGGAGTTTGGATCAGCTACACTTGTCCCTACAGTCATTAGTTGCTGTCGTAACATAAACGGGCTAACGTAAGCAATGGCTTCGCTTTGAGTGTTTTGTAAGAATGACGCACTTTCGGGAGAAGACGACGGTCGTCTGCTGAACTCAGCGAGCCCGCGTACGTACGTTAGAGATAAACATAGGCGCACAGCCTTCTTCAGCATTTAGGCTTTTCTGCCTCGTTTGTTTCGATCAGCTTTGAATGTCGTAAGTGGCCTCAAAGTTAAAGGGCAACTCCGGCAATTTTTCAGTGCCCACTGATCTCAATAGAATTTTCAGTATATATTCTCCTTGGTACTGTAATAATATATGCCAAGTCAGCCGGATGTATGTCATTTAGTTTTCCTGTAAAGTAGTTTTAAAATTTTTTAGCGGATTTTCACGCGGGCCACCCTGCCTTTTTGACGCCATCACCTCCGCGCGGCCTACCCGAGCCAGCGGGCCTTCAAAATCAAAATGGCGATACTTCAGCACTCAGATCGTCGCTGTCAAGACCATAAAAGCTGTCATAAGTCAATGTATCGTTGGATGACCTCGCCACTTGCATTTCTTTGGCGCCAGTTCCATATTTCTGGTGACGGGAAGGTGGTGACGTCACCGCACATGCTCCACGAAGCATCTACCCGTTTCGGTTTGAAGACGACTTTCAGTTGCTTATTTAAAATTATTGGTGCGTTTCTGAGCAAACTGAACCACCCTGGCGGTTACAGGACTATCATTACCGTTGGAAAACATTGATATCAGAACATGGTGCAAACACCACCGGAGTTGCCCTTTAAGAAGCTTCTGTGCAATACTCTTAACTTCAGCACATCAGTAACGGTTTTCATGCGGCGCCCTTACCGCAGCCGCCATGCATGGCATGTCGCTGTGTGTCTGCGCCGTGGGTACGTGGCGTCATGACACCGCAAGTATGCGCAAAGACAGCAAAAAAAAAAAAAAAAGAGGAAAAGGAAAGGAGAGAAAGTACTCAAGAGCGTGACGCGCACTGGCGTAGCATGTTTCCTTTGTGAGTGCACTCGTCGAGACGAAAAAAGAGAGGACGCTCTCTGAGCTGGCCACAAATCCCCGTACGTCCGCTTACACTTGACAGATTCGAAAAATGTTTGTGGCCGCAGATTCGCGTGCCCGTAAGTCTCTACAGTGAGCTCATTCGATGATTACGTGGAAAAGTTGTTTAGGAGCCTTTAAGAGGGGCCCTGCAACACCTTGTACCCTCGAATGTTCTTACTGAAGGAGCTTGTTATATTACCCCGTGAATCACTTGCCCCCCCCCCCCCCCCACACACACACCCTCTCTCTCCCTCTCTCCCTTTGTATGAGAAAGTCTCCCCACTTCCTCACCTAAGGACTGCGAAGAGGTGCTCACCTCCGATGGCCTGGGGATCCAAAGCCGGGCCATCAAATTGGTGGAGAAGGTGACCACCATGCATGTCCTGATGGAAGCTCCTGAAATAAACTTTTCTGTTGCTCTTGCTACGACATCGAGTCCGCATGTATCTTTTAGGGGCGAAGCTCCTTATAGCGGCACCCGTTCGTCCCTCGTCGTAGTAGTGTGTAACCAGTCTTAACGCTAGTACCACATCTTGACCTCCAAGGTGGTGCCGGTGGGAGATTTCTCCTGTGCGTTGTTGAACAATAAAAAATTCGCAGCGTGCGCGTTAACTAAAAGCCGAATTCTTCTGTCTCTCATTCCCCATTAGCAGCCATTGGCATGTTCCAGTATAGGAAACGTTAGTAGAAGTAGAAGTGTAAGTGTTAGCTAAAAGCCGACTTCTTCTGTCTCTCATTCCCATTAGCAGCCATTGTTTACCTCCAAGGTAGTGCCTGGTGAGATTTCTCCTGTGCGTTAGACAATAAATATTTTGTTGAAAACGCCGTTGATTGATGAAATAAACCAACGAAAGACGCCAGGCACCCGCTCGCCCTCAGCGCATGCCTCCTGCCCTCGGCGCGTGCTGTCTTGTGATAGAGAGAGAGAGAGAGCGAAAGGGGCGCGTTGACTATGGAAACGCTCTTTCTCAGATGAACGCTCTACCAGCTCGCAAAGAAGTAGAACGCGCCCTCACCCGCGAGAGGCAACGTTGGCGCAGGTAGCGTCTCCTAGCCAGTTTCTTGATTGAGAAATACCGAATGCTCGCGTTGAAGAACCGTTGACCGGCCACTCATATATATATATATATATATATATATATATATATATATATATATATATATATATATATATATATATATATATATATATGTAGGCACTGGTCTTGACTTGCAACGAAGTGCCGGTGGGAGATTTCACTTGTGCGTATAGTTGAACCATGAGGATTCGTAGCGTGCGCGTTAACTCAATTAATCCGGAACTCGGCACGATCTGCGATGAACCTCCCGAGCTTCGCCCACTCGTGATCATTCACTCCGTGGATATGCTGTTATTTTTTGTCCCTGTTTTACCGTGGCGCTTTGCACCCTCGAAGATGCCTCGTCAATCAGCCCGAGCAACCATTTTGCTTAATTAAAATGGCAGAGGAACAGGTAGTATATATGGAAAATTGCTGCTCTGCTCGACCTAAGCGCGCGGTTTAATCGGCTGAGTGAACGTTCTTACCCACACTGTGGGACGTATGAACAGTCCGTCATGCGTCTAAGCACTCGAGCGCGCGATATTAGAGAGTGGCTACATGCGGTGTTTCATTGTTAAGCTCGACGATACGGGTTCGGTTATCGGCCACGGCGTTGGCGTTTCGATGGGGGTGAAATGCAAGAGTGCATGCCCGTTTTATTTAGGTAATGCGTGTTGAAGAACCTCAGGTGGTCAAAGATAATCCAGAAAACCCCAGCACGTCGTGCCGAGAAATTCTGTTCGTTGATCTTTGCAAAACGTAAAAAGTGAGCCGAACATCCACAATAATATGGTGTCTTTTCTCCGGAAGTAAGAACTGCCTCCCTCCAGTACTGTCTGCCCTTCGGCAACTTGTACTATAAGTTCAAACGATGCTTTATTCATTGAAAAGCACTATCTTCCTTCGAATCACTGGCACTGCATGTGAGCACAAAATTGACACCAAATATTGCGGTTGTCCTTACGGCATCCCTTTGAGTCCGATTTACTAAAGTACGCGCCTTGAGGTTTTACGTTACAAGAGGAGAGGTGCTTGGATCACGTATTTCTGGTATGTAACCTCGAGGAAGGAAGCCGCAGTTTACATGAGTGGCTTCGTCACTCAACCGGACGCTTTCTTGTCAACCTCCCTGCCTTTCTGCTTCCTTCTTCCTCTTGCTCTCTCCCTGATCGCGCAACCAGGGAGACCTCGTCCGCAACCACCCGCGGTTTTCGCGCCGATGGCCAACTACTTCAGCGCTGTATTTCGATGGTACCTCACGCCACTCGTACTCAGCGCCTCTTCGAATATCAATCGGCTTTCCATCGGTTATTTGCTCGCCCGCCGCGCCCGTTCGTGTAGACACGGACATTCACCCGTAAACATTTGTGCCCCGCTTTCTGGTTCCCATGACGGCCTCTGACTGCAAGATCGCTCAAAGCATAGGATCGAACGGGGAACCAAATATCTACCTTCGGAGTGCAAGGATTGACCTCACAGCGGAGGTTACAAACAGGCATGTGCTTTCATTTTAGATCACGTTGAAAGAAGCTCAGAAAATCAAATTCTAGTGGTAGCCCTCCACTGAAACTTGAAACTAGATACAAAAAGATCGCCTTGCCCTGATTGCATTCCCAATGCCTGTTTAAAAAGGTATGCAGAATGGGCATCAAAGTATTTACATACTGTTCTGCAAATCTTTACTCGATGGTGAACTTCCGCATGATTGAGTAACTGCCAGAATTAAACCAATACATAAAAAAGGAAGCAAAAAGCAAGTTGATAATAATAGACCAGTTTCATTAACTTCAACATCTTGCAAAATACTAGAACACATAATATACAATCACATCGAAGAGCTTCTCGACAAACGCAATTTCCCAACTAGACATCAGCGCGGACTAAGAAAAGGCTTTTAAACCCGCACTCAGCTAGTTGAAACAATACATGATTTTGCGAAGCCTATTAACCACGGCAAACAAATATATGCAATTTTTATGGACTTCGCCGAAGCCTTCGATTAGGTTTCGCACAAAAATTACTTTTTAAATTAGAGAAAGTACTTAAAACAAAATGTTAATGGTCTGGCTCTTTTGTTATCTAAGTAAACGACAGCAATTTGTTTCTTTTCACTATTACTACTCAAACTATGTAACGGTTGATTCTGGCGTTCCCCAGGGCTCAGTTCTAGGGTCTCTACTATTTCTTTTGTTTATTAATGATACTGTAGAACAAATTCCTGCTAAAGTGAAACTTTACGCAGATGACTGTGTTTTGTGCTCCGAAGTCCATAGCACATCAGACCAACTTCTGTTATATCGGACATTTCAAAAAGTAGCCTCCTGGTGCGAGGAATGGCAAATGGTCATTAACTTTGACAAAATTGTATTTATGCGAATTACTCACAAGAAAATCCATTCACACTTCAGATACAATACTTGAGGCTTTACATATCAAATGATCTTTGCTGGAACAAACGCATAACACACATAACGACAAATGCAACTTGCGAGCTGTTTTTAGGGGCGAAGCTCCTTAGGGCGTGGGTCTGTACATCCCATGGTGTCCGTTGGTGATGTACGTAGCCACCTCTACTTTTATGAAAAAAAAAATTCCGAAAGTTGCCGTAACCTTCATCTTCTGACATAGACGGGTTGACTCTTGCACAAAGCTGTACGACGTCATAGTAGTACTGCTCTGGAGTTTCGGACGGCAGCTGTGTCCGGTTTTGTAGCGCAAATGGGCGATCTCGACTGAGTGACGGCTAGTAAATGACGTTTTCAATAACGTCGCCCATTGTTCCCATGAACTAGGGCACCCGTTAGAATCTGAGTAGTGTGCCACTTCTTTGCATCGCCGTCTAAAGCCAAATATAAAAATTTAACTTTCGTGGCTTGGTCCCAGTTGTTCAGCGACGCGACATGTTCGTAGCAAAGTAGCCACTCGGAAACAGATTCCTCTGGCGCGCCTCTAAAGACTGGCGGTCCGACGAAAGGTATTGCTTGGGGGTTAGCCATAGCAGAGAGAAAGGAAGGGGGTTCCGTCATAGTGGAGCAGTCCGAAGTAGTTTTCTGATGCTTGTTGACTCGGGGCATAGCTTTAGAGCGGGAATATCGCTACCGAGCAACCTCCACCACTTTGTAGCGAAACGTCGGGGCCGTGAATGTTAGACGCATCGGAAGGTCAGGAAGACGAAGAGGCGTGGGAGCCACTCCGCGCAGGCAAGGGATGAGGAGTCGACACGGTGAATTGGGAAAGCACTCATTGGGGGGTTTATTTAGCTAAGACATCTTGAAGTTGTAAAACACACAGGGCAAAAATTATAAAACACAGAAAATGGTATCATACCCCGTCGGCCTGCCGGACTGCTCCCTGGTGATGCCGAGCGTCATGGTCCCCGAGTTCGCTCTCTCCAAAAAAGGCCAGTGTCGCCGCTTAAATAACACTTTTTCAGCATCCACGGCGACGCGGACGGCTCGAACCACCACCGCCTCCCACCAATAGGAAACCGCCTTACACGGACAAGTCAGGCAGGTCGACGGTAACGATGTTATACGAGCTTGCATCCGGCCTCGCCACAAAACCAACACAAACAACGCTTTCCAGAAACTGGCCGCGGCGCGCACAAATGCCCCTCATCCTCGGCGTCCCGTCTCCCGGAATGCTCCCTGCGGTGTGCGGGCTCGTTTAGTAGAGCACCCTTGTACAAAAAGTAGCCGGAAAAGAAGAAAATAACAAGAAAACATTCTACGCGACGCGGTTCTCGCGACAATAAAGTGCCCTTACCAGTTGAATTGTATTACATACTATGTACATGCTTGTGTAACTGTATTCTTCTATCCTTTGTTGTATCTTCTTGCCCTTGGAAGTTTGTATCTGCCCCATACACATTGTATAACCTGTATATATTATATGTCCATGTACTTGCCATTTGTTCAAGACTAACTTCATGTTCCACCCTGCTAAAATCGCCGAATGGTAATTGCAGTACCTGTAAATAAATAATAAAAATATACGATGCCTCACAGCCCCTATGTCACTTCGGAATGTTGAACCCGACAATTCGATCAGGTGCCTGCTGCTGCCGCTCGCGAATGTTGCTTAATAATTGAATGAACACACGATGCATGGAACTCCGAGGAGCCGTTGTGAAGACAAGTTTTCTTTCTGCATAAGCCTGAATCGCTCCCCCTCCTCCACCTCCCCCCCCCCCTTTTTTTTCACTCTAAAACGCTATTGCAAAGGGGTTCTTTGTATGGAACTCGATAATGTGGCCAGCAGCAAGTAGCAAAACTGAACCGACGGCTATTTCGCAAACATTTCCAAACTTGGGAGACCTCGACGAAGGCCAGAAAAAAGAAAGAGAAAGAGAAATCGATTAATCGAGCAGTTGATCACGCAAAGGAGCAACTTGCGAGACAAACAAAGAGTATCCAAAAGATCTGCATATTTTTCTCCGGGCTTACACTTCGAACTTGCCCATTTGCTTCTAACGTCGAACAGAACAGCTGCTTTTGAGAGAGTGATGGGCGCACCATCCATCAAGAAACATAGTCTATACTGGAAAGGCGTTTCTAACGCTTCCCGCGGCGAGGTTGCTTCGCATGGAGTATGCACAAGATTCGCGTTTTGCAAGCGTTCATCACACAAATGCTTGAGCGAGCGTTTTTTTAATAGAAAATAAATGCCTTATTCTAAAAAAAAAAAGAGCAGTGCACAGTTGTTTTCACTAGAACGCAGATGCAACACAATAGTGCTTTTCTTGTATTTAATTAGAAGTGAAACAGTTCACAGACAAAAAGAAAAGCTATTATCCTTGCACAATAGGTGTTATGTGCCCGCTCATTTGTAACAGTCGGCGTACGAAATAGGTTGTCTTTTGAAGTACCACAGCCTGTCGTCTTATGAAGGTATGTACAGACTGTTGTGCCCGATTCGTTCGGAATACATTTTTCTCTTGCAAGTGTACCGTAGATCTACTAAAAATTTCTATACGTGCGTGAGCGGACGCTGGTTCTGGTAGCCTGCAGTTTCCGTTCCGAAGGCTGATGCGCTGTGTCTCCGGAGAAGAAGCGGATCTATAGTGACGCCTCTGTTCCAGCATCCCCGGTCAACAGTGCCCGGTCCACCCCCATTAGGAGCCAGCCAGTTGTATTTGAAGGCACAGTGTTCCGTTTCCAGTTTTTGTGCAACCCAGGCTTCGCATTCATAAAATAATAGGGATGGGTCAACAAACTTTTCCAAATGCTTTCCGGGTTATGGGACCAGTCAAGCCGCGTTATGCAGCTTTTTTCCCCATACGGGGCACGCAGTAAAGGCCACCCCAGAGTTGCCCGAGTCAAGAGGACAAAGAGATATCAAGTGTTGCCTCTTGCTCATCGACTGCCATTTTAGTCTCATTTTGACTTATTCTATTATAAAGGCATCTTGTCGATAAGCCAGGTACATTAGTTACATACAATATCTTACAACTCCAAAGCTGCATATTATACGTTGTTTTGCGCCTCATTTGCGCAAAGCCACTTGGCTGGGTAGGTCTGTGCAATAGAAAAGCCTCGTTGCTGCGCACAAAATATATCAGATCAGGAAAATTGCGCATTAATGTACAAAGCACGGAGGTCTATACATTTTACCAAAAACATTTTCACTATGAAAATTTACTCGTGCATGCACGGTGACTGCGAAATTATAGTGAAGTTCACAGCGGATAGCTTGACAACGAAATAACATTAACGACTCTTCCTTTCTCAAACTTCGCTTTATCAGGTAATAACGAAAGCACGCGGCAGTAGAAAGAAAATTTTAGTAATTGCACCAACTTTAAAAATGCGAAGCATTTCTTGGCAAACGTAAGTCACTTTGACCGTATCTATCTATCTATCTATCTATCTATCTATCTATCTATCTATCTATCTATCTATCTATCTATCTATCTATCTATCTATCTATCTATCTATCTATCTATCTATCCTCCTACGTCTCGGTGCACTCCGGTCACCTCGTTCACCAGGTATACAGAAATATTTGGGAAGTGTGGTATAAATGTATGACGAACATGATCGAATGACTGATTTTTTTATCACTAACATGATATATTTGTCATTTACGTCACGTTTAAGGATACTGCAAGCACGCGTAGTTCTCTGCACCTCACACGGTGCACTACCGCCTGCATCGGCCCACACACCGGACGGCTGGTTTAAAGAGCGCCGCTCTTCAAACAAGGAGGGAACACCGTTTGTCCTCGCTTGCGATTGAAATGTGGACATAACAAACACTCAGACACATGCAACTTACCAAGCGATGGGGGGCCCCGCACGGTGGTCTAGTGGCTATGGTACTCGGTTGCTGATCCGAGGGTCGTGGGATCGAATCCCGGCCGCGGCGGCTGCATTTTGATGAAGGCGAAATGTTGAGGCCCGTGTACTGTACGATGGCAGTGCACATTAAAGAATCCCAGGTGCTCAAAATTTCCGGAGCCTTCCACTACGGCGTCTCTCATAATAAAGACGGGTTATGGGATGTAAAACCCTATAAATCAATCAATCAAGGGGTAGGGGTGGGGGGTATCCAACACGGGCCCTTGAGGTGCGAACCAAGCACGTGATAAGTATACCAGTAATCTACGGAGGCTTCTCCCGCACGGTATGTAGAGTAAATAAACCTAATGCACGAGTTGCAATGACGGTGCTTGTGCAACGTGAATTGCGTCTCTAATGTGTGATAAGCACTATCGCAGTAAAGCATATGTTCTGATATCATTCGGTATGGCTTTGTGAAACTTTGCTCGATCATGCAGGAACACTTCGACGAACGACGCTTATGACAGCACATCAACGCACCGTATAGAGCATTTTTCTTCGACAAAACAGACGTGTGTGCTTTGGGCTAACGTGAGTGCCAAGGTTACGTCGCACCATTAGCTACCATTCAGTCGCCATGGTGCTGTCGACGATCCTGGTTAGTGAGTGGGTACTGATGCACTTTTCACAGGGACTTTGATCCTACTCGAAAACACATTGGCTGAATGCCAACAATCGTCACAGGCAGTTTCCCTGCAGACTGCTTTGCGTGACACCGATTCCCACAATGCGTAGGATCTGCAGGATTTTGTTCAAAGAATGGCATGTATTGTAAGTAACCTTGAGGTGCATTCCATTTCTAGAAACTGCAATCGTCACTCAAGCGTAACCACCGTTAATTCACCACTCCGTCTTTCTCATTTGCAATCACGGGAACTAATTGCCCTATCTGCCTTTTTCACAAGATTTCATACAGTGTCGATCATTTAACGCTGCCTCGTGTACAACCCTCTCGCACGTCACATAGCTTAAACAACCCATTAAGCTTTCGTCGCAGTTTACGTAGAAATGTAACATTTCATTCATTCGCTTGGCCACAGCTTAATAGCCGCTAGAGTGGTCTTCCGCGGAGCGCATCGTTAACATTCGTTTTCCGGCTAATTCTAGCGCTGAAGTAGCGGCCATTGTTCACAATTTCGAATGTGTGATTACTATTGTATATGAATGTTTTTACTTCTCACTGTTTGGTACTGACAGTCAATAAGCATTGTATAATCATCTCATGCTCCTGATATTAGCCCTACACATGTAATCAGCCCTCAGCATGCTGCAGCCTGTGAGGCGAATTCATTAAGCAAAAATTCAGTACAGTACTATTATCTGCACCCCATCCCTCACGTAATACACACAGAAACACAAACGCACGTATAGGAGTTAGCACTTACGCACTGGAAAAGATCCGGTAGAGTCTGGCGTAGTGCGATCACTGAAGGTATTGACACCAAGAATGCCGATGGTGCTTGATGAAGCAATATTGCTGCTGCAACGCAAAGCTCATACTTTGGCTCCTTTTTCAGGAAATGCCCGATCATAGAAAACTGTCCATAAGGAAAGATAGCATTACACTTCACCCTGCATATCAAAAAGAACAAATCAATGTCATGCTTCGGCTCTTGATGCAACGAGAACAAGCGCTTTCGCTTCCCCCCCCCCCTTTTTTTTTTTCACGCATGGTTAAGTGAACAGAAATTTGTTCAGGTGGCGTTGCTGCTGAGCACGAGTGCTATTGACCACTTGGTTGATTAGGCTTTTCTGGCAGCTTTTCACCTTTGCTGTTGTATTTGTTCAATGCAACTCTTACCTTTCATGTTGGTGCGGTCTGCAGTATTTAATAAATAAATAAATAAATAAATAAATAAATTTCGCGTTCTCGCACCGTAGGGGAAGCATCAAAGGCCACGACATTGCATTACCACGAAGGTCGTAGTTTTATTGGCCATGCAGGTCGCACTAAGCAGTCACTTACTCATTAAATAAACAAACCGGGTTCCATGCGTGCGGAGACAAACAAAAACAAGTGCCGAATTCACAGGAACTCTCTTCCGTGAGTGCTTGTTGCGATTGGCCGGCCGGCTTCGATAATGATATATCCAGACTGAGAACTGATGCGAACATTCTCTTAAGAAAATCTTTAGCGCAACATGTGTTTGTGAGTTCGGGCCCATCCTCGATGACCGCGAATCCGGGAGGGGATGAACGTGGGTGTTCAAAATTTGTTCGACCAATCGAAATAGTTGGAGTCCAACAGCAAGTTAAAACTAAGAAAAAAAATAGTTTTTGTGAAACAAAAAAAGAGAAAGAAACATGGCACAACGAACAGTCGAGAGCATGCACGTACGCACGTTGCAATCTCAGCGTTCAAATGACCTCAGAACATCTAAAACAGTTTCTTTCTTCTGATGCGTGACAGGGTCCCGCAACACGTGCTTCCCATCCATCGATTTTATCTCTGGCGAAGCCTTTGCGCTTGAAGCGCTGATTTTTGGATCCGATAATGAAATGAAGGGTTTCTTGAACCCCGGAGGTTTACCGTCTCTTGCAGGGTGGAAAGGGGAATGGAATGCAAATGACGCAGCTTCAAGATACTCGAAGCAACAAACACTCAAGAAGATTGTGTCAGGGACGCTCAACATCGATGCCACGCAGCGGCGGCAGCGACAGCTATACAGCAAACTGAGGTGCAAATTTTCGCCCTGAGCGTAAGTCGACGGGTGCTATACGAGCTCGAAGGCGGACCCTATAGTGTTCACACAGATCGACAAGGCCACATCTTTGGATTTCCTCCTTAAGTAGCTCCTGGGCGCCGAATATTCGAGCCACCTACGTGGGACCGTCCACTTAGCAATTTTTTTCCCTTTTCTGCTTTGCATTCTCCCTTTCTTATTCTTTTCCTGTGTTTAATCCCGGGCGTGTCTATTTTCTTCGTGGAGGCGTCTTGCATAAATTTACTCCAGCTCGAATTGGATCTGCGCCAGAATTTTAAATTACGCCGAAGAAGAAAGCCCGTGGGGTTCTCGCGTGAATGGCGGCGCTGAAAAATGAGCCTGAGAGAAGCAGTGCGGCTCCGAGGAACCAAGTGACGAATCCACGATCTCACGAACAAACAGGCGTTGCAAAGAAACAGAGGAGAAAGAAAAAAGGTTGGCTGACGAAAAGAAGGTAATGGAAATGACGAAGTTGGGTTTGGTGAGTATTTGGGGGAGGAAGGGGGGGGGGGGCGACCTGAATTCGTAACGAAACAAAGGCAGAATCGTACAACTACAGAAGACGACAGCGCAAAGTGAACCGGCCCCCATGATTCGTGACGGGCGTTTGCGACTTCGACGGAAACATTGTGGCAAAGGACTTGGTAGCCGATGATGTTGAAAGACGCGGGAAGGCTATACAGTAATGAGATACCCCAATAAGGTAATGTGTAACAGGGACGCTTGAAATTCGAAACTCCTCCGTCCCTGTAATCTGGGCAGAAAGTCCCAAGTAGCATATCTGCTATGTGAGTCGTTCTTCTTTGATTGTGGGCCTAAAACCACATCATTTGAAACCACAATTGGCGTCATGTTAATTATCGTTCGGACTTGCGCCACTGCCCTCATGTACCGAGGATGTTTGCCGTGCTTGCAGTGGAGAGCGCAGAAAGCTTCTGAAAGAACAGCTACGATAGTAAAGATGCTCACTTGCAACTGAGTTCATGGGAAAAGAACCACCCATCAGGAAACGCGATGAGCATGTGCTAACATCTAAAGAAAATTTCACGAAACTAAAGCAAAAAAAGATGTGTCCAAATAAATATATAAACACAAAGTCCGTCTAGAACCGAGCAGGCATCGCTACGTTAAAAAAAAATCAATGAATTTTTTATTTCATAAATGTTTTTGCAGACTCGAGGGACCTTTAAATAAAGTATTCCCCCCCCCCCCCCCCTTTTCTTTTAACATATCGTTATCAACTTTTTAATGCATTGTACAGTGTTCTTTCCGCTTTCGCGATCGCATTGCACAAATCACTCTTTAGAGGCGACGAACATTAATCTGGGAATCTTTTCTGGTGTTCTCGGCTGATGCCACTCAAGCACCTCGAGCGCCAGACGCTCGTTTGCCGTCTTGTGATTCCTCGGGCTGCGCTGAAGTTCGCTTATAAAAAAAACAGCTCCACTAACGTGAAACCTGGGGAGGTGCAAAGCAGTGAACACATCCGTCGCTGAGCTGAACCGGTTTTGATCAATCATGCACTTCTTTTGCCCCGTCGGACATCGTCACTGAAGATCAGATGGTATTGACCGAACCAAATAGCGGGAGCGATACGTTCACCTGTCATTTCATCTGTGGGCCAGGAACATTAACTCTTTGTTTATTAAGTCTACTGACGGAGCACCAATACAGCGATCACCATCGTCCTTTATCTGATGAGCCTCGAGGATTTCCCTATCAAGTCTGCCCTTATTCCTGCCGGTGACCTTAGTGTCGTACAAAAGCGCAGTGCAACCGCATTTGCTCTACAGTGCGCTGGTGGGTGCGCTGCGCTCTGCAGGACCTCCACAGAGTACCGCGAGTTCTTTTAATCTCTCATTAAGACAGCGTCCCGTCTGCCCTATATGAAATTTGCCGCAACTGAGTAATATCTTGTACAAGTACAAGGTACATAGGACGTCGTGCGGGTCTTGTCACGAGCCTTTCTCTTGTCGTCTATGCTTGCGAGGGCGCATATTCGAGAAAGCCTGAGGGGAGTAGCAGTGAACTGTGAAAGCAAGGTCAACACCTTGTTTCTTCCCACTGCTTTTGAAGTTGTGAGAGATAGTAGAGAATTTTTGTTTGTTCGGCAACCCGCAATACGCAAAGCACTTTCTGTAGAGCGGTATACCGGGTGTAAACAGCGCATGCGCAAAAACTGGCGGACCACCCGGAGCGTACACCTTCCGCTTCGAATCTTTGGAGTGGTCGTCGCGCCCTCTGTAGCCCTCGAGTTACTGACTTGTATTTGCTTTAGTTTTGTATCATGAAGCTTCGAGAGTAAAGCATCCGTGACAATTCGGCATGGTTTCTGAGCACGACACCACAATTGTCGAGGCTGTAGGCTTAGCGAATGGCCGCCGTAATTTCGGAGGACACAGGCCACACGGTCTTGCTTATTCTGTTTATCACCCATAGCTGGTGCCACTTGACTGTTAAAAAAAAACGCCATACGCTATCCAGGTATCCGGTACGTCTTTGCCTATACGTTTTACCGGATACACTAAAACTCTCGTAGTGTTGATGTAAGGCATCGCGACGTACTTGCTATGCTTCTCACGCGAGTTGCAGCGGGTGGGGCCTGAAGCTTCTTTAAAAGGGTAAATCCCACCGCAACCAGCACACTTTAAGGAAAACCAGAAGCTCTTAGCCATGACAGCTGAAGGTCAAAACTATGGCCCACCCGGTGATCACATGACTTAAAGCGGACTTGAGACACCAACATGAGGCAAGCAACAAAACACTAACCCAAACACCGTACCACGTTAATGCGACGACGCGAGCTTGTGTTTCCCAGGCGCGTCACGGCGGGAGGAGAGAATTGAAGCGCAAGTCCTTACCGTGACGCCATCCCCGCTCTTCCGCCAGGCGGAGCCACTCCAAGTTCTTGGGGCTAATAGCTTGCCGTGTTGGCGGAAGATCATTGGATCACTATCACGTTCTATTTACCATGTCACCCAGCTGCTAACGGCGTTGCTGAATGCTCTGTAAGAGCCACGAAGCAGTACATCAAGGTACACGCAAACTTACCTGGAGGTGGTTGGATGTTGCTTTCTCAAAGCCAGTGTGAGACATCACAACCGTTTGTGCAGGTGAAGTCTTGGATGCAGTATTCTTTTTTGCGATTTCCTGGGCTGCACCGCTACTTGAGACGGACTATGAATTAGGCATTCTTGATAACAGTTCGATTTCTGGAGGCACAAAAACTGCGAAGCAGGAAGTGATGCACGAAACGTATATAAAGAGAAACCTCGACAGAATAGCAGCAGCAGCGTTCCACTCATAATGCGTGGAGGGTATACATACCTTGTTATGTGGAAAGGAAGTTCCAAAGACAAGTTTTATGCACCCTTGTAGTAAGGACTGCTTCGTAGCATGGTATCTTGGAGACCATTTGGTACCTCGAAGTCTACAAGCAGGCTGAATGAGCCTCCACCAGCGATGTCGTGAAATATTACAACAAGAATAATACATCAATTTTTGCTGTATTACGTCCTAACCACGATAGGATTATGAGAGAGGCCATAGTGGAGGGCTCCGGAAATTTCTACCATCTGGGTTTCTTTAACGTGCGCTGATATCGCACACTACACGGGCTTCAACATTTCGCCTTCGTTGAAATGATTTCACCTGGGAGAGTGAAGCGGCCTGCGTGTGAGGTGTCAAAGAGAGATTAGGTGTGAAGAGGAGGAACAAGCGTTCTGGAAGTGGACAATGAATAGTGGACGGCACCCGTTTCGCTCAAGGTATGTCTCGATAAATCACCTTAAGAGAATACTACAAAACTTACTAACTTTTAAAACGTGATTGCGACGAGTCTCCGACGCAGTAGAACTTCATGTATTCGCTGACTGCACAGCAATGGCTCATCGTACGCTGTGCCTACCGGTTACTGCATGCTACGACCATTTTTAATCGCGCAAAGGCGAACTAAAAAAGGTGCGCATTCGTTTGTTTTCCGGATCACGCGAAATTTTGGGTGTTTTCACAGTACCTGAGAAGTGCGAAAAATCGGATTTGGAACGCCTCGAGAGCCACAGAAAGCGTTCTTCGAGTCAGCAAACTTGAAGCCCGAGAGGTGGGCGGTGTTGGGCAGCAAAACCAACCGCTGTACGTGTGTGCGTGTGTGTGTGTGCGCGCGCGCGCGCAAAGAAGCCTCTATAGTAATAACAAAGAAGTGCGCCACACCTAGGCGAAGCGGGGGCCAACAAGGTAACTGAGCTCTGAAATCGTTTGGCAAAGTTTGCCGAGCGTACTACCTCAGCACAATTTTAAATTCGCAGTTTTGGTGAACACTTTCCCCTTACCCAGCGCAGGGTAGCCAACCGGAGATCGCCTCTGGTTAACCTCCCTGCCTTTCCTTTCCCTTTCACTCTCTCTCTCTCTATCTCTCTGTCTTGGTGAATACTGTCATCAACATTAATCTTCCACTGCGTTTTAAGTTCGTTTTCTACACGTACTCGTGCAAAATGCACGTAGCCAACCAAAACCTTAGTCTTTCTAATTGTAGGAATGTATGTAGCGAAAGGCTAATTCACTTGGGCGCTTAAATGTGGAACTTAATTGCAAGGGAAATTAAACTTGCACGCAACTTTGATTTCACTTGTAAAATACATTTTGTAAATCATGTTGTTAACTAAAGATAAGTACACGTTCATATTCCTTTGCGACCCAACTCGTACGTTAATCTTTTGTAGTTTCCTGTAATTTTGATTGCTTCGAATTTTCAAAGCAGTTATACTATTTGCGTCTACCACGTCACCCTTACAAAAATTTTATTGAGAAACTATTGAAACAATATTGGTCAATGTTAAGAATTGTGCTGGACAGTCACTGTCTCTCCGTTGAAATATCACTTATTTCAATCTTGACACTTCTGGAATCATGCCCATGGAAATATTGTTGAAAGTCTTTTGAGCAAGTAGTGGTTGAGTTGGTACCATCGAAAGTGCAGTCGCAACAGAAAAAGATTAGCACAAGTGCCTCATGACCGGAGCCGAAAAATCTCGGCACGCACCGTTATTGTTCCCGAGCACGCCTATAGCGAGAATGGGAAGCACATTCCATTTTCCAAAGAAAGGGTAGCTTGCAGAAGGAAATCCAACAAAACGCTTGCATTTTAACGTGAAAGTGTTTTATGCCGGGGTCCACCAAGAAATTTGTGACGTACTTCCGTAACGGAAGTAGATGTCTGCAAAATAAACGCTGGAATTTACAATAGAAAAAGTACCACTCACTAAGATTCGAAGTCACAGCCAGCCAGGGTGCGACGGTAGGAGCTCGAAGCGCTACCACCGCACCCCCGACAGACTTACAAGAAAGAAGAAAGAAACGGGCCTTATATTTTTGCTACACCGGTTCACAATTTGTATCTAATTTATGTCCGTTCGGTTAAAGCAAAGATATTTAATAAGCAAAATTGCTTTTAAATTAGCATAGCCTCCATTTGACTGCACGCTTGATTCTCAGCGGTGGTACCGCCACGTAGGTGCGATAGAGCGAAGTCGTGTATTGTCGTGCTATATGCGCGCCAGCATTTAGCGCTTCAGTAGTCTCGATACCTGTACCTCTATCGCCGCGCAGGCTTCGGCGTCCTGCTCGTCCTACCGGCGCGTTGCTTCAACCACGGCCGCTACGTAATTTGTCTTGTATGGCATATAGCCAGTTGCGTTGCGATGCGCTGTACTCCAGGAATGCAAAGACGCCCGCCTACTTGCAAATGCTGCGCCTTTCGCACAGCGAAGTGTGCGTTTAGATTCACTTTCGCTTGCAAGGCTTCATCATAGGGAATCGGAGATTTCTCTGTCGTTTCACCGCTTCAGGACGCTTCTGGTTTATGGCAGGTTTGCGCAGGGCGCTGGCGCGTTCACTGCAGCGTCTCGAGAAAATGTGAGTCGTTCGAAAGCTTTCGCTTGTGTGCAACTCTCGATGGGTCCTGTGAAGTGTGTAGGTGCTGCTGGTGTGTACATGCAAGGGGTTCACATGGGCGTAGCATCCAACCTCTCTCACGCCCCCCGATCAGATTCCTGCTTTTGTGCGAAGACAGGTTTCACTTCCGTGTTATACCGATTCTAATAACAAAGGTATCAACCACAATTTCTTAAAGAACTCGCTCATTGCTTATCGGTATAATCACGCTGACCACCCCTAGCTGCTTTGAAACATGGAATGTGCTTATATGCTTAGCGCTCTCGCTGTAGGTGTACTCGGGAAGAACAGCACCGCTTGTCGTGATTTTGCCGCTCTTGTCATCAGCCACTTGCGCCAATCTTTTTTCCGTTTAGACTGTACGTGGTGGATTAAAAGTTCGTTTTTATGCTTGTTGTGAATATTTATGGAGTTAACATTGAAGCAGCATTAAAATTTACATATATACTTTTCTTAATCAAGTCGAATTGAGTTCAACGCGCCCTCGCCCACGAGAGACAACGCTGACGCATGCAGCGTCTACTAGCGAGTTTCTTTAATGAAAAAAACCGACTGCTCGCGCGGCACAACCGTTCACCGGCCACCCCGTATATATAGGCACTGGATCTTGACCTGCAGTGCAGTGCCGGTGGGAGATTTCTCTTGTGCGCAGTTGAACCACAAGGATTCGCAGCGTGCGCGTTAACTAAATTAATCCGGAACTCGGCACAATCTACGACGTGGGAGTGCAGGATTTCTCATAAAGACCAGGAGCATAAATGACTACGCGTGTGTAAATATACACACGCGTTGTCATTCATTTACATGAACGAGTGGGCAATGTCACGGGTGATTTACGGTAACAGAGAACGATCTACAGCTTCGCCCACTCGTCGTGGTTCACTTCGTGGAGATGCGTGGAGTTTTTCTTCTGCTCGAACATGTGAGCCCGCCAGCCGCAGTTTTGCCAGTGTTGTTGTTGTTGTGGCCTCTATAGTTGGCACATACCCACGAGGGGGATTGGCCACACTACAAGTAATGACGTAGAGAGCAGGAAAATTAAAAGGCCAAGGCCAAAATCTTAGAAGAAATAAAAAGGAAGGAAGAAGTTCTAATTTAAAATAATAATTAGAATTTACTAAAAGAAACATTGGGGACGAAACCCTGTTGTCGACAGCACTAGCAGCGTAATATTCCGGAGGTAGTAGTAGGCTGAGGTCATGTGCGCAAGAGAAGAAAGGAGCGCACGTGCGAACGCTGCAGCACATCGGACTTTGCATGCAAGGAGCGTACGCGCACTCTTGGGCACCTGAACTAACGATGATGATGATTTTGTGATACAGGCGCACAAATTATGAGAGCTTGAAATACTTCGCATTAAAATTAAATAAAAAATCAATGGAAAAGTATCCATGGAAGATAAAACTTATGGAATAACAACGATAGTTTGCTTGATGCATATAGTTGTAGCTCTGTGGATGTTCAAAATTCAATGCGTACGAGTTCAGTCGAGCTTGACAACCTCGCAATGGAGATCGAGTACCCAGTTTCATAAGGGACGAGAGTCGAAAGAAGCTGCAGCGTTCGCGATAAGATTTCAGTTTTAATTGTTTTTGTATTGTTTCTAATTAAAAATATTGCAAGTATTTGTATGTATTCAGACATTTATTTGATTAGGTAAAACATGCCATTGAAGCTAACATGTTATTGCACTTGTAAGCATATTCATAAACCTATTACCCGCACTTCTGCACCTAACCTGTGCTGAATTGGACTGATAACTAGTCACACATTCTGACGGTCTAAATATGTCTGTAACCACTCTTCTGTGTTAGGTGATTGAATAAGCATAGGTTGTCTGATTGATTAATGAAGCAATAACTATAAAATTATTCATTATTCATGAAGATTGCTCCTCTAGAGATCAGGGTTTTAGTCAAATAAAGGTCGAAATTCTGCCTACAGCGAGCTGAGAAGAACTGCCATCCTACACTCATCAACTGAGAAATGTCGGGGGATCATTTTTTAGGGGCTCCAAAGTGATTACAGTATTATTGGTAATGAGCTCGCCGATCATCTCGTACAGAAGGTCATGAATCGCCGATACCTTCTAAATGCGAAGCATCTCTTTGCAAACATAAGCCACTTTTACCGTATGTATCTATCTGTCTAGCGGCCTATACGTCTTTGTGCTCTCCTGGTCGTCCCGTTCACCTGGTATACACCAAGAATCGTATGGTAGGGTATAAAGGCAAAAACGAACATGAATGATTGATCTTTACGCCACTAACATCATAGGCTCGTCACGTAGAGCATGACTAACGATAATGCAATCACATGTGGCCCATACCCGCGCTCTGCCCGTGGTAGAGTGGTATGTGCCACAGCTGTTTGAACTTTATAAAGCCCATGTCTTGAACTTTATACAGCCCAACTAAACAGACATTTAACATTTCATTAGCCTACACTTTAAAACAAGAAATCATACCGTTTGGCGTAGTTTGCGATTTAAATGTAGGCATATAACAAGCACAAAGGCACAGACGAACGCGCACAATCTGTGAAGGCAACCTACCAAGCGGTAAGGGGGATAGGAATCAAACGCGCATCGGGCGCGTTATCCGAAGGTTGTGGGTACGGTGTTCACCGAAGGCTGGTGTCTTTTCTTTCGTCGAATTCAATACCGCTTCGTTTATGCGATAATTACTACAATACGGCAAAAAAGCAAAAAACAAACAAAAAACGCCTACAAGGAACTTCCCATATGCCTTCCTTGGCCTTATTGTTTCTTAGATTCTTGAGGTTGTGTTTAACAAAGAAACGAGCCTCTGATTCTTTGCCCTTTCGTTATTTCTTAGCGTGGGCCTTGTTCTGGCAGATTTGGTACCTTCAGATAGCATGATAGCGTTCCGTCGTCAGGGCCATTATACGTAATACGCCCCGCCACGGTGGTCTAGTGGCTATGGTACTCGGCTGCTGATCCGAGGGTCGCGGGATCGAATCGCGACCGCGGCGGCTGCATTTAGATGGAGGCGAAATGTTGAGGCCCGTGTACTATGCGATGTCAGAGCACGTTAAAGAACCCCAGGTGGTCAAAATTTCCGGAGCCCTCCATTACGGCGTCTCTCATAATCAGAACTGGTTTTGGGACGTTAAACCCCACAAATCAATCAATCAATCAATCAATCATCCCGTAATAAGACGACGTACTAGGTGACGCCTCCTGCAAGAAAAGATTGGCAGATCCCACGTGCAGTGGGAATCAAGGAAATGCGAAGCACGCCTAAGGAACGTAAACTGGATCTGCACTGTTGTCTCGCTATACCCATTTTGGTACATATGAAGTTAACGAAAAGGCCGCAAGAGTACCAAGACTTTGGCATGCAAAACATGCCGCTCATGACATGCATGTCATAATTTTCATGCTATGACCTGTCATTTATGTTCGTCATGCAGTCATTTTGTGCCATACCAGTTTTCGTACACAATCCATTAACGAAACGGCCAGCAGAGACCAAGATTGTGGCACGTAAATCATGTCGCTCATGACATGCATATTATGATTTTCATGTTATGACCTGTCGTTTATGTTCGTCATGCAGTCATGTTGTGGCATACCAATTCTCGTATACATCCCATTAACGAAACGGCCAGGAGAGCACCAAGACCGCGGCATGTAAATCATGCCGCTCATGACAGGCGTGTCGCGATTTTCATGTTATGACCTGTCATTTATGGTCGTCATGCAGCCATGTTGTGGCATACCAATTCTAGTATACATCCCATTAACAAAACGGCCAGGAGAGCACCAAGATTGTGGCACGTAAATCATGTCGCTCATGACATGCATATTATGATTGTCATGTTATGACCTGTCGTTTATGTCCGTCATGCAGTCATGTTGTGGCATACCAATTCTCGTATACATCCAATTAACGAAACGACCAGGAGAGCACCAAGACCGTGGCATGTAAATCATGCCGCTCATGACATGCGTGTCATGATTTTAATGTTATGACCTGTCATTTATGGTCGTCATGCAGTCATGTTGTGGTATACCAATTCTCGTATACATCCCATTAACAAAACGGCCAGGAGAGCACCAAGATTGTGGCACGTAAATCATGTCGCTCATGACATGCATATCATGATTTTCATGTTATGACCTGTCGTTTATGTTCGTCATGCAATCATGTTGTGGCATACCAATTTTCGTGCACATCCCATTAATGAAACGGCCAGGAGAGCACCAAGACGGCGGTATGTAAATCATGCCGCTTATGATAGGCGTGTCGCGATTTTCATGTTATGACCTGTCATTTATGGTCGTCATGCAGTCATGTTGTGGCATACCAATTCTCGTATACATCCCATTAACGAAACGGCCAGGAGAGACCAAGATTGTGGCACGTAAATCATGTCGCTCATGACATGCATATCATGATTTTCATGTTATGACCTGTCGTTTATGTTCGTCATGCAATCATGTTGTGGCATACCAATTTTCGTGCACATCCCATTAATGAAACGGCCAGGAGAGCAGAAAGTCGTAGGGGGATAGATAGATAGATAGATAGATAGATAGATAGATAGATAGATAGATAGATAGATAGATAGATAGATAGATAGATAGATAGATAGATAGATAGATAGATAGATAGATACGCTCAAAGTCGGGGAAGTTCGCTAAGAAAAGTGTTCCGCACTCGCCGCCATGACTACATGGGGCGTTGACTAACACTCCAAGGAGTAAATGTTCAGAAATACCCAATAATGTTTGTGGAGCATCGGGCGAGTTATGTGAAGGTTTCTAGTTCGCGGTACCCACCGACGGCTGGTGTATTCTTTCGGCCACTTGAATTACTTTACCTTTTGTCATAACTACTACTCTACAGCAAAAAAAAAGAACTACAAATAACTTCCCCTATGCCTTCCTTGGCCTCATTGTCTGTTAGATCCATGAGGCTGTGTTTAACAAAGAAACGAGCGCCCTTCATCCATTCGCCTTTCGTTTTATATAATCCTACGCTAGACAGTATTTAAAAGCAGTTGTCATTTCATCATGGTATACATATTCAATATCGATGATGTCTGCTTTGAATCACACTTCTAGTGTACCTGGAGTTAATTTGACGCTGACGTTCCCTTGTTGGAAGACTGCCTCGAAACTAGGAGCATAGCTATGTTGTTTGTCAAAATTGGAACGGTTTCTAAACTTGAGTGCAGCTTGCGGCTAAAGGATGAGTCCTGCTACGGAAGACCCGTCAAGAGATCTTGTTTTACTGCTACGATAACAAGCAACGAATGAATGTGAACAATCGAAGTCATGTCCTAACGCATCTCCTTCTTCATGAAGCTAAAATAAGAAAGTCACTCCAGTGGCCTGATTAGTTGAAGTAAATTCTTTCGCTTCCATCGTAACTTGCTGGAGGACTTAGTCATGACGAAAGAACAGGCTTCTTCCCTCACATGGCTGACGCGGCAAGTGTTTTCACGTCATTATAAGGCTGTATTACGCGCTGAACGACACGATAATTCAGTATACAGACATATTTAGCAACGCAAGCCAGTAAACAGCGTGTGCCGAGCATCGAGACGAAATTAAAAAAAAAATACGGCATCTTTAACACAAGCAAACAAACAAACAAACACACAACAACAACCTGAGTTATCTTCAAAGGGTGAACCGAGAGACGCACCGCACAATAACCATTGGAATGACACACTCCGACGGCTTCCGCTGCGGGACAGGGGCAAGGAGGGAGGGACCCGCGAGGCGTGCGACCATCATCATAACGTTCGTGACTGATGAATCCTTCCCAGGGGACCCGCGAGTGTGTGTGTATATATATATATATATATATATATATATATATATATATATATATATATATATATATATATATATATATTACTGGAGTCGTTGAAACGAGGGGAAGGCGGAAAGGTGGGGGGAGAGAGAGAGAAAGAGGCGGCGACTGCGAGGCAGCGACCGTGGTGAGTTTCCTTTTCCGACTGCCAGTTCTTCCGGCCGCGCGCGGCGTACGCATCAAACTGAACGCCCCCCTCCCCCCCTCTTTCCCTAACTCCCCTCTCTCTCACTTTGCGGGGATATAAATGCCCGTCATTACGCAAAAGAAGGCGAAGGCGAACGGGGGTGCGAGCAATTCAGACGCGGCATGTCCGCCGGGCATCGTGCAGGCCGATGTGCTTCAATGAATGAAAAACGGTCCCCTCTCTGCTTTTCTTATATTCTTGTCATCCCAGTGATTGGTTTCCCTTTGAAATGCGAAGAGAGGGTAGAATGGGAGAGGGAGAGAGAGGAAGGGAAGTGAATAAACGAAGGTGACTGCGGGGGAATGCAATACAGTAGACTCTTGTTTAAAAAAAGTGTCCTCCAACGCCGTCGTGGATGCATCTGTTCAGACTCGCGTCGCTGAGTTGCGCCGCTCCATATCGCGATGTGCACTCGCTCGCGCGATGATGTGCCTGGATATGTGCAGTATATATACCCTGTATATATATATACTGACAAAAATGTGCAACTGATCTTTTTTGTTTTGTTTCATTGTGCAAAACAGAGAGAGTGCTTAAAAGCTCCTTGGCCTGCGTGCAGGGCGCATCACAGTCGCAGCGTAACATAGACCCTGCTGCGTACTCTCTCGATCTCTTTCGATCCTCTTCATTGTCGTCCACTCCTTGTTCATCGCCTCCTTCCTTTACTTCTTCACCATCGTATTCTTTTTCCTCCTCTGCTCCGTTTTCAGCCTCCTCTTCCTCCCACTTATTTTCCCTCGCCTTCGTCGATGAAACCACAGCCTGCGGCTGCAAACACATGATCTCCTGAAACACGGCTCCTACCATCAGAACCGTGGCGGAAGACACAAGGTGTCCCATCAAGTAACCAGAGTCAGTCAAGGCTGAGCAGCACCGCTCTTGTTGAGGGGAGGTCGAATCCGCTTTTTTCTTTCTTTCTTTTTCTTTCTTTGCCTCATTGTGAGCGAGGGCAGCTGCGGACACTGGCGGCGGCGGTGGACACCATCGCCACCAATATTGGTCATTGTAACGAACCAATAACGGCTTACCCTGTAAAACGCTGCTTTTTGTGTGCTGATTTTTTTTCTCTTGATTTTAACACTATTAGACAATTAGTTATAGTGTGCTCACGCCGGCGTTAATGCCAGCCAGACTACTCGGAGGCGTCGGCGAAAGCTTTCCGCTGTACTTACAAAGAGCTGTTGGCGGGAACATGTCACGTGATCACCCAAAATCACGTTACAAAATGTCATGTGACTTGCTCTTGCCGAAATCACGTAACGAAATGTCACGTGACATGTTCCCGTTAAAATCACGTAACGCAATGTCACGTGACAGGTTTCCGCCAAAATCACGTGACGCAATGTCACGTGGTATTGCATGATGCGTGAAAAATTGCGGCTAACTTAAACAGCTTCGCTGTTAAAATTGGCGGTTCTTTCGGTTAGCTTAAGCAGCTTCACGGCTAAAATAATTCTTTTAGAAGCGTATGGACGCGAGCCACTTGGCACGACTGTTTCACTGTGAACAGCAGCTGTAGAAACACTGAGAAGTACTACATGTTTGTACTGGCACCCAGAACTCGTTGGCTGCCCGCTCTGGTCCTGGGATCTTCCTTGTCCGCGAAAAAAAAAAAAAATGACAGGGACTGAATTCACAAGGCTCCGCTTTCGTAAGTTTGTTTTCTCATTGGCCTGCCCCCTCGCCACGGTAGACTAGTGGCTATGGCACTCGGCTGCTGATCTGAAGGTCGCCGGATCGAATCACGCCCGCGGCGGCTGCATTTAGATGGAGGCGAGATGTTGAGGCCCGTGTACTGTGCGATGTCAGTGCAGGTTAAAAAGAACCCCAGGTGGTCGAAATTTCCCGAGCCCTCCATTGCGGCGTCTCTCGTAATCATGTCGCGGTTTTGGGACCTAAAACCCCAGAAATCATTGGTCAGCCGGCTTCGCTGATATTACCCACCGCGTCAGGATTTCCTGAAATACTCTTACAGGAGCATCTTTAACGTAAGGTGTTTTTGCGAACACACGCCTAGAGGCCAAATTCATACTTTTTTTTTTTTTTGTTCTGAAGTGCTGTTTGCGTCTTCAGCTCTCTCCCGTTGGACGTTATCCGCTTAATCGTCATTGGCGGGCTGCTGGCCCTGTGAACCGAATAGCCTTTGTTTCTTCCCTTCTTTATTTTCTTTTCTTTGAGCGGGGGGAGGGGTGGAGGGGAGAGCGGCCTCTGTTTAAACCACTTGACAGTATGTCGTGAGATGTGCCGGCGGCAGCTTTTAAATGCGGTTCTCGAGCTACTTTTGACCCGACCAGTCTCGACGCCTCGATGGCCGCGTCGCCGGCAAGCAAGCCTACCCTCATGCGAATCCCTGCATGCAATGGCGCGCGCTTACCGTCACGGGAATCAATACATTGTCCGCCAGAGGCGTGCCGCGTTCTTAACGTATATACTACACACTGCGTATGATAGCGGTGGCGGCGCCACTCGCTTGCCTGAAGCCTCGCGATCGTAAATTTGCGATCTACGCTATCGCTCATGAAGAAAACCGAGGCGCGGTGGTTATAGCCTGACGCCCCAAGGCGGAGAGAAAAGCCGCGGCGTCTGCTGCTGTGCCGCCGGCCTTTGTTGCTGCCGTGCTTGACTTGTGCGAGACGCGTGGGAGAATGGCGGCGCCATATACCGTGCACGGTTTCGGCAGCTCGTTCGTTTCCTTTGATCACGCCGTACGAAGTGGGGCGGCACGCCAGAACCCCTCCTTGCGCTTATGAATCTCGCCTGAACTGCTGCTGTGCACGAGTGCAGCGTTTTGTTCTCCTTTCTCTGTTTCCTTCTTTTTTCTTCTTTTCTTTTTGCACTTTCTGTGCCTGCGTGTCAGTACCGGCAGAATGCAGAGGAAAGCGCTAACGTATGGTTGACGTCATCATCAGTTTACGTCGTCATAAATTTTCCGGCGATCCATTTACGTGTGCAGAATAGAAATGAATGAGAGCTCAACAGTAAAAGTGGCCCCGATGTGATGCAAGGAAGGCGCGCTGACTAAAACAACCGCGCATGCGGAAGAACGAAAAAGAAACAAAAAAAAAAAAACGCCCGCTGCAGCATGCTAGTTAGTTAGGTTAGCGCTGTTTAGTTTGAAGCGTGCGAATTCAGCTAGCAGATGGCGAGCAACGAGCTATTTTAAAGCAGCAAGAACGTTAATGATCGATTTTGTAATGTAAGTCCAATGAAATATGTTTGGCGTTGCGGCAACGGGGAAAAAAAAAATCTGGCACGTCCCACGTGCTGCGAGAAATCGAAGTTACGCGAAGTAGTCGGCGAGGTTCTGCCTTTGCCGCATTGTCTGGCTTTGAGACAAACGTTACAAGGCGGATCGATGTCTCTGTGTCAGCTGAGTAGTTGCGAGCTTGACGCCGACAAACAAGCTCGTCCACACCCCTAAAGTTTATAAAGTACCACCATATATATGGGCGGAGTATGCATCCGGATATAACGTTGATTTATTTATGGGGTTTTACGTCCCAAAACTACGATATCATTAGAGAGACGCCGTAGTGGAGGACCCCGGCAATTTCGAATGCTTGGGGTTGTTTTATGTGCACCGACATCGCGCAGCATACGGGCCTCAGCAATTTTCTCCATCGAAATACAGCATCCGCCACCGGGATTCGATCCCGCGACCTTCTGATCAGCAGCCGAGCGTCATCGCCACTAGCGCACCGTGGCGGGACTCGACATAACGTCGGCATTCACATTCGAGTTGTAAACGTCCCTTTGAATGAGAAGAGATGCGCTCTGAAAGGGAAAATTTCATTGAGAGATGCACTCTACGGCCCGCTGACGAGAGTACCATAAGCACCGTTCGTTCACGCGTTCGTGCGAGGTCAAGCATCGCTTTACCATGATAGTGCAATATTTAAAAAAAAATAATAATAACCGCCGGATCCCACGCATTGTCGGAATCGATGTCATGCGAAGCAGTCAACTTGGAATTTGCTTATGGTGAACTGTTTGGCATTTAGCCAAGTGTTACGACTATAGGATTAATGTCTGTGTGCAAACTGAGCACAATCAACATCACCACGACTGCTGACTGCCGCTGATGGTTTATTTATAATGCGTGAAGCGCGCGAAGAGCAGTCATGGGCGAGTGGTAGCGAGCTTGCCTGGCACCTCGGTGTCCCTGCATGGTTCGATTCCTACCCACCAAACCAGGCGTATGTGCACAGTTGTCTGTATCTGCCCGCTTGTAATGTCAACATTTGAATCACGAGCTACAATACACGGTGTGTCTGTCTCTTGCTTTTAACCCGCTCAAAGCATGTTCTCCCCAAATTTTCATTTTGGGTGGTCACTGATTAAGATGAGCTGTGATGTTAAGATTGAATCACCTGCGGCGCATGCCCACATAACCCTGGCCGAGCAGGGCAGGTATAAGTCGCATGTCATTGTACTGTCGTCAGTCGTGACGTACGTGACGAGCGTGTCATTTTAGCGATGTCTACATCAATAAATCATGTTCGCCATACATTGATACCCAACCATCTCAATCTTGGTATGAAAGAAATTGTTTTTTTTTTTTTGTGGGGTTTTACGTCCCAAAACCAGTTCTGATTATGAGAGACGCCGTAGTGGAGGGCTCCGGAAATTTCGACCACCTGGGGTTCTTTAACGTGCACTGACATCGCACAGCACACGGGCCTCAACATTTCGCCTCCATCGAAATGCAGCCGCCGCGGCCGGGATTCGATCCCGCGACCCTCGGATCAGCAGCCGAGTACCTTAGCCACTAGACCACCGTGGCGGGGCAAAGAAATTGAAGAGACGACTGCGATCATGTAGCCAACATTAGCAAGCACTAGCCATCAGTAGCTGACAACTAGCTAATGTTACAGTGTGCTATCTACATTACCCACCAATCAGCCACTACTATCCAAAATTAGCAGAAGCTAGCCATTACGAGCGACCATTAGCAGGCGCCTAGCAGGCAGTACAGCCGAGCAAACATTAGGCAGTGCCAGTCAACAGTTCACCTACACTAGGCACCGTTGTGCATCACTCAACGAAAATTCGCCAGCCGATGTTTTTGTTGTGCAAGTAAACAAGGTATATGTCATGGCACATGTCGGGTAGAAAGCGCCTTTATTATTATTAGGCATAGTTTCTTTAGGCGGGTCAGATGAACCTCAAGCGACCTTTGCTGGCGACCTCTTGAGGTAGTTCTATATGTCCTAACCGTTCACGAATGGCTTAACATATGAATCCCGTGACACGAATGACATAGGTAAGAAGATAGCGTTGTAGCCATCTGCTTTTTTTTTTAATGGGGGGAGAGGGGGGGGGGGGGCGCTGTGCTTAATGTGCACGATGTAACATAAAAGATAGTGGCTATGGTACTCGGCTGCTGATCCGAGGGTCGCGGGATCGAATCCCGGCCGCGGCGGCTGCATTTCGAGGGAGGCGAAATGTTGAGGCCCGTGTGCTGTGCGGTGTCAGTGCACGTTAAAGAACCCCAGGTGGTCGAAATTTCCGGAGACCTCCACTACGGCGTCTCTCATAATCAGAACTGGTTTTGGGACGTTAAACCCCACAAAACAACAACAACAACAACAACATAAAAGACGTGGCTGGGCAGTATGGGTGGCGGTTCTGACACATACAGTTCACTGACCTACAACGTAACAGCGAATCAGAATTTGACAGGGAAATCACAGCACATGAGCGTTTACTGTTTCAACATAGTGCGTTAGGTAAACATCGCTGTGCGGCACAAATGGTGTACGCGGCATACAAACATCTCGGCCCGTATCCACAAAAGCGTCTTACGCTAACCGATTGTAAGCTAATATTTCAGACATAATCAGAAGAAGAGGCGTGCAGGACACGGACACAAAGAGAGCAGTGAACACCACGAACGCCGACTAACAACTGATGCACAGCACAGAGGCGAAAAAAAAAATGAGAAGACACACATGCGCAGATAAGCTGTGTGTCTTCTTTCTTTTTCGCCTCTGTGCTGTGCATCAGTTGTTAGTCGGCGTTCGTGGTGTTCACTGCTCTCCTTGTGTCCGTGTCCTGCACGCCTCTTCTTTTGATTATGGACTGTTACCAACTCGCTCAACTTTCTGTCCTTTTGTATTTCAGACAGTCGCAATGTTGGACATTTCATTGAGTACCCGGCCGGCCAACTGTACGTGCTTTTCCGCATTGGTCAGCGGATCTCGCTAATCATGTGACCAGCATCAGGACTGGCTGAAATGTTCTCTTAGGCAACATTTTTAGCGCAAGACGCCCTTTTTTTAAAATTCGGCTTCTGGTGCCTGCATTAACATTTTTTTTTTTTGCCTTTGTAGTGTACTACGAGATATGTCGAGACAACAGAACTTGACCGTCCTACCCATATAATAACGGCTCACATGTGCCGTTCGGTAGACGTTAAATCGTATACCGGAATAAGACATTCCAAACGGCTCTGAGTAAACGGAAGCAATGTGATGTCCCTCAAGTCGTTTCTGCAGCGAACGTTGAGCATTGCCTGATAGACGGCACAGCAACGAGACCCTCTCACCGCGATACGTGTTCTATGACAGCTTCCGGGTACTATACGAGAAAGACACATGGTTGAGGGAGGTTGCCGTGGCGGATCGATGTCGCGGGAATCAATGTGCTTGTACAGACTGTACGGTTTTCGCATTCGCGTTTGAAAGGTGTGACTGTGTGGGGAGAGATGGTAACTTGACTTAGGTCTCTGCCGAAAATTCGAGATAAGAATACGAGCAGGTGGCAATCGGAGCCGCGATGTCGAGTAAGCTTTTAAGAGTGCAGCTTTCCATCAGCTAGTAATGTTACTGCTGACATCACAGCATACTGCTGCTGCTGATGATGATGATCCCTCATATATGACGCATACCCACATCGGGGTATCAGGTCAAGACCTGATATGCCTAACCTTTAGTTGGCATTTGGCGAATACCGCAACGTTATGAACAAAATATAAAATATTAATAAATCAAATAAATGGAAAAAAGTAAAGAACTACATAGACTGTTTCTACACTTGTACTATTAATACAGGTAAATTTTTTTCAGGCATAATTTTTATCATAGCCCTAAGAACTTTGAGATGCATATAATCACAAATGTATTCGTTTGGATGCTTCTACAAAACCGCACACTGCTTCAAAGATGTTCCTCTGGCTAAAGCCCAATATCGAGACGCCAAAAGTAAGAATAATTTCCAATGTCAAGTTTAGCCAGAATTTAGAAAGCTTAATTTCTAGGAGTCTTTTTCTTATAGCATGCTGATATGTGCTTTCTTCTTCTTCTTCTTCTTCTTCTCTTCTTCTTCTTCTTCTTCTTCTTCTTCTTCTTCTTCTTCTTCTTCGTCGTCGTCGTCGTTGTTGTTATTGTTGTTGTTGTTGCTTGTTGTTAACGGACAGGCCTGCCTTTCTTGCTACGATTAGGCTCATATGTGGTGCAAATGTTTCTTATACGCGTCTAGGATTTTGGAGAGTGATATTATTGTAACGACCTCAGTATGGCTAATATAAAGGGAGGAAAACACCAAATATCGCGTTATATGTGAACTATAAAACTTCATGTCGTGTTTAAGCAAACCCCCAGCGCCATAAAATCTCTTTGTGTGTGTGTGTGTGTGTGTGTGTGTGTGTGTGTGTGTGTGTGTGTGTGTGTGTGTGTGTGCGTGTGTGTGCGCTGTGCGTGCGTGCGTGCCCGCAGCGTCGAGTGGGAGGTGGCAGCTGAGGGGATTATGACACTCCTTCTCATTAATCGTACAAAGTAAATTTTTGTGTGACGGTTGATTTGGAGACCGACAAAAAACAAAAGAAAAACGCACATATCCATTTTGAAAAGGTTATATTATCCCAATGTTTACATGCATTGTCTACCGAATCTCGCTAGTTTAATTTTGTGGTTAACTGACGCAACAGCGCGGTTAACCGCTGACTCGTGCACGACAAATACACTAACGTCACGCCGTTTTACTGCGCATGCGATTAGAGCTTTATGAAGAGAACTATGATTTCCTGAATTTCTTATGTTCTTTAAATATCAGCGAAAAATGCGTCTGGCGTGTGTTCGCAAGAGGAGTCGTCCGCGCATTCGTCAACTCGCGTTCTCGGCACCAAGTTCTGTATCACACTCCCTTTGCAGCTTCTATTCCCGTCGAGAGGCGACAAATGGACGGTCAGCGCGCACATTTCAAGGAAGTCGAAAACATACAGCCGCGTGCATGAAGAATGGCGCACGCATCTCTTAAGCCGTATTACAGGCGACGCCTCGGCGTTCATCCGAGGTATACGCGAGTGTGATCATGACAGGTCTTCGCGTAATGTTCCGACCGTCACAACAGAGAGCCCTCCCAAAGAGACTGAAAGAGAAACGAGTGGCACTTTCGTTCGGCTCAGCGTGCGGAACTGATGCGCCCTGGTGGGCGCCTTCCTCCGAGGAGAAAAGCGTTTTCGTTGGCGAGCAGGAGAAAGGAAAAAAAAAGGGGGGGGGTGGAACGGAGTCTTTGAAAGACGGCACGAGATGCAAGACAAAACGAGGCAGGGAAAAAGAAAGAAGAAAGCGTCGTATAACGCATCCACTTGGGACACGCTTGTCGCAGTCTTCCGGCCACTGGCAAAAAGAAGAGCTCGCACGCGCGCTCGTCCGATTCGATGGCGTCTCCGATGCGAGCAGCTTTATGCATTTTCATTTGCCGGGCCACCCTGCAGCTGCGAAGCGAGTTGCGTCGCGTGGTTTCGGCGTCGTCTCGCCCCGCAGCGTGCGCGTGGGGTGGGTGGGTGGACGTGCCACGCGGGCCCCCATCGGAAGTCGGCCGGCGAGGCGCAATCGACGGCCGCGCCGTGGAATGTGTGCCTCGCACGCGGAAGTCACCTCGATTTCAAGACGCCCGGCCGGCTGGCAGCCGACAACAAAGTGATCAAGAAGAAGAAAACCTATCGAATGCAGTCGATCAAACGCGGGCGTCAGTGGAGAGAGGCCTGCACATAGACAGCGGCAAGCAAGCGAGTGCGCGACGCGCCGTGGTGCCACCCCTCCCGCCGTATATGCTCTCTCTATATAGCTGCGGTGCGTAGCGTGTCACTCTCTCTTCTCACCTCGTAACGATGCGTGCTCCTGCGGTGGGCCGGATCGCTCTCTTCGAAAGCGAAATCGTTACAGGCTCGCTGTATACGCTCGCCGAAGCTTTGCACTGCTTTCCGACTATACGCCGCGTAAATGCGGGCGCGATACACAGCACCGCGTCCATCGTGTACTCCTCTTTCTCCGTGTTTTCTCCCTCCGCCAACTGTCTGTCTCCTCTGTTTTTGAAATGAAGAAAATAAAACATCGGGCATATTGCTGCCCGAGATGCTGACGACGCCTCTTGCGTTGGTCGGGAGCTTTTGCATTCTTTAGCGCGAGAAAAGAGCTGTGATTTACGGTACAGAGCGTGGTTTGAAGCGAAAACAACGGGGTAAAAGATAAATGGTGCCGCACACCATGGAAAATGCGCTCCCTCGAAGCAGGCCTGCAAGACGCTCAGAAAAGATGAACGCTACGCTTAGAAATAACGAACCGTGGTCTGCGGGAAGAAGCACACGCACACATACAAACAAACACGCACGAAGAGAGAATTGGATGGGGACAATGAGGCGGAGAGTATGCGAAGAGAGCAAAAAAAAAATATATTAATCAAACAAACAAAGGCGAGGTGCCTAGGCAGAGATGGCGCAAAATAAACGGCGGCCGAATGAAGGATATACAGAGCGCTAGCGGTGCACCAAAAGCCTAGTCGTGCGAGAGTATAGTCGCGCGCCGGTAAGGCTGGACTACAATTATGGAAACTAGGAGAGTGTGGAGAGCCGGCCAGGGAAGAGGGGCGCTAGTGCACACGACAAGCGTGTCCTCATCCAAGGATACTAACGTGCTCGGCATCTCACGCTGCTGGCAGATAAATGACCATCGGCCTAGACAGTTTCTCGCAGTTGCAGGGCGTGTGATACACAAATTGCGAACAAGCTTTATAGTTCGTGTCCAGCCCTCGCTTAACTTGAATACAAACGAAACGTAACGTAACCTTGTTTTATTTATTTTTTAATAGTGGTGAATGCGCGCTTTGAAGAGACATTAAAGAGAAACAATGAATCAGTTGAGAGCGATAGATTATTATTTGAGAACTCTGTTGTCGTTGATTTCGCCATCATAGGTTCAGTATTAGGAGAAACGAAGGCTAAAGTTTCATTTTCAAATTTCGCGCCTTAACATAGGTACCCAAACGTAAGCGCTACGTCACGCATTTCAAACTATTCTCTTCGTATTTCGGACCCATTGACTCAATGAAATATGATGAAACTTGATACGTTAGGTCTCTGGCCTCCCTAGAACACAACGTAATTCATATTGAGTGGTAAAATAAAATAAATGCGTTCTTCATCAAAATCGTCTTCCAAATCTATGACGTCACGGTGAGTTGATACGGAAACGTGAAGGCGGCGTCACCACCTGAATTTTCCTTTTGTGCGTCTTCTAGCTTACTAGTGGCAAGTTGTTGTTGTTATGTGGGGTTTAACGTCCCAAAACCAGCTCTGATTATGAGAGACGCCGTAGTGGAGGGCTCCGGAAATTTCGACCACCTGGGGTTCTTTAACGTGCACTGACATCGCACAGCACACGGGCCTCAACATTTCGCCTCCGTCGAAATGCAGCCGCCGTGGCCGGGATTCGATCCCGCGACCCTCGGATCTGCAGCCGAGTACCATAGCCACTAGACCACCGTGGCGGGGCTTACTAGTGGCAAGAGTGGGTGTGTTGGTGTTGTGAAAAGGGCAATTTAGTAATACACCGAAAAATGGCTTTCCTCTTTAGTGTCCCTTTAAGTATATCGTTTAGCATACATTTGCGAATGTCAGGAATGAGTTGCGCGCGAGTTGAATCAATGTGCTGTGGTATATGTTGGGATGTAAACCTAGTTATCTTAGTTGGTCCTTCTGATATGACCCCTAAGCGGATTAAAGCAGAATTTTTTTCTGTCGAAGAAAAGAAAGAAATCTGCAGCTATTCGATCGACAGAAGCTGAAGTTCGAGTGAGAATTGGAGATGCTTTTACCTAGGCTGCGAAGTTTGTGAACGCGTGTGTGCTCACACACACACACACACACGCACACACACACACACACACACACACACACACACACACACACACACACACACACACACACACACACACACACACACACACACACACACACACACACACACGTTGAAGCCCGAACTTTGCAGTCTGTAGCATCGCAGTAACGAAATTCGACACACGCGCATACATACAGGAACATGCACTCGCGCGCGTTTAGCGCGGTGCACAAGGACTGCTACGCTGTGAGTATGGCTTAGTGATTTCTCGGTGCAAGCCTGCGCTTTGGATTGGTGTTGGACATCCAGATATTCTCACCGGACTTGACGCCTCGGTGGAACTTCATGAGGGGTCGCACGCGTGCTTTCTAGATAAAAATGCGCCCACGTATGTCAATTAATGATAACTGGTCGACCCATATAAACAACATATGCTCTACAGCCCGAAGAAAATTAGGCCTCCTAAAGAATAAGTTAGGCGAGTCTTCCCCATCCCCAAGATTGATGACCTACAAAACCATGATCAGACGCTCTCTGGAATACTGCAGCCCTGTATGGGACCCTTTTACTCTGGTAAACATAGAAAAATCAGAAAAAAATTCAAAGAATAGCCGTCCGCTATGTTAATAAACGTTTCAGACGTCTTGACTCACGTTCGGAGATGCTAGAGTTGGCTGAACTTGAACCACTGGCTCAAAGAAGGAAAACAGCACGTTTGAATTTCCTAGCCTCGCTTTATTTTGGGAAACTAGGTATCCAACCTGAAGATTACTTGTAGAAAGATGCCGGTGGGCACTCGCGTCACAAACAGTCATCACATTAAGCATGTATTCGCAAGAACCAAACTCTACAAGAATTCATTCTTTGCGCGCACGATTACAGACTGGACTTCATTACCGTGTACTTCACCCCTGTTAGTTAAAAATTTGTGAAAACATGTATGTTTCTTTTTGTTGTTTTCCTTGTTTTTCACCCTCTCCTGCATGGGCAACTGCCTGCAGTATTGTACAAAATAAAAATAAATAAAAATAAGCAGCTGGGGCTTTAGGCGCCAAAACCTCGACACGATTCTGAGGACCACGGTAGTTGAGGGACTCCCGAAAATTTTCACCGCCTGGAGTGCTTTCAACGGGTTGAAAACGCACAGTACGCTGGCCTCTAGCATTTTCACCTTCATCGAAAATACGACCGCTGCGGCCGTGAATCAACCCGCGTCTTTCGGGTCACTAGGCTAGCGCGCTACTGCCGCAGCGGCTATACCACTTGCGTCAGTCCTTGGGTACGCAGGTATTTCGGTGTCTGGACAGTTTTGGCCAGGTTTCTTTTGTCAAGATGCTACCTATACAATAGTGACACGAAACTAGGTAATAGTTTAGTCTGTTTTCGTCAATGTACGGTTGTTCGCGAAATTGCATAGGATATTTACTAGTGCCGATTTAGAGTCGCTATGAGGCCCAACACTTCTGACTTTTTAAATTCTCGAAACTTGAACATTTCAACAGGTGCCCTGTCACAAATTTAGAGCCGTTTGCTCCCCCATGCAACCTCGGGAACTTATTATCATAAGCCTCAACCATAGCAAACTTCAGTATAGTTTTGTTTAAGAGATGACTTACAGAGAAGGAAGACCACTTCTCCTGAACTTTGGCACATTTTAACCGTTTACTTTGATCGGAACAAGGCCGCATCAAAACATGTTCACCGAATAATGAACAAAACCACTCCTTAATCCGAGTGCCCCGCCACGGTGGTCTAGTGGCTATGGTACTCGGCTGCTGATCTGAGGGTCTCGGGATCGAATGCCGGCCGCGGCGGTTGCAATTCGATGGAGACGAAATGTTGAGGCCCGTGTACTGTGCGATGTCAGTGCACGTTAAAGAACCCCAGGTGGTCAAAATTTCCGGAGCCCTCCACTACGGCGTCTCTCACAATCATAGCTGGTTTTGGGACGTAAAACCCCTACAATCAATCAATTCTTCATTCAAGCGTTTTCAGACATGCATTCCAGAAGCGTATATATATAAACCTTTCTTTTCCGTTCATGCTGCCGGCCTTGAAGTTCTCTCAATCAACTTAAGCAACGCGTTCGCAAGTGCACGCCAGAATCTCTTTAAGGCGCCCCTGCTATTGCTGACACATCGTTTGGCCGTGCCACTGCAAAGTTGCGGATACGGAGCGTGCGTGCTCGAGGAATGTTTGTTGCTCACCGCTCAGTTTGAGCGCGCGACGCATGCTTCTTTCTTTCTTTCTTCTTTTTTTTTTCTTCAGTGGGTAGAAACGATAAACAAGTCACGCTGAGCTCCCGGTATGTGTTGTGATCTTCCCTTTTGTTATCTAATGGAGGCTGCACAGCGCGCTTCTGTTGGACGCGCATTCTGCGAGAACGATGGGCGCGGTTGGCATACGCCGTCCCTGGGAAAGCAGGCGCTGGAGCGCGTGCTAGAGCTGTCTGTCACGAGCGAGAGCTGGGCAAATCGAATTTCTCCCGTCACACAGAGTCGGGCTTGATCTGACGTTGGGCCGCGCGTAAGTGAGCTTCCGCATGAGTAGTTTCCGGTATCGGTGCACGAAAGCGTGACCCGAGCCCATCCAGGTCGTATAGGCAAAGAGACTGGAGCGAAAGCACACACACGCAAAAAAAGTGGAACGCGAGGACGACAGATACGTGTATCTTGCTTGCGCTTCGTCCGGGGCTCAGCGTGTTCCAGTGGACGACACATTATATGGGGTCTTCGACCCGGTTTTTACGGGGACCAGATGTGTATTGCCCTCTCACTTATTCACTTACTTCGAGCTCGCAATACGTTTTTCTCATGGTGCATGTAAACAACGCTGCGCACTTCGTGTAGATGGTATACGGTCCTAGCTGTTTTGACATTCAAATGAATAGTTCCGGGTATATTTCATGTTCTATTTCTTCATAACAACCCGTCTTACCGATGTTAACCCACCGGGGCTAACACGCGCTTGCAGAAGGCGAATGGTATGCGAATTCCATTCGTACCGGTGACGGCGGTGTCCACGTGCCATGAATGTCTGCTCACGCGGCAGTGAGGATCGCCCATTCTGCTGAGCGGGGTCATGGAGAGAAGACGTGGGCTTGCAGTGCTGCGGTTTTATATGAGACACGACTGAAGCTGAACGGTAGCTGGAGTACTGACTATGGCAGAAACGAGAACAATCAGAGAAAAGAAGAACATACTGACACTTGGTCATCGCATCACACACGCTGCGTTTTTCCAACAACCCAAAAGAAGGCAGTTACTGGAGACTACAGTGATGCATAAGTGACACAATGCTTACGCATACTTACAGAACTCGTGTGGAGTTCTTGCGCAATATTTCTTTCTCTGCTATTCGCACTTTGCTCTCGATCCTTCAGGGCTTCAGTTGTTAGTCTAGCGATTTTCTGTCCGTATGTCCCCCTCTTATAGCGTGTTAAGTCCAGGATCAGATGGAGACCTGAAGTGATGGGAAATCACCGAATGAGAAATATTTGGTCTTCGACGATCCCTCACCTCTGCATCCAGTCATTTGTATTAACAGCTGCTTCGGACACTCGCTATCAAGCTTTGATACGCCTAGAACCAGCTTTTTTTATGTAACACTTTGTGTATGTCATGTGACAAACGTGCGTTGGTAAACTTTGTATTAGCATAAATGCACCTCCTAACAATAATATTGCTCTTAGGGACTTGCCTGGGAATCACATTTTATGTGATCCCATCGTTCCAGAGCTATAAATAAAATTTGTGTGAATAGTTTCACCGATTTCGAACACTCCGTCGTCTGGTTAATAAGGCACCGCATTAGGCTTGTAAGAGCAACGCCACCTTGGTGTATAACCTAAAGCTTGCTTGCTCCAACGGTGAAGGCACTTAATGTAACTCATATCGAGTCGATATTATTAGCGTCCACATCGAAGAGCGCTTAGGACGCGCCCTGGACTATCAGGGAATCACTCCGGCCCAATCGCATTGCTCACCGAACGTGTGTGAGGGATGTTTACACGGTAGCGCATGAAAACCTGTTGTTGCTAGTGTTGAGTACACTTTCCTGTGACATTTTACGCCGGATAATCTTAGTTCCTACGGTTTTGAGATTTTGAGGGTGTTCTTCGTTCGACACGACTCAAGAAGTGAGGCATGTGGGTCTATAAACTGTGACAAGTCTCTCGATTCAGCGAAACTTTCATTTTAAAGCGATGAGATGACGGAAGTAATAGTGTCGTTCGCTGTTGGTCATTGCAGCGGCTCCGCGCGGACCATTGCATCAATGAGGCCTGTAGGGAATGGAGGTCAGTTTTACTGAAAGCATAGGGAGCCATTTTACGTTTTCAAATAAAGTATATTCGTATCCTGTCGGCGCGCGTCAAGCCTCGGCTATGGCACTCGGCTGCTGATCCGAAGGTCGCGGGATCGAATCCCGACCACGGCCGCTGCATTACGATGGAGGCGAAAATCTAGATGCCCGTGTCCTGTGCGATGTCAGTGCATGTTAAAGATCCCCAGGTGGTCGAAATTCCCGGCGCCCTCCGCTACAGCGTCCCCGATAATCATAGCGTGGTTTCGGGACGTAAAAGCCCAGAAATCAATCATCGTGCCTGAACACTAACATGCAAACATGCAGAGCTGTTCGTGCAAGAATGACAAAAGCTGTTTTGTGGAATTGTGATTACCTGCACAGAAGAAATTCCGAGCGCATATACTAGGGCACCGTTCTGACGCGGTGTTCTACATATACGCAAACGGTTGCCTTCCCAGAAAAATCAAGCGCGCTATGTTAGTGCATGAGGAATGTAGGAAAAGGCTCAGGATCTCTTCGTAAACGCCTAAAAGGTGTATGTTGGCAGCTTGGAGTGCGTTGCACGTGCTTGGCAGGACACAGAACAAAGATTTGATTATTGATTACTGGAGTTTAACGTCCCCAAACCACGGTCTGATGGGGTGGGAGACGCCTTAGTGGAGGGGTCCGGAAATTTCGGCCACTTCGGGTTCTTCAAGGTGCACTGACATCGCACAGTATACAGGCCTCAGCATTTCACCTCCATCGAAATGCATGCAGCCGCCGCGGCCGTGATTCGATCCCGCGACCCTCGCTCGGATCAGCAGCCGAGTACCATAGCCACTAGACCACCGTGGCGGGGCGAACAACAGAGAGCCGTGATGAATGCGCGCTTATTGCATGACAGCTATGCATATTATCAAGAAAAATTTGACACCACAGCCTACTCTTACTACTCTAATTAAGGATTAAATATAAACAATTCTACATAGTGATGTGCATCATGGAGCCAAAGGAGTTATATAGCTTCCACTCGGTGGGTCACGTGCAGAGCATTGATGTTACCGGAGGATAGTGGAGGCAAGATCTGACTTTACCAGTCTTGCACATAATGTGTTGCAAGTAATGGATTGCCTATAATTAATTACGTTTCACAGTAATATTATAACGATTTAACTGATTCATTCAAAGAGTAACGATCCATGCAACTCAGCTGCTTCTCCAGTAGTCGATTATAAAATTACAAATTACAGTTGACTCAGAGGGATGCATCGAAGCGATGCGCAATCAGTGCTTCCGTGGGGAGGGGCTTAGCGCTGCAGAGCTCTTTCAGGAGGAAGCGCCCAACTTATACCGACGCAAATTACGAGAAGAGACAAATGCTGCTGAAACTGAAGGAGGTGTAGAAGACCAAAAAACAAACACAAAGAAAAAAGAGCGCAAAATGTATATTTACGGAGGACTTATTTAAAACTATAGCTTTTGATAAGTAGCGAGGCCGCCGGTAATATTGGGTCGAAAAAATCGGTACCTGGGCGTGCATGCCTTAAAGATTTGCATTAGATTTGAAATTGCGCTTTGAACTTTGACACGGTAGCGTGAGCCGCAAAAGGGATTGCAGGCGACCCTTATCCTCGACTTAGGTGTCAGTTAGTGTCACTCGGACGTCGGTGGTTTCGTGACCTTTTGTGTCACTATGTATACACTGCCCGCATGTTGCGTTTGAACAGTTCCATGAAAAACATAGTGCTTGTACGGGTAACAAGCAAGGTGGTAACAAGTCAAGGCCACATGGTTTAGAAACATGTACAAGTGTAGTTCGCCGGTGTCGAATACGTAAAACAAGGCTCACTACCTAAAGGGAATTTACAATGGACATTTAATTAGGTGTCAAAAGGACATCATTTGACACTGACCGAAGTGCCCTGGAATTAAGCCGACACTCCTTATGTCTGTTTAACAGGAGCAAATACGCTGCCAGAGAATTTCCCCATAATTCATACCAACTTAGGTAGCTACAATAAAGCGATGAACTTCTACCGTCGCTTACACAGCCTCAATCCGCCAATACAGTTGCAAGTGCCAAGAAATATATTTTACGACGTGACACTTCACTGCTATGTCGGTTGTGGATTGGGGTAGCGTTCACCGACCCGTGCAGCTGTCGCAGTGGAATGGCTGACTCGTCCGTGTGGAAGGACGATCAATAACTGCAACTGTAAAGATACCATCAATCACCCCTCGTGCCACTGTTCCCGCTTTGACAAACAGCGCCAGATTCTCCAGTGCGCCTTGCGCAGACTGATGATCGTCCTTTTGCGGACAGAAAGGCCTGGCCTCGGAGCTCAGCTCCATAAAGCTGTATCCGTTGTACATGAAGCCCAGCTGGCTTAAACCGGCTACGTTGCACTATGCGTGAGCACGACGCATTATCCAGACTCACACTTTCTCTCTTGCTACGTTGCCCTCTCTCCTTCCCCCTTCCCACGTTTACGGTAGCAAACCGGACAAAGCCTGCTCACCCTTCCTGTCTTCTCTTCTTTCCTCTCTCTCTCTAAAGTCATTGCAGGCACACATTTACGACGGTAGCGAGATATGCAGCCTTACACATTGTGCTTCACACGTTACAAGCAAAAACTTCAAAAGCTGTATAGAGCATCGTAGCGGCTGTGCAGTATTTGCTATTCGCTGTCGCGGTTTCATCCGCACCGGTGTTACTGGCAAACTTGGCCAAAACTGCAGTGCGTATTCCTGGCTCGGTCGCCAGAAAGCCGTCAAGTCCACAGCATTGCCAGGAGAGAATGCGGTGTGCTGTCACGACAGCGCGTCCTTCGGTTTTGTGGGGTGACAGCGAGTGAAAATGTGACGGAAGAGCGGAAGGGGGTGGCAAGCGGAAGAGAATGCCAGGGAAGGAAAGAGAGAAAAAAAAAAGAACATAGGAGGGGCGGGGCATCCTGCGGACAACGCTCAGGCGGCGCTCGGCATGTTTCGACGACGCTGACAGGACTCGTTAAGGCTGAAGCATAAACGTTTTTACGCTCGGTCAATTAGTGGCGCGCAACGCCGGACCAGTCAGTGCGCAACCAGTTTCTCCGTCGCTCGGGGAGATTGAATGAGCGCTGCATCTTTCGTGGCACGCGCGTGCTGCCGCACCAGAAGGCGCGGTCGGCCGCTGCTGCACAGGCGGCGGCGTTGCGACGCAGAGAGAGAGACAGTGGGAGGAAAGAATGAAGCCCTCTAGGGCGTCAGCGAAAGGTCAAACAAAATTACCAGTTGGGCGACAGGGACCAAGAGTGGCTGCGTGGTTCTATTACCGCGGACAACAGGGGAAACCGGGCGATTGACACGATTAATTTCTGGCCCGGGCGAGGGGCGAGTCACCGCTGTAGCGCCGTTGTCTAGAAACAGGTCGGGCTTTGCTTCTGCGTTCTCTTTGTCTCTTGTTGCGCTCGAGGCTTATTTGGTGTCCAACTCTTTGCCTCGAACGAGCAGAGCGACATGGTGCGAATATAGATGGCCCGCCTACAATCGCGGATTAGGCCACGCCACTTGTATAGCGCTTGGTTGTCAGCGAAGCGTTGGAGTACAGTTAACTGGTGAGAAGACGGAAACGGCTCTTTTTTTTTTTTTTTTGCCTGCGTTCTTCCGCCTGACGAGCAGCAGGTGTGTGCGCGAATCAAGTGCACTTTTCTATGCGGATGTTTTTTTCTAAATATTATTCGTATATATATATTTCACCTAGCTATAGCCCTTTCGTTTGCCATGTTGACCATACGTGAACGCCCGAGTATGTTCCCTGCACTTGTACAGTAGTACATGAATTTCCTTTTACTTGTGGGCGCGTGCATATCCTGCAAACGAGCCGCTGCATTAATATTTCTTTTACTTTCGTATGATAGCTATTCCCACGTGGCCGAGCACTGCATGGGACTGTGAAAAAAGTTACAAACAAGACGTGCCTTCTTCATCTGAAACGAACTGGGATTTTATACCGCCATAAGGGCCGCATCACACGGGAGGTCTTTGACACTTACCCACTAAAGAAAACACTTGGGTGCGTCAGCGTTCTATCGGACGATGGCGCTTGCTGGTTGGGAATTGCAGTATCTAGACGCGAGACTGTGATTGAAACGTTCATGTGACCATGTCTTGCCCATCAGCTCATGTTATCTTTTTACCCTTACTGTTAGACGTTATCTCTCAACCACTAAAATTTAGTTTTGAGCCTGCGCACGTGGTGTCTCTTTGTCCTCCTTTGTCCCCGTTTCTAGAGCAGTGGAAAAACTATTTCAAGATGAACTTCAACCAACTAGCTCAACTTGGTTCACTACTGCTATTGAGGTGCCGTTTAACAATTTTAAACACCACGTTAATTATGCCATTGCCTATCAGTCGCGTGAATCGTACACTTGTACCCCGCTATGACAATTCAGGAGCATACCAAGTGAACGAGACGCGAGTTTCGATTTTTGGTACGAAACAAGCGTTGAGGGAAACATTAGATAGGAGTCGAGCTGTAGCATGTGTCTCACGTAGGACATGTTTCGGCTGTAGGAAGAGCTTGAGTCGCACCGCTACCGTGACTGCCCGTATAAAAGGCAGCTAACTTATGTTCACAGTGACTCTTCCTTTCGACCTGTTCTGTTTAATAAACCCTTGTTACTGTGCAAGCCTAAGTGTTGCGCCATGTTTGCTGAGGACACAACAGTTTCCGCGACCACGACCGTTGCTGCTCACATAAATATCGGGCAGGTGCAGTCTGCCCGATATTTATTCCCCCTTTTTCCAACTTGCATATAACGCATTAACGCGACAGCGTTAAGAGCCCGTGCCCAGAAAAATATGGCATCGGCGCCCTGGAATGAAAAATCAGCAGCGCCGCCTAGAAGGGACGTTTGCACGGGAAGGTTACTTGCGTAAACGTCGCCCAGATGGCGCTTGTCCCCATCGGCGAAATTCAGTAAAGAAGAAGAAAAATGCACATGCTGTGAGGAAGATAGGGAAACGACGGAGCATGTTCTGATTGAATGCGGAAATATCCGCCCAGGTGTACGTTTGGGCACCACCCTACAGGAAGCCTTGGGTTTTAGGGCGAACAACGGGAAGCTGAACATAGCCGCGATTGAAATAAGTAAGAGACGGTTAGAATACTGGTGGCAGAAAACTAGAGAGAACGGACAAAAATAATTATAGAGAAAAATAAGGACTTTCTGCCATAAGGGGCAGGGAACTGGGCTATGAATTTCCGTTTTTTCTATAGTATGATCGATTTGATTGAAGTAAATTTAAAAGGCATGAGGAAAATTTAAAGAGAGAGAGAGAAAAAAAAGCTGTTAAATCTTCTTACGAGCCTGGTGGCGCACATGTCACCGCCCCGCTACAAAGGGGCGGTGACATCCATCGCAGCGCGGACAGATACAACGAGTATTAGTGAGGACTGTTGTGGTGGAAAAACGTTTATTCATGAAAATACAGAGAGTTGCACTAAAGATGCACTTGGGTGGTCTCCCTATTCCGGAAGTCCACTGGAGATGATCGCCGCTCGGGCGCGCGCCACCAAGGAGCGCTGAGCGTCCCGGGTAGAGCAGCCGAGCAGGAACTCCTCCCAAGCCTCTCTTGTGGGTAGGGGGAATGGGGGTGAAAAAGGAATAGGTAGGGCAGGGCATACTGCAATCATGTGGTAGGTGTCGGCCAGGACCCCACAGTGCGCGCAGTAGCCGTGTATACCCGGCATGAAGTACTGGGCGGCCGCAGGACACAACAAGGTGTTCGTCTGCAAGCGTCTCAGGAGTCGCTCGTCCGCTTTAGAGAGGCCCCGTGCAGGGTCTGGGTAAAGACGGCGCGAGGTTCGATAATAATCGAGAATTTCGCGGTACTGCGTAATAGCTGAGCGGCGTTCTCTCTTCGTCTTAACGCGATAGCGTTGCTACGCGAACGGCGCCCGATAACGCAATCGCGTTCCACTCTTGAAGGCGAATTCCGTATTTTGAAAGCTTGAAAGCTTAACCGTATTTTGTGTACTTCGATGAAAGTTTTCATAGAGATCGGATGCAAGGCTGAATAATTGAAAAAAAAATCGAAGTTCAATGCATGAACGCGACTATGACGACATCGTATGTAACAGCTGCGAAGACACACTGCGACGCCAGGAACGATCGATAATTTAAATAAAGCCCGGTAAAAATAAAACCATCGCACTTTATATGAAAACACATTACTTGCGCACTATACTTAAAATGGTTTACAACTTTACTATTAAATATAATGCATTTACGGAACGGTTTAGAAATGGCTAACTATTAATATTAATTATCTCTACGAAGAAGATACGACCACTGCAGAGACATCAGGTCTTGAATACCTTCATAAGGTGGTCGGCTGATCAAGTTCGCTACATAACAAGAGTTTCATCGGTTCGAATCCATGCCTCATCTTCAATTTCTTCTTGTTCGTTTTCTCTTTCCTCTTTTCCTATCTTTCTTATAGCAGTACGCTATGCTCCACCTTCTACTTTCCCTAATTGCTCATTCCCCAAAGCCCCAACGGAGAAACAAGAAATGTGATAGATTTCGCAATATGCAACGAACCAAGCATAAGGCACGACACAGAAGGTGTTGGTAAGGTAAAGAGCAGCAGCAATATGCTAGTGACGGCAATAATAATCCTCAACCTTACGAGGACAAGAACAAAATTATTCACGAAGAAGCAGAAGCAAGCCAACCTCGGCGGAGTCAGAACAAAAGTAGAGAAATTCAGGATTGCGCTTAAAAACAAATACGACGGTTTAGAAGGAAAAGACGAGGTAAAAGAAATGAACTAAGCCTTTCCTAGAGTATTCTCTGAAACAGCAATAGAAATTGGAGGCAACGCACCCAGACAAGAGGTAGGCATGCTTTCTCAAACCACTGATGTGATAAATAAACGACAACAAATGAAAGTGAATAACGCGAAAGGTAGAACTGAATTTGCAGAAATATCAAAGCTGATCAAATCGACACAGCGTGACGTACGGAATCATAGCATTTGAGAGATAGAAACCGCAGCAAAGAAAGGGTGCAGGATCAAAGCAGCTAAAAAGAAACGGTGTAGGACGAGGCCGAATATATGCATTGATAGACAAGCAAGTCAATGTTACTAGTAAATTCTCTGAAATAATAAGGCAGCAGAAGACTTCTTCTCTGAACTACGCAACTATAGCAGATAAATAATTTAACCTAGCTTAAACGAAAAGGACAAAACGTTCTGTGCGTAGCTATCGACGAGGTTAGAAAAGCGTCACGAGACATGTTCCAGGGAAAAAGCCGTAGAAGAAGGCAGCTGGTTTTATAAAGGATGGAGAGGATTTTATATTTAAGAAACTTGCGACAATCTGCGCATAATGTCTCAAGAACTCGAACGTCCCAACAAGCTGGGAAAAAAAGGAAGCCAACGCAATAATAATACACATAAATGGAGACAAAAAAAGAAAAGGACTTGAAAACCTATAGCCCCATCAGTCCACTTTCAGTAATGTGAGAATTATGTACGAAAGCAATATAGAATAGGACAAGAGGAACACTAGACTTCAACTAACCTAGGGAACAAGGCGGCTTCACGAAAGGATACTGCACAATCGATCACAGCCACCCAATCAACCAAGTAATTGAGGAATCTGAGGAGCACAACAAACCTATCTGTGGCTTTTATAGGTTGTGAAAAAGCACTCGACCCAGTAGAAATAACAGTAGTTCTGCAGGCGTTACGGCGCCAAGGAGTTCTTGAGAGATATGTGAAAACAATAGCTAACATATTAACAGAATCCACAGCTATACCCTGATTCTACACAAAAGGAACGAAAAAATCGCGACCAGGAAAAGCGTTGGACAAGGATACACCATCTCTCCAATGTTGTTTGTTGCAGACCTAGATGTATTTAAACAACTACATTGGGAAGAAAAGGGAATAAAAACAACTAGAAACGGTGCTCGAAGACTTAAACCGAGAAAGTATCAAAGTAGGATTTAACCATACAAAAGCCAAAGATAATAATCACTAGCCTGGCTCAGGAACAAGAGTTCAAGATTAGAAACCAGGTTTTAGAGTGCGCACAACAATATGTGTACCTATAGGACAACTGCTAACATGGGAGCCCATGTGCACCTACGAAAAAGAAATTCACGGAAGAATAAAAGATGTGCTGTAGCGCATACGGAAGACATCCTCAGGTTATGACCGGCAGCTTACCAATGTCCCTACAATGAAAGGTGTGCAAAACAGCATTCTACCAGTAGTTGCATACGGTTGTGAAACTTGGAGGATAACAAAGCAACTTGAGAAGAAATTAGGAACCACGCAACGTGCCATGGAGAGAAAAATGAAGGGTGTAACACCGACAGATAGAGAATAACTCACAATGGATTAGAGAACAAACAGGGGTAGACTAAAACCGCGTTACCATTACGAAAAAGAAATGGACCTGGAGAGGTCGCGTAACGCGCAGGAATGGTAACAGGTGGACAGTGATAACAAAGAAATGGGTGCCAAGGGACCGAATGTGCTGCCGCGGAAGTAAAAAAATCAGACGGAGCGGCGAAATTAAAAAGTTCTCAGGCGTAAAATGGAACAAATTCGCACAGGACGGAGTAAATTCGAGATTCTGGGAGAGACCATCCTTCTGCATCTGGACATAGAACAGGCTGCTGCTGATGATGACTGGATTACCGGAAGTCATTGCAAAGAATAATCTGAGGTGGTCTCGACGAAAGTGAATAGAGTTCGGTGTTCGCTACACCCCCGCAACGCGCACGGGGATTTAAAGGCTGGCGCACGTTAGCTGAATCGCCTTTATGTATGTATGTATGTATGTATGTATGTATGTATGTATGTATGTATGTATGTATGTATGTATGTATGTATGTATGTATGTATGTATGTATGTATGTATGTATGTATGTATGTATGTATGTATGATCGCACGATCGCACTGAAGAACGTTTTCACGAGTTGTGCATGTGCTGTCTCGTCCAGAACGGCGCCGCGCTGCGACGAGTTCAATGACATAGCCCACAGGGGACGTGCGCTCGATGGTGCGATAAGGGCCTTCATGGTTGGGCAATAGTTTAGAAGAAAGATCCGGCGCGTTGGAAGGAATTGACAGCCACACGAGCTCTCTAGGGAGGCGAGTGTGCGCAGACGTTGTGCAACTTGGAGTGTTTTCCTGCTCTTGTTCAGATGAAGTAAGTGCCTGTGCGGGATCGAGACACTTAAGCACGTCACGCATGCGTAGTGTCAGGAACAGGTGCGCACTCAGGAGCATCCAGGTTGTGCGGAAGAATCGCGACAATCGTGTGCGAAGGTCGAGAACCGTATACAATAAGAAAGAAGAAAACCCAGTGCTGCTCTAAAATAGTGGGATTCTGGGCGTAAGTCGCAAAGGGCAGAATAAAGTCCCACTTTGTGAGGGCGCAAGCGCCGTACATGGCAGCATATCGTATACGGTTGGAGCGTTAAGGCCAATGAACGGCAAGATGGTAGTATGCCGTAGTTGCGCGATGAACACCGTGGTCCTCCTTGAGGGTGGCTTTGACGACGACGGAGAAGACACGTCCGCGGTCACAGAGCAGTTCCTGGTGTAAGTAGATGTGAGCAGTTCTTGCGGTTAGCAACATGACGTGAGCGAAGAACGCCGTAGCATGTGCAGTGCTCGAGGAAAACGCTGAGTTAGGGGAAAAAGAATGTAATGAATTGCAACTACCACCTCGTCACTTTAAGAAGTAACCGATTACAATTACAATTACAGTCCTGAAATATGTAACCGAAAAACTGCTCTGGAGTAATCGATTACTTACCCTGGTTGCTTTTCGTACTTTTTCCATTAGGCTAGCACATACACACACACACACACACACAGCATGGCATAAATAGCGAGGCCGGCGGTAAGTCGAGCTAAAAAATCAGCACACACGCACACACACACACACACACACACACACACACACACACACACACACACACACACACACACACACACACACACACACACACGCACGCACGCACGCACGCACACACGCACGCACGCGCGCGCGCACACACACACACACAAAGAGAGAGAGGAAACCAATATTTCGCTTCCTATAATAATATGTCGTCAGCTATATATGCTCTGTATGGAATAGACGTATTTTCGTGAATTTGGAATTACCGTAATTTATTGTGTTACGGTTGTAAATTCTAGCATTGAAATGTCAATCAAAATTTCCCTTAACGACAGCCGCCCCTCTGGGAAATGATCTCGTTCATCATTGATGACGCTGGTCATTAGGCTAAATGGGGCTTAAGCATCGTGCACGCTTACACGGGCGTCATGTCAAGCCTAGGAACGAGAGTCTACGCGGATTCGAAAAATACGACTTCGGGGCTTATTTGCAAACTTCGCGTCAATTAAGGTTTACTGCAGCTCGCGTGAACTTTACATTCCGCTAATTGTTCTAGTCGCGCGGAAAACGAATAAAAGCTTTGGTAACAAGCAGTTTCAACTCAAACTTTAATAGGACCACGCACTATATGTTCTGCAATCGCCAAGCATGTTTTACGCTAATTTCTTACAAAAAAAAAAAACCTTCTGATGGCCACCTTTGATGCAGCAGTGTAACGCTTACTTACTGTAGTCTTATTGTGCTATTTCTCTTAAAATCCCCGGTTTATTTCCCCAAAAAGTTGGCGGTTTCTTCCCTGTGTGCTTCCTATTTCCTCGAGTGTTTAGCGTTAGGACTGTTTAATTACTCAAGTCCAAGCAGAACCAAATTTATCACTTTGTTTTCTTACTTCCAATAGCACACACCGAGCTTACGGAGCAAACAGCACCGAAATCGGTCCTCCAATCAGTAGTTCATGGTAGGGTGCCTTTGTTACATGTGAGAGCACATGCGCGGATCCGGGAAAATGTGCAAATGTTCAGCAAGAATGTTCACATTCGTCGTCGTTAGTCGGAGAGAACATAACCGACAGAACATTTGCCCAGTAACCGTTATCCAAAAAGATTCTGTTGGGTCCTTGGCGTGTTCCTTATCACGTGCGTGATATTCCCGCGACACTCATAGAATTCTTGCACTATAGGGGAGAACCGGTCAAGTTTGCCCGCCGACGCCAGCGCTTGCCATTCCCCTGCCGGCAAAAGCGTACAACTGCAGAGTGGTACGACCCCTCCGCTCCCTTTCGTTTCCACGCATTTGCGAAGCGCGCGCTGCACGTGAAACTCCCCTCGTTCGTCGATGTCACCCCGACAGAAAGGAGGGAACTACTGCTGCGTCGTCAACTGTCACAATAGCCATGCAAACACGAAGGGGTCAACTCCACCAGTGAAATTTTCTACCGATTCCCAAACAGATGGTACGAAAAAAGCAGACGACAGGCATGGATTACAGCAGTGCGCCGAAAAAAAGTAAACAATTTTTTTATAAAAATGAGCACGCGCACGATGCATTCAACATAACGGGTGTTAATCGTGCGTCACCACTCGTCTAATCGATCGAGTTACTGGGAGATACACATCCCCATCTTAAAAGTACAAATTACCATAACACTTTCAACTTCCGTCTTTAGAGCACTGTTAAAAAATTGTGAAGAAATATCTTTATGCTGCTACTATTATTCGATATTGTTGGGGACGTAGTAGTTGAAGCTGTGTACACATGTGGTATTTGTGATGTGTGGTCATATAGTTTTTATATCTACGCAGCGCCGACAGAAGCGTGTGGTTGCCAAAAGCTTGGAGAATGATTTGTAGCAGACATTTTGTGGGAAACTGCAAAAATGATTCAAGTCTGCACCCTTCGTATGTGCCGACAGTGTTTCCAGCGGCTTACAAGAAACGGGCACCTCACGCAGAAACGGCGCAGAGGTATGATAGGCAGCGAAGCGCATAACTTTTTATGCATTTTAAAGCATTTTCTTAAGACTGTTGATTCCTGATTTCAAGCTCAGCGAGAATTTGTTCCGAGCAGGCGCAATTATCAAGTAAAGCTAAAATAGAAGGGTTTTGATCAAACAAGACACTTTCACACCGCCACATTTTAAGGGTAAGATTGGAACGCGGTTAGTAACAAGCACATTGCTCTTTCGATACTTTTCATTCAAAGTAAAAATGATTCAAGCAACAGACCACGCAAAATGTTTTATCAATAAGTTTTCATACGTCTCCGTGAAGTTCTTCTATGAAATGTTTCTGTGCACACAGATGGTCACAATTGCTAGTTTTTTTTTTGATGAGACATTTTGCCATCGCACATGTTTTTATAGAGTTTGATTTCGTAAGCAATACTTGTTTTATTTTGTGAATGTAATGGCGTTACTAACGGGATCACGGAACACCCTAAACGCGTAGTCCTTTTCAGACTTCATGTACATTTTACACTTGAAGATGATACGAAAAATTATTATTCGCGCACTACAGATATGCTCAATGTTGATTACCGTACAATATTTGAGAAAAAGACTCCAAAGTATAAACGTTGTAGTGAACGGCGCGATCTGATCCCTGCCACAACCTTATTTTGCTTAGGTGGAGGCGTCGTTCTGTGAGGGCAGCCAGATCAGCACAAAATTCCGTGGAGCAGGCTGTGCCGCAAGGTATTGCTCAAGATGACCCAGCAATGCAAGATGAAGAGAACTCTGTTTTCCTCGATGTCTATGATACGCTTTCGAATGATTTGGAATCGCTAGAGACGCCTCTCGCACCCACCAGTAACGGCGATCCGCAGCCTTCGCTGACCTTTTACCAAATTGCTGCCACGAAAAAAATCTTCAATTGCGGCGATCTTCTTAAATGCGGATCCTAACCGCGCGCAACGCGAAACTCTCAAAAACACGTGCAGAACGCGTGCAGCGTGCGAGCAAAGCAACGCGTTTTCAAGGCAGGTTGAAGGGGACAGCGGACGGGTCAACACTTGAGTAACCAGTTTTCTCCCCACCATGACTAACAGCGCCCGGCACTGCAGCGCCTCCCACGGCGTGGGTCTCCTCTATAGAGCGGTCCATGTATGAGACTGAAATTATTTTTGGCTATTCAGGTTTTTCCACGACCGCCTTCTTCACGATGACTGGCCCTTTCCTTACCATTACAACCGTTCATCTTCCACAGCAATGAGTAGCTGGCCAGAATTTTAATTCGAGCCGCATCTCAGTTTCTCAGCCGGAATAAATCACGCTATATAGAAGGAATCCACACTCAGCCTGCTCCCGACGGTAAGAGGCGACTCACAAACTGCTCTGCAAACGTGGAGAATAATGTTTCAGTAACTCTAGCGGGGCGTATAGGCCTTACTCAAGCTGCCTTGACGTGACGAGCACGCGTGCGGCTGTGTGACCCTGGTGACGTCAAACACGGGAGGCCGCAACTTGACGATTTCGGCGATTTCTGCGTGTCATACTACCTCACACAGTAAGATTACCTCGTAATCAACTGAGAAGATACAATTCGTAAGCCATTTTTCTTCTGCCCCGCCACGGTGGTCTAGTGGTTACGGCACTCGGCTGCAGATCCGAAGGTCGCGGGATCGAATCTCGGCCGCGGCGGCTGCATTTCGATGGAGGCGAAATGTTGAGGCCCGTGTGCTGTGCGATGTCAGTGCACGTTAAAGAACCCCAGGTGGTCGAAATTTCCGGAGACCTCCACTATATACGGCGTCTCTCATAATCAGGGCTGGTTTTGGAACGTTAAACCCCATAAGTCAATCAATCATTTTCTTCACGGTTGAAGCAAACTTGACTGTACCCGCTGTGTCGTCGGTGGCCGGCTGAATAGCCCTCCCACAAACTCACTCATGCAGTCTAACAATTGCCGAAAGTCAAATGCGTACGTCCTTGGGTTACTGGGTCAGCCAGTGTTGTAACTAGTTCGCGAAAGGTATAAACAGGACTAGGAGGTTCTGACGTAAAGCAGCTTCTAGACGTATAGCACAAATTCAAGGTGACGACCTTGCGCCACCCGGATTCCCTTTCACCGAACGAAACATGCTTACTATTTCGGTTTCTTTTCTCCACTTACACACTCTCGCCCAGCCTCTTCCCTCGTGACAGCAAAACAGAAGCGGCGCGAACAGAGTGTATATATAGACCGCATTTTTCAGCACGCGCATACGCAAAAGAGGATCTCACACTTCTACGTTGCGCAAAGGAATCGGGAACGGTAAATATATGCGAAACAAACGCAGTGCGAGCCTAGCTTGCTCCGCGAACGGGTTGAAAAAGGATACCGCTTTCGCCCGTATCTTCTCGACGCATCATGGCTTTCTGCTTATCATGCCCGAAGCGTGTCCGCGGTGTCGCTCGTCGAGCTGCAGTCGCGAAGCTGTACGGCGCGTTATATTTATTCCGCAAATTTCGGGCGGCGTTGCCGTCAGCGCCTGTTCTCTTCTTTCTGTGCAGCGAGCTTACCTCGCGCCGTTGCAGGGCGGTCGTAATACGCGGGTGTTACGGTCGTCGTAAAAGAGAATGACAGGTGTCTCCCCAGTTGAACGACGGGCGTACCAGCGTGGAAAAAGTAGGCACGCAAAAGCGCGCTAAAGTTGTTGCTATTGCGGAAGTATGTACAGAAAGCCACAATAAAAACCACAGACTTTTTTTTGTTATGATTTTTATAGGTGTAAGAAAGAAACGGCCGTTCGCGCGCGCGTTTGAGAATGTCAGCTACATTTTCTCTCGTAACCCCGGAGTTATAACTAAATGCCGACTAAGGACATCCGCTTGCTGCCAAGTCATAAAATCTTACTTGTCACGCAGAGCTTTTGGCCACGAGAGTTCCGTATTATGCTCCCGCGGTTTCGGAGAGGGGGGCTTAGTGTTAAGTGCTTAAAGGAGAAGGCGAACGTGGAACGAAATGATGTAATTCGGAAGATGCCCTCATTGTTTGTGCAAGAGAGAGAAAGAGAAGTAGGGAAAGACAAGGGGGTTAACCAAGCGCGCGTGCGGTTTGCTACCCTGCGCTGGGGAAAATGATAAAGGGGTGAAATAGAATGAAAAAAATAGAAAGAGAGACAGAGAGAGAGAAGAGCACTAATCACGCGCACGCTCAATGTTCGCTATAACTGGCGCCTGCCTATAGAACACGATAGAACGTCATCGAATAACAACAGTCCGCGGGATAACAACCGCAATGCGCCCAGTCTTTTTTTTTTTTTTTTTTGCTTACTCTAAAATACCACGGAAGAATGACTGCGGCAACAAGCTTTGTTTTTCTTTTTTATTTTTTTAGCATTGGATGGACGCCAGATTCCTTTCAATGATAAGCATATGGCTCCGTGCTAGCCGACTGAAAGTTTTCAAGCGTTTTTATAGGTGCTTTACTGTTAGCAAATGCACTGAGATGACAGGAAGGCCTGAGTTTTCATCTTAGAGGATTTATACAGATGCATCCCAAATAAAGAAAAACAGAAGCCAAATAACTGCTCGTGGAGGGCGTTCATCACCATTAACGGCTTTATAATGCCCACGGTTCGCATCTTGTATAGTATCGCATACTTTGCGGTCGTTGCTCAGGAAGTAATGAAGCTGAAGTGATTTTAATACGCTGCAACACCACCTTCGAGAGAATCATGAATACACAATGGCGCATATATAACAAGTAAGGACAATACTTCTGTCTTCCTGATAAAGATCGCCATGATGAGAACTTTGTTTTCCAGATATATGAAGGCGAAATCTTTATGTGTCACGCGAAGGTGCCTCTAAAAAATGGTACCAGGAAGATATGGTTCAAGAATAATAGTAGAAAAGTCCTAAAGCTTGAGTCTCGCTTCCTTGGTGTACGTAAAAGTTGACATAGAAGGGTACGCATGTATAACTAGCATGACAAGCAGGTCTTAACGTCAATAGCGTGATGTCCTCGTCAGTTACGCCACGATTAACGATAACGAAATCACGTGCGGTTCGTGCCTGCATTAGATATACGGATATGAGCCGCACGAGGTTGAATGATAATCTTTTGAGTCTATGCTGTATTAGGTTCTCGTGATGTTTGACAGCCAAAGGTTCAGAGTTTGAAGTCCTAGGTAGTTTCGGCAATCAAATGTCTTTTGAGATACAGCTAGAAACTCCTAGGACTGTGTGTGTGTGTGTGGTGTGTGTGTGTGTGTGTGTGTGTGTGTGTGTGTGTGTGTGTGTGTGTGTGTGTGTGTGTGTGTGTGTGTGTGTGTGTGTGTGTGTATTTCCCCCTCCATTTCCTGGGCCCGAGTTCACAAAAACATCTCACGCCAAAGATGTCCGTATGAGAATATTTCAGTCATTTCTGATGCTAGACATGTCATTATAGCAAAGCCCATCAGGCAGTGATTGAAAGCACATGCGGAATAAGTTTTCTGAACTCGGCCCCTGATGAGGAGGGAGGGGGCTCCTGCCATAGCGATATCGCATTCGTGTGCGGCTTTTGCTCGCATTATGTGTTGTGCATGCGTGCCTGTCTAGCATTGACGTAAGTGCGCACGTTTCACATACCATTTAAACTCCTTGTGAATTACATTGCACATAGAATTCCTTCATTTTCAAAAATCATTCGTCGGCGCGATTACGTGCAGTAGTCGTGTCACGTAGTAAGACCGATGCAAGGGGAAATTTTTCAAGGTAGCTAAGTTATATTCTTCCCACTTTTTTACCAGGAAACGTACGCCCATTTCTGTAACTGACCTTGCATTGCATCCCCAATGACAACAAACAGTAGACCTGAAGCGTATCTAGAACGCAGGGATATGACAGGAAAATCGAAATGTAGCGGGAACATCCCGCTAAACGATGTTGCATCTTCATTTGAGTTTACCATACAGGTATATCACAATTAACCCATCATACATCAGATGAAACATGAGGAAATGACTGATTTGTCCACGCATGCAGTAGTCCCCCTTTAATCAGACTAGTGTATAGCTTAGTAAGAAAAGTGTTGCACCGCTATTCGCATGCCGTAGGCATATAATAACAACCAACTTTAAAACTGATGGTGTCTCGCAAATGCCTTCGGGCCGCAGTTGGGGGTCGTAATAAATTGTCGCAAATCTTCATGATGATTGATTTGTGGGGTTTAACATCCCAAAACCAGCCCTGATTATGAGAAACGCTGTAGTGGAAGTCTCCGGAAATTTCGACCACCTAGGTTTAACGTGCACTGACATCGCACAACACACGGGCCTCAACATTTCGCCTCCATCGAAATGCAGCCGCCGCAGCCGGGATTCGATCTCACGACCCTCGGATCAGCAGCCGAGTGCCATAGACCACCGTGGCGGGGCAATCTTCATGATAACAGCACATACAAAGGTAGAGTTGCATCTTGGATTGAACCGACGAATAAGTGATATCTTCTTTCTAAATCAAGGTATGTTTACTCGCTCAACTAGTTCCGAGCTGGATTTTTCTAAAAATGGCTGAAAAAATAGTCATGCGTGCTCCTTGATGTGTCGTTCAATTTAGTCGTAATTGTGTTTGTTGTCCTGAATGACTACAAAATATTTGAATTCTACTCAGCAATCTTTCGTTAAGTTTTGATATACAGTCGTTTCTCTGGCTGCTAGTTTCTCGGTCGACAGCGTTGGCGATCGTCGCAGAAAGCTTTCGTTTTTCTTTCTTTCTTTATTTTATTTAGTTATTCTTTTTTATCTTCGTATCATTGGTTTGATTGCCTTTTGAGAGAGGCGGGAAAGAGGAGAGACAGGAACGTTAACTTGACTTTGTCCCGGCACACATGCGGAAGGGCATGTCTCGAACAGCAAATAAAGGAAGACGCAATCCCAGTGTTGAGCGTCGGAACCAGTAAGAGCAATCGTTCCTTTGCAGTGAAGCTGCCATTGGAGTCGTAGTTTCTCAGATTCCTCTGAATTTCTCTATTTCTTTTTTCATTTATTTCTAATGGATTTTCTCGCGGCCGAGCAACGACACTGGCACAGCAGGCGCGCAGTGTGCAGGCGACGTTTTTTTTTTTTTTTACTAGCCTAAATTGCTTCAAAGTCGAGCGAGCAGATGAAACCTGCGCGCTGCCGTTTTCAAGCGTCATTTCCGAGTCAGGCTGCTTAGCGAGCTGATTTCTTGCCTCGATCTTTCTCTTCCCCATCTTTCTTCTCCAGTGCTGTACAGCGTGTACGCGTAGTTGAAGGGAGAAGGACGAAAATTTATGTCCGTGGCTGCGTGGGCTCCTTGGAACATGGCAAGCGCGACAAAGGAAAAACATCCCGCGGAAATTGAGTGCACTGGGGTACGACGAAGAAGCAGCGGTAGCGGCAGTCGCAAATGCTTGCCCGTTATTGTCTCCGGTTGCCTTGCTGTTTTAATATATATATACATATATATTTTTAAGCTGGGGTCGCTCGTGTCAAATGTTTCGACCTTCGGCGGTTTCGCCGTAGACCTTTCCGCTAAATTTCGTCCTTTTGAGAAGACCACCAAGACCAGCGTGGACCCGGCATGATTCCCAAGGCTCGTAAACTGACTATGGCGGCCATTAGCGGCAGTGCATGTGACCGCACGAGATCACACGAAAATGCACAGTTGCTCAAGCGGTCAGCCTTCATGAGCGGCGATATTCACCTAGAGAAGCTTTCAGTCAAAGAAAAGGTCGAATCTCGAAGTTTTGTTTAGTACTGTGACCACATGTTTAGGGGTGTGGGACATAGTTGAAAGCAAATGCGAACGAACACATGCCAATGTAACGTGTTTTCTAAGTTCTTGCCTTTAACGGTCACTTGCTTTTCCACCAATGCGTAGTAACACAGGTGATGGCCAAGGACATTTCTGAAACAGCGATTCCGCGTGTAGCCATGCATGGAGCGCGCTTTTCTTAACGCAGCGTATCTTGCGTGTTCGAAGTACCAGGTACTTTTGCAAAAATGACATCGCGTATCAAAGATGATACTGTAAGGATCACAGTGTTCCTTTGAGAAAAAAAAAAAACTCAGACTTGTATAACGCCATGCTCATGATAAATACGTACAAGTGTTGTGGAAGACTCATCACTATCCTGTAGACTCTGTTACAGAAGAATAATGTCATATAAAGCACCAAACGGTGTAGCACTGCCCTGTTACACTAAATAATCAAATTCCTGAGATTACCCTGGCAGGTGTGCAGCACAATGACGTGTACGGTGCTCAGCGACTGAAACGCAATACACGAAGCGCACGGCTGCCGATGCTTTTTGCATAAACGCCTGCCACCGGAGACGCTGCGCTCTTTCAGTGTGGTGTGAGATTGATGCTTCAGCATCTTAGACGCACTGTGGTTCAGTTTCGTCCCTCCGTGACCACCCGATGCACTCCAATGCACTCCAAAATACACCGGCGACCACGTGGTCAGAGCATCGCGTTTCAATCGCTGAGAACTTTGCAGGTGAGAATATAAGTAGGGATACGTAGAAACCATAAACAAGAACACACGCATATGCCATAACAGCAACTGTAAGGCTATATATGGGCCTGCACTTGCGTATACCACAAGCTCTATCATGTGAGTTGCCATGACTTCGGATAAGTAGCCACTGTTTTGAACCGAGATTTTATACCTCACTGCTTGCATGTGCTTGTAATACGATGTAGTAGAAAACTGTTATTCCAAGATAATCAAGAAAATTACGGTTTGACTAAATTGTGCGTAACAATATTCCATGTTGCAGCATAATATACTACGGCCACTAGAGGTAGTAGCGTTTACTAACATTACATTGTCTCTTACATTGTGCAGTAAAGACAACACTTGTTACTTCTAATATGTTTCCATACTAGTAAAACGGAAACAAGACCCCTATGAAAACATTTCTGAGAGCGCAATTGAAAAAGCAAAATGCAAATATACAAAATTTATGAGCCTCTCCCCTATCATCAAAATGAGGGCTAACGAAGGTTAGCGTGTGTGACTTTCTACAGCGAAGCTATACACCTCTCGGTTGTCGAAAAATTTTGTAACAGAAACAGAAAACGCCAGGTTACCAACTGAAGGCAAACAACATACCTTTCTTTGCAGTCAAACATACAGCATAGAACTAGGTGTTCACGATTAATGATTCTTCGTAAACGAGGGCTTTTCGGGGAAAACCTCATGTGTTAGTTGTGGAAAGCAGCATTATGGGTTGAAAGAATATGAATATATTCGCAACTTACATGACTAGACCAAGAAGACCTTACTAAGAATCCTTGTGCGACTGCTGTGCTTGAAAATAAAGTGCCCAAAACCACGAAAGAAACCAAAAAGCAAGCGTCAAAATTGCGTGATTGGTGATAGGGCACCTGTGAACAACGGTAAGACCCTCGCACGCGTTCCCGGTAAAGATTAGGTTGCAGCTGCCTTCGAAAGGGACGGTAGACGTCATACGAAGCCCTCGTGTGAAGTGCTAACCGCATAATCAGCATGTGTGGGGCTTGATAAAGCTTCGCTGGATGTTCACGTTCGCAGGGCTGGATAGCAGCTAATTTCTTTCTTTCTTTCTTTCTTTTTTGTTTTTGTGGGGTTTTTACGTCCCAAAACCAGTTCTGATTATGAGAGATGCCGTAGTGGAGGGCTCCGGAAATTTCGACCACCTGGAGTTCTTTAACGTGCACTGACATGGCCTCAACATTTCGCCTCCATCGAAATGCAGCCGCCGCGGCCGGGATTCGATCCCGCGACCCTCGGATCAGCAGCCGAGTACCTTAGCCACTAGACCACCGTGGCGGGGCTTCTTTCTTTCTTTCTTTCTTTCTTTCTTTCTTTCTTTCTTTCTTTCTTTCTTTCTTTCTTCTTTCTTTCTTTTCTTTTTTTCTTTCTTTCTTTGCTTACTATTCTATCTTTTTCTTTCCACCTGTGCTTCTTCCTTTTCTTCTTTCTTTGATAAAAAATCACAGCATATCCACGAGGTGAATGATGATGAGTGGGCGAAGCTCCGGAGGTTCATCGGTAAAAACCGTGAATCTTCCGTGAATCTTCCGTGAATCTTGCCCAGTACATCATTAAAGACGTGACAAACACTGTGTGTCGCCATCTAGCGCTCTCCTATCACACTTGAGCACGCAGCGAGCGCCTCCGCGCCATCTATTGATCAATTCACGTACTAGCAAAGCAGCACCGCAGCGCTCGGACGGCCGGACGGACAGACAGACGGACAGACAGACAGACGGACGGACGGACTACGCGTTCCCATACATCTGAATGAAGCGAGCACCGCAGCGCCATCAAGCCATCTATAGTGAACTACAGGTGGCTACATACTATGTACGGAGGAGGGAACGACCCACGCCCTAAGGAGCTTCGCCCCTAAAAAAGATCAAATGGATTCATGACTCAGATATGTTCACATGCTCTTCGTCCACGAAGCTTTCACTGAAGAGCGGGCACGTGCTACGGGCGTGAGCCTTTTGCTGCGTCTACTTCGGCTCGCTTAGCGAGCTGGCCTTCAAGCGTCAGTGGCTGAGTCTGTTAGCCTGCTGGTTCCGCAACGCGGCTGTCGGTGGTTCGAATCCGCAGTACGACAATTACTTCTTATTTTCTGTATATCTGATACTCGAAGCGAAGAGGAAGAAAGAAGCTCCACCACAGTGGTGTAGTGGCTATGGCACTCGGCTGCTGATCCGGAAGTCGCGGCATCAAATCCCGGTCGTGGCTGCTGCATTTCGATGGAGACGAAATGTAGAGGCCCCTCTACTGTGCGATGGCAATGGACTATGACGTCTCTAATAATCATATCGCGGTTTTGGAACTGAAAACTCCAGGAATCAACCAAAGAGATACTTCGCATTTAAAACAAAACGAACAAGTCTTCTACTTCAGTTAAAGGGCAGTGTCGCTGACCTGCATGTTTTCGTTTAGGTCATCTTACGCCTTTCGTGATCAGATCGATTGATTTCTGCGTGTTACGTCTCGAAATAACGATATGATTTTTCGACGATATGATATGAATTTCCATCACCCGGGGTTCTTTAACGTGCACTGGCATCGCACAGTACACAGGCCTCAACATTTCACCTTGATCCAAAATGCAGCCGCAGCGGTCGGGATTCGATCCCGCGACCTTCGGATCAGTAGCCGAGTGTTATAGCCGCTATACCACCGCGGCAGGATTTCGTAATCAACAGCTGTTGTGCCACTGTCTTGCGATAAAATGTTTTAAGTGAGAGGCGTCCCTTTGATGTTGTCTATACAGCGAACAAATGAGCTGACATCTTCGAAAGGGTTTCATCTAGCCGCTCATTTCATCGCTGTTTTCTTTTTCCCTGTCTTCTGTGATGAGCTCTCTGTCCTCTATGATGAGCTTTGTCGGCAATGGTCGTGAAGAGTCTTGGCGAAGTCTTCAATGCCCCCGTATCCACTTCGTCGGAGCAGCGCGGAGCTATGGCGTCCATTGTCGCCTCTTAATCAACGTTGGGAGGGCACTGCCGCTCGCTGGTGCAGAGTGGCCTGCTTAACGTATCGCGTTCCTACGTGCTGATGGCCCGCCCTCTGCAGAGGGCTATTACTGGGTCGCGTGTACATTCGAGGGAGATGCACGCGTATACAAGGCATTGGAGAGCGTCGTGGCCCGATATCGCGCGTTCATTAACGCGAATTGAAGCGGCCGCCCGGCGATGGCCATTCCGGAACGCCCATTCCCACAAGCTGGCGCGATCGGAGTTCCAGGGACCTCCGTTATACACATATACGTCTCCATGGCTATAGTAAACGCGTGCGCTCGCTTACACTTTTCGCGCTTCCGCTCCACTAAAGTTACGTACAGCTCGCTTACCGTCTGTTGTCGTTGTTCTCACTAACCTGTTCTCTAACGCAGCTTCTGTCTCGCTAAATATCACTCGCGGAGCGTGAATATAGAGAAGCGGAAAAGCGCCGCGGTACCTCTGTAAGGTATGTACTGTTCGGATACATTTTTCGTCTGTTGGATTTAACCAGAAAACAGAGAACAAGAAGACAACATCCGCACTCGCATTTTCGGTCGCGCGGCTCATTCTGGCCCCTTTGCGTGCTCCTCCTCCCTTTCGTGATATTTCAGATCGCTCGCTCGTTGGGCCTGCTTTAGAAGTTAGCCTGTCCCGGCTACTTGGCAGTTAGGAAATTACGTTGCTGGTAGCGAAGTTACCGCATTCCCCGCGCGCGCGCGCAAGTGTTCTGCGAGCTGCGCTGCGTGCAACTATAACAGGCAACGAAATTCGAGGTGCCGAGTATACGCAGGGGTTACTCTCCGATCGCCCGGCGCCGAGGGCCGCGGACGCTAATAAGCATCGGCATTGTCCGATCTCAATCGGCGAGGGTCACGACAGCTTGTGCCGCCGCGATATCCCCCACCGGCCCATTATTTGGAGCAGTAAGGAACAGCTGGCGCGGAGCCCTCGTGGTTTTGCTCCTCGAGCGTACAGGCATCACCGACATGTGTCGCCTCGTCGGTATTACCAGTGCGCATGTTGGGCAACAAGCGGCACAATCTGGGTGGCATTAATTGAAGACTCGCCGAGTATTGTTCGGAGAACGCCGACATGCGAGGCAAGCTCGTCTGTCTGCCTACTCTGCTATGATGGACGTGATTGCTTTGGGTGCAATCTCACTTTTTGTTGTTGCTTAATTTCGCTCCTTGCTTGTTATTTCTCGCTATCCGCGAATGTCGTTGCGTCATCTGGAAATTCAGCCCCCTCCTCTCACCCGACACTTCTTTTTTTTTTTCTTCAACTCGACATTCTTGAAATTTTTTAAACACTTTCTTCGGTTCCCGTTTCTTAAGCCAGCCGGGAGCACTCTTGAGCAGTTGATGAAAGTTTTGCGCATGCCGGCACTCAACGGTAATTGAAGAACTTCTTGTGGACGAAGAAGGAGGAGTGGAAGGCAGATAAGAAATCGCGCGGTTAAATCGAAGCGTTGATAGGGACCAGGATAAGTTGGGTTTTTGCTCTCTGACGTGTGCTGTGCGCGCGGTGTGAGAGGCGGAAAATTACGAAAACTGAGTTTTGGGGGACAACATGTTGGAAATGAAAATGAGAAATAAGAAAACGAAGTAATAGCGCTTCGAAACTGCAGTCGCCCTATTAGAAGTTAGGTCCAAATTTCACGCAAGAAAAGGCAGAAATGAAGAAATCTTTTTTTTTTTTTTTCATTTGCCATTCCCACACTCCTTGGGTAAGGAAATCTTTGTAGTTGAGTATTGTTAGACATGTAGAAGCAGAGAAAAGTACTTTCCGTGGTCCCTCAGAGGCCCGTGCACCGAGTTTCGCCATATCGTGGGAATCTGCCCTGCAGGCAAAACAACGTCATTCTCAGGCAGCGTGTGCGAGTATGGGCGGTCCCTCGAGGGCATGGTATAACGGCCGTGCTATAGCGCCGACATAAAACCAACAGATGTCTGTAGGGCCATCGCGTAAACTGTTTGAGCTCGCAGGAACTGAAATAAGCACTACAACGAGTACCCCGCGGTCGTCATATACGCGTGCCGTCACGACAGGTAGACAATTACTGACGTCTATACTAGCCTTAGGTCGTATGTGAAAGTGGCGTTATTGCCGCTGCCGAACGCAGACCCATAGTACGTGTTAATGGACGTGTCTTTTATACTTAGCATTTGGACCGGATGAAACTGAAGCAATGTGGGTGTGTTCGTAAAAGAGGCGCGTCGTTAGTGGACTTGGCATTTTGGTTATCTCGTCTGATTACGTTCTGGCTTCTTTCCATTGGCGGCGGTGAGAATAATCACTCAACACATGGAGAGCAGCGCCAATTTGTTCCGAGAGCAGAAATCGCAAACGATGGGCTGAACTTGTTAATCCCTGAATAATCCGATGTGGCAGCGATATTGATAAATGACCGAAGATACATTATAGCGAACAGCTAATTAAGGCCGGATGAGTGCATAAGTAAGTGAGTGCAGTGGCGACTTCAATTGAGCAAATTAGCGTATGCAGCATGGCCGCGTGGTTCACGAATCCGGAGTTCATGTGAATCCAAACTCTCAAAATATAAGCGCCAACAAAAAACAAAAACAAAACAAAGAGAGAGAGAGGGAGAGAGAGAGAGAGAGAGAGAGAGAAATGAGTGTTATCGGGAGTGCGTGCTGCTTTTGCTTAAAAAAGTCGCATTCTTTCAGTATGGGCGCGAAAGGCGGCTGAGCTTCAGAGCTTTTCATTCATCGATGACGCGACAAATTTGCCGCTTTGCCTCGCCATGGTGGTCTAGTGGCTATGCCACTCGGCTGCTGATACGAAGGTCGCGGGATCGATTCTCGGCTGCGGCTGCTGCGTTTCGGTGGAGGCGGGACGTTGAGTCTCGTGTACTGTGCGATGTCAGTGCACGTTAAAACACCCCAGGTGGCCGAAATTTCTGTGGCCCCTGACTACGGCGTCACTCGTAATCATAGCGCGGTTCCGAAATGTAACACCCAGAAACTATTCTTATACAATTTGCCGATTTCCTATATGTTACGAAACAGTCGGCGCTGTTCTTACACCCTATTTCTAGATTCCATTGAAAAGTAAGTATTCATAATAGAGTTCTTAATGCGAAGCACCTTGGAGAAACAAATCTACCTTTACCAGATCTATCTATCTATCTATCTATCTATCTATCTATCTATCTATCTATCTATCTATCTATCTATCTATCTATCTATCTATCTATCTATCTATCTATCTATCAAATTTCGTCATACGACAGAACTGTCAAGGCAGGGTGAAAATGTATGACGGTTATGACTTATAGGCCTCAACATCAATAACATGACATCCTTGTCATTTATGTTCCGATTAGCTGTAACACGATCACGAATGACGCATACCACATTCTTCAGTGAGAGGTATGTCGGTGTGCGCCCCACATGAGTAAACGTTAACCTTTAAAGCCCATTTCGTCCGAGGAAGAAAGAAGAATAAAGATTGAAAACTATTTTATGAGAGCACACTTTGTGCGAGTTAAACAATGGAAAGACGTATCGTTAATTAAGGCAATACCTAAGCTCTCTGTACTGGCGATGATGCTGGGACGGCCTCACGTCGACCTCGAGCCGTCCGAAAATATTGAAACGCATAAAGAATGCCTATTTACGATCAGGTGTGGCGAATGTCGGCTTGTAGCGGTGATTTTAGGGACCATGTCCGGCGCATATTCGTTTACCCGTACCCGGGATGTGCGGGTGAGCACCACAGGGGACCGAGAGCCGGAGTGCACTTCGGTAACGCCTTGAAAATGCCTAAGTTCTCGCATAGATGTCGTTGAGAATGTCGACTCAAACGTCAAAATGTGTACTTTCTCTCATTGGGGCTCGCGAAGACATGCGACCGTCTTGCGCCAAATCGCATGCTGCAAAGTCCTGATCAAATGTATAACTCAATGTGTAACTTGTAACGCATAATGCGTAACTTAATACGAGATTTGCGGGTGCCTGTCCCTTTAAAGTGTTGCAGAAATGTAACACGAGCCTTTAATGTTTGCATCTCGCGATCTCTATGCAGGCATCGCACGCATGCAGACACGGGCGAACGTGCTGTAACGACCGACTGCAAATAAGTACGTGACACATATCGTAAATGAGAGTACTGCATCAGCAGTTAGTGGTGACGGCTGCGCAACACCAGTTGTGATGTTGGCGCTTTTCTAACGTCCTTTGTGGTTGTAATGTGGGCTATCCGCTTTTATAGCAATGGAGTAAACATTACATGTGTGCTACTACTATAAAGGGTGTCCCACTAAAATCTAACCAAGTTTTATTGCGATAGCAATTATATGGACAGTCGCGGCTGGTTTTAGGGGCGAAGCTCCTTATGCCGTGGGTCGTTCCATCCTTTGTAGTTGTACCTCGTAGCCACCTCGTCTAGTTCGTGAAGTGCTCACTAGATGGCGTGATAGCGCTGCGGTGCTCGCTTCATTCAGATGTATGGGAACGCGTAGTTGGGAGCGCATGGCGCACGAGACCGCTAGGTCTCGTGCTCGCTCTTGAATGATCTCAGAATGATCACGAGATGGCGCTGCGGTGCTGCTTAGCTAGTAGGTGAATTGATCAATAGATGGCGCTGCGGCGCTCGCTGTTTCGTTGTCGCGTCGTAGCCACGCTCGCGCTCGCCCTCGGCGCGTGCCTCCCGGCGCGCGAGCTCTCTCACTTCCATCCGCTGTCTTGTGAGAGAGAGAGAGAGACAGAGAGATAGAGAGAGAGTGAAAGGCGCGCGTTGACTATGGAAACGCTCTTTCTTCGATGAACGCTCTACCAGCTCGCAAAAAAGGAGAACGCGCCCTCACCCGCCAGAGACAACGTTGGCGCAGGCAGCGTCTTCTAGCGAGTTTTTTGATTGAAAAATACCGACTGCTCGCGCTGGAGAACCGTTCACCGGCCACCCATATATATATATATATGCACTGGATCTTGACTTGCAATGAAGTGCCGGTGGGAGATTTCACTTGTTCGTAGTTGAACCATAAGGATTCGTAGCGTGCGCGTTAACTAAATTAATCCGGAACTCGGCACAATCTACGATGAACATTCGGAGCTTCGCCCACTCATCATCATTCACTCCGTGGATATGCTGTGGATTTTTTTGCCGTCCCCGTCACCGCCGTCATGAACCGTGTATGTATATATATATATATATATATATATATATATATATATATATATCACAAAGAAAAATGATTCAGATAAATGCTTCCGAAGCGCGGAATCTAACCAGGAACCTCTCGCTCCTCAGCGCTAACCACTACGTCACAAAGAGCAGATCCTTCAGAGAGCTAACGGCGAGCCTTATATACACACCCTTTAACTCTTGCAGGACTCAGAGACGGCAGGCGCTTATAGCGTTTCTTCATTACCAGAGAGATGGCGCGAGGAGCGCAGCGGGCGCATTTAAAAGTCGTCGGCCAGCTCGCTCGCTTATAATATTTGCGCAGGGCCTTGCCCTTCCGCTGTCTGCTCGCGCGGTTGTCTCGTGGTGAGAGGAAGAGGGATGTTTCGAGCTTTGGCCGTGATGTCCGCGCTGATGTTACGGGAGCGTACAAAAGTCACTCGAGCTCAAGGGACGCCGCTAAACGAGAAGATAAGTGCGAACTATCAAGTGTCACAGCTCGACACTTGAAGCACGCTAGTTTCCTTCGCTGCTTCGGCCGCCTTTGCAACAGGAACGCTGTTCAAACTGAGAATATCCATTGTGACAGCTTATTCGCGCTCGTTCGGTGTATATCTGTGCGTTCGTTTCGTGCGTGCTTCCACTTGATAGTTCGCGCTCATCTTCTTGTTTGTTCATTTAGCGGCCTCCCCTAGCTTTGAATGTGTAGCTTTGTGACACACAACGTATAAAGCCCTTCGTACCAGCACGCGCTGCCCACGGGAGTCGCTCACTTAGCAAGTACATGTTTGCTACAATTAATATTGCTCCTGAAGCTGCGAGCCTCACTTCGTATAGCATTACAGTTTCTTGTTATGGCATTCATTGCTTCGCCCTTGCGGTGAAACTGTGACTTCTTTAAAAATGACGGAGCCTGCTAGGGAGTTCCAACCAATTGAGCCGTGGTGAGGATCAAGTGCCATAGTGTGATGTATCTCGTCTTGTTTTGCAAATCAATTAATTAGCATTATATAATTTGCTAAATTTTTAACTGTTTGCCTCAGCATGTATTTGTCAATACGAAAGTTGTAGTTCAAACTTAAAAATGATCGACTGAAGTGTTTCGAACAAAGTAACAATGATGTATTTTCTGATAATGTGCCGTCAACGAAAGCCCCCGAAACACAAAACTAATCATGTGATAGCGCCAGTGATTCAGCGCTCTCAGGCATCCTATCAGGGAACAACGTCGGGTTGTCTCTGCAGCGCTATCCCAGACACGCTTTTCGTTTGTGGTGGTCGCAAGATACGCGCTGGCAACAATAACTGTTTTTCTTCTTTTTCTTCCTTCTCTCTGTGTGTGGTGATTGATTTCTGGGATTTCACGTCCCTAAACCACGGTATGATTATGAGAGACGCCGTAGTGGAGGGTTCTGGAATTTTCGACCACGTGGGTTCTTTAACGTGCACTGACATCGCACAGCACACGGGCCGCAACATTTCGCCTCCATCGAAATGCAGCCGCCGCGGCCGGGATTCGATCCCGCGACCCTCGGATCAGCAGCCGAGTCCCATAGCCACTATAAAAAGACCACCGTGGCGGGACATGAGTTCGCGTGTGTGTGCGCGCACTTATAGTTGCTTGTAGGCGAGGCGAACGATATCTATGCCACATCACTTTGAAGCGCGACGCGCCTTCACCGTCACTCATTGCCCCAATGCGACAGCGATACAGATAGAAGCGCATGTATATAGTTTTAGATGCGAAGCAGCTTATGGCGGAGTTCCATCCGGTGGTGGTGGTGGTGGTGTGCGGCGTGACCCCCTCTTACTACTCATGCGTAATCCCTCTCCACACACCTCCCCTCCACCCCCTCTCCGCACACCTCCTCTCCGAACGGCGTGCGTTGACTATGGAAACGCTCTTTCTTCGATGAACGCTTTACCAGCTCGCAAGAAACGAGAACGCGCCCTCGCCCGCGAGAGACAACGCTGACGCAGGCAGCGTGTGCTAGCGTCAAACCGATGCAAACGCGACACCTAGTCAAACCGATGCAAACGCGGTGTGCACCCCCCGTGCTGCTTCGCATCGCCTCATGGTCCCCTTTAGCGGGAGATGGTGTAATTTTTTCGTTAGGTCGTCTGGGAGCGCTGAATTAGTGGCGTTATCACGCGCTTATTTTTGTATTTCGCGGGCTTCCCTTGAGGGTACATTATCAGATGATCCATCACTTAGTTGGAAATACTTCAGTCGGTCATTGTTAAATTTGATCTACACAACTTTCGTATTGAAAATGTCTCGCTCTTGCAAATAAAAAAAGCGTTGACTAATTAATTCGTGCTAATTATCTGACTTTGCAAAACGACATATATGCGTCGCACTAGGACACTTGATCCTCAACACGGCTCAGTTTGTTGCAGCTTGCTAGTACGCTCCGTCCTTCTTCTTTTAAAAAAAGAAAACTTGGTTGCATTTAAGTTGGACACCATGTCTATGAGTGCTATGAAACTTGAAAAGAAGCTTTAAGGGAAAAGAATTCCGTAGCAGGTGTTTTCGACAAGACATATTTATTTATTTATTTATTTATTTATTTATTTATTTATTTATTGCATAGTGGAACCTATGGGCCCGTTAGGAGGGGGAGGTGCGCGAAAGGAACAGGTTAATTGCACTCACTATGCGTTGAAAGCAGTAGGGAGGCATTTCTCCCCGCCTTTTCTTTATTATGCGTGAGCACTGCTATGACCTTCTTGTAATGCAGAAGTACTACTCATATTGCAATATAACATTACTATATCAGTAGCACTTCTGCAAAGTCCTTTTATCTATGTATACTAGTTCATCTTAGCTGTCGCTTCGCATTCACCTGTTACACTTGTTCTTCTGAGATGACGTCGTGAAAACAGTTCACAGAATGGCGATGCATATTGTTGTTGCGGAGCAGGGGATTTGCGAGCTTAGTACTTGTATTTTCTTAACTTATTTTTTAGCAACTATTCCTAAATCACCTTCGCTATAAATTACGACTCTGTCGCCAGCTGTCACTACAGTATAGCCTTATCTCTGAAATGTAAGCGTTCTTCATACCTGTGCTTTCAATGTATTAAAAAAAAACATTTCTTCCGTTGCACGTATTCGAATAGGTATCGCCCACGTTGGTCCGGAGTTAAAGCTCTTTCTGAAGTGCTTTTATGTGTTTGACCTTTCTATGTTTTGTTGATCTGGTGTGTGCAGCCCTATCGCCTTGTAACGTTTCATGACATGCTTATCTTACAATTGTTCATGCTTTTTTTTTTTGCTCTTAGCTGCGTGCTTGGCTTCTCCCTCCTTTTTAATTCGCATTATTTGTAGCAATAGACTCCATATAATGTCACAGGTGCATTATCTGTACGTTTTGCTCTGATTTCTGTTACGTATGTCTCATCGCATGTACCCTTTATACCATCTTGTGTGTCGTGTTATATAAACTGTCTCGCCAGAGAACAAATGTAAAAATAGGGCTTTCTGTGGGAGGAACAGTCCTCGTCCGGGCCGTTTGACTGCAGGCCTGCCTCCAATATCCACCATCTCAAGTCAATGAAATTAAGCGCATAGCATGAAACGTATCTTGATGCGTGCTATACCATCTGAGTGTTTTTTCAAGGCTTGCCGTGTCTTCCTTTAGCTGCTTTTTCAGACCTAGCGTAGGTCTCACCGCTCACTCATAGTAAGTATCGGCACGCACTGATACCTGTAATCTCTACATACCCTCGGGCTGCTCGAAGAGATTGCTGGTAGGCTGTGAACGGTTCCAAACAATATAGTCGGTAATGTCTCCCCCACTTTCCCTACCGCAAATTCTGTATCTCTGATGTTATCATGTTATCAGTCTCTGCGGCTAGCTCCACTGCCACAGCACACTGATAACATGGAAAAAAAAATTCACAGCATATCCACGGAATGAATGATGATGAGTGGGCGAAGCTGCGGAGGTTCATCGTAGATCGTGCCAAGTTCCGAATTAATTTAGTTAACGCGCACGTTACGAATCCTTATGGTTCAACTACGCACAAGTGAAATCTCCAATCGGCACTTCATTGCAAGTCAAGATCCAGTGCCTATATATATATATATATATATATATATATATATATATATATATATATATATATATATATATATATATGGGTGGCCGGTGAACGGTTCTCCAGCGCGAGCAGTCGGTATTTTTCAATCAAGATACTCGCTAGAAGACGCTGCCTGCGCCAACGTTGTCTCTCGCGGGTGAGGGCGCGTTCTCCTTCTTTGCGAGATGGTACAGCGTTCATCGAAGAAAGAGCGTTTCCATAGTCAACGCGCGCCTTTCACTCTCTCTCTCTCTTAAAGACAGCAGACGGAAGAGTGAGAGAGCTCGCGCGCCGAGGGCGAGCGCGAGCCTCCCGGCGGCGCGAGGTGGCTTACTACTACTACGACAGAGGAGGGAAAGATCCACACCCTAAGGAGCTTCGCCCCTAAAAGGAAACGTGAACACTAAATTGGAAGCAAAAGGGTGTATCCAAAAAGCCTTTTTTGAAAATGTGCATAGGACACGCAGGATACCCGTGATCAGAATAGGCATCCCCTGGTGCACAAGAGCGTAATAGGGACAAACGTGCTCCACTATGCGAGCAATGCGCTTGCGTTTGATGTTGACTTTCTACAAAATTATTGAAATGCTCGATTGGTTATTTAATAGGTCCTCTGGAGAGAGCTTTTCTGCATGCAGGATCAGACACCAGTAGCATTGATGAAGCCTGATTATATCTAATAAGTTTGATAAATTAAATCCCGGAGACAGTCTTTCTCCTCCTTTTTCGCGCTTCAGTGTCATACTATATTGCTCTCTTGCGACGCGTCGGGTATGCCATGAATCTCTTAACCTTCAAAATCAGTCTTGAGTAACGAAAAGAAAGAAAAGCTCGGGACCCGTAAATGGATTATTTGTAGGCTTTGATGTGAGAACAGGGAAGTTATGACAAATTTCGCCCGAAGAAGGTGTTGCAACCGTACAGTACTGTGTTCCCAGATCTATTATTTTCCTGCAATACGCACTGCTGCATGACGTCTCCTCAGCAGCGGTCACCGTGGATTCGGGCAGGCTGCTCTGATTTGGGCACCTAATTGATATTTGAAGATATGCAAATTGAGTTTTGGTTCCAAACCGACCTGAATAGGGATGCAATCATGCAAGTGACAAGTTTCAGCCGAAAATCTTTGTCAGATGCTTAATCTGGCCCCGCACTACTGCGTTAATTATATGCGATTCTTCTAATTGCCAAGAAGCGAGGTAAAACGCAAACGCCTATTTTTAGAACGCTTAAATTTGTACCGCCGGGGTCTTCCTTCCATTGCGGTTATTATTGTGGCTCCTTCGTGATCGGGCCCTCTCCATCAAGTGACTTTTCCATGTTTTGTAGAGCATTGGCTTCAGATTTGTTGTAATCGCATTTTAGTTTCTTTCTGCAAAGATCGTGTCAAACGACCCACAAAGTGCCCTTTGTAATTAGCGGCATCTAATGGCTCTTTGTTACCCTCAAATTTTCCATTACTTTCTAGAATTTTAGCCTCTTCCCATTTATACAAAGCTTCGCTGAGTAGTGACTTCTATATGTTCGTTTTTTTTTTTCAGTCGATGTGGGCACTCCTTTTGTGCTCGTTTCCCTTGTGCGGTGAAAATTGGTGTTAACTATAGCAAGAGCTTGTCTAGAAGAAGAAAAGAGGACGGAAGATCAAGATACACTTACAAAATAAGTCCATATACTGGTATACTAATGTAATGAAATCTGATAGAAAAGAACAAAAAAAAAGAGGAAAACATCTTTAAGCGAGTGCACGCGTATTGGACCGTGATAGCACAAAAGAAGTCTGAGCAGAAAGTGTGTCACACATTAGTGCTAACGTTTCGCAGACATAAAAACAAACAGCACATGTCCCGCGTAGGTTCTTCCAAGAGTGGCGCATACAAAGTATGACTGGCTCCCATTCATGCCCCGCAAGGTTATACTGTATACACTCCTGCTCAGAACGCTGACAAAAGATAATAATCAAACCGCACAGCTCATTCATTCTACCGCTCACATCCCTGCCTACAAGACAGTTTTGTGTAGCTTTTAGAGCTCCTATTTGACGACGGGGACACGGCCAGGGTACGGACAAATTCTTAGCGCATTAAAGGGGTCTCTATAATTCAGCCACGGTGATAAGAGTATGTACTTGAAAAACGCTTTTTTTAAAATTTTTGGTTTATTAAAACTAACTCAAAGGCCCTCTGTCTGAGGGCTTTACATGAAGAGTGGGTGAACAAGATGGTGTTAAAAAACAACGAAGATTCGATGGCTTTTGTACAGTTATCCGGGCTTGTGTGATCGATTACACTTACGGAGAGGCCGTTCCAGTCTGGCTGCCCGTGTGAAGGGCTGCTCGAGTGAAGGAGTGAAAGCGGGTCTTGGTGCAAGGAGGAGTTGGTATAGACGGCCTTAAAGTTAGGCGGCCTCTGCGGGCTGAAATATATATAGGCAGTATCAGCTGCAGCCAAGATTGCTTATGAACAGCAACAAAACGGGCATTATACTTCGATTTTTGGTCGTCTGAATCTTTTTGCCGGAACATTCTTTAATTCTCGGGATGGCGCGTTCACCAATGTGCGCGGATGGACAGGAAGGCGGAAGACGTGCACGACGTGGTCGTGACGATGAAGGACACAAAATCCGAGCCGCTAAAGGTCAAACTCATTTTATTGTGCGAACCTGTGCCCAGCAAAAGAACGCAGCTCTCACTTTACAAGAGCGACGAGCTCAATCGTCGGTCGTCGATGAAAACTGATCAGCGGTGAAGTGTGCCGGCTTTTATGCACGCGTTACAGTTAGTTCTGGTGTTAATGCTGATGCTCGCGCACAATCTGGAACGTACTCAGACACATGCTTCAGGCGTGCAAAGTTTAACACACGGTTTCGAACAGTAGCGCGTAGGCCAAACAAGGACGGAGAATGAGCAGGACGGGACACAGCACTACTGCTTGAAACATGCACTACCAAATAGACCATCAGTCTGTCCTTTAAGAACGAACGGGATCATTCAGGAAGCTGCATGCAAGTTCGGCGACAATTCGCGACAGAAGACAGAAAAAAAAAGGAGGTCCCCGCAAAACATCAATATCATTAGAGGGTTCGGAAGATTACGAACTGCTGCCTAACGGGATGATCCCGTATTAGAACTGGGAGGCTGGCGGGGGACCTTGCAAGGCCCGGAGTAACGATACAGCAGCTTCGATGGCACTCGAAGGCGATACAGAGCAACACCAAAGATCCTGGAGGTTAATTGCCGCTGCACGTGGGTAGTTTATATGCAGCATTATTCCGTTAAGATTTTAGGAACACCGCACTGCGTATCTCAGCTACTTCAATCAACGAAACCGCCGCTGCAATTTTAGCATTCCACTGAACTAATTGACCGTCTTTCAACACCGACCCCATACAACGTCGGTGGCACCGCGGTATCTTTTTTATTTCATGTCAAACTTCTCCTCCTCTTTCCGATTTCCGCATTGCCGGGTAGCAAACAGGGCCCAGCGCAAGTTAACCTGCCTGTCTTTCTTTTATTTTTCTTCTCTCTTTTTCATTGTACTGCGCTAACACTTACATTACATCGCGTTTCCCGCACGCATGTACTCTAAACACAGTAACCTTTTGTTTATTTTGTAGGAACTCAAATGTGAAAATGTGCTCCTTTACTAAACGTTACATTTAGTAAACGATTAGTAAAGGAGCATATTTTCACATTTCTGCGTGCCTATAAAAGAAACTAAAGGTTGCAGTGTTTAGATTGTGAATATATTAGGTTACAGAAATTTACTACCATGGTTTGATTGATTTGTGGGGTTTAACGTCCCAAAACCAGTTCTGATTATGAGAGACGCCGTAGTGGAGGGCTCCGGAAATTTCGACCACCTGGGGTTCTTTAACGTGCACTGACATCGCACAGCACACGGGCCTCAACATTTCGCCTCCATCGAAATGCAGCCGCCGCGGCCGGGATTCGATCCCGCGACCTTCGGATCTGCAGCCGAATGCCATAACCACTAGACCACCGTGGCGGGGCAATTTACTACCATGACCTCAGTTTTGTAAATCTGTGTCTCTACACCGGAACGAACGGGGGTCCCCGAAACTCTGGCTAATATAAGTTTCAAAGGAGTATAGACATGTCGCATAGTGTCCTTTTCGTTACGTTATGGGACATGATGTTCTCTCTAGTGCATATTTCTGTATATATAGTGATAACCAGTTAGTCGTCCCTCCCCCTCCCTCGATTTTCCTCTCCTCTCTTACGTTTCTATCGCCCCTCATCCCTTCCTCCGTGCTGGCTCGCAAACTGGGTAGTATCTTCCGGCTAGCGAATTTCATGAGAGAGAGAGAGATAAAAAGAGCAAAGAGAGGAAATTAAGGCAGGGAGGCAATGTGTCCAAAATACAAAAAGGGAAGCTTTTGTATTCCATGATGTCATGCTTGCGTTGAGGTGCAGAGGCTTCGGCGGGAACTTAAAAAGAATGAAACTGACCTTTATTTTCTGTTTTATTATTAGACCCATGATGTCGATACCATCGACAACAGTATATCCTTAAAGAACGATCTATCAATATAAAATAATTTGCTGTTCCTTTGAGTGCGGTGGCTTATGAGATTCCGAAAGGAGCGCGAATTTTAGTAGCTATTGCTGTATGCTGTAGCGAATACAATCACACACAACGTGTTAGAGGGCTACCTCGCATTATAGTCATGTTACGTGGCGTTGTCAGCAACTCCGATGCAATAGTCGGCACGCAAAAAGTCAGAACTCGTGCGCAGGGCTGCACTAAAGAAACGTGAGACGTTCCACATTTGGAAACGCAATGTCTCGTGAAAGCACTCAAACTTCTTTAGTGCCACCTAAGCTTGGTAACATTTCGATTCCTCCTTGCCGCCTTCAAGAGCTCACTTAGTAGCGTCGTAAGTGTCTTTATCGTGTGTGACGTCTCAAATGTTCGGAAGCTATTAAAACATGCAGCTATTCGTGATGCACTCGGTCGCTTCAGCTGAGAGCAACCTCGAAAATTTTATCACGACCGAGTTACTATGTATTGTAACGACGGACAAACAACGAGGACTTGCATTGTGGTACTCGTTCCCTGCGGGAATGCAGTCCTCTGTACAGCGGGGAATACGCGAATAATGGTGTATTCATACGCACCTGTCGGGGAGTTGAACGATCCCTTTAAGTCTGAACGCTAATCAAGAGCAGAAATATTTACACAGCGAAACACGTTGCCTTCATTCCATCCATGAAAGGTTGCCCACTTTACCGAGCATTGAAACGCTCAGTTCGGAAGACACAGACTCCCAAATTGAGATGGCGCTCGCGTCGCCGACGAGCCGCGTGTTGAACGCGTTCCTTTGGCATCGGTGCTTTCTCCGGACGCCGAAGGACGCAATCAGGATGCATGGCCTCCGGGGATCTTCTCGCGGTTCCTTCGCCGCACACTTTCTCGTCGCATTTTTTTTCTCTAATTTTCTTTCTCCTTCTCGCGCCCCTCTTTTCCGGCCGGCGTCTCCGGCTTCGCTCTCCTGGCTACGGTCCTCCAGGGAGTAACCTAATCGCACCACAGGCCGCGGAATGCGCGCGCCCCGAGTCCTTGGCTTGTCTATCACGCAGGCGCGTTCCAGCGTGCCCTTTTGCATCAGTGCCGGAAAAGAATATACATATATAACAAAGAAGCTCTTAGCGCGGCTATCCTGTGGTCGACGTTTATTCCGCTCACGGTTAGAGAAAGGAAGGTAAGAACAAAAAGAGAGAATCAGGTGCCATCGGCGATGAACACACAGCGCGCGTGTATACTTGGATGGACCCTGCCAGGCATGTGTCGGAAGAGGAGTAGCTGACCGCAGGAAAGAGGAAGTACTGTTTTCTGTGTGTGTGTTCGCGCCAGCCGCATTCCGTGCCGCAGCGTACAGGCTCTAACCTCGCAGAAGGGGCAATCTTTTGACGAACAGCAGCGACAAGGTTCGTCGCGCAGACGTTATGGCGACGGTAACTTGGCCTCATAGAGGCGTTGCTTTTCGATTGTGGAATATGGTGAATACAGGAACAGACGCCGGGCAAGGTGAAAAATATATTTTAAAGAATGACGTTTCGGCTTGCACACAGGACCTTGTTCCAAATGAAAGAATTCATCGCAATTATTATGAAGCACTAGGGGTACATATTTCCTGTATCTTCTACTTGTTGCTATGTTTATCACTAGCAATTAAGAGACACTCTACAATCAGTATGCGCTATGTGATCATGTTGAACTTGACAGTTTGGACGGTACTGATGTGTGAACATTGGTAACTTATGAATTTCTTGTTTAATGGACAGTTGTGCTGGAAGAGTGACCCTACATGTGTGATGTGATGCGATGTGATATGTGTACTGGAAAAGTGACCCTATACGTGTGATGTGATGTGATATATGTGTCCGTGCCCGAGTGCTTGTATTGATGAACTTTGATGAACGGTACGTAACTTTGTGATGTAAGCCACCCTGTAAGAGAAGAGGAGTAGCCGGCGCCACACATGGGCACCAACCTCTCCTTAAATTACATTTATTAAAAAAAAAGGAATTCATTGTGAACAAGGTTCCCGCGAGGACCGAAACGTCAAATTCGTAAATATATATTTTCGCCTTGGTGGACATATGTTCCGTCTTAACCAATGATTTTTCCCGAACAGGTGATATTTTGTGACACCCCAGACTTGTTCAATATTTAATATATGGATCTGAAACGATCTTAACATTGCGTAAAGTTTGAAACGTCATTGTTGGGTGAAATGGGAAACTCAAGATTAGTCGTCGGTGGGAAGGTTTACAAAGAATTCATACAAATAACAGGGTATAAAACAATACAGTCGAGGTATAAAACATACTAAAAGTCTCGGGTGAAGCACTTACGTATTCAGGAGACATAACAGTTTAAACGCCAAACAGTAAACGAAGATTGGCGACGGTCAAAAGGAAAGAGGCCAAGCCAAAGGAAATGTGTCATGGCGATATCAAGGAAGGATCTTAAAAGGGCCCGGCGACACTTTTTGAACATAGTAATAAAGCGCACCCGAATGTCATGGAAACTCCTGCGAACATGTCAGCCAAGTATTATTTCACTACATTCACCGCGGGAATTTGCAACTTGGTTTCAGAATTCATGTCGAGAGCGCATGCTCCTCTTTCAACAAAACATGCCATAACACGCACGGACTGCGAAATAATTCAAAAAGCTACCGTTGGCCGATTCTTAATGGTACTTACCGTGGATGCCATGGGGCAGCGCCACTTTCGCGCTGTGACTCTGCGGCTAGCTTGTCGTCACTACGGAAGCACTTTTATGTTCAAAAAAAGAAAAAAGAAATGTTCAACGTCCTGACGCGCACTGGCGTGGCTACCTCCCTATTTTTCACCACACTTTGTATAGCTTCTAGCGCGCTCGCCTTGACGAAAGAAGAGTGAACACAATCGGGTGGTAGAACTCCCTTCAAAATTGACCCTGTAGCTCCGCTAATGCCCAACGGATTTTCTTTTTTTTTTCAGCAGGCGATTTGTGAGGCAATACGCTCCTTAACTAATGCCACTCGAGGATTACTTGTAAAAGTGCTACAGGGCGCCTTTAATGGAAGGGCGGTGGCTTCATTGGGTTAATGAGAACGAGAGGTGTTTAATGAAAGCGATAAAATGGACCAACAAGACCGAATGAAATGGACCAGCAATGACCGAATGAAAAAGTTAAATGAAAAATAAGACATCGGTCTATCCCTTTAAAAGAACATGTTTGTTAACCAGCGCAAATGGAGATTTCTTAATGAAGTCTGAGTCGGCCCATTGGTATAGCATGCTGCACACTACAAATAATCGAGATCAGATAGCAAATGGGACGCAGAGCACGCCGCTCCAACACACGCACATTCAGGCAGATTTAAAAACGACTTAGCACTCCATTGAGAAACTTGACACACAGGAAAATCGAGGAGTACCGTCGCAGCGCGCTACGCACAGTTGACTGTTTCACGGTCTCCATGTGCCTATACCGGATGTTTCAGAAGATGTGTCCCAAGACGTTGTAGATACAGAAAAGTAGGTATTTGTCCACCTTCTGCGGAACTGCTTTGGTCGTGGTGGCACGCACTTTTGAACAGTAATTCACAATATTATACTAATTAACTTTTGTAGCGTGAGCTACACTGGCCGAGGTTGAATAGCTTCGCGTGGCTGTCGAAGAGCCGTGCTGCGCATGCGCGAGGGGTAGTGACGTCACACGACGCACAGTTGGCGCGCCTCGCCGGTCTGCGCATTCCGGAGGCAAGCCAGCATAGCACGGTGGAGAGGAGGAGAGGCGCACGGCGAAAGGTGCACGGCGCATGTGCACAGGTGGTGTTGCGCCATCCTTCGCCTGTACAGATAAAAAGAAATAGTGTCTGCAAAATACAAAAGTTACAAGCTCAATCCTAATTGAAGGATGAAAGTTATCCAAGGGATCCGTATACGCTGTAATACTTGCAAAAGGGCAACGCTGCTCATTTCTACAGATCAATGAAATTCGACAAATTCCACCGAAACTGAGTGGCCAAGGAGCGCAGTTGCAGCTACCTTCGGTAGTGGCCTGTGTGACAGTTTTCCTCGCATTGCTGAGCGACGATGGTCAAGTGTCGTTATCAAGCGACCATCTTCATCGTTTTGTTGCCGCGCCTGATCACGCTTGCCAGAACAGCCACTCCACAGTGACGCATGCATTCTCGTAGTCCCACGGCAGTGCGAAGATGAACTGTGTCAGACAGGCCACCACCGAAGTAACGGCGGCAACTGAGGTTTTTGACCACTCATTTTCGGTTTCCTGTGTACATTCAGCCGTACTCCATTGATCTGTAGAAATGAGCAGAGTTGCCCTATTGCAAATATTACTGCGGATATCAATTCCCTGTATAAATAACCTTCATTTCTCAATTAGATTTGAGAGTTTAGCTGCCTTTTCAATTCAATTTTGTTTTCCAGTATATACATGCTGGATGGTTGCGTTGGGTTAAAGCTACATAAGTAGCTTGACGGGACCCAACGACAAATTATTACAAATTGGTTTACAAATTTATTCACCTAATCTTGTTAATTATTGTTTAAATTTTCACTCCTACGCGTTTTCCAGTGCATGCCACCGTGAATAAAGCACTTCCGCAAAAAATGCACAATCATCTGCTTTTCTGTATTTACAAGATTTTCGGACACATTTTCTGAAGCACAGTATTTCCGTCAGCATTAAAGCGTCGAACACCGCCCTCGCTGTGCGAGAGAGCCCACTGAACAAATCTGAGAGAAATCCGCCTGCGAAATTCACCTATAGTTTACAACTTTACACGGCGCGCCTCAAAGCACAACGTCTAAGCGGGGCGAAGTGTAAGCGACATTCAATTAAACCCACCTACTGAGAGAGCTGTCTACAAAGTAATTTGTTTGGCCGCGTAAATAAAGAACGATGAGGGTTGAGAGTAGAGTTAACGAAGTCCAAGAAACGTAAGTCCCTCAAAAACGCTTTCGAAAGTCTTGAGGCCGAACCACACTTACACTTCTGTACGCATCCACGCACGCGCCGACACGCGAAACTGCCGCGTCTGGCGCGGAAAAGTGGCTTGTAACCATACGTCGCGTAAGCCAGCGCACGTTCGCTCCAGGCCATGCAGACATCGGCGTTGCAGGCATCGCTTCGTGCCGATCTATTGATAGAGCTTCACGCTGCGTGATGTAGGCCTCGCTACAATCCCGTGGCAGAGGTGGTGCCTCACAACGCCACTCCACACCACGAAGCACCGCTTGACGATATAGGGCGTATTCGATGGTGTCATGCACGCTGTAGCGAGGTGCAGATAGGTCGCGCACGACGGTGTGCGACCATGCCCCGACGGGAGGCACCCGAGCCCATGAAGTGCTTTAGTGTGCCTAAATGTCTTTAAGCTGAGCTCGAAAATGAATACATGTGTACAGGCGTAGTTGCATAGATGCTTGCTAAATAGGCACAAAAAGGAAAGAAAAAAACAATCTGAATTGGCTCTATACATCGGCCGAACTGGTGCAGGAGTAAAGCCGTGTCATACATGCGTATGTACAGGACTGCAGACGTGTGTGGTACGCGTGAAGTCGAGCGCCGATATCAACACGGGCTTGTTCCCCGCGCCTATATAGACGCGCCCAGATGCGCTTGCGCCGTGTACGCATGCGCAGTTACGCGAACGAGCGCGCGCAACTGAGCGGACGCGCATCGCACCCGTCTTACAAGCGTATGCGTGGTTCGGCCTTGAAAGAAGAATGGTTTCTGCGTTTGCGCGCTCTCGTGTTCACCTGACAGCATGAACTTCCACGTAAGGAAATGGAATTTCCGCGCCGGCAGTCATAGTGAGTCCTAACAGAACTTGCGAGCAAACACGGAAAAAAGAAAACATCACGTGTTGAACGCCGTTATAACGCGCGTCCTGCATGCGCGACCTTCTGATGGCGACTTTTCATCGCGTTCGTACAGATTATGCCCGTTACTATCACGCGAAGATTCGCCAGTCGCTTAGATTCGCCACTACGCCTAGAAGGCATGCTATTGCTCATTAAACTGTCCTTGCCCGAGTGATGTTGCACAAGTAGTTCGTCTCTGTGATTATCACTGCCAAGGGTGCCATTATAATTGGCACTAATGAGAACAGTCGAAGAAGAAATATTGCTATAGTCAACGTTTTCAACAAAGGAACTTGTCTTAACCCTCCTTGCAAAGACAAGTGTCCAAGACAAGTCATTTTTCTGAGCGTTGTCTCCAGCGTTGTATTCCGTAGATGAGGATCTATCATTTCCTCAAGCTTTTTCTCTGAATATCGGTCTCGTTTGCAATCACAAAGGGAATTATACTGTGAGGCTGCGTAGACCACCGCGGCAGCACATGAGCCTGCAATCTAGTTCTCAGTAGGAGAACGTAACAAGAGCCACTGGCCTAGCCATCATATCCAGTCTTCAACCACATTTCTCGGCGTTTCCAATACAATCATGCTGCGATTTGTTTTATTATTAGCCAGAACTGTACCCTTCCATCCCTTGTTTCCTCCGTTATTGCCATGATCAAATGAAAAATATTAAAATAATTTTATTGCCCAGGAACTGCGCATAAGAGCAAGGAGAAATAGGCAAGCGCGCACTCTGTTCTGGTAATATGAGCGGTTAACGTACGCAGGTTTCATATATATCCACAGTGTGATCCCTAGTTTCGTATCAATAAAGTCCAAGCCAAGCCATATACCAAGCAAAGCTTAGCTACTGACACAGACCTCTGAAAGAATATAAAATAAAAACGGAGACAAAATGGGCTCCAGAAGGTCACAAGCATCGACAGTGCCGCCAGCAGCAACGGGCACGGATGGTATCGTCGTTCCGGTATAATAACATGGTGGAGGAACGCGACCCCCTTCCTCCACGCTGCTCCTTACTGGTGAAGGTTGCTTACTCGACGCAAAAATAGAGGTTACCGCTGACACTGAAAATGGAACACCGATGACGAACAAAGCATCATGTAGCCGCCTCCTCAGTTTCTAAGTCTTCACAAGGTTTCTACTTTTCCTCGATCAAAACAGTCGTCGCTAATGCAAAGATAAACGCACCGCTTAAGTGACCGTCAATTTCGGCGTGGGAATTTCAGGACCCGATTCAATTGATACCGTGAGCGGAATCGCTACGGTCGGCAGAAGAAAGGAAAGAAAAAAGTAATAATGGAAAACCACCGTAGAAAATTGGCGTCAGTGCAAGGGGCATTATGTCCGTAGCGTGGGGTTTACGGAAGAAGGAGGGAAGGCATGCGCGTCCACGCTATCCAGGCGGGTTGGCTCGCCCGGCTAGCAGCCAGCACGTACAGATGGACAGTGGACAGGCGGTGACGCGGCTGCGCGAGATCGAGACGAGCGACCTTCGGCTCCGCAGGAGTCGTCGGCTCGGACGTTTGCACGCAGCGGCCGAGGCGGAAGGGGGCGGACGGAACGGGAACACGTCATGCGCCTACGCGGGTGAAAGTTCGGATGCCGTAGCGGCGCCCCGAGCGTTGCGCTAATGAAAAATTAAATGGAACGACGCCGTCGTTGGTCCGGCGCCATCGCCTCCTTCGTTGTCCGCCTGACGGATGCGCGAAAGAAACGCGGAAGTCGTTCGCCTTCCGGCCAGCCGCGAATGCGAACCATTGCAAAACAAGTTCGCTTCGCGGTGCTTAGTGCGAGTGCTGGAGCTGTCGCCGCGGCTGTACCTTATCGCGAGGCGTAACAAAAGTAAGCAAGGCGCGTCGTTACGCGCTTGTTGGCTGTCGTCCCGTATGCACCGCTGTGTAACCGGAGGCACTTAATTCGCGGTACACTCTCCCGAGACGAGAGTTTCAGTTGTATACACTACCTTTCACAGGGGACCGCCGAACATACTGCTATACGGTAGGAGGCGGACGCTTGGCAGCAGAGGAAGACGACGCGAGCAAGAACTGTGATCCATTGTAAGTTGCGTGTATGCTATATGTATATGTGCAACGATTTCCAATAAATGTATTGGGAAGTTAAGCCCGTGTGTGTTGGCATGGCCTGTTTGTGTGTCTTTTGCGCTGCATTCTTTTATCTACGTCCACAGTACATCCAGAGTACGTACTGCAGCTGCGTAGGCTAACAACAAACACAAGAAGAAAATAAAATCCTGTGTGCTCTGTTGCTCATTCGAACTCACAAAAAGTGAAGCGCTAGGCTCCAGCTGCCGCACAAGTTTCTCAGTGCACTTTATATCCAATTCCTCTTTAAAATTTCAAATTCTTAATTTTTTAGCTATGTTTTGCATCTCGTTTACGAATTGTGCAATTGCTCAATCATGGTGTTCGTTTCCTCCTAAATATTTATATATGTTCATGTTTTATGTTTATACCCCCGCTGCTGGGCCTTTACTGGGGCCTGCGGTAGGTAATGAATGAATGAATGAATGAATGAATGAATGAATGAATGAATGAAAAGTCCGGCACATCCCACGCGTTGTGGCAATCGGTGTCATGCGAAGCAGTCAGCGATGAAATTGCCTACGACGAATTGTTTAACATTAATCGAAGTCTTACGCGTAGATGCAAGCTCCTTGTGCAAAGAGCACGAGTGGCCGTATCCTTAACGTGGGCCAGCCAGGAGTGTCGAGAGCACCATGGCGACTGAATGGTAGCTCATGGTACGACGTAACATTTGTATTCATATCAGTGCACAGGAAAGACCTTGTTGTTGTGGAAGTAAAATACACGCTGCGGCGCGCTGATGTGCGTATCATAATCGTCGTTTGTTGAAGTTTTCCTACGGGATCGAGCAAAGTTGGACAGAAGAATGCCGAGTGATAGACAAACATCTGTATTGTTTATTACGTTGCTATCATAGCTCTTAACACACTCTAGAAGCGTAATTCACGTTACACAAGCACAATCACCACAACTGCCGGTATATACTTACTACATATGCAGTGTGGGAAGAGCCGCCATAACCTAGTGGCAACGTGCTTGCTTGGCACCTCGGGTTTGATGCCCCCCTACTACTTGGCAGGTTGCCTGTGTGCCTGTGATTGCTATGGCGACGGCGTTAAATAGCTCTTTTCGCAGAAATTCCATTGTCGGTTTCGTTGGTTGTGAGCTAAAAATCAGCGTTGTCCGTGAGCGAAAATTTGAGGTAGATGCAAATTAAGAAACACGAAAACACCTTCGGTGACCGGGGAATCTAACCTGGGTCCCTTGCTCCTGAACGCGATGCGCTACGCCCTCGGCCACCTCGCGTACATCCTTCTGCCTTCTTCATCTGGAGGTGGTTGCAGCGCCACACGAAACACGTACAAGGAAAACGGGCAAGACAGGTGCGTCTTCTTCTCTGTCCATGTTTCGTGTAGCGCTGCACCCACCACAAGATGAACCGTTACCAACTACGTCAAGTCTTAGTTATAATGGTGCCATATTCATCGGCGAGGTTTGATGACGCATCTACGTCAAATGGCGCAAGACGACGAGGAAGGCCAAGTAGTAACGCAAGTAATTTGCACTTTCTGCCAAGTGGTGTCATGATAATTACGTGACTAGGCGACTGAAGAGCATGGCAAGCGGAAGAGTGCACGATGAGAATGGGACTAGGCATCGATATCGCAGTGAACTCTTAAGGCCAATCTTGAGGGTCCCCCAATTTTTTTTCAATCCTAAGTTACGACAAACTGTGTTCCTTTTTTAAATGTGTTCTGATGATATGTTAGATGTCTATTTTAGTTGGTCCTTGATTGACATAGGCTGCATAAAATGCAAACACCTCTGGCGTATACCCACATACCACAGGCCGAGCACTACGGTTATGAACCCCACATGATTTCAGTATCATTAATCGTGACGTACATGACGAGTGTATCATGTAAGTGGTGTAAAGATGAGTCATCCATGTTCGTGATGCGTTTGTATCCTAACATGCAAAAATTCGGGTACATCAGACGAACGAGATGGCCAGGAGAGCTGAGACGTAGACAGACAGACAGACAGACAGATGGACGGACGGACGGATAGATAGACGGATAGATAGACGTACAGATAGACGGATAGACGGACGGATAGATAGACGGATAGATACGGTCAAAGTTGCTCAAGTTCGCCATGAAATGCTTCGCATTTAATATATTATATTATATTACATCATATTATCAGAACAAGTTACGAGCCATCGCTCCCTACGGGTACCTAAAGCACCCTATGTAATATAGCAAGAGCGGTAATTAAAGCACAGACTGAACAATACACAGAAGGTTGGTGGCTTGAAGAACGCTACCACTTAAACACAGCGAAGTAACTCATTAAGAGAAAAGAAGCACATGCATTCACGTACAGCGGTGGCGTTTTCTACACTCATAGAAATGTGCCCATGGCAGTTCTGCAACTGCTCATAAAAAAAAAGAAAGAAAGAGAGAGAGAGAGAAGAAAAAGAAAAAGTTTGGGCTACAATATATCGAAGAATACAAGATGCTTCAAGCAAGGTAGAAATCAAGACGATACCGTTGCTTCGCCCACGCTTGTGACTGTTGGTGACAGTTTGCTCGTCTTCACCACTATACGCCCAGTTACCTGTACGGTTAATGTATTAGACTGTACTGACTGTTACCTCTTCTTTGTATTTGCTAATATGCACCCTTGTACCTTCTCAGTATACTTGCCGATATTTCTGCATCACGAATAATGTGCACTAACTCCGCGGATTAACCCATCGCGGGGGTCTAGTGGGACACTTGACTGCTTACGGCCTTTTGTGAACGCCTTTGACAGAGTGCCGGTACAATATCTTACGCGTCAACGCATTATCTGCCATCCCCGGCAACCTTTTTCTTTCGCTCTTCTCTCTTTCAGCTTTGTATTCCCCTTTCCCAATCCCCCAGTGCAGGGTAGCCAACCGGACGCTTTCTGGTTAACCTCCATGCCTTTCTGTTTCCTTCACCCTCCTCCTCCTCCCTACTTGAAGGTCGCGGGATCGAATCCCGGCCGCGGTGGTCACATTCTCATCGAGATGAGATGCTAGTTGCCCGTGTACATTGCGATGTCAGTGTAGGTCAAAGAACCCCAGATGGTCGAAATTTCCGGAGCCCTCCACTACGGCGTCTTTCATAATCATGTGGTAATTTTGGGACGTAAAAGCCGAGAAATTATAATTAACTCAGCGAATAAGATGGGTGTCGCGCTGCTGAGGGACATGGCGAGGGCTCTCAGTCTCTACAACATGGAGACATTTGGATACGCGCACAATGCAAGAATACCCGTGGTCCTGGGTGCAGGTAAGAAACGAAGGAAGAAAGGTCGGGCGGTCAAAATTGATGCGTGCATTAACCATACGATGTGAATCCCGATCAGATCGTGGTTTCCGCACATCAGAATCCCACGACTTAATTTCATTGATTTCGTTCATTTAATTTTTTTGTACAATTCGTTTTTCCTACGTCCACGAAGCTTCTTGCCTGTTATGCCTAAAATGAGTAATATTCGCGCGCACAGGAACATACACGCACTTTACACGCGTATACGCAAAGACCAAACTGCGTCCCCTGCACGTAGGTATGCTAGGTCCCTCAATACCAGGAAGGAACATTCCACGTCAAGGGTCTCTTTAGAGAGAAAGAACAGAGAACACGACCATCCATTTTGTCAGCTTCGATGAGTAGCTAAACATAACGGCGACAGTGTATGGCGGGCCAACACTATATAGCCGCACATTCCGCCATTCCTCGTCGTGCAGCCGCTGGGAGGCAGAGACAATGCGGACATTTTATAGACACGTTCTCACTAATGGTCGTTCCACACAGCACACTATTACCGACCGCGTGGCATCGCTGTCGTAGATGCAGCGGTGGTACTTATAGAGTCGTCGATCATTTACCGCGCAGTATTCCCGCAGCGTTGTCTCGATCGGGCACGCCGCCGCCGCCGCCGCCGCCATCGCGGCCTGAATCACGGCCAAGAGTGCGCGCCGCCAAGGGCACATGATCCTCGATTGCCGGATGTTCGGTCCTTAGAGCGCACATTCGCGGCAAAAAAATGCGCGGACCTTGATGCATTCGCAGCTTTGTCTTCGCCGTGCTGCCTATCTCATCGGCGAAGATATGCACCCTGGGGAGATGGCAAGGCTGTTCGACGCGGTGATCGGGCTAGATCGCACGTATACTCGTAAAGTGCACCTGCGCAAATGGCAAAAATAAAAATAAGAAGAAGCCGAGTAGTATAAGGAACACCTTGACCAAACGGAAAACATTTTATATGCAAATATTGAACCACAATATGGTTACCATTATCCTGATGCCAGAGAAGGTATAGCGGACTTCGCTTTGACTTCAGCGCGAAGGCGTATACGGTCTGAAAGCACCAATTAAGGTATAGCGTTCGTCCATAATCTGCGGTATAACATTATTATAGGGTTAAGAACGAAGAGAGGAAAAGTTTATATCTCTTTTGTAAAGCATACCTGTACGCTGTTTCTGTAGTTGCGTGCAGGATAGGCACGGCTACGCGACGATCGCGCGCAGTATCTTGCGAAGCAAGATGGGCCAGTGTTGGGATAGGCTTCATGGCTCCTGGCACCTCCACTGCAGCGCTGGCCGTTAGTAGACGACAGGGCGCGGAAAGACACGTTTAGGATGTGCTCGCCCTTCTGATTGGTCGAAGAGGCCTTTCGATTCCATTGTGCAGCACGGAACTACCTGAACAAGGTATACCCGCAGGAACATCCAATGAAGTAGAGGCGCAGATAAGCGTTAGGAGGCATGTATGAAGTACATCGTCAGTAATGGGATTTGTGGCCGGTGAGGTAAAAGTGAAGCAGAGAAAAGAAAACTTAAATGTTAACTTCGCAGGTTTAAGGTGCATGCCGTGAGCGTAATCTGATCGTAAGGAACTTTGGAATAATTCTGACCACATAGGGTTGCTTAACACGCAGCCAGTGCAGAGTAGAAATTTTCGCATTCTAGCCCCGCAGGGATGGTGCTGCCGTGGCTGGGATCAGACCCAAGATTACAAGCTCAGCAGCATAACGCCAGAGCCGCACATTTGTGGTTCATGTTCATCTGTTCTTGTACTTACGTTACGGACAGAAGTGTCTGTAATCTGATGACTTCTTTTACGTGGCTGGTTGCGGACTAAAACGTGGACATAGGGGAAGGGCTTTTTGATGCCTTGCGTATGCGCACTCTTTTACTTAAAGAAAACATGACACTATACTTGATTGATCGATCGATTGATTTTTGATCGATCCATCCATCCATCCATCCATCCAATCACCCGTCCGTCCATCCATCCATCCATCCATCCATCCATCGATGTAACTCGGTGTTCGTTTGCGTGACACTTTCGTTCACTTTCAGGAAATCGGCGGTATTTGTTTTTCAGGCCTGTGCAGATTGAGGATCGTTCCATCCATCCATCCATCCATCGATGTAACTCGGTGTTCGTTTGCGTGACACTTTCGTTCACTTTCAGGAAATCGGCGGTATTTGTTTTTCAGGCCTGTGCCGATTGAGGGTCGTTGCTGCTGCTTTTGGACCTGTGATGTTTTTTGGGCTAGGAGCAGCTGCTTGATATATAAATAGGCAAGGCATTCGGACGTGTGATTAATGGGAGGCTTTTCTGTGTGTCGATCGTAGCGTTCACTGAGACATATATAATAATGGTTATCCATTTCAATGAAAGCTGCAATTAAATAAAATTTCTTCCCTGTTACTTTATACAACTGGCTTCAGGGTATGTGCAGAAAATAAGTGTGACTATTTAAGGGCCAGACTTATTGCAGTCTTTGTTCGTGCAATGTGTGTGCGTATTAATCTGCAAATGGGCAGTAGAAACTTTTTAAATGTTTGTTGGGATAAGCGACTCTCACGGAGCCTACTGTTTCCGCGGAGACAAATATTAGAAAACAAGATCAAAGACACTCTCCCCTGAGACCTCG